>CM029012.1:233312014-234017289 GCA_016801055.1 Panax notoginseng | reverse complement strand
TAGAATTTCGCCCTCGAAATTACGTACGTACTTGGTATGCCGAACATGTGATGATACCTTGACATCACTTCAAATTCTAACTCTTGAGGTATAACCTTTAAGCATCGAATATGATCCTTCTTATCCAAGATTTAACACGTATCTCCTCATACGTTAAATCTTTCGCTATTTCGTCCGTTCTAAATTAATAATGCGTTCGGGTCGTCCACATAATTACGTAACACGATCGTAAAAAAAAAAATGTTCTGACACGCAACATACTTGCGGTAAAACGAGTCTATAGCCACAGTTCCTACTCATCGTGATTTCAAATGGGCCAATTAAATCGAGAGTTGAGAATTTCCTCTCTTTTCGTCGATTCTTGCTTCTAGATAACGCCCTCTTGAACCTTCTTCTTCACATTTATCAGCTCTGAGTAGTACTTAGCGGCTTTAAAAACTTATCGATTAAAGTCGATTTTAATCGTATAATCGTTAATCTTCACGTGGGTTAGAGAATTCACACTTGTAACCGTTACAATTCTTCTACACAACGCGTTCAATACCACGTTCACTTATCCACGATGTTTATTGAATGGTACGATCGTAAATCTTCAACAGCTCGAGCCAACGTCTTTGGCGCATAATACGTTCGTTTTATGAAGAAATATTTGAGGGTTTAAGAAATAGGTGTTGTACTGGGTCAATACAAAAATTCAATTTTACGCTCTGGGGTAGGCTAAGAAGTCTTCAAGAATACGTCAAGAAATTTATTAACAATAGAAATATCGTTCAAAACTGTGACCTCTCATCCAGACTTGATATCACTCACATTAATACCTATCAACTTGCCATCATCATTTAACAACGTTCTCCACGGAAAGTCTAGCTTCGGTGCATTCCACACCAGGAAGTCAACAGCGAAAGGACGGGGATATTAACTTATGGCTGAATATGACAATGATTGACTTTAGTGGTTTGGTTACTTTGAATTTGCATAACAGGTTGTTATGAATATGAAAGCTAACAACCTTACGAAAGCATGATGAGTAGTGAACCAATCGTTTCAAAAAAATCACATCAAAGGCAAGTATTTTTAAAGAGATAAGATCGACAGGTAACGTGAAAGTGTTGATTTGAACAAGATTTAAATAGTAGAGGTAACGAATTTCTCCCAACTGAGTTTAAATAGACATATCAAATCTAAGTTCTCCGAAGTTAACTTCAAACATTTAACACAACTAGTGAAATAAAAAGAGTGAGAGAACCGTATCTAACACGGTATAGACTTCGCAAGAGTTTATGACTAACATACCCGTGATAATTTTTTATTCAGGTTCCTCGTCACGAAAAAAAAAATACTCTCTCTAAACCTACTGCTTTGGCTTTTCTGGGACGGTCTTTGTTGCCTCCATCCTATCTGAACTTGTCTTCGTGAACGACAAAATCGGGCTAAATGACCTTTCTTCCACAATTATAACATGCTTTGGACGGCATCGCGCAGTTTGGACTGATGTGCCCCTCCCCTCCGCATTTGAAACATTGATAGGTGGTCGTTCTCCTTCCTTAACGACAGGTGCTGGTGCTGATATCTTTCCATCATTGTTGAATTCCTCTTCTTAAAATGTCCATTCTTATTGTTTTGGCCCTGATTACCACCGAAGTGGTTACCATTTCTGGCCTGTTGATTCCCTCCACGCTTGTTGTCACCGCTTCGATGACTGCTCTCACTGGTATTATCATTTTGCCGGCTGCTTCTTTTGGTTGCGTTATCTCGTTATCGCGCTCCACCAACTGAGCCCTATTTACAACATCTAATACAAACACAGTTTATGAGAAACAAGATGTTGACGTATCTCCGGCTTCAAACCTCTTAAAAACATCCGCGTCATTCTTTCTTCATTATCCACCAGGTGGGACGCAAACCGGGATAACTCCGTAAATTTTGCCTCGTACTGCGACACGGTCATATTATTCTGCTCCAATTTGATGAACTCCACCTCCTTCATGTGACGAATACTCTCGGGAAAATATTTGTCGTTAAACAGCTCTTGGAACTTCTCCCAGGACATCTTCAGTGCGGCAGGTTGAGTACGCTTTATCGATTCCCACCAGTAATCTGCCTCTCCTCGCAACATAAAGGCGGCAAAGGGAACCTTTTGCTCCTCGGAGCAACCCAAGACATCAAATATCTTGGTGATCTGCTTTATCCATGTTTCAGCTACAAGTGGTTTGGGTTCTCCCTTAAACTCCGGTGGTCCCAGCTCCTTAAACTGCTTAGCGGTGACCGCTGAGAGTTTTCAGTATTTCCACCTACGTTGTGGACAGGAGCCGCTTTCACCTGTTGTTGCATGAATTGCATAAAACCTCTAAACATTGCATCATTCATCATCTGGTCAGTGTTGTTGTTTGCATGAGGATTGTCACCTTCCTGATGAACATTATCCTGATTATTGATATGTGGTGAATCAATAATCGCCTGGGCTTCAGTGCTATTCTCAACATTCTCAGATGCCATTTTCAGATACTGCCACACAAAATAAAGTTAATTGATATGTCATATAGTATCCTTATATTATGACCGACCAATTAAATACCATGCAAATAAACTTAGGTAGGTCATACTAGCGAAGGAATTCCCCGTCTCTCCCCTCCTAGTTCTATTCTCACATCTTAGCCAGGGATCATATCCCTAAGCTCTGATACCAACTGTGACAACCCCAAAATTAGGTATACATCACCCATCTTGGGTCGTCAGATACATAGTACATAATACAAATACAACTTACTAATACAACTGTCGTGTACAATACGACAAAACATAAACTGTGAGTTTGAATACAAATATTATCTTCTAGAAAGTATTCATACTCAAAAGGAGTCCTCATTACATTTATTAACACACCATTACATAGAATAGTGAGGACTACTAACTAATACTATCATTCGGACCATCACTCCGTTCCCCGACTTGCCCCAGCTACGTTCTCATTTCCTGAAGAGAACAGTGAAAGAAAGGGTGAGCTCAACTAGCCCAGTAAGAAATATCATGACTAAGATAATGCAGAATAAATTATCATTAGCCTTCAACAATGTTAAACTGATAAAATATAATAGACATCAAGTTTAACTGCAGCGGAACAAGCAACCATTAAAAGAGTCAAGTAGAAAATAAACTCTACTATCTTTTATGATTTAAAAGATTTTCCAACACTGTGATCGCTGAGACTCAGCTTAATAAAATAATCCACATCATCGAATCACCCCTGCACTACGGCCAAGGATATTCGTGTATTCATTAATGGTCATGATCATGCCAACAACTGTCCATCAATGCACTACGGGCCAATGAGGACTTTTACCACATCATTTGTAACATTACGGTCATGATTATACCGAATAATCCCTGGTCATAATCATACCAAGTCCATCTATGCACTACATGCCACAGATGACTTTCAACATTTTATAAACATGAGGATGATGACAATGATATAAGAATTCAATAAAACAAGTTCAAGAATTAATTTATCCAGGAATTAACAACGTCCAAATTGTCAACATGATACTGCATTGTGGAGTAAGATTCAAGAATACTTAGAAGAATATTTTCTTGAAAAGATACTGGATGAAACGCAACTATCAAGGATATTCCACAAATTTCATGGAGTATAGAAGTCAAAACTTAACCAACTGAGTACAATAAAGAATGGAATAACAAAAGAAATCACCATGCATGCGATAGACCGCACAGACAGGTTATTCCAATAGAATAATAAATAATGGAACCAGGTCCGGCGTAAACGCACAGACAGGATATTCCGACAGAATAATAAATAATGGAACCAGGTCCGGTGTAAAACACACAGACAGGATATTCCAACAGAATAATAATAAAACGGAACCAGGTCCGGTGTAAAACACACAGACAGGATGTTCCAACAGAATAATAAACGGAACCAGGTCCGGTGTAAAACACACAGACAGGATGTTCCAACAGAATAATAAACGGAACCAGGTCCGGTGTAAAACACACAGACAGGATGTTCCAACAGAATAATAGAAGAATGTCACCAAGTATAGGGTAGACCGCGTATACAGGTTATTCCAACAGAATAATAATAAATGGAATAACAACAGTTCTCTTCATGAATAAGAAAGAATAACACCCCTTACCGTAAAAGAACTGGATATAAGAGTAGTGAAGTAGCAGAAAACTTTTCTTCTATCTCTATATAGTCTCTCTCTATAGTTTCTCTCTCTAGAGTTCAGTGAATTCGTAAGAAAATAATGAAGGAATGAGCTTCTATTTATAGGAAAATGGAATGCATAGTAACTAATCCATGAACGGTCCAGATTGATTACTTTAATCTGACGGTCCATATTTAAAGAAAAATCTTTTAAATAAAATATAATATATTCTATTTATAGAATAACTTTAATAAAGTATTCTGTTTTATATAAAAAGATGTTTCTGTTTTATTACGTTAATAATACGAATAAAACAAAACGTCATTATCGCTAAATAATTCATATTATTAACTGACAATAATGGAATCAAACTGAGTGACTTCTCACATAAGCATTAATAATTAATACCGTGTGCTACTATGCAACCACACGTATTACTGTACTTTTACTACCGAGTAGTTCAACAGTATCAACGGTAAAACTTCCGCCGTTATTTTCATAAAGTATTTTTGTCGTTTTCTCAATCCGACAATAATTCCGTTGTGGGGTCCACCAATAATTGTACCGTCGTACGGATATTTCCCGACAAAAAGAATATTCTCCGACCAATCGAATATAATATGACAACTTGCATACTTTGCAAAATTTATAAATACTACCCATAACTATTATATCAAATCCACACAATAATATAAAAAAATTATTTCGAGAAAAATTAAATATTTATTCATAAAATCTGGGGTTTCACAATCTCCCCTCCTTATAGAATTTCGCCCTCGAAATTTACGTACGTACTTGGTATGCCGAACATGTGAGGATACCTTGACTTCACTTCAAATTCTAACTCTTGAGGTATAACCTTTAAGCATCGAATATGATCCTTCTTATCCAAGATGTTAACACGTATCTCCTCATACGTTAAATCTTTCGCTATTTCGTCCGGTTCTAAATTAATAATGCGGTTCGGGTCGTCCACATATTTACGTAACATCGATACGTAAAAAAAAAAATGTTCTGAACACGCAACATACTTGGCGGTAAAACGAGTCTATAGGCCACAGTTCCTACTTCATCGAGGATTTCAAATGGGCCAATTAAATCGAGAGTTGAGATTTCCTCTCTTCGTCGATTCTTGCTTCTAGAATAACGCCCTCTTGAACCTTCTTCTTCACATTTATCAGCTCTGAGTATGTAGCTTGAGCGGCTTTAACTTTATCGATTAAAGTCGATTTTAATCGTATATTCGTTATCTTCACGTGGGTTCGAATATTCACACTTGTAACCGTATACGATCTTCTACACAACGCGTCAGCTACCACGTTCACTTTTCCACGATGTTATTGAATGGTACGATCGTAATCTTCAACAGCTCGAGCCAACGTCTTTGGCGCATAATACGTTCGTTTTAGTTGAAGAAATATTTGAGGGTTTAAGAAATAGGTTTTGTACTGGGGTCAATACAAAATTCAATTTTACGCTCTGGGGTAGGCTAAGAAGTCTTCAAGAATACGTCAAGAAATTTATTAACAATAGAAATATCGTTCAAAACTGTGACCCTCATCCAAGACTTGGATAACACGTCACATTGATACCTATCAACTTGCCATCATCATTTACAACGTCTCCTACGGAAAGTCTAGCTTCGGTGCATTCCACACCAGGAAGTCAACAGCGAAAGGAACGGGGATTTTTACTTATGGCTTGATATGACAATGATTGACTTTAGTGGTTTGGTTACTTTGAATTTGCATAACAGGTTGGTTAGGAATATGAAAGCTAACAACCTTACGAGAAGCATGATGAGTAGTGAACCAATCGTTTCAAAAAAATCACATCAAAGGCAAGTATTTTTAAAGAGATAAGATCGACAGGTAACGTGAAAGTGTTGATTTGAACAAGATTTATAAATAGTAGAGGTAACGAAGGTTTCTCCCAACTGAGTTTAAATAGACATATCAAAGTCTAAGTTCTCCGGAGTTAACTTCAAACATTTAACACAACTAGGTGAAATAAAAGAGTGAGTAGAACCGGTATCTAACACGGTATAGACTTCGCAAGAGTTTATGACTAACATACCCGTGATAATTTTATTCAGGTTCCTCGTCACGAAAAAAAAAATACTCTCTCTTAAACTACTGGCTTTGGCTTTTCTGGGACGGTCTTTGGTGCCTCCATCCTATCTGAACTTGTCTTCGGTGAACGACAAAATCGGGCTAAATGACCTTCTCTTCCACAATTATAACATGCTTTGGACGGCATCGCGCAGTTTGGACTGATGTGCCCCTCCCCTCCGCATTTGAAACATATGATAGGTGGTCGTTCTCCTTCCTTAACGACAGGTGCTGGTGCTGATATCTTTCCATCATTGTTGAATCTCCTCTTCTTAAAATGTCCATTCTTATTGTTTTGGCCCTGATTACCACCGAAGTGGTTACCATTTCTGGCCTGTTGATTCCCTCCACGCTTGTTGTCACCGCTTCGATGACTGCTCTCACTGGTATTATCATTTTGCCGGCTGCTCTCTTTTGGTTGCGTTATCTCGTTATCGCGCTCCACCAACTGAGCCCTATTTACAACATCTGAATACAAACACAGTTTATGAGAAACAAGATGTTGACGTATCTCCGGCTTCAAACCTCTTAAAAACATCCGCGTCATTCTTTCTTCATTATCCACCAGGTGGGACGCAAACCGGGATAACTCCGCAAATTTTGCCTCGTACTGCGACACGGTCATATTATTCTGCTCCAATTTGATGAACTCCACCTCCTTCATGTGACGAATACTCTCGGGAAAATATTTGTCGTTAAACAGCTCTTGGAACTTCTCCCAGGACATCTTCAGTGCGGCAGGTTGAGTACGCTTTATCGATTCCCACCAGTAATCTGCCTCTCCTCGCAACATAAAGGCGGCAAAGGGAACCTTTTGCTCCTCGGAGCAACCCAAGACATCAAATATCTTGGTGATCTGCTTTATCCATGTTTCAGCTACAAGTGGTTTGGGTTCTCCCTTAAACTCCGGTGGTCCCAGCTCCTTAAACTGCTTAGCGGTGACCGCCTGAGAGTTTTCAGTATTTCCACCTACGTTGTGGACAGGAGCCGCTTTCACCTGTTGTTGCATGAATTGCATAAAACCTCTAAACATTGCATCATTCATCATCTGGTCAGTGTTGTTGTTTGCATGAGGATTGTCACCTTCCTGATGAACATTATCCTGATTATTGATATGTGGTGAATCAATAATCGCCTGGGCTTCAGTGCTATTCTCAACATTCTCAGATGCCATTTTCAGATACTGCCACAAAATAAAAGTTAATTGATATGTCATATAGTATCCTTATATTATGACCGACCAATTAAATACCATGCAAATAAACTTAGGTAGGTCATACTAGCGAAGGAATTCCCCGTCTCTCCCCTCCTAGTTCTATTCTCACATCTTAGCCAGGGATCATATCCCTAAGCTCTGATACCAACTGTGACAACCCCAAAATTAGGTATACATCACCCATCTTGGGTCGTCAGATACATAGTACATAATACAAATACAACTTACTAATACAACTGTCGTGTACAATACGACAAAACATAAACTGTGAGTTTGAATACAAATATTATCTTCTAGAAAGTATTCATACTCAAAAGGAGTCCTCATTACATTTATTAACACACCATTACATAGAATAGTGAGGACTACTAACTAATACTATCATTCGGACCATCACTCCGTTCCCCGACTTGCCCCAGCTACGTTCTCATTTCCTGAAGAGAACAGTGAAAGAAAGGGTGAGCTCAACTAGCCCAGTAAGAAATATCATGACTAAGATAATGCAGAATAAATTATCATTAGCCTTCAACAATGTTAAACTGATAAAATATAATAGACATCAAGTTTAACTGCAGCGGAACAAGCAACCATTAAAAGAGTCAAGTAGAAAATAAACTCTACTATCTTTTATGATTTAAAAGATTTTCCAACACTGTGATCGCTGAGACTCAGCTTAATAAAATAATCCACATCATCGAATCACCCCTGCACTACGGCCAAGGATATTCGTGTATTCATTAATGGTCATGATCATGCCAACAACTGTCCATCAATGCACTACGGGCCAATGAGGACTTTTACCACATCATTTGTAACATTACGGTCATGATTATACCGAATAATCCCTGGTCATAATCATACCAAGTCCATCTATGCACTACATGCCACAGATGACTTTCAACATTTTATAAACATGAGGATGATGACAATGATATAAGAATTCAATAAAACAAGTTCAAGAATTAATTTATCCAGGAATTAACAACGTCCAAATTGTCAACATGATACTGCATTGTGGAGTAAGATTCAAGAATACTTAGAAGAATATTTTCTTGAAAAGATACTGGATGAAACGCAACTATCAAGGATATTCCACAAATTTCATGGAGTATAGAAGTCAAAACTTAACCAACTGAGTACAATAAAGAATGGAATAACAAAAGAAATCACCATGCATGCGATAGACCGCACAGACAGGTTATTCCAATAGAATAATAAATAATGGAACCAGGTCCGGCGTAAACGCACAGACAGGATATTCCGACAGAATAATAAATAATGGAACCAGGTCCGGTGTAAAACACACAGACAGGATATTCCAACAGAATAATAATAAAACGGAACCAGGTCCGGTGTAAAACACACAGACAGGATGTTCCAACAGAATAATAAACGGAACCAGGTCCGGTGTAAAACACACAGACAGGATGTTCCAACAGAATAATAAACGGAACCAGGTCCGGTGTAAAACACACAGACAGGATGTTCCAACAGAATAATAGAAGAATGTCACCAAGTATAGGGTAGACCGCGTATACAGGTTATTCCAACAGAATAATAATAAATGGAATAACAACAGTTCTCTTCATGAATAAGAAAGAATAACACCCCTTACCGTAAAAGAACTGGATATAAGAGTAGTGAAGTAGCAGAAAACTTTTCTTCTATCTCTATATAGTCTCTCTCTATAGTTTCTCTCTCTAGAGTTCAGTGAATTCGTAAGAAAATAATGAAGGAATGAGCTTCTATTTATAGGAAAATGGAATGCATAGTAACTAATCCATGAACGGTCCAGATTGATTACTTTAATCTGACGGTCCATATTTAAAGAAAAATCTTTTAAATAAAATATAATATATTCTATTTATAGAATAACTTTAATAAAGTATTCTGTTTTATATAAAAAGATGTTTCTGTTTTATTACGTTAATAATACGAATAAAACAAAACGTCATTATCGCTAAATAATTCATATTATTAACTGACAATAATGGAATCAAACTGAGTGACTTCTCACATAAGCATTAATAATTAATACCGTGTGCTACTATGCAACCACACGTATTACTGTACTTTTACTACCGAGTAGTTCAACAGTATCAACGGTAAAACTTCCGCCGTTATTTTCATAAAGTATTTTTGTCGTTTTCTCAATCCGACAATAATTCCGTTGTGGGGTCCACCAATAATTGTACCGTCGTACGGATATTCCCCGACAAAAAGAATATTCTCCGACCAATCGAATATAATATGACAACTTGCATACTTTGCAAAATTTATAAATACTACCCATAACTATTATATCAAATCCACACAATAATATAAAAAAAATTATTTCGAGAAAAATTAAATATTTATTCATAAAATCTGGGGTTTCACAATTTTGTCGGAATGGAGGTATTAAAAATCAGGGTTTTTGAGATATTTTGCGGGGGTTATAATTTTTAATCCGACCGTTGGATCGTGGTAATTTTTGGATATGTTATACATATATAAGTTGAGTATATGTCCACAAATTTTGAACCGTTAAAAATGAACGTATGATTTATTATGAATTTTACGAGATGACTGGTTCAGAAATTGTTGAATTTTCGGAGTTTATCATTTTGGTGGAAAATTCTAGAATTGGTGGGCCCCACTTGTGGTTGGTGAAGAAATGTGCTGAATTATATTTCAAATGTGGTGGGTGGGAATAGTAACAGGTAAAGACATCAGGTTGCAGGTCAAAGCTACCAAAATTTTCCTATAAATAGAGGGCTAAGTTAGAATTGAAAATCACACCAGAAACATAAGTTTTCTCTCTTTCTCTCTCTAGATTATGAAGCATATTTTGTGAGTTTTTAGATACTTGGTGAGTTTTTATTCATCAGTGCAAGTTTCCTTCAGCATCATATTAATACGAATAAAACAAAACGTCATTATCGCTAAATAATTCATATTATTAACTGACAATAATGGAATCAAACTGAGTGACTTCTCACATAAGCATTAATAATTAATACCGTGTGCTACTATGCAACCACACGTATTACTGTACTTTTACTACCGAGTAGTTCAACAGTATCAACGGTAAAACTTCCGCCGTTATTTTCATAAAGTATTTTTGTCGTTTTCTCAATCCGACAATAATTCCGTTGTGGGGTCCACCAATAATTGTACCGTCGTACGGATATTCCCCGACAAAAAGAATATTCTCCGACCAATCGAATATAATATGACAACTTGCATACTTTGCAAAATTTATAAATACTACCCATAACTATTATATCAAATCCACACAATAATATAAAAAAAATTATTTCGAGAAAAATTAAATATTTATTCATAAAATCTGGGGTTTCACAATCTCCCCTCCTTATAGAATTTCGCCCTCGAAATTTACGTACGTACTTGGTATGCCGAACATGTGAGGATACCTTGACTTCACTTCAAATTCTAACTCTTGAGGTATAACCTTTAAGCATCGAATATGATCCTTCTTATCCAAGATGTTAACACGTATCTCCTCATACGTTAAATCTTTCGCTATTTCGTCCGGTTCTAAATTAATAATGCGGCTCGGGTCGTCCACATATTTACGTAACATCGATACGTAAAAAAAAATGTTCTGAACACGCAACATACTTGGCGGTAAAACGAGTCTATAGGCCACAGTTCCTACTTCATCGAGGATTTCAAATGGGCCAATTAAATCGAGAGTTGAGATTTCCTCTCTTCGTCGATTCTTGCTTCTAGAATAACGCCCTCTTGAACCTTCTTCTTCACATTTATCAGCTCTGAGTATGTAGCTTGAGCGGCTTTAACTTTATCGATTAAAGTCGATTTTAATCGTATATTCGTTATCTTCACGTGGGTTCGAATATTCACACTTGTAACCGTATACGATCTTCTACACAACGCGTCAGCTACCACGTTCACTTTTCCACGATGTTATTGAATGGTACGATCGTAATCTTCAACAGCTCGAGCCAACGTCTTTGGCGCATAATACGTTCGTTTTAGTTGAAGAAATATTTGAGGGTTTAAGAAATAGGTTTTGTACTGGGGTCAATACAAAATTCAATTTTACGCTCTGGGGTAGGCTAAGAAGTCTTCAAGAATACGTCAAGAAATTTATTAACAATAGAAATATCGTTCAAAACTGTGACCCTCATCCAAGACTTGGATAACACGTCACATTGATACCTATCAACTTGCCATCATCATTTACAACGTCTCCTACGGAAAGTCTAGCTTCGGTGCATTCCACACCAGGAAGTCAACAGCGAAAGGAACGGGGATTTTTACTTATGGCTTGATATGACAATGATTGACTTTAGTGGTTTGGTTACTTTGAATTTGCATAACAGGTTGGTTAGGAATATGAAAGCTAACAACCTTACGAGAAGCATGATGAGTAGTGAACCAATCGTTTCAAAAAAATCACATCAAAGGCAAGTATTTTTAAAGAGATAAGATCGACAGGTAACGTGAAAGTGTTGATTTGAACAAGATTTATAAATAGTAGAGGTAACGAAGGTTTCTCCCAACTGAGTTTAAATAGACATATCAAAGTCTAAGTTCTCCGGAGTTAACTTCAAACATTTAACACAACTAGGTGAAATAAAAGAGTGAGTAGAACCGGTATCTAACACGGTATAGACTTCGCAAGAGTTTATGACTAACATACCCGTGATAATTTTATTCAGGTTCCTCGTCACGAAAAAAAAAATACTCTCTCTTAAACTACTGGCTTTGGCTTTTCTGGGACGGTCTTTGGTGCCTCCATCCTATCTGAACTTGTCTTCGGTGAACGACAAAATCGGGCTAAATGACCTTCTCTTCCACAATTATAACATGCTTTGGACGGCATCGCGCAGTTTGGACTGATGTGCCCCTCCCCTCCGCATTTGAAACATATGATAGGTGGTCGTTCTCCTTCCTTAACGACAGGTGCTGGTGCTGATATCTTTCCATCATTGTTGAATCTCCTCTTCTTAAAATGTCCATTCTTATTGTTTTGGCCCTGATTACCACCGAAGTGGTTACCATTTCTGGCCTGTTGATTCCCTCCACGCTTGTTGTCACCGCTTCGATGACTGCTCTCACTGGTATTATCATTTTGCCGGCTGCTCTCTTTTGGTTGCGTTATCTCGTTATCGCGCTCCACCAACTGAGCCCTATTTACAACATCTGAATACAAACACAGTTTATGAGAAACAAGATGTTGACGTATCTCCGGCTTCAAACCTCTTAAAAACATCCGCGTCATTCTTTCTTCATTATCCACCAGGTGGGACGCAAACCGGGATAACTCCGCAAATTTTGCCTCGTACTGCGACACGGTCATATTATTCTGCTCCAATTTGATGAACTCCACCTCCTTCATGTGACGAATACTCTCGGGAAAATATTTGTCGTTAAACAGCTCTTGGAACTTCTCCCAGGACATCTTCAGTGCGGCAGGTTGAGTACGCTTTATCGATTCCCACCAGTAATCTGCCTCTCCTCGCAACATAAAGGCGGCAAAGGGAACCTTTTGCTCCTCGGAGCAACCCAAGACATCAAATATCTTGGTGATCTGCTTTATCCATGTTTCAGCTACAAGTGGTTTGGGTTCTCCCTTAAACTCCGGTGGTCCCAGCTCCTTAAACTGCTTAGCGGTGACCGCCTGAGAGTTTTCAGTATTTCCACCTACGTTGTGGACAGGAGCCGCTTTCACCTGTTGTTGCATGAATTGCATAAAACCTCTAAACATTGCATCATTCATCATCTGGTCAGTGTTGTTGTTTGCATGAGGATTGTCACCTTCCTGATGAACATTATCCTGATTATTGATATGTGGTGAATCAATAATCGCCTGGGCTTCAGTGCTATTCTCAACATTCTCAGATGCCATTTTCAGATACTGCCACAAAATAAAAGTTAATTGATATGTCATATAGTATCCTTATATTATGACCGACCAATTAAATACCATGCAAATAAACTTAGGTAGGTCATACTAGCGAAGGAATTCCCCGTCTCTCCCCTCCTAGTTCTATTCTCACATCTTAGCCAGGGATCATATCCCTAAGCTCTGATACCAACTGTGACAACCCCAAAATTAGGTATACATCACCCATCTTGGGTCGTCAGATACATAGTACATAATACAAATACAACTTACTAATACAACTGTCGTGTACAATACGACAAAACATAAACTGTGAGTTTGAATACAAATATTATCTTCTAGAAAGTATTCATACTCAAAAGGAGTCCTCATTACATTTATTAACACACCATTACATAGAATAGTGAGGACTACTAACTAATACTATCATTCGGACCATCACTCCGTTCCCCGACTTGCCCCAGCTACGTTCTCATTTCCTGAAGAGAACAGTGAAAGAAAGGGTGAGCTCAACTAGCCCAGTAAGAAATATCATGACTAAGATAATGCAGAATAAATTATCATTAGCCTTCAACAATGTTAAACTGATAAAATATAATAGACATCAAGTTTAACTGCAGCGGAACAAGCAACCATTAAAAGAGTCAAGTAGAAAATAAACTCTACTATCTTTTATGATTTAAAAGATTTTCCAACACTGTGATCGCTGAGACTCAGCTTAATAAAATAATCCACATCATCGAATCACCCCTGCACTACGGCCAAGGATATTCGTGTATTCATTAATGGTCATGATCATGCCAACAACTGTCCATCAATGCACTACGGGCCAATGAGGACTTTTACCACATCATTTGTAACATTACGGTCATGATTATACCGAATAATCCCTGGTCATAATCATACCAAGTCCATCTATGCACTACATGCCACAGATGACTTTCAACATTTTATAAACATGAGGATGATGACAATGATATAAGAATTCAATAAAACAAGTTCAAGAATTAATTTATCCAGGAATTAACAACGTCCAAATTGTCAACATGATACTGCATTGTGGAGTAAGATTCAAGAATACTTAGAAGAATATTTTCTTGAAAAGATACTGGATGAAACGCAACTATCAAGGATATTCCACAAATTTCATGGAGTATAGAAGTCAAAACTTAACCAACTGAGTACAATAAAGAATGGAATAACAAAAGAAATCACCATGCATGCGATAGACCGCACAGACAGGTTATTCCAATAGAATAATAAATAATGGAACCAGGTCCGGCGTAAACGCACAGACAGGATATTCCGACAGAATAATAAATAATGGAACCAGGTCCGGTGTAAAACACACAGACAGGATATTCCAACAGAATAATAATAAAACGGAACCAGGTCCGGTGTAAAACACACAGACAGGATGTTCCAACAGAATAATAAACGGAACCAGGTCCGGTGTAAAACACACAGACAGGATGTTCCAACAGAATAATAAACGGAACCAGGTCCGGTGTAAAACACACAGACAGGATGTTCCAACAGAATAATAGAAGAATGTCACCAAGTATAGGGTAGACCGCGTATACAGGTTATTCCAACAGAATAATAATAAATGGAATAACAACAGTTCTCTTCATGAATAAGAAAGAATAACACCCCTTACCGTAAAAGAACTGGATATAAGAGTAGTGAAGTAGCAGAAAACTTTTCTTCTATCTCTATATAGTCTCTCTCTATAGTTTCTCTCTCTAGAGTTCAGTGAATTCGTAAGAAAATAATGAAGGAATGAGCTTCTATTTATAGGAAAATGGAATGCATAGTAACTAATCCATGAACGGTCCAGATTGATTACTTTAATCTGACGGTCCATATTTAAAGAAAAATCTTTTAAATAAAATATAATATATTCTATTTATAGAATAACTTTAATAAAGTATTCTGTTTTATATAAAAAGATGTTTCTGTTTTATTACGTTAATAATACGAATAAAACAAAACGTCATTATCGCTAAATAATTCATATTATTAACTGACAATAATGGAATCAAACTGAGTGACTTCTCACATAAGCATTAATAATTAATACCGTGTGCTACTATGCAACCACACGTATTACTGTACTTTTACTACCGAGTAGTTCAACAGTATCAACGGTAAAACTTCCGCCGTTATTTTCATAAAGTATTTTTGTCGTTTTCTCAATCCGACAATAATTCCGTTGTGGGGTCCACCAATAATTGTACCGTCGTACGGATATTCCCCGACAAAAAGAATATTCTCCGACCAATCGAATATAATATGACAACTTGCATACTTTGCAAAATTTATAAATACTACCCATAACTATTATATCAAATCCACACAATAATATAAAAAAAATTATTTCGAGAAAAATTAAATATTTATTCATAAAATCTGGGGTTTCACAGACAGGATGTTCCAACAGAATAATAGAAGAATGTCACCAAGTATAGGGTAGACCACGTATACAGGTTATTCCAACAGAATAATAAGAAATGGAATAACAACAGTTCTCTTCATGAATAAGAAAGAATAACACCCCTTACCGTTTTAAAGACGAGCTGAAATAAGGAAGTAGTTAAGTAGCAGAATACTCTTCTTCTCTCTCTCTATAGTTTCTCTCTATAGTTTCTCTCTCTAGAGTTCAGTGAATTCGTAAGAAATAATGAAGGAATGAGCTGCTATTTATAGAAAAATAGAATGCATAGTAACTAATCCATGAACGGTCCAGATTGATTACTTTAATCTGACGGTCCATATTTAAAGAAAAATCTTTTAATTAAAATATAATATATTTTATTTATAGAATAACTTTAATAAAGTATTCTGTTTTATATAAAAAGATGTTTCTGTTTTATTACGTTAATAATACGAATAAAACAAAACGTCATTATCGCTAAATAATTCATATTATTAACTGACAATAATTGAATCAAACTGAGTAACTTCTCACATAAGCATTAATAATCAATACCGTGTGCTACTATGCAACCACACGTATTACTGTACTTTTACTACCGAGTAGTTCAACAGTAACAATGGTAAAATTTCTGCCGTTATTTTTAATAAAATATTTTTGTCGTTTTCTCAATCCGACAATAATTTCGTTGTGGGGTCCACCAATGATTGTGTCGTTGTACGAATATTCCCTGTTAAAACGAATATTCTCCGACCAATCGAATATTATATAACAACTTGCGTACTTTATAAAATTTATAAATATTACCCACAACTATAACATTATATCAAATTAACTCCATAATATTCAAAAATGATATTTATAGAAAATTTATCTTTATTTATAAAAGTTGGGGTCTTACAGGTCTAGTTATGAGTAAATGAATTAAATATATTTTGTGAAGTAAGAAAATTAAAAAATAGGATTTTATGACTTGAGAATCCTATTTGAGGTATATGCAGATTTTTGATGAGGGTTTTGGTTATTGATGATGAAATCTTATGAGTTTGGCATTTTAGAATGATTAAATGCATTATTTAGTAAAGTGTAAACAATTAAAATAAATTATTTATAAGCTTAAGAAATATTATTCTTTCAATATCATTATACAGAAATATTGGTATGTATTTTATTGTGGAAGTTTTACCTTTTTGTGTCGGAGTTACTATTCATGAGTTACTATTCATGAGTTACTATTCACGAGTTACTATTCACGATAAAATTGGTTTCTTTTTCTAACCAAATTATAGTTGATTTATGAATATTACTTTTGAGATTAAATCTATATGTTGATCATATTGTTTTTATTATCATATATAATATTTTTATAACCCTGATGTTGAAATTCTCTTTCACTTGAGTGTAAAGATGGGTAGATTATTGGTATGATCATGACTTTGGGTTCTCTTTGACCAGTAGTGCAAAGTTGAATTATTGACTAGTATGATCATGACCAATGAATTTATAATTGAATATCTTCAGCTTAAGTGCAAAGGTGAAATGATCAACATGGTTATAATTATTGTTTATATAAATGATTATATATTTCTTTGAGATATTAATATATTTGGCCTGTAGTGCAAATATGAACTGTTGATGAATATATTTGGCCGTAGTGCAAATATGAACTGTTGAGGAATATCTTTGGCCTGTAGTGCAAAGATGAATTGTTGATGAATATTTTTGGCCCGTAGTGCAAAGATGACATGTTGTTAAATATCTTTGGCCAGTAGTGCAAAGATGAACAGATGTTGAGATAAACATGACCAACTGGTGATACAAATGAATATCTTTTGTCGTAGTGCAAAGATGAAGTTATTAGTATGATTATGAACAGGAAATGTGATTTGGTGTAACCATGATCTTTGATGTTTCAGGTAAAGATATGTGATGAAAATTATCTTCGTCCTGGATGAGAAGAGGAATTTAGAACTACAGTTATGATTATGAGTTATTCATATGATTGTGGACCAGAATTGTTAATTGATGTTACAGGGATAAAACATTGTTGATGGATTTTTAACATGGAGAAGATAATAGACTTTATAGTCTATTTGACTCTTCTAATGGATTGCTCGTTCCGCTGCAACTATGGTTGAAATTTTTATCATTTACCATATGTTCTAAATCTCTGATTTATTATTGATGAAGGCTATTGATAATTTAATTATCTTTAGTCATGATATTCTTTACTGAGCTAGTTGTGCTCACCCTTTTGCTTCACAATTCCTTTCAGGTAATAAGAGTGTAGCTGGGTCGAGCGAGGGTAACGGAGAAATAGAACGGTGGTCTCTAGCTGTGGATGTTCTCCCGAAGCAGTATAGAAAAGTTCATTTAGTAGTTTTATTTGGTGAATCCAATAGGGTAAGGTGTACTCAACGTTGGAAGGGTGGTTTGTCACTATCATACAAGATGTCTAACGATATACAACCTCGTGTCATCATAAGACAGGGATGTGCTCATCCACTTGCTGAGTATATATACGAGCACTACATATATAATCTTGGTGTTTGTTTGAAATATAATTCTCAATTAGAGACAGTAGAGATAATGATATGTCAAGAGAAGACTCACCATTGGGAAGAATATGATAGTAATCTTTTCGTTTTTCTTTTGGGTCTATTGGGTCAACCAATAATAATTTTGTGGCCATATGATATCTATCATAACCTAGACGCATGGCCTCCCATGTACGAAGGTTTCCTTGAGCACTTCCCAAAGATTCTAATTTCTAAAACAGTTTTTGACTATACCTTTATGTAAGGTGTCATTGTGAGGTGATTTCCACGGTTGGAACATGAGTCACATTTGGTATATATTTGTGTCCAAACTCACAGCATATGTGTTGTTATATTTTGCACGACAATTGTTGTAATAAAGTTGTAGTTATTTTCTGTACCATGTATTTGACGACTCAGAATAGGTTGGATGGAATGGACCTATTTTGGGGTTGTCACAGACTCCTTTTGAGTTTGTATAGTCTCTAGTAGACAATAATTATATTCAAACTCACAGTTATGTTTTGTCGTATTGTACACGACAGTTGTATTAGTAAGTTGTATTTGTATTATGTATCATGTATCTGACGACCCAAGATGGGTGATGTATACCTAATTTTGGGGGCGTCACAATATCTGCTATCGCTACAAGCCATTTTATTGTCGATTCTGCCTCTAGCGGTAAGGGAGAAATCCATTTCAATTCGTGTCATCCAATGTCGAGATCAACAGTGTAGATTATGGTTGTTGAAATAGTAGTCGTGGTAACTGGTTGTCACGGAAGAGGATTCATATATATATATATATATATATATATATATATATATATATATATATATATATATATATCCAGCCGTCCAAAATTGAAGTTAATGGCCCAGATGAGATCCCAACCGCTAAAGGGAGTAGCGGCCAGCAATAAATTTTAAAATCCTCTCTGCTGGCTGCTACTGGGAGTAGCGACCAGTCAAAACGTCGATATTTTGACTGGCCGCTACTCCCTCTAGCGGCCAACAGAGAGGATTTTTTAATTTGGCCGAGGCTCCAGCCGCTAGGAGTAGGGCAACAAATTTTTTTTGGCTTAATTACATTATCCTGATTATCCTCCCACATACTACTAAATAATTATCTTCTTCTAATTTTTTATTATTTTATTTTACTGATTAATAAGTAATATGTATATGGATAATATGTTAATAAATATAAGGATAAGTATAAAGATAATTATTGATTATCCTTATAGTTATTCTTATAATTTTTTATTATTTTATTTATTGATTAATAAGTAGTATGTGGGAGGATAATCAGGATAATGTAACTAAGCCAAAAAAATTTTGTTGGCCCTACTCCCTCTAGCGGCTGGAGCCTGGGCCAAATTAAAAAATCATCTCTGTTGACCGCTACTCCCAGTAGCGGCCAGCAGAGAGGATTTTAAAATTTATTGCTGGCCGCTACTTCCTCTAGCGGCTGAGATCTCATCTGGGCCATTAACTTCAATTTTGGACGGCTGGATGAGCGTTAGCTGCTTAAGGACTCACAACTAACGTTGTGCCTGGATCACTTCCCATATATATATATATATATATATATATATATATATATATATATATATATATATAAAGGATTGCGACTGGCCTACAACTCCCATTTCCTCTTTTTTAAAACTAGTAGATAAAATCATAATACATCTTTCTTTTCACTAAAAAGAAAAAGAAAAGAAGAAGTTATTAATGAAATAATATATATATATATATATATATATATATATATATATATATATATATATATATATAAGAAATAGTCTTTTTTTCTTTGGGTGGTAATATTTAATGATAATATACTCAAAATTACCATCATTGTTAAGTTACTAAATAAAAAAGACAATAAATTTAATGATAATATATGTCATCACTGCTAAAAAGAAAAAGAAAAAGAAAAAGAAAAAGAAAAAGAAGATGAAGTTATTAATGAAATTTATTTGTTTCTCAAAATGATTGCAAAATATTTCTCTTGCTATACATGATCATATCATATTTTTTAAAGGAAAATAATAAGAATAGGAGAGATTAGCCGATTAGGTAATTAAAGGCTGGGGTAGGAAGAGTTAGTTGTGTTAAAAAGATCATTATTATTGTGACTTAGGATCAACTTAAAGAAAGCATGCACTTGAGTTACAAAAACTCAAAGGGGTAGAGTGATATGACAATGAGCCTTTCCTTTTCCTTTTGAGAATATTTGTGCTAGTTTGCTACTTAATCAAAGTTTGTTAAACCATTTGGTTGGTTAATGATGGTTAAGGCTAACGACTTTCTAAATTTATTAATTGGATTCTAAATTTAGTAGGCAACATTATTGTTCAAATTATTTTTATTTATCAATTTATTCATGCATATATATATATATATATATATATATATATATATATAATTTTAAGTTTTATTTATGAAAATGAAAGATACGCGAGCGAGTACTAAATAAAAAAATGTCAATATATGCAGATACATGGGATAAATATGAATTAAGGAGAGATCAGACAGTATTATTCTATCTTCTCTCTTAGTTTTCTCATAAACTTAATTTTAGGTCTTTTTTATTTTCGATTTCTAGGTTATGATTCTATTTATAACTCTAATTTAATTAATTTGCCATTCTTTTGACTTTTGAATTTATTACATTTGTATTATATAGAGAGAGATTTATAATATAGTCAATATGTAGAGAAATTATAATAATAATTATAAATAAGTGTAGTATGTCAAAGAGGACTAGCAATTATAAAAGTGATTTTGAAGGTAAATTTAAGGTTATTAATTGTTTGGTGTGAATTTTTTTTTTTGAAATTTAAAAATAATTTTGTACTTTGTGCTTATATCAATAGTGCTTCAACAAAAAATATAATTTTCTTGTTTTAGCTAAAATTGTATTGAAACCAAATTTTTACTATTTAATTAAAAGTACTTTTAAAGAATTATTAAATATTAAAATATTTTTGTTATTAATGGGGAAAATAGAAAAAATAAAATAAAAAAGTATTCAAAGGCAAAATGCCCATGGAGAATTTATAATTGAACTTTTCATATATATATATATATATATATATATATATATATATATAGAGAGAGAGAGAGAGAGAGAGAGATATTAGATGAAATATTTAATTATATTTATTATTAGTGTATGTAGGAGTTTACTTTTTAATTATGCAGTCGTTTCTAGAACTAATTTTTTTTTAATATACAAGCATGGCGACAAAATTAGATAAAAAATAAAAAAATATTTTAAATAGATGTATGATATTCCATTGGTTTCAAAATAAAAGATATAATTTGAATTTTAAGGTCACACGACGACATATTAAATTTTAAATTAAGATGAATTTATTTAATTTTAACTGATACAATAATTATTATAATTGTATATATAACAAAAATTATTAATTATAAAATTTATTTTATTTTAAAATTTTATAAATCTTAATTTTAAAATTTAATATGTCGTAATTTAATTTTAAAAATTAAATTATATATCTAATTTAAAAAAAAGAGAATAAATAAATTGTTAATCAGTCTTTAAAAAATTAAAAATTAATTATTATCATCAACATAACACATAACGTTTCTCTAAAGATTCACAAAACTTAAACATCCCCTTCACTTATGTAGTTGTCGTCACTCTTCTTCATTACCTTTTCTTGAAAGGCTATCATAGCAAACTCGCTCCCACGTGTCTTTTCCCACCCACCTAAACGCTCCTCTTTCCCAAATTACCCTCATCTGTGCACGTCTCCAACACTAGACAGCGAGTTCAATCTTATTCTTTAGACGCGAGAGTATAAATAAAAATCAAATACACTTTACAAAAATATAAGTATAAAGCTCAAAAACACTCTCTTCTTAGTAGTTAGTACGACAGTTATGCTCCCATATCTCGCCTAAATAACTTCCCCACTTTCTCTCTCCTCCGCGTTTTTTCTCGCCGGAATTTGTAACCGTAATATTGACGGCAACATTTTCTCTCTCTACATTCATTTTAGGCTCCTTTTCTCTCTCTCTCTATATTTTTAATTGCTTATTTTTAAAGTCTAATTTAGCTTAAGAAATTGATTTCATTTTGGTTTTGGGGGAGAATTTAGGGTTTTAGGATTGAAATTTAAAGATGAGATGTGAAAATTGTGAATTATGATGGTGGCGGTAGTGAATACAACTACACCGAACGGTAAGGACTCGGTACGAGTTGCGACTCAGCAGAAGCCTAAGAGACCGCCATTGTTACCTTCAGATGCTGATAATAATGAACCTCGAAGACCTAAATCGCGAGAAGTTACTTCTAGGTATTTGTCCTCTACTTCTTCATCCTCAACGACGTCGTCTACAGCTACCTCGTCTTCGTATTCTTCGTCTTTCAATTCCACAACGAGGCGTTTTCAGTCGCCGGTTGTGTCGCGGACGGTTGCTTCGACTCCGGTTCCGGCGGTGGTAAAGAGGTCCCAATCAGTGGAGCGGAGGCGACCGGCAACTCCGCGGCCGAGTACGCCTGGCAATGCGGGTGAGATTTCTGCCGCGGCGAAGCTGTTGGTGAATTCGAGGAGGAGTTTGTCCGTTTCGTTTCAAGGAGAGTCGTTTTCACTTCCAATTAGTAAGGCAAAGCCGGCACCGGTGGGGAATTTGGGTAATGGGAGGAAGGCAGCTACACCGGTGAGGGATCATATTGAGAATTCGAAGCCTATTGATCAGCATCTGTGGCCAGCGAGGTCACAGCAGGTTAATTCATTGACCAGAAGTGTGGATTTTACTAGCGAGAGGACTAGATTGAGTGGATCTGGGGGTGTTGTTAGGGCTTTACAAAAATCCATAATTGATGAGAGAAATAAAGGTACAATTGAATCTAAATTGAAACCGGGAAGAGTCAATGGAGATGCTGATTTAGCTAATAGATCAATTGTAGAAAGTTTAGTTCCTATTCATTCAGATAGTGGGAATGTTTCCTCTGGAAGCAATTTTGAAGTACGAGAAGGTGTGAGAGGAGGGCCACGTGGCATAGTGGTGCCAGCCAGGTTTTGGCAAGAGACTAGTAACCGGCTTAGGCGATTTCCAGAGCAGCCAGGTTCCCCAGTGTCGAAGAATAATGGATTGAAATCTACGGGCATGGTACATCCAAAGTTAATTGGAACAAAGAAACTGCAAAATGATAATAGCCCAACATCATCTACTGGTGGAGTCTCGGTTGGCAGGGGACAATCATCTCCCCTTCGAGGTTCTGTACAACCTGCTTCCCCAAGTAAAAATGTGATGTCTTCCTCCTCATCTCCGTTGAGGGGTGTGAGTCCGTCTCGAGTTAGGAATCTGGTAGGAAGCACACTGTCTAGTAATTTCAGCAACACACCTTCAATGCTCAGCTTTGCGGCTGATGCTCGAAGAGGGAAGGTGGGAGAGAATCGAATTGTTGATGCACACCAATTGAGGCTGCTATATAACCAGCAGTTGCAGTGGCGGTTTGTAAATGCAAGAGCAGATGCTGCCATGTTGGTTCAGAGAGGGAATGCTGAGGTACACCTTTAAAATTTGTCATTTGATACTTTGAATATATTGATATGTATATTCTCAACTCAAAACAATGCCTTTTTCCCAAACGAGTTGGGTAGGCTGAAAATGAATCCATATGTACGAGTAAAAGTAGAAAGGCAATAAAAAGAATTGAAATAGACGGAATAAATAAAATAAAAACACACCTACATATAGAAACATGCATATACATATATATATATATATATAATAGGGCTATATGTATATACACAGTTGTGTATTACATAGTAAGACTATAACGACAGGTGAAACTGTCGCTATAGCCTAAAAAACCACCGCTATAGCCGACTGTATAATACACAACAACGCCTTTTATTCCAAACTAGTTGGTGGCATACATATCTATATAAAGCTAAAATAAAAACAAAGGAAAAAATAAAATATCTTATGATGCAGTAAATACTTAAAAACTTTATTTCATTCACTTATGATTTCAATACTCTGTTATGCTAGATATATAATATCTTGGTTTGTATTCTCCTTTATGAAATCAATTTGTATTTAGAGGGTATCAGCTGGTCTTATTATAAGTTGATACTCATAATCGTTTATCCAAAAAAAAGGTCGGTAGTTGTTATCTATTGTTTGAAATATCTGTGGAATTCAAGATATGGAGAGATGAATAGTAATCATGGGTGTATGAGTGTATCTTATGGATGGTGTCAAGGATTATTAGGTTGCTTTTGATCGCTCCAGTAAGTGTAGATGATAATGATGGGCAACATTCTTTTTCCCTGCAAACTCACACTCTCTCTCTCCACCATAAGAAATAACTTCATGGTGTTAGGAATTACAAAATAGAATTCAAGATTTAAAATGGAAGAGAAAGAGGAAAGAAGAGGTAGAAGAAGGGTTAACTGCAACAAACTAAAGTTCGGGGTCGAGGGAAAGAACCATGATGACATAAAGCTGTGTAACTTTTAGAAAATATGGTCAAATTCAAACTTTATTCTTTGTAACCATATTCTTGTATGCACTAATGTTGATGGCACGGTTTACTTTTCATCCATCCGTGTTAATATATTTGGAGAGAAATGTGGTCTATATGGAAGTCAAAAGGGATAATAGACTTTTTAGTCACTGTACTAGGGCCCGATTTTCATTATGGTTATCGAAACTTTTTTTGTTACAATCGAATAACTGTACTCTCAAAAATTACAAAATGGTCATTCCTTTCGATTTCTATCCTAAAATTTGACGGAATTGCTGACTGTGCATGTTAGCCGTTATTTTGCTGACGTGGCCCGTTATTTTTGCTGACGTGGAGGGTTAAAAATTTCCTTAAAGAAAATGTTACCCACAAGTATTGAACTCTAGATCTCTCCAAACTAGAAGCTTTATATTCCAACAAAAGCTACTGTACCAACTACCTACCATGCTTAAATTTATGTAACACTAATATTTAAACTAACTAGCATCGTTTCTAGGAATTGTAATAATAATAATAATTATTGTAATAATACAGTGAGTAAAAAGGGATAATACACTGTAGTATTACAATAATAATAATAATTAAAATAATAATAATTATTATAATAATAATTAAAATTTTAAATAATAATAAAATAATAATTATTGTAATAATAAAATAATTATTGTTATTGAATATATATAGCCAGATAAATACTTAATTCAAAGATAAATAGTATCATTTGTATTATATAAATAGATGAACTATTATTGTGAATTTCTAAATTTTATTGAATTTTTTGTTAATATTTTGTTACAAATTGTTAGTTAAATCATATATTTTAGAAGAAAATATTTTTTTTGTAAATATCATTCTACACAATAGTAATCTATTATTCCTATAATAAATATATTAGCATAATTGATGTAATACAAAAAAGTATAAACAATACATTAATTTTATTATTAAAAAAACCAAAATAATCAAGAGAATTAATATTGCATTCATTGCAATTGTCAACACATGATACTCAAAAAACAATTATTATGTGCCTAAAAAGTGACCAACACAAAATTTATGCAAGATACATCCAAAATCAAGTGCTCTGATGGAACAGATGCTATTTAAAAAATATCAAATCTTTATTTCTTTTAACAAAAAGGGAGATTATTAACAAAATAAATAAATAAATAAATAATCTTTACCGCAAAAGTTGAGCACTGAGAATAGAATGCGAACAAACAATCACATAATACAGATTATTATAAATAATGTGAAAGTAAGTAGAGAGAGAAGAATAATTTGCGTGTAACCATGCATGTGAAGTTGGAACAAAGTATTAGCTGAACAAAGTATTATTTTATTGTAATAATAAAATAATAATTATTATTATTTTAATTATTATTATTATTATTGTAATACTAAAGTGTATTATCCCTTTTTGGTCACTGTATTATTATAATAATAATTATTATTATTACAATTATTATTATTATTATAATTCTTAAAAACGATGTTAGTTAGTTTAAATATTAGTGTTACATAAATTTAAGCATGGTAGGTAGTTGGTACAGTGGTTTTTGTTGGAATATAAGGTTTCTAGTTTGGAGAGGTCTAAAGTTCGAGACTTGTTAGCAACATTTTTTTAAGGAAATTTTTAATCCTCCACGTCAGCAAAAATAACGGGCCATGTCAGCAAAAATAACGGCTAATATGCACAGTCAGCATTCTGTCCGTTTTTTTGGACGGAAATTAAAAATAATGACCATTTTGTAATCTTTGAGAATACAGTTATTCGATTGTAACAAAAAAAGTTTCGGTAACCATAATGAAAATCGGACCCTAGTACAGTGACTAAAAAGTGTATTATCCCGAACTCAAAATAATGCTATTATTTACAGATGTATAAGCAGCTTAGACAGCGTTAGATAATTTTGTGTCGCATGTGGCCATACATAATGCTGGAATAAGATATTTATATTGGATAATAATTTGTCTACAGTGTTCGAGACATGGTTACACTGCAGTTGCTAGACAGAGATTTTACATTCAGAAATATGAATAATTATCTGGACATATTGGATTATTATCCTTTGGTAGATATCTGAATATTAGTATTTTGAATTTTCAACTTATAACAAATTAAAAGTGAATTCTCGAAATTAATGTTTTCAGTAGAGAAACTAGTGTAACATAAACAAATGGGACTATTATTTTGTATATAGATGAATGGTTTTTTTTTTGTGGCCTTCTTAGCCTAAATTTTTCTTATTTTCTATCAGAAAAGCCTGTATAATGCTTGGTTGACTACAGCAAGACTGAGGCATTCCATCAAATCCAAAAGAATTGAGTTACAACTGCAACAGCAAAATTTGAAAATGTACTCTATCCTCAAGGGACAAGTAAGATTATGAAATCATTGTAATCATGTTTGTATTTCTTTTTTCTTAAAATAAATAATAAATAATAAATAGTATCTATCTTGTTTTACTAGTTGTGCTTAAAAGTCCAATTTTGTTTTGATCCTTTCAATTCAATATATTCATCTTGCACACTTCTGTTTTCTTGTGTTTTTATTTTTATTTTTTATGGAATGGTATCACTCTCTCTCTCTCTCTCTCCCCCTTTCTAGAGTTAGTAAATGCAATTATCCCTGAACTGTCTTCCGGTTTTATTTTGTATTTAGTTTGAATTTTATTTTCTATAACATGTATTCAGGTGTGTAATTTTGTAATCTATCTCTGAGACATTTCTACAAACTCTTAACAAATGATAGTGGTATATAGAAATTATACTCTGCACAACATTGACACTGCTCTCACTCCTAAAAATTTAGCCTTTGTTCTGAAGAGGGCTGGGTAGCCCAACCATGCTTTCGAAGTACATATAAATGGGACATAGTCATAGGAAAAAGAAGTTTGTGATCATTGTGCATATTATATTTCCTACATGCTTTAAGCTGGTGCACTCGTTCTTCTTCTCAATCTTAATGGGACATTGAGATATGTGCATACTTGTTCTGTTGTTTAGTAGGTTTTTTCTTTAGTTATCTGTTAAATCATTTCTTTTGATCTTACTAAAATCATTCAATGAATGCAGATGCTATATTTGGAGAATTGGGATCATACTAGTAAGGATCACTCCAGTTCCCTTTGTGGGGCAATTGAAGCTTTGGAGGCCAGCACTCTCCGCCTTCCCATTGTTGGTGGCGCAAGGGTATGTACATAATAAATTTGTAGTGATTAATATCCTCGATGCATTTGTGATCATCCATATGGAGAATAAAATTTGTTTCTTCTTTTCTTCAGGCAGATATTCAAAATTTGAAAGATGCCATCTGTTCAGCAGTTGATGTGATGCAAGCAATGGCATCTTCAATATGTTCTCTACTGATAAAGGTTATTTCATAATCTTTTGAATTCTCTTTTCTTGTTGGTATGATTGTCAGAAACTTTGACTTGCGCTAAATTTTCTTGTCCTTTCGGGGCCAAGAGGGTTCCTACTGCTACGGGTGTATCTGCCAAAAAAAAGAACAGAAAATAAAAGAGAGGGAACATAAAAAAAAGAAGAAGAATAGAAAGTGTGGTATAGTTGGCATAAAGTTTGTAGGACATATGAAACTAGCTTTTATTATATATTTGCTTTTATATGAAATTAGCTACCATATATTTGAAAATGGTAGCTAAGCCAGGTTTGATATTATTTACTTTCTCCTTTATCCTTTACCGTTACTTGTTATTTGATATGTTCAGTACCGTTTAATGTTAACAGGTCGAGCATGTGAATTCATTGGCGTCTGAACTTGCAAACATAACAAGAAATGGGCATGCTTCGCTTGATCAGTGCATAGATTTGTTGTCGCAATCGACAACCATGCAGGTAACAATGGAGTTGCAGTTCTCCCTAATATTTCTTTCGGAACTTGGAAAAACAAGAAAAGTAGAATTAGGATAGATCCCTTAAACGAATTGAAGTTCAATTATGTAAGCTTTTAAAAAATCCAATATAAATTTATATATGGTCATATAATTCAATTTTAAGATTAAAAGTGAATGGTTTCTCATGTAGATATATGGGAATGATCCATAAAAAAAGCTTAGCGATGAACACTATTCTATTCAGTGCATTTCTGGCCATCCATAGGAGAAATGGATGGCCTAACTTAAAGAAAATAAAAATACATTCAGGGACTCTTTCCCACGGGAGCTGCAAGGAAATCAGACAGTTTGAGACCGTCTTTAGGCCTCCATCATTCTTTTCTCCCAAGTGTTCTTTTTTATAACCCAAACCAAACTTAAAATCCTAACCCAGACCCAAACTGCAGAATCAACAATCAAGAATCACATAATCACGAAAAGCAAACAATGTCATTGAAATTAAGTACATATCAGTTTTGGGGAATTTGTAGATGATTTGGATTTGCTTCAATCGATGAGAAAATGGAGCCGAAGAGTTCAGATTCTTTGTGGGATGTGGCTTCTGATTTGTGGTCGAGCTCTCCTTTTCTTCATGTTTTCTTTCACCTTATATGTTGAAGTGATGATGTTTAGACAGAGAAATCTTTGATCCTCGTATATGTGAGTTGATGAAATAGGTCTTTGAGTTTTTATGTTGTTGGTCCTCCAAATTTGAAATGTGTTGTTTGATTGAATGAAAAAAGTAACTGAAGCCTCATATGATTAGAGAGAGAGAGAGAGAGTGAAGTGGTTTTAAAAATCAAACTCTCAAATTTTCTGATTTCCTTTACTGGACTAATACCCCTGGAAGGTAGGTAAAGATTTCGTTGCGCTTCCCAGGGTAAGATACCTGTAATGTGGATTTTTTATTTTTAATATGGACGGTCAAGTTCTCCTATGGACGGCTAGATGGAACAATGTCTATATACCTAAGCATTACTATGGATCACTCTCCATGTAATATTTATTTTCTTACAAATTTCTGCTTAAACCTGGAAAACATTGGGACTGCTTTGATTAAATTTTGGTTTTTATTTTATTTGGAGTTATTCAGATTATTGTGATATGCACTAGATGGAATAGAACCCTAGCTAAGCTTTTCTATGGATCACTCCCCACATTTATATATATATTCCTTACAAATTTCTGTTTAAACCTGGAAAACATTGGCCTGGTTTGATCAAAATTTGATTTTTATTTATTTGGATTTATTCAGATAATGTGATTACCGTAAAGCTGTTTGGAGTTTTTTAGTTGAAGTAGGTAAAAGAAGACAAATATGTTGAAAAACTATTTGGAATCTAAAATGTTAAATTTAGTATTCTGTACTCTAAAATTCTGTAAACAACCCCAACCCCACCCCCACCCCCACCCCCACCCCCCCTCCACCCCCAAACACAAAAAAAAAGAGAAAAAAAGACGCCCCTATATCTGAAGTCCGCCGTTTGATTTTGATGAGGAATAATCAAATTTTTTTCAAACATGCTCATATTATGTCAATTGCTTTTGGTGCCATATACTGACAACTCATGGAACAGGTGATGGATTGCAGCCTGAGAACACACATACTACAACTAAGACGAGTATCAAGCCTGACAACACAAGTGTAAAGCTCATCTTCTCTGACTACTTGCATTAAATTCTAACATCACGTCAAATTCCTTTATTGCCTGCACTGCGGAACCCAACTTCAACTAAAATCCATCAAATAGTTGTTGTTTGTGGCTTTCAGTAGACCTCATGACTGTTTGCTTCAGGATCCAGGGAGTGCAGCTATATACGGTTCTTTGTATTGAAAGAGATAGGACATCTGTCTTCACAATTTCGTATCAGGTTGTATACAAATGTATGCTGCATAGGTAACAAAATACATCTATATACATGTAATGACGTTTCCAATTTACCCTCCTTAATGATGTTTTTCGCCGAGGTCTATAATGGTGCTCCCTTGTCGCTCATTGTTTTCCTCTCCAGTTATAAATGGTTTGTACAAGTTAGAGTTGTCCTATATGGTCCTCATTTCTGGTGATCCGTTGAAGCAGCTTACGGCAAGAGTTGTTAGGGTGTCTATAGTCGATATAGTTTGGGATGGTTGCAAATTCAAAGTCACCATTAGTATTGTTCAGGGTCTTGGCTGGATCAGGCTTGAGCTGCTAGTGGTAGCTCAGTTCTAAAATAACGATCATGACTAAAAGAACATTTGATCAATTTATAGCTGCTAGTGGCTTGCAATATATTTCATCCCTTTCAAATCATTTAATCAATTTGAAATATTTTTCAAAAAATAGAGATGATTCATTATAGTTACAAAAAAAAAAATCTTATAATTAAAGTAGTATTTGTTAGATAGTTTAAATGTTCTCTCATTATATTGACTGAACTATAGACTTTATGTTAATTTTTAGTTTTTTTAAATGTTTCAAATTGATTTCAAAAAGTCAATAATAAATTTAAAACAAACTTGTACTCATATTTTGCCAATGCTAATATATCCAAAAAAAATTAAAAACATTATTTCTCAATAACTCAATCAATCTCAAACTCCATTAAAATGGCCCATTTATACATTCAGATTCCAAGAATACCAAAAAGAACAAATTACATTTACAATAAAATAAAAAAGATTATTCATCCATCCCTCACAAAACAATTGTCCAAGATCTTTGCCTCTTTTCTAAACCTTGTGAACGCTTTCCAAGCCCCCCAAAACAAGCCAAACTAGAAGAAATAGTCTCACTACCAGTCTGTGCTTGCCCTCTAGCATTGCCATTGCCATTGCCTTCACATGAATCCATTGATTAACCCTAAACTCCTCTTCAGGCTGCCTTTTCTACAAGTAATAGGCTGCAGTTATCCACTTGGGATTCACTAAAAACTTGTCCTCCATCAATGCCCATCGCGCCTCGCCTGTATTGGCATCCGTGGAGACTACGTGTGTCACCAATAGGCTGCAACATTCACCCGAACACGTAGCTCCCATTTCCTCTGCCATTCTCCACAGCTGGCAATACCCTGTCGTCGACGTTATAGCACCCTGCCCCAACACAAGTTTGCAGCCCTTCAAAACATTCCTCCGAACAAATTCTAGCAATTTCCTCGCATCGCGATACAGAAAATTCAACTGAGCCCTCACTTTCATCACTTCTCTGTTCCGAAAATGACCTAGACATAGTGCCATATTCATTACCCCTCGAAGCAAAATACATGTACTTATCCATCAAGATCAGATTATCCGAATTCCTTTGCCATACCGACTCATTATCATCAAGAATCAGAACAGCGCTCTCATGGGCCGGAACAACATCAAGACCTTTTTGACGTTTCTGGGTAGAATCCTCTCTTGTGATGACTTTTGAGTTGAAGTAGACATTCTCAGGATCAAGAAACTCAGCCATTCGCAACGCGTAGTTTCGATCCCCCATTGTGTATATATACAACTCAAACAACTTGCTGGCTTCTTCCAAGAACTCTCGGACAAACGGCCTCAACTTGGTAATCAAAGGCTTCCATATCAACAAATTGCTCTCCAAACAATCCGATTGTTTCAAATATTCTTCTTCTGGTGAACGTGTATCAATGCGTGTCGTATGAAGCAGAGTATTGTCTAAATCAAGAACCAAACATAACGACACAAGTGGTTTCCAACTGATGAAACTATCAGGATGTTCATGAGATACTTCGAGGAGAAAAATGATGTGGACAAAGCGGAGAAGTTCTGTAACAGCATGAAGATGATTGACCGTCTAGACTCTGCAGTCTATGATTCCCTACTTGTCACAATTGTTTCTGTTAGTAAATTGGAATCCTAGATGTCTAGCAAATGAAAGAAGATAGATAAATGAAGCACAGATTACCAAGAAGTTGCACGCAAGTAGTTCAAAACAGGGGAACATTATTTTGAAGACAGTGCTACAACTTGCTATTGTGGAATCATGGTTTTCTTGATCAGTCCCCGATCTAGCAGGAATAGTCATCCTCTTTGATTACTCATTTTGCAAGTGAATTCCTTGGCATGAAAGTGCATGGTGGGAGTTTCCTGAGACTTGCGAGTGTAAAGAATCTACAGTTATTTGTTTTATTTTCTTGTAAACAAAGCCTGAGACCTGTTTGGTTGTACTTGCTAACTCAAACACGCTACTTGTTTGGTAATGGATAATTTGTATTTTTCCTTCTGCATTGTTTATTTCCCTCTACTAAGCTTGTGTCGGGATAATTTTTATGGCATGCCTAAGAGGCTATGAAGAATGTGAGTTTTAGTAGTTTTGGTTGCTTACATATTTGGCAGTTTTGCTTAGAATCAACCTATTGAGCAGACTTTATCCTTGAAATGTTATGCTCGAAATGCAAGCATGTACCGCTGCATAAGTGGCTATATAACTTAATTAAATTTGAAACAAAATCCCTGTGTAGTGGAATGCCAATGAACAACCGTGCGCTTCCAATGTAAAGGGCTCTGTTCCATGAGGTATATATATATATATATATATATATATATATATATATATATATATATATATATCTTGCTAAATTTAGACTGTATTAAAAGAGAAAAGATTACAACCTCATGGGAGTATCCCAATCAGGATATAACATAGATATCACAAGGTCACAAGCCCAACAAGAAAACACAAAAGCAGAGCGAAACAAAAACAACCATAGAAGTCTGGCAGCATAGCAGCCCAAAACAGAGGGCAGACAGCCCACCATCCCATGCGCAGCAACAGATGACAAAAAAAACCAGACCCAAAAGCAGCCTGTTGGGATATTTCATATGAATCTCACATTAGATAAATTTAGATGGGTTAATAAGTATGGTAGAGCCTCAACCTAATAGGTTAATCTTTTAGGTGAGATGGTCCAACATACTTATTCGGTATGAGTTAGAGTCAAGCAAAAATGATATTGTGATGGGTATTCAAGTGAGAGCAGAGAGCTCCTTCAAGCAAAGCTCTTGAAGGACTCAAAGGGGATGATTGGCGTGGTGCAGTAGTATTAGAGTCGAGCAGAGAGCTCTTGAAGGATTCAAAGGTGTGCTTAATGATGAAAATAATACTCTAGGTTAACCTAATAGGTAAGGAGCCTCAACCTAAAAGGTTAACCTTTTAGGTAAGGAGGTGGTCCAACATACTTATTGGGCCCGTCTACACAGGTATGCGCTGCTAGGTGATGTGGGATGGATCGTACAATTCCGCTACATAGCCCGTAATATAATTCAGCAACTCCGAACAGCAGCCACCCCACACATGACCAAAGGCCAGCCTCTCACTGACTACATATCATCCCCATGAACGCAGCACTTCTGCACCAACTGCAGTAGCTAGAAGGCATAGCACAGGCAAGCTTGGCCTTCATTTAGATCTCCCACGAGCAGCAAACCAACCAAAAGGACAGGCAACCCACCACCCCAGGCGCATCAACCCCGAGCAGCACAGATGCCCCAGCCTCTCACTGACTTCATAGCCATAGCCGCACCAGAGGATGGCAGCTACCGAAACAGTTCCCGCTGCAGCAGCAACAAAGACCAACAGCAGCGTGGCCCTAAGCACCCAGCAGTAACATATCCATATGGCAAAATGGCCTAACCCAAACAGCAGAAGCCCAAATCACCTAATGGCCTAACCCAAAATCCAGCAGAAAGAACTAAAAGATATAGCATTAAAACTCCCCACTGCAGCAGAACAAGGTATTAGCTATAACAATATCCTAACTGCCTAACAACATACCCAGCAAACCTCCAAGCCTGACAAAAGCAGCAGTGACCCTTTGCCAGCCACCCCAGGAGCAACTAAACTCACAGACCCATTGGAATAAACAGCAATACTAGCCCAGAACAGCTAGCTAGACCATGCCCTATCCTAAACAATTCAGCACTTCCATCAGCTAATGGTTAGATGGCTAAACCAAGGTCTAGCTTTAACTTTCTGGAACTGTACAGTAGTATGAAGTTTACACTTTAATAGCTGCATAATGTCTTGAACAGTGATCCTAACAGGTGTTGACCTATTTGCAAAGATACGGGAGTTGCGTTCACGCCAGATATGGTAAACAACATTAGCAAATCCAAGGTGAAGGATACCATGATGAACAGTGGGGGAAGAGCTGGAGACCATGAAATTTGTAATTGTAGACCAGTTTCTAGCAATACCCTTCCATCCACAATGCCTGAGTACCGAGACAAGCAGTTGAAAAGAATACCGGCATTGGAAAAACAAATGGTTAAAAGCTGCTAGTGGTAGCTCAGTTTTAAAATAACGATCAAGACTAAAAGAACATTTGATCAATTTATATCTGCTAGTAGCTTGTAATATATTTCATCCCTTTCAAATCATTTAATCAATTTGAAATATTTTTCAAACACAAAATAGAGATGATTCATTATAGTTACAAAACAATAAATCTTATAATTAAAGTAGTACTTGTTAGATAGTTTTAATGTTCTCTCATTATATTGACTAAATTATAGACTTTATGTTAATTTTTAGTTTTTTTAAATGTTTCAAATTGATTTTATAAAGTCAATAATAATTTTATAACAAACTTGTACTTATATTTTGCCAATGCTAATATATATATATAAAAAACATTATTTCTCAATAACTCAATCAATCTAAAACTCCATTAAAATGGTCCATTTATACATTCAGATTCCAAGAATACCAAAAAGAACAAATTACATTTACAATAAAATAAAAAGGATTATTCATCCATTCCCTCATAAAACAATTGTCCAAGATCTTTGCCTCTTTCCTAAACCTTGTGAACGCTTTCGAAGCCCCCCAAACAAGCCAAACCAGAAGAAATAGTCTCACTACCAGTCTGTTCTTGCCCTCCAGCATTGGCATTGGCATTGCCATTGCCTTAACATGAATCCATTTGATTAACCCTAAACTCCTCTTCAGGCTGCCTTTTCCACAAGTAATAGGCTGCAGTTATCCACTTGGGATTCACTAAAAACTTGTCCTCCATCAAAGCCCATCGCGCCTCGCCTGAATTGGCATCCGTGGAGACTACGTGCGTCACCAATAGGCTGCAACATTCACCCGAACACGTAGCTCCCATTTCCTCTGCCATTCTCCACAACTGGCAATACCCTGTCGTCGACGTTATAGCACCCTGCCCCAACACAAGTTTGCAGCCCTTCAAAACATTCCTCCGAACAAATTCTAGCAATTTCCTCACATCGCGATACATAAAATTCAACTGCCAAAAAAACACACAGTGAATCCGCTTAAGCACTTGCAAAACAGAACTCAGGGCTCCTTTAGCCTCGCTTTCATCACTTCTCTGTTCCGAAAATGACCTAGACATAGTGCCATATTCATTACCCCTCGAAGCAAAATACATGTACTTATCCATCAAGATCAGATTATCCGAATTCCTTTTCCATACCGACTCATTATCATCAAGAATCAGAACAGCGCTCTCATGGGCCGGAACAACATCAAGACCTTTTTGACGTTTCTGGGTAGAATCCTCTCTTGTGATGACTTTTGAGTTGAAGTAGACATTCTCAGGATCAAGAAACTCAGCCATTCGCAACGCGTAGTTTCGATCCCCCATTGTGTATATATACAACTCAAACAACTTGCTGGCTTCTTCCAAGAACTCTCGGACAAACGGCCTCAACTTGGTAATCAAAGGCTTCCATATCAACAAATTGCTCTCCAAACAATCCGATTGTTTCAAATATTCTTCTTCCGCTGAAAGTGTATCAATGTGTGTCGTATGAAGCAGAGTATTGTCTAAATCAAGAACCAAACATAACTTCTTTCTTCCCAACAGATTCTGCAACTCAATGTGTCGAATTCGCTCAATTTCGTCCTTCGAAATTCTCAAACCCTTCGTCACATAGTCAAGTGCAATACCAGCAGATTCATCATCAATCAGCAGTTGATCGTAAATTCCTCCATACACAATTGGGTGCTCACAAATTTCTGCATAATTTATTATTCTTGATGAACCTTCAAGATGTATCGGCATCATCATCATGTTACTATTATCAATTTGAACAGCGTTCATGAGGCGGCTATCACAGAGTGCACCCATATCCATCATATTCTTCCTTTCCTTCAAACCGTGTGCCGGTGATCAAGGGTGATCAGATTTCCTTTCTTAATTAGAACTTGGGAGTGCACTCTTTTATAACATGACTTCACCGACCCAAGTAGGGAGAGGGAGGTCAGATTTCCGTTCTTAATTAGGACTTGGGACTGAACTCTTCTATAACATGACTTCGGTCAGATTTCCGTTCTTACTTAGGACTTGGGATTGAACTCTTTTATAACATGACTTCACCGACCTAAGTAACATTATAACTTAATTACAAATTGAATCCTATAGTTTAGATTCATAATTAATTTACAACCCTGAATATTATTTTCCACGAAAATCACCTTAAAATTTAAGTGAAAAAATAATTTGCATCCTTCGCTCTATTTTCCTATTCAATGAAGGGTAAAACATAAAATATAGCAAAATCCTGGGATCTATTATTGCCAATGGCAAGAATGTTAAATTTTATTCTAATATAACAAAAAAAAACAGAAAAAATATTAAAATTTTATTTATATAACTTAAAAAAAGAAGGTTGAAGTACGATTTGTACTCCATATTTAAAAAAAAAAATTGGTATAGCACCTTAAACGAGATAAATAATTTTTTGGTCACTGTACTAGGGTCTGATTTTTATTGCAGTTACCGAAACTTTTTTTATTACAATTGAATAACTGTACTCTTAAATATTATAAAATGATCATTAATTTCAATTTACGTTCTAAAAAACCGACGGAAAAGTTGACTGTGCATAAAACTCTATTTTTTTTAATGATGTAGACGGATTTTGCCATGTGGACTGGTTTCTCTACTCCTGCCTGCTTCATCAGTCTTCTTGCGTGCATCCAATGGCTGATATATAATGTGATTAAATACATTATAATCAATTACTATCACACATAATGTATTATGCACAAAAGTGGTTCACAAAAGGAATTATAATCAATTGCACATTATTTTAAAAATACAAAATAAAAATAAAATAAAATATAAAAAAAAAAGAAAATTAAATAAACTTGGAAATTACAATAAAAGAATTTAAAACCAAATATTAATTTGTTGAAAATACAAAATAAATACATGAAATGTAAAAAAAGGGTGATAATTAGTAAAACCTTATGCCCAAATGTGAAACAATAAAGTACAAAAAATATGAATTTAAAGTAAATAGACTAAATTTTATTTAGTACAACTTTTTTTAAATAAAAAAATTGAAGCGTTCATCTTCTTTAAAAAGTCCATCTTCATGCTCAGGACAATCTTAATCTCCTTTCTTCTCACTTCTATACACAAACATCACTATTATTCAAAGAATATCACCACCGATTGAAAATTAAAGAAGAAACTAATTGCTGATTGCTGACCCGTCCCAACCGGAGCAGCCAAAGGGAACGACGTCGGAGCCGACGGAAATGGCGGAGATGTGGGCTCGAGGGTAAAAGGGAACGACGTGCGTGTAGATCCAGACGAGCGCGGCGGAGCGATTGGTGGCGAAGGAGGAAACTAGGTTGTTTGGGACCTCGAGCAGCAGAGAGATGTTGTAGTACCCACCCTCTGACTCCACCCTCTGATCTCTAAAGACGAATCTGTAATCGTCTCTCACCGTTGGTGACCTCTCTCTCCCTGATTATCATTTTTCATTTCTGCGATTTTCGATTAATCAGACCGTCAACGAATTGAATTGAAATCTTTCATTCAAGTCTTTCAAGTAATCAAATCAAATCTTTCTGGTAATCAAATCTTTCATTCTCCTAAACCAGAAAACCTTAATGAATTGAAATTGAGTCGTTAGTATGATAACTTGATAAAAGTTGGGGGATGATTTGTTTTGGGGAAGTATCTCCTGGACATGAATTAGTGAATCAATCTATTGTGAAATATAAACAAATAGGAAATTATTATTGTGAAATTATTATTATTATTTTGTAATTATTATTATTTTTATTAATTAAAAATTATTATTATTATTATTCTTAATAATATTATTTTTATTATTATTATTTTAAAATTATTATTAAGATACAATTATTTTTAATATCTATGAGCATGTGTTTGACACATAATGATACACATGCCAAAATCATATACATATCAGCAAAAAAAACGGAGTCAAATCGCCAACTCAACACTTCCGTCCGTTTTTTGGACGGAAATCATGAGGAATGACTATTTGGTAAGTTTTTGAAAGTACAGTTATTCGATTGTAACAAAAAAAATTTTGGCAACCACAATGAAAATCGAACCCTAGTACAGTGACCAAAAAGTTATTTATCTCCACCTTAAACTATAAAACTTTAACTTTTTCTTTTTTTTTTTTTGCGGGGAGGGGGGGACGGGTTGGTGTTTTGGGGGAACGACAAAGAAAATATTAAACAATTAAAAAATATAAATAGTTAAAAGTATTAAAGTAATTAAAAAATAATATACTAATTATAAATTAATTCATCCCACATCACATGTACATCATGAGACTTTTGAATCAGTTATAGCGGGGGCGAAAAAAGATATTCAATTTTTTAAATAATTTTTAATAATTTGTATTTATTTTCTCATATTTTTCTTACTATTTCTTGCTTAGAAGTTCTTATAGTTTATGGTGTTAAACCAATTTTTTGAAAAAATATAGGTTGCAAATCGTACCTCAACATCTTTTTTATAAGTTATATTAATAAAATTATAAAATTTTACTCCTTTTATCACCTCTCATTTTAACACGAAAATAGTATAAATTATTTTTTTATTTAATGTTTAGAGTACTTTTAATCAAAAATAAAATGTATAATGCAAATTGGTTTTAGCTCTAAAACTGTAGGGTACAACTTGTAATTTAGTTTGAGTAATTATACAGTTACCTACTATACAGTTAAAGTATTAAAGTAATTAAAAAAATAATATACTAATTATAAATTAATTCATCCCATATCACATGTACAAAATGAATCTTTTGGATAAGTTATATTTTTAATTTCTATTATCCGTTAACTGAAATTAGATGAGGACAAATATGCGGGGGCGAAAAAAGATATTCAATTTGTTTCGTTTTTTTTTGTTTTACAAGTTTTTAAATAATTTTTATTAATTTGTATTTTTTTTCTCATTTTTTCTTTACTGTTTTTTGCTTAGAAGTTCTTATAGTTTATGGTGTTAGACCAATTTTTTGAAAAAAAATATTGTTACAAATCGTACCTCCACATTCTTTTTATAAGTTATATTAATAAAATTCTAATATTTTACTCCTTTTACCTCTCATTTTAATAGGAAAATAGAACGAATAGTATAAATTATTTTTTTACTTGAAATTTAGGGTAATCAAAAATAAATTTTATGATGCAAATCGGTTTTAGCCTAAATTGTTGGGTACAACTTGTAATTTAGATTAACTGTATAACAATTTAATTAAGAGTTGCTTCCAAATCAAGTAAATATAAATAAAAATACCAAAATTTTAAAACATTTATTTAATTTATAGCAAAAAAGGGGAAACAATCTTATCAAAATAAAACTAAATATGAAAAATTCTATAGCTTTAAGTTTGATTATTTAAACAGTGAGTTACACAAAAAATATTGAATATCAAAATTTTTCTTGATGTTAAAGCAAGGTTGTTATACTTATTAATTTAACAATTATTTACATAACAAAGTTATCTTAGTTACAACATATCAACTAAAAGACATTTTTAGACTTTTAAAAATTTAAACTTAATAAAAATTTTATACTTATTTAGCCTTATTTACATACTCTCTATGCTATACAAAAAATATTTTTATATATAAAAGGGCTAATTACACTTTCGTTATTAAATCAAGTACCATTAAATTCGGTCTCCAAAATTTTGGGCTTACAATTTACGGCATAAAATACCTAATTTCATACAAAATAGCTCCAAATTCATATTCTAGCCAAAATTGGTCAGAATACCCGACCCGTTCATTAATTCGATTGGGTCTCTTTGGTTGTTTTATGCCGTTTGACTGTAGAAATATATGGATTGACTTAAAAAAAAATTTAAAAAAAAAACTAACTAATACTATATAAATTTGAAATACAGTACTCCCTCTGTCCCAAATTAATTGTTCAGTTTTGATTTTTTTAAGTCAAATTGACTATTTTTAGAATTAATAATTAAGCATATATAAATATATTTCTAAAATTATAAAAATTGGAATTAGTAATAAATTGTATATACTTTCTTTTGGTTATAATCACTTCACCTATATTTTAGCAAAAATAGTAAAAATATTAGTTTTAAAAATGGTCAATTTGACTTTAAAAAGTCAAAACTGAACAGTTAATTTGGGACGAAGGGAGTATTATTTATCGAATTTCTTTTGAGGATTCCTTCACTTTCCCTTCCCATCTCCCATTTCAGCTTTGTCCAATCAATTTCTGCTGCTAAGTAAGAAAATCCCAACAAAATCGTTTATGTAGATATGTAGCCATGTGGACCTTGAGATTGCAAGTGTTTGATGATTTAGGAATCCCTTTATATGGAGGTATGTTGTACATTTTCTTTGTTTAATGAATCTAGGGCTTTGTGTGATGAACTTTACATCATGTTTTATATGTAAAGTATATTTTAATGGTATATTTTATAATTGTCTATTTGTGCATTATAGTGTCATTTAATGTGTAATACACATACACACACACACACACACACACACACACATATATATATATTCACACACACACACACACATATATATGTATAGTAATGGATATTTAAAAACGCGCAGAGTCATGGGTACTTTGTTTTTATGAAGTTTCGTGATCTTTGTAAATTTTTTGTGGTCTATAGTTACTATTGGGCCATAATACTTTTCCTTATTGGGCCAGAATTAATGGGCCTCTCCCTTGGATTATTTTATCTTTGCCCTTTTGATCCGAGTAATTTGGGTCCAGTTATTTGACTATTCTATTGGGTCCTTTCGGTCGGATCCGGCCGCGTGGGTCACTTCCATTGTTTGGGTTTAGTCATTGAATCGGCCCATTATACAAATTGTTACCTAACCCATCTTTGACCGGTAATCATTACACCAAGTAATAGTTGACTGTTATGTCTGTCACCTTCCTGCATGGCATTAATGAGGATGGGACTCTGGTGACCGGCGGTAGCAAACAGTAGTAGCAGGCAGGGAAGTGAGCTATATGCTTTCGGCTGAGATGATCGGGAGTGGGGGTGGTGTCAGGAGATAGTGGGTGGCACGGTAAACCGGGTCTAGATAACGTATGGGGCAAGGATCACAAAAAGGTAAGGTAACAAAATATTACACCACACACAATCATATTATTACTCTCTCTCTCAAGCACTAGACATTATATTCCTCTATTGTTAACCTTGTGATCGCCTGTACTGACTTTCACGCCGGAGCTATCCCCCGACGGTCAGGCCGTCAAACTTTTGGTGTTGACCTGTTGAACTGTGCAGGATCAGAGCGTTTGACGTGATTGGGACGCGGGAGAAGATCTTGGCGTTAACATTGGCGCTAGAAGGAGGGCTGAGTTCTAGTATCCTGAGTATTTTTCAATCACACATTGTGGTCGTTCTACGTCGGTATTTATGGGGAAGAGTAGAACACCTACGCCTGAAGGGCAGCCGATGGCTGTCAGTGAATCAATACCGCGAGTATCTGTCAAGGATCGTTTGGGACCTGCACTAAGTGTTCATGCCAGCACAACGTCCAAACGTTCGCATGGAGATTCTCGTCCGAGGGCTGTGAGCAAAGCTAAGAGAAAGCTAGTTTTCACGGCAAAGAAAGGGTCTGGTCATGGCCGGAAACGAGTAAAAGGCACCTCGCCTAGAACTCGATACCGGGATAACCGAGACGAAAAGGCCTCCCTGTTGGCTAAGATGGCAGACGAAGCAGATAGGGCCATGGAGGCACTTGTGAAGCAACGTCAGGATATAACTGAGCAGATGTCCCGAATGGCAGATTTGAGGGACGAAGCGTCCAACTATGTCCAATCCGAAGAACGTGGGCATCGGAGTGGGAAAGAACCTGCTCATTCAGGGCATGAGTCTCGGGGTCAACCTCGAGAAAGAAGAAGATCCAGAAGCCCTACTCCTCAAAAATCGAAGAGGGCACATCACCCTGTCGGTTCTAAGGAGCAGGGTCGAAGCGAATGAAGAGGTCGATCCAGAGATCGTACTCCTGAGAATACAAAGAAGGCGCTCGTTATTGCGCATTCCCACCACGGCAGCCGAGTTCAAAGACGAAGCAGATCTAGGGGTCGTACACCAGAAAGTCCACCGAGGGCATTCCGCTATGTGGACCATCGTCATCGTAAAAGCCCCTCGAAAGTTGGGGGTTCTATTGCAAGAGACCGGTCCACTCAGAAGAGGGAGTAGTCACCGGAAAAAGAAGCATCATCCCAACTAGAAGGCGTGGAGTATCTGGTTAAAGAGTTGAAGGAGCTTCGGAGGCAGCTTGCCGAGGTACAGAAAACGAAAGATACTTCGAGAAAGAAGGCATCCCCTTTTTCTGCGGAGATTCTAAATGAAAAAGCTGACCCCACCAAGAAGTTGTCCCACATTGAAAGCTATGACGGATCGGGAGATCCCTATGACCATAGTCAGGCGTTCGACCGACTGATAGATTATTATGACTTTAGCGATGCTGCTAAGTGTCATACTTTTGTCACGACACTCCAAAAGGATGCCAGGCAGTGGATGAGGACTTTGCCTTCGGATTCGATGTTATCTTGGGCGGACATGTGCAATAAGTTCCACGCTCGCTTCGAGAGCAACAAAAGGAGGGGAAAACCAACTGGCTCGTTGGCTCAGGTTCGACAGTATTCGAATGAGTCTTTGGTCCAATATATAAAGCGATTTCGTGAAGCAGTCGGCCAAGTGACAGACCTGAACGATCTACAAGCCGTGGGACTGTTTCAGAATGGGTTAGATCTGATCAAATCAGAAAAGTTGGTGAAGAAATTAATGTTTCACCACCCGAAGAGTCTCGCGGAAGCCTTCGACAAAGCGGAAGGTTATATCGTAGTAGAGGAAGCCATGAATAGCCTCAAACGTCCTTCTTCAGATCGGCTTAAGGAGACAGATCGGGACAGAACAGAAGGGGACCAGAGTAAGAATGAAGAAAATAAAGGCCGCCATGATAGCGGATCAAATAAATACAACAATAATTGGAGACAGGGTGGAGGACGCTCGTCCGCTCCAGCTCAGAGGGTAAATAGGACGTATACTGCACTCAACACTGACATGGCTGTTATCCTGGATCAGATTAAGAATCAACCCATCTTCGAGCCACCTCGAGATAACATTAAGCCCGGGAAAGGAAATTCTCGTAAGTATTGTGACTATCATCAAGCCTCGGGTCACGATACGAACGACTGTGCTAGTTTGAAAGATTTTATTGAGAGAAAGGTACAAGACGGGGCTTTGGTTCAGTATGTGGCTGCCAGAACGAATCAACAGCAAGTTAGAAGACCTATTCAGGCAGTCCAACCAGTTCAGCAAGTGTTTCCAGCTCCTGGACCACCAGCAAGGCAAGTGATAGATGTCATCACTGGAGGCACTTCTGGTAAACTTGTTAGAAAGAAGCGTCGAAGTTATCTGGATTCAGTCATGTCGGTGGCGGGTACCCTCCCGAAGACTGACAAACTTTATCCAGGTACAGTAATCTCCTTCACTGATGAGGATTACCCTTCGGAAACCATCGAACCACATGAAGGGTCATTGGTAGTGACTGCACAAGTGGGTTCGGTGGATATGAAACGAATGATGATCGACAATGGGTCTTCTGTGGATATCCTATATGCCCATGCTTATCAGAGGATGAATCTTGATGGGCAGAAGATGGAGATCGGGCAGGAAGCCCCTTTATACGGCTTCAGCAACGACCCAGTCAAAGTGGCTGGAACCATCGAACTGCCGGTCATCTTCGGAACGGTCCCCCAGCAGGTAGAAATTATTTGCAAATTTTATGTTGTACATGTAGATTTCGCTTATAATGCCATTTTGGGGAGGCCCACTTTAACTGCTTTACAAGCTGTAACCTCAATCCCTCACTTCAAAATCAAATTTCCAATGGCTCATGGGGTTGGAGAGGTGAAAGGAGATTTGAATCTGGCCAGAAGATGTTATAGAAATGCCGTGATCACTTCGGGAGTGGGGGTATCGAAGCAAAAACAGACCATGGCAATAGAAATCGAACCCTTCACGGAGAGTAGCTCAGAGCCGTTGGTCATGCCAGTTGAAGAAACAGAAGAGATAGAGCTTGTCCCGGGCAAGGCTAACAAGACGGTGAAAATAGGTTCGGGTCTGCCGGAACCTCTCCGGACGAACTTCATTGAACTCCTGCGATGTTATGTTGACATCTTTGCATGGAAACCTCAAGATATGCCGGGAGTGAGCAGGGATATTGCCGAGCATCGGTTGGAAGTGGACCCGTCAAAGAAGCCAGTTCAGCAAAAGAGGAGGATCTTTGCGCCTGAGCGCTAACGAATCATCAATGAAGAAATTGCGAAGCTGTTAGCTGCTAACTTCATCTTCGAGATCGACTATCCGCAGTGGATGGCAAATATGGTGCTGGTCCAGAAGCAGAACGGAAAATGGCGAGTCTGCATCGACTATACAGATCTGAATAAAGCTTGTCCAAAGGATTTCTACCTGTTACCCCACATCGACCAGCTCATTGATGCAACTTTGGGGTATGCTTTGTTGAGCTTCATGGATGCATTCTCTGGCTATCATCAGATCTCCATGTGTAAAGAGGATATACCGAAGACGGCGTTCATTACGCATCGTTCGGTGTATGCCTACAAGAAAATGACCTTCGATCTCATCAACGCCGGAGCCACTTACCAGAGGATGATGAACTATGTCTTCAGGTATCAGTTGGGCAAGAATATGGAGGTGTACGTGGATGACATGATTGTCAAGAGCATGTTGGTACATAAACATCTGGATGACTTGGAAGAATGCTTTCAGACAGTTCGTCATCACAAATTGAGACTGAATCCAGTTAAGTGCACCTTCGGATTAGGGGCTAGCAAGTTTCTGGGTTATCTAGTCAGTTAAAGAGGAATTGAAGCCAATCCAGAAAAGATTCAAGCGATCCTGAACATGAAGACTCCTCAGTCATTTAAAGATGTTCAACGTCTGACTGGGAGGATTGCAGCTTTGAGGAGGTTCATGTCCAAATCGGCAGAAAGGTGTTTGCCGTTTTTTGATACGTTGAAAGGGCCGAAGAATGCCAAGACGTTCCAATGGACTTCGGAATGTGAAGACGCCTTTCAGAGCATCAAGTCCTACTTATCTTCGGCGCCTTTGTTGGTGAAGCCCGCTCCTGCTGAGCCTTTGTATTTGTACTTAGCAGCTAGTTCGTTGGCAGTAGGAGCAGTTTTGGTGCGAGAAGTTGGGGGTAAGCAGCACCCAGTTTATTATGTAAGCCATATCCTTCGGGATGCTGAAACAAGGTACCCAAACATTGAAAAGTTTGCTTTTGCTTTAATAACTGCTAGTCGAAAGCTTAGGCAATACTTCCAGGGTAGATTGGTAATAGTCTACACAGATCAGCCTTTGAAGAAAATTATGGGCAAACCTGAGGTATCGGGGAGATTAGCTGCATGGACGATGGAGTTATCCCAATTTTTCGTTGAATATCATCCCCGAACCGCCATCAAGGGGCAAGCCTTGGCAGATTTTGTGGTCGAGTGTTCGTTTTCTGAAGCCGATGAAGTTGTGGCAGAAGCTGAAGGATCTGACAGTATAGTCGCAGTTTTTCAGCAGAAGCAGAGTTCGTGGACGCTGTATGTTGATGGGTCCTCTACTATGGACGTCAGCGGAGCAGGGATTATTCTGACGAGTCCGGAGGGATTCATGGTGCAACAGGCCATCAGATTTCAGTTCAAAGCAACGAACAATGAGGCGGAGTATGAGGCAGTGTTGGCGGGATTGCGACTAGCTAAGAGTCTCGAAGTGCAAAGAATAGTTATCTTTAGCGACTCTCAGTTAGTCGTTAAACAAGTCTCCGGGGAATACGAAGCCCAAGGTCATAGGATGATCAAGTATTTGGCGGAATTGAAAGAACAGCTTTAGTATTTTCAGTTCTACGAATTTCAGGGGGTCGAACGTAATGACAATTCCATTGTTGATGCACTCTCCAAATTAGCCACTACGGATGTTAACGTCTTCGATGAGTCGGTTTACTTGGAAATTCTGCAACATCCTAGTGTTCATCATGAATTGGTAATGTGCGTTGATCGAACCAACTGCTGGTTGACTCCATATCTGGAGTATCTGGCAGATGGCGTCTTACCTTCGGATCAGATGTTAGCCAAGAAAATCAAGTACAAAAGTGTTAATTTCGTTCTGATAGATGGAGATCTGTTCCAAAGGGCATTCTCGTCTCCACTATTAAAATGTTTGACTCCATCCGAAGCTGAATACGCTCTCCGGAAGGTACATGAAGGCATTTGTGGCGACCATATGGCTGCTAAGTCATTAGCATACAAAGTACTTCGTCAGGGGTACTACTGGCCTACCATCTTCAAGGAAGCGACTGAATACGTCAAGAAGTGCGAGAAATGTCAGCTCAACAGTCCGATCCCACATCAGCCACCAGAAGAGCTATACTCAATCTTATCTCCTATACCCTTTGCTATCTGGGGGGTTGATATACTAGGTCCACTACCGAAAGCAAAAGGTCAGGTCATCCTTGTTATAGTTGCCATCGACTATATGACCAAGTGGGTAGAAGCGAAACCACTTAGGTTAATAACGGAACAGGAATGCTTAAAGTTCATCAAGGAGTCGGTAGTATTTCGGTTCGGAATTCCTAAGGTGGTGATTTCGGACAATGGACGTCAATTTATGGGATCAAAATTTGAAGCATTTTTGAAAGAACTGGGGGTCCAGCACAGAAAGACTTCAGTAGCTCATCCTCAGTTTAATGGACAAGTCGAAGTGACCAACAAAACGCTGCTAAATGGGATCAAGCGCAGATTGGGCAAAGCTAAAGGAAGATGGCTAGAAGAGCTGCTCAGCGTGTTATGGGCTTATCGGACCACTCCGAGGACCACAACAGGGGATTCACCTTTCAGACTGGCCTATGGTACTGATGCCTTAGTCCCAATTGAAATTGGATCTCCAAGTCTTCGAGTTAGCCAATTCAAGGAGATATACAATGAAGAGGGGCTGAAAGCTAATCTGGATTTGCTCGAAAAAGTCAGAGAAACAGCTTTGGTTAGATTGGCAGTCTACCAACGAAGAGTGGCTAAACACTACAGTAAGGGGGTAAAACTTCATAGATTCAAAGTGGGAGATTTTGTCCTTAGAGAAGTCGAAGCATCTGCACCGCAGAATCTGGGAAAGCTGATGCCGAACTGGGAGGGACCGTACAAAGTCATAGAAGTACCGAAGCCGGGGACTTATCGGTTGAGGGCATTGGACGGGTCAGCAATTAAAAATACTTGGCATGCCGGCAGGCTTAGGAAATATTTTCAGTAGATACAATGTCAGTACACCGGAAGTCTGTAAATATTTCAGTCGTCATCAATAAAAGTTCCCTTTTTCTCAAACAAGTCTTGTATGCGTTGCTGTTAACATCATCGGTGTAAGGAGGTTCGGGTGGACTCGCTGACCATTCGATGGTAGCTTCATCGGCAGGTGGTCTTTAGACCTTATCAGACCCTTCGTGGTAGGCAAGTGCCATCCTTAAGACGTTGTCAGGCCCTGCGTGGTAGGCAATTGTCGACCTTTAGACCTTGTCAGGCCCTTCGTGGTAGGCAAGTGTCATCCTTAAGACGTTGTCAGGCCCTGCGTGGTAGGCAATTGTCGACCTTTAGACCTTGTCAGGCCCTTCGTGGTAGGCAAGTTTCATCCTTAAGACGTTGTCAGGCCCTGCGTGGTAGGCAATTGTCGACCTCTAGACCTTGTCAGGCCCTTCACGGTAGGCGAATGTCATCTTATGCAAGTTTTTAGACCCTTCGTAGTAAACAAATCCCCAGTGAAGCAGATCTATCTCGCACTTTGGTAACGAATAAGTATTCCTTTACTTTATTACCTAAATTTTTCTAAGTATTGAGTTCGGGATGGCTCATTCTTTAACTTCGACTTATCTGTTTTATGACTTGCCTAATTGTTGATTAACAGTTTAAGTTAAAATTCACAAAAAGTAAAAACAAGGACATTGTTAGCTACAAGGTAAAAACACCAAAATCATAAAGAACAAAGCCTACATTTCATTAATATATTGTTAGCCACAAGGACAAAAATATGAAGACTTTCTACAAAAATCCTATACACTAAAAAAGAAGAACAGATGTCCCTCTTCAGGCTGCGCCTTCATCCTCGGAGTCCAAAAGGGCTGAATCTAATTGAGCTGCAGTCAGCTTTTCCTTGCCCCGACCTCTGCAATCTTCGTATCCCTCATAGTAGACTTTCAAAATTTCTGTACCTAACTCGTCAGATGAACGATATTCAGCCCATATCTACTTAAGCACTTCCTCAGTCAGAGGAGGATCTCGTTCCTGAAGTGCCCTTATCTTACCACGAAGTTTACGACGCTTGGCCCTATGGATTTTCCTATCACTCCGAGCCTTCGTATGAACTTCGTCGAGTTGTACAGACAAGTTTCGATTCGTTGCAACAAGACCCTCATTGGTATTCTTTAACGCTTCGGTCTCTGCAACAAACCTAACATTCATGTTGGCCAATTTCTGTTCACAGGCTTTTGTCGTCTTCAGTTCTTCCCTGACCGAAACCAACACATTATGAGTTTCCCTCAGTTCGTCTTTATTTTGGGCTAATTCTCTCTGAAGACTCTCATTGGCATGAAGAGCGGATTCATGCTCCTTTCTCTCCCGAGCCAATGTGGCCTTCAACATGTTGTTTTCCCTCCTCAGAGTTTCCTCATCAGACTCGGCATTTATATGTCTAGGACGTAAACGTCCGGAGACTGCATTTGCCTGCATATATTCAACAGCATCCAGTCAATTTCAAATATTCAAACAAGTAAAGAAATATCTAACCAAGAAGACCATCACCTACCTTTGCCAAATAACTCATGCCTTCATCAAGAAAATTCCCGTTCGTATGGTTATCAAATCGGTGATCATCATTTTCCCGTACGAAGGCATCATAGAGCTGGAATGGAAAGTTGGCGTTATACCGAGGCCACAAGGTCGGCGCTCCAGTAGCCTCATCATGAAATTTTTGTAATGAAGGCCTTGGGGGGGGGGGAAGGCATTGATTGGTCACGAACAGGAGAAGGATCCATATATATATTTTCGGTAGAAGAAGATTGAGCTGGAGTAGGGTCTCGAACCGGTAAAAATTCAAAAGATGAACTTGGACGGCTGTCAGACGGTTGTTTTCTCTTTCGAGATGGTGTCGCAACAGGTTCAATTTGTTCTTCTTCATTTACAGTTCGAATCTCCGCGGGGGCTGTTAGAGGATGAACATTCGAAAAAGACACCCTAAGCTCATCAGGGGTGAAAGGGATAACTTTGGTTCTCAACTTTTTGATTCGAAGGAGTTGCCTTCGATCACTTGCAGGTAGATCTAATAAACTCTTTCGAGCCAATATGGGGTCAACAACTGGCGGTGTTGGGTCAACGACTGGTAGTGTCGAGTCGACAGTCGATGGTGTTGGGTCAACGACTGGTAGTGTTGAGTCGACAGTCGATGGTGTTGGATCGATAGCTGGAAGTACTGGGTTGTCAGTTGGTTCGGATTCAGAAAAGGCTTCGGAGTCTGAGGGGATGGAAATTAGGCGAGGTCTTCGGGTGGCTCTTTTCTTTCGGCGAGGTCGGATGATTTCTTCAGCAAGAATGGGTTCGTCGTCTTCGGGTGCATGGATTGGAGGTTCAGCAATTGGTATCTCAGCAGCTGATTTGAGTTTGGAGGAGGCTTCCGGTTGTGAAGGTCCAACATCGACCTCTGCAGATTTTTCGGCTACGATATCTTCGGGAGGGACTTCCTGTTGTGAGGATTCAGCGGTGGCTTCCACCGATTTCCCAGTTAGCAAATCCTCTAAGTCTTTCACCTCCGAAGATGACGGTTTAATCAAAGTAACTACAGAAGAATAACAGTTCAACGTCAGAATCCATATCACATAAAATTTCCAAATATTCATAAAATAAACCTATACTTACGTTTGTGGTCATATAACCACGCTTGTTTGGAAAGAAGCCTATAATTCCATTCCTCCCTCGGGAAATTATCAAAAAGATCCATCATTTCGACCTCACGTTCTTCAGAGATGTCTCCAAAGTCAGTAGAAATCTTCTCATCAATGGTCCAGTTTGGTAAAGAGGTGATTTCGGGTCCTTTGACGAAGAACCACCTCTCATGCCACCCTCTGTTGCTCGAAGGAGTGTTTACTAACGAACGTCTCTCGAATTTCTCCCCTGTTCTTGAAGATTGCTTGCTTATGGCCTTGAATCCTCTCTCTATAGACTGGCCGACCTTGTACACGGTAAAAAAGAAATCGAGCGTAGGTTCGACACCTAGCTCGTGGCAGAAAGCTATGAATGCCAGAACATGAATGTAAGAATTCGGCATTAATTGGGCAAACCCAACACCCAAAAATCCTAAGACAGTCACTATGAAGGCATGGAGAGGGAATCGAACCCCCTTCTCCAAGACGGTCGTCGTAACAGCCATCCATCCTTCGGGGCGCTGATACATCCGCTCTTCAGATCTCGGGGCTCTCACCAAATGGGTATCTGGAATGTGGCAGCGAGCCTGAATCTTCTTCAGCTCCGTTTCGGTGACAATCGATGGCGTGTTGGCATGCGAGAAACGTTCCTTACTTCTGAAAAATTCAGAAGGAGTAAGGGGGGCTTTTGGAGGTGGGCCCATGCTAGATTTCTTTACTGGAGGATTAGAGCTCGATGCTTCCTCGCGAGTGCCGGGGTTAGGTGGAACGGTGGTGATGGGGGTTGCCCAAATCGGAGGGTTTTGGCTGGTATTAAGGGTTGCCATTGTTAACAATTTGCAGAGAAGAGAAAGGAAGTTCGGAAGGGAAGGAGAAAATTCAAAGGTTTGAAATTCAAATGAGCAGGTAAAACTGTCAAAATTGGTAAAGTTTACCTTTTATATTGACGGTTACACAGTTATCGAGGGCGGCACATTTAATTCACAGCAATGATGGTGAATTGGAAAAGGTAGCGTCCAGTTTTGGATCTAAATACCTTAACCGGAGTGGACCTACGTCTATTGGGCCTTTAATTTCTGTCTCTGATATCAATTTGGGTCGACTTATTTAGGCCTTGGCGAGTTTCATCTCGGACCACTTGCGGCCTATCATAATTCATTATATCATGAACTTATATTATTTACAGTCTTCCATTAAACACCTTGTTTGATAAAAGACTAGGGGGTAATGTTGGGCCATAATACTTTTCCTTATTGGGCCAAAATTAATGGGCCTCTCCCTTGGATTATTTTACCTTTGCCCTTTTGATCCGAGTAATTTGGGTCCAGTTATTTGACTATTCTATTGGGTCCTTTCGGTCGGATTCGGCCGCGTGGGTCACTTCCATTGTTTGGGTTTAGTCATTGAATCGGCCCATTATACAAATTGTTACCTTACCCATCTTTGACCGGTAATTATTACACCAAGTAATAGTTGACTGTTATGTCTGCCACCTTCCTGCATGGCATTAATGAGGATGAGACTCTGGTGACCGGCGGTAGCAAACAGTAGTAGCAGGCAGGGAAGTGAGCTATATGCTTTCGGCTGAGATGACCGAGAGTGGGGGTGGTGTCAGGAGATAGTGGGTGGCACGGTAAACCGGGTCTAGATAACGTATGGAGCAAGGATCACAAAAAGGTAAGGTAACAAAACATTACACCACACACAATCATATTATTATTCTCTCTCTCAAGCACTAGACATTATATTCCTCTATTGTTAATCTTGTGATCGCCTCTACTGACTCTCACGTCGGAGCTATCCCCCGACGGTCAGGCCGTCAAGCTTTTGGTGTTGACCTGTTGAACTGTGCAGGATCAGAGTGTTTTACGTGATTGGGACGTGGGAGAAGATCTTGGCGTTAACAGTTACTATGTCTTGTTTGTATTCAGAACCCACTAAAGATGACGGTCTATATCCTGAGATTGAGTTATTTGAAAAAAAAAGCACATGAGAAAAGTATTACAGCAAATGAGAAAGGCTCAAAAACAGATGATAAAGGGAAATATACTGCAAATGCTATTACATTTGATGATGAGGTGGATCTAGTGACTAGGAGTGAAAATTGGTCCGGGTAACTTGATACCCGATTCGGATTCGGCCCGAAAATATGATCCGGGTTTCGGGTTCGGTAGCCATCCGAGTTGAATATGGGCCAAGGCTCGTTTTTGGTTATAATACCGATCTTGAATCTGAGCAGAGTACTGTTCGCTCATTTTAGGGTTCGAACTTGCCTCTTTAATCTTATCTTTACTCGATGAACCTTGCCTAATTTCCCAAAAGACGATTGATGTAGCTGAAGCCATGAAGGTCGAAGTGTAACTGCAAGTTGTGTAAGTCAGTTCTTCCTTATCTCTCTCTCTCTCTCTCTCTCTCTCTCTATATATATATATATATATATATATATATATATACAGTAAAACCTCTATTTAGGAATAGACTTGGGACCAAACTATTTGTATTCTAATTGAGAGGTTATTACTAAATAGAGGTATTTGTACAAAATATTTTTTAAACATCCAAAAATATTCACTTTAACAAAAATATCAATAAGAACTCCCTAATAATTATTATTCAAAAAATATTTATGTAAAGTAGTTTTTTATAGGAAAATGTGGTCTTTTATAGGAAATATAGTCTTTTATAAGAAAATATAGTCCTTTATAGGAAATGTAATCTTTTATAGGAATAGAAAATGTAGTCTTTTATAGAAAATATAGTCTTTTAAAATTAATATTGTCTCTCTCATATATATATATATATATATATATATATATATATATATAGGGGTTTCATCCACAGTAACCGGTTGCTGTGGAGCAACCCATTTTTTGACCTGTTGAAATTTCGGATGAAGCAAAAAAAAAATTCAACAGGCCAAAAAAGGGGTTGCTCCACAGCAACCGGTTGCTGTGTATGAAATTATATATATATATATATGAAATTATTACTATATAGAGGTACTAGCGATAACCCGTGCCTGAAGGCACTGTATAATTCAAAAAAAAAATAAAAAAATATCATGAAAAAAAAATGAAGCACTGAATATGGACACACACTAAATTAAAAGTCTAAATTAATTATTAATACACCCGCACTTTCCATACATACTACACAAAAAATGAAAAATTCTTATGAAGAAAAATTTTAATAAATAAATAAAGAATATACAACTTTAATAGTCAAATTCTCATAAATTTAAACTAAGTTTAACTACATTTCAAGATTTAATTTTTATTATGTATAAGCCTTTTTAATTGATTGTAACTTTTTAACTAGTAAGTTGACAATTAAAAATTATTGTTTGCTTGTTATAACAACTCCCTTTTTTTCGCACATAGATGGGTATACAATTTCGCAGAGCCGTAACTTGATACAAAAACTGATTGCAGGTCGTTATATAAATTTAAGATTAACTCAGAAACAAAGTTTAAAAATGAAGAACCATGACAAATAAGAGAGAGGGAGAATTACGACTCTACGAAATTGTATAAATGTATGAATTGTATTAATTATATAAATTTAAGTGTTATAAATGTATGAAACAAATATAAAGATTTTTTTAGTAATAGATTCATCTTAACTAATCATATGAAATTAGGTATTATATTCAAAGGTAACCTAATCTATTCCATTTTAAAGGAGAGACTTGGTCATCCGACAACTCACACACTAATACAACTAACATACCATGTGGTTGGTTCACATCTATAATATTTGACAAGCTTTCTAAATTTTATGGGAATTTGCAGTAGAAAAGGAGATGACTTCCAGTCATTAGACAATCTTAGTACAATGCTCAAACTCATCTTGCATTTTGAAAATCTCTTCAGAGAATAACCACAAAGAAGAATGCCAACGCAAATATTGTGCACCAGTGCAGCCCATTTCGACCTTTTCCCATGTTTCTTCTTGATAACTTTATCTATATACATTATGTCCTTGCCTTTATAAACTTTAGGAGGTTTACAACTCCGAACATCAGCAACAAATTGGTGTACCCTTGTCTGTGTCTAAAGGCACGGCGAAACGAAAAATTAGATTAAAATTCAAAAAGTAATACATTACCTAAAGATTTTTTGCAACTTAAAATAACTTACAATTAGACATAACAATTATCATAATTTAGCATACGACCACAATAATTAATACATACTCGATCATCAACACATCCAACCACCAAAACATCAAGATAGTCGCTACTAATTTCAATAAATTTTGACAAAGTTTCCTTTAAAAATAGATATCCAGAAAAATTTAAACATGCCTACAAAACTTACAATCATCAATAAATATTCAAACCACCAAAACAACCATCATTCCATACCCAAAATCATCATAACCATGTATAAATTAGTTAACTTTACAAAAGACGGAACACAAAAAATATACACATACAGAAAATAGAGAACTAACTTCGTATTCTTTACATCTTACACTAAGTATCCTTCAATGTATACCTTAAAATATATGATCGCTTACAAAGTTTGATTGTTGGAAACTTGTAATGAGAGTGAAAATATATCACATGCCAAAAATTTTCCTAACATTTTCAGAAATGTATAAACATGGCTTCACCCTAGGGCCAAAGTTACAATCAACGAAGTAGTTAATCTAACCTTATCAAGGATAACTTATAGTATACTATGCATACGAATTAGCATACTTTCACTGTGTTCAACTGTTGCATTCCATCTTATCCGACCACTGCAACTATGTAATTCTGCATAGCAAAACATCAATCAACATATATAATCATATATAATTTAGTTTATTTAATGCAAACCTTAAAGTTCAAAAAAAATAATAACAAATAGTATTCATGACAAAAAAAGGTAGTTATAAGTTGCAATACCTGAATATTGATCTTCATTACCAAACAGTAATTCGATAAGAAGGTGACAAAAGCTCATGTATAAGTTGTTCCTTTGCTTTATCAGTTACTTTATCTTTCGAAGCGATAATAGTTTAATCTATTTGATTTTGATTTCGAAATTAAAAAAATTTAAATTAAAGTAAAAACATAGTCACCATAATTAAAAGATAATTCCCAAATTACGTTAAAGCTCATCACCCAAAAAAAAAATCAAAACTATATATCCAAAAGATAAAGATTTAAATGTATTCAAAAGACAGATTTATATTCAAAACTATATATACTACCTTATTCCCATAATGAGGGTCCTAATTCAAAAGACAAAGATTTAAATGTATTCACCTTGAAGAACATGTTTCCCTGCCTTCAGTAGTTTCAGAAACATATCCATATGCACAATTTGGTTCTTATGTTAACAATATCTTTGATCAAACAAATAAAACAATTGAAGAAGATATTAAATTAAATATTAAATTCAAGAGTGAAGACGGCTACAAAATATAAATCTGCTAAGGTGTGCTGAAGTATCCTTCTAGAAAAGAATTTCAATTTTAATGAATATCAAAATTAAAAACCTTTGTGTTACTATTTTTGCTAGCTTTATAATAGATGTTTATTTTATAAGATGTTGAGTACGCTGTTTACTCTAGAAAAAAACTGTCAGAATCTAAGTGTTATTGCAATCATTATAATATGAAATCTAAGTGTAACATATTTTGGAAACTTTGTTGTTTTTGAGCATCAGAATCTCATAGTTCTGTAACTTTTTTTTTAGAATTATTAGGTGTCATAGTTCTATACTTTTTCTTTTTCTTTTTAGCAACTGTACTTTTATTCTTAAATCTAAATAAATATGTAAACATTGTAAATAATGTTCTCATATCAGATTCCACCATTCTAATTTACCTTATTCATACTAAGCCATGATGGTTTCTGCCCTTTAAACAAACTTAATTAGTCTCTTATTTCTCTACTGCAGGAATTGATGCATCATATAGGTCTGTACATGGAAAATGGTAGGGGAGCCAAGGTGGTGTCTTTAGTGTCATTTGGTTCATTGAAGGAGCATGGATCTTAGCCCTCCTGATGGTTCCTAACTTTTGAATTTGCAGAAGATGTTACTGTTGATACACTAATGCTTTTAATTTCTTTTATGGAAACTGATATTTCTACATGACTTTTTAATATTTTCACATGAAAATAGATCCGTTGTCGACAGTTTTTATCGATTTTTACTGTGGCTATACATCTATATCAGTTTTCTTTATGCAGACTCATGGAGCGATGGTAATTGTACAAATCTGTTGTTGTTTTTGGTATATTATAACAACCACCACAACAAATTCCTGTGTATCCCAAAAAAGAAACAAATTATGTAGGTTTTTGTTATCAAAAGATTTGCTTTGGATGGGTCAGATTTTTCTTCCAAGTTGAGTAGATTCTATATATTATTACTGTAACTTTCAAGTCTATGTCGAACTATATACACATTAGTTTTTAAAATGTCTTCTTGGAACGTGCCAACCATAAGGCAAATAACTATCGTCATCGACTTCATGCCCAGGCCCTCATGTGGATCCAGACCTTAACCTCTTAGTGGATGGAGTTCTTTTATTGAGTAAAAATAAAATATATTTTATGCATAAATGCTCAGCGATCTCGTGTTACGTGCCGGAACATATTTGGCAAATGTTATTGTTCCACACAAAATCCTCTTTTAATGATTGTAGTATAAAATGACACCATATCCTCAAAGTTTGCCATTATAATTTCATTATCATACCGCTACAACTAAAGCAACTCCTCAATATTCTTAGGGATGAACATGGAACAAAAATAGATCCTTAATATTCACAAATAAATCCTTTTGTGTGAGAGGGAGTAATATACAGTAGTTATACACTACTATTCTATAGTTTCTACTACATAAATGCATACCTTTCATATGGTCTGTGTTATGTTTAGCCTGTGAGCAATACTAAAGCTCTATATTGTTAGGGTGCCACATTAGGAATGTCACTTATATTAGTTGATCTCTTGCTTTTTATTGGTTTGGGTCCATGGGAATAGCCACTGGGCATGGCTTTGGCCGTTTTACAATTATATATTACTCTGTGCTTCTAGTTTTTGAAGGTAGCACTTAGTTTCTATCATATCTTGAAATGAATACCTTGCCATTTTAGTTTTTTTGCGATCATTACTGTATCATTATTATATCGCTTGTAATGCTTATTGATTTTATATATTGCAATACAGTGTCGTCATAGTGGTATCTGCTTTGGCAAAATTCGAGCCTTTGGGTGGGTGTGAATGAAAAGTGATTAAAGGAAACACCACAATTTCAGCAGACCCTATTCACAATACCATTATTAAAAACTCACCCGTCAAAAAATGAAAGTCTTAGTTGACTTTTTTTAACTTTATTTTATGCTTACCAAGATTTGCCTATAACACACTTTGAGACATAATTTATTTTATTTTTTGAACTCAAATTTTGTCTTTGAAAAAAATATTACAGAAAATACTCAAGTCGTAAGCTAATATACAACACTCTGTAACTCTGTTTATGAGCCTTTTTGGGTAAGGAAATTTAACTCGTACTATCGATAATTTTTTAAAGTATATTAGCCTTTTCAGGTAAGGAAATTTAAAAAAGTTTGAGAAAGGAAATGAAAGGAATATAACCTTGTCTAGAATTTTTTTGTGAATTTGGTAAGAAAAAGATAGACAATGAGGGATGCGTCTGTCAAAATTTGTCAATGTTTTATTAATAAGGGAACAAAGGAAAGTTTCACCAAGTCAATTTTCTTTTCCTTGCAAATCTTACCATTTTGGTTAGGAAAATTATTAAGGAAAGTTAGACCAAATATTACCAACATGGGAATTCATTTTCTAAGTTTTAAAAACTCAAAACCAAGGTGCAAGGAAAAGGGTAAAAAAGGACAAATAGGACTCTCACAGTCTTACTATATAAAAGTGGAGTAACATATTTCTAGGAACTTAATTATTTTTCAATGAAAAACCAAGTTCCAACAGAATTTCATAATTAAATTTTTGAAGATAAGAACTATAAAATCACGTAACATTCAACAAATTCAAACTAAAGAGTAATTTAAAGAAAATATCTTTACAATCACGTGACACCATAAAGATAGGGGTAGAACACATTAAATATAGACTTGATATTTGAGCATTCCAATATTAAGTTAGAATTCGTATATTTGTGTAATTCGAGGTAGAACACAAATAAATATCTAAGTTGAAAAATTTAAATTTTTGGGACCTAAGAGTATGATATTTAAATTTAAATACCAAAACACCGATACCAAACACAGTTAACTTGGTAAATAGTAAATACGATAAAAGTAACAACATTATGGCACAATTCAGATTTAAATTTACTAAACACCTATAAATCTTTGTCAACTAAATCTATCAAAAGGGTGAGCAATATCACGACTTAGGCTACAAAATTCTAGCAAGTGTACTTGGCCAGACAAAGCATGAGTGAATAACATACCAGTATTTTTATTACTTGCTTGTCCATTCCTTTGAGTGAATCAAGATACTGGAACTTTTCATCTTTCTTGTTGATAACTGCTAAGCACCAATGTGTTTCTTTGTGGATAGGGACAAATATCTGAAAATAAGAACGACAATTTTACAAATAAACATTCATTTCAATGAAACAAACGGGGAACTAAGAAATATAGTGAAAACAAAAATTTTACCTTGTCACACTCAATAAGGCAATATCCCAACTTCCTTTGGGCAGTCCATCTTTTAACTGATTTGAAATCATAACCATTTGTCCCACCTTTTAGCTAGACATTAACAATCAGCAAAAAAGGGTTATCTTTGTGAACACCAGTTAACCTCAGTATTGAAAATGATGACCCAACAGAAACGATTAATTTGAAGCAGACAATTGGTAAAATTAATATATTGAACAACAAGAAAATAAATGTATGTGTGTATATATATTGAATTGCAAGTATGGAAATGTGGTTAAGGTGTTGAACTTTAGGTAAGAATATATGCCAATGCTTTCCATCCTATACTCTCAAAAATTGTGAAGGAAAACTCCTTCCTCTTCTTTTTCGTTCACTCAAATACTTAAAAATTTGTTTCTATCACAACTCCAAATGAAATAAATTTAAAAATCAGGCACTTTGTACACATAATTGTATTACTCCCTATTGACCATACTTAAAATCAACCAAGTAACTAATCATATAATTCTTTTAGTTATGTAGCGTTACAATAACAACAATCAATATATCAAGGTTTGTGATTTTGAAAATCTATTATATCAATTGTCCGTAAGTAGTATTAACTTACTTATTTTGTTTACACTCCTATCCCACTTTAAAATTCCTTATTTACTTTTTAGGACGTCAAAAAAATATGGGTTAAATGCTTCCTAAGTCACTGTACTATACGTCAACTTACAACTGGGTCATTGAACTTTTTTTTCTTACAGTCAACTCACTAAACTACATTTTACTAACAAAACGTTTGTATTTCCGTTAACAATTTTGACTTTAGACGGAATTGGCCAAATAAGCTACTTACGTGTAAAAAAATACTGATGTGGCATAGATCTGTCCATGTGGCCAACATTACGTGGATATGGAGGGAAATTCTCCCTCCAGATTACCTGTATATGGACCCACATGTGTATTAAGAGGATTTCAATCGTCATTTGTCTAAATTTGTTCCAGACGATCGTTCAACCGAGCCCTAACTCAACCTAACCCAACCCAACCCTTCGAAAGTGATCGATGAACTGAAAAACCTAGCAAAAAATGAGTACAAAGTTTGATCGATCGATTAAAAGCTAACAAAATCGATTATTTGGAAAATATTGGTGTGATACACGTTGGTTAGAAGTCGTTTGGTTCGACATCAAGTAACGGTCGACAGGTATGTCCCATATTATGGTCCCCTCCTGTCCCCTTTTCTGATTTTGATGTTTTTTTGGGTTTATTATCCCATATTATGGTCCCCTCCATGTTTATTGTTGTATTGTACTTTTACTTCTAATTTCTAGAGTTCAAATGTATTATTCAATGTTCAGTTTTGTCTTTTTCTTTACTGATTCTTGTTTTAAGATTAACAAAATCATTATTTACAAAATCATTATTTATTTTGGACCTCTTTTTTCCCCATATGCATGCTCTGTAATTTAGAATATTCCTTCAAAAGTTTATTGCTTATGCTCTGTTTTGCATATGGTTTCATTTGTTACAGATGAATACTGTTGTTCAAGTTAATGTACACCATGGTGGGAGGTTCATTTATGCTCCTCTATGTGACTATGTAGGAGGTACAGTTTATCATATGCCACGTTTGGACACTGATTATATTTGTATGGGTGCTATTAATGAGTTAGCTACAGAACTTAGTTACCATCCTCAATCAAGTGTTTATTTTAAAAATGATGGAGTAGATATAAATAATGGGGTTAGAATTGTTTATGATGATGCTAGTATAAGAGATATGGTTAATATTTGTCTGCCACATGGTGTAATTGATGTCTATGTAGACCATGTATTACCATATAATCTTGATCAAACCTCTATATTGGATGAGCATAATAGTAACTACGTGACTGATAATGTATGTGATAATGTGGTTTCAATTGTTGATGAAATTGTGGCTGATAATGTGGCTGGTGGTGAGGCTGAGGCTGAGGGTCAAGGTGAAGGTGAAGGTGAATGTGAAGGTGAGGGTCAGGGTGTTGGTGATAATGAAGTTAATGTGACAGTTGACAATGTTAGGGGTAGGAAGAGGTCCAAAAGGGTAGTTGAGGATGATAGTTCTGAAGAAGAGAATAGTACTGATGATGAGTGTAGTGATGATGAATTGGTAGAGGCTAGGAAGAAAGCTAGGGAATTTAAGATGGATATGAGAAAGAATGTGGATGAAGAAGGTGGAACTGAGGGAGAGGAAGGAGGTAATGATATAGAGCAAGGAGGAAATCAGGGAGACAATGTGGAAACTAAAACTGCAGATGCAGAGGATGATCAAAAACATACTGCTAGGGGCAATGATAGGCAGGTGCAGGGTGAGGGTGATGGCAACCAACATGATAGTGGTAGAACTAATTCAGACAGTGAAGAAGATGACAAAGAATGGCATAGTGACTATGAGAATAGTGATGTCCTCAGGTCACTTTCTGAGAGCAGTGATGAAGAAGAAGATGTGTGCTATTTGGGACCTCCTCGTAGTAAGAAAAAAGAGAAATGGTTGAGGCTTACAACCCTAAGATAAAAAAGAAATTGATTAAGTTCAAGCAGTACATGACATTTTGCAGCATTAGGGAGTTTAAAGATGCCATAAGAGACTACTCTATTGCTAATGGGAGGAAGTTGTGGTATCCAGTTAATGACTCCATAAGATGTCAAGTGAGGTGTGAGAAAGGATGTCCTTGGAGGTTGTGGGCTAGTTACATGCAAGGGACTGATACATGGCAAGTGAAGTCTATTTTGGACACTCACAATTGTTGCAGGAACTTCAAAAACAAGTTAGCTACAGTAAAGTACTTGGCAGAGTACTATGGCAGTAGGATTAGAAGGAATCCCAGCTGGAAACTAAGGGAAATGCAAGAAGAAATAAAACTTAAACTAAAATTGGATGTAACAGAGGTTAAGTGTATGAGAGTTAGACAGTTGGCATTGCAAGGGATTCAACAGGTGATGAAGGACCATTATGCAAGGGTGTGGGACTTTGGTGGTGAGATAATAAAGAGCAACAAAAACAATACAGTTGATATCAAGACAACTCGATTGAATCCAGAAGATGTTCCTAGATTTAAAAGGTTTTATGTGTGTTATGATGCATTGAAAAAGGCTTGGAAAGAAGGTTGTAGACCTGTTCTTGGATTGGATGGTTGCTTTCTCAAAACAGTTTGTGGTGGTCAGCTTTTGTCTGCAGTTGGTAGGGATGGAAACAACCAAATATTTCCACTAGCTATGGGGGTGGTGGAAAGTGAAAACTTGGATAGCTGGAATTGGTTCCTCCAATTGTTGGTGACTGACTTGGATTTGGGGGATGGGTATGGGATCACTCTCATATCTGATCAACAAAAGGTAACTGTCATCAATTTTTTTATTGCATTCAGTTTTTGTTATAACAAGTTGTGCATTTTTTTAACACTCTCATATGATGACTGTTGCAGGGACTGAAAGCAGCTATTCAGCACCTTCTTCCTCATGCAGAGCATAGAAATTGTGCAAGGCACATCTATGCAAATTGGAGGAAAAAATATCCCTCACAAGCATTAAAGCAAACATTCTGGGAGGCATCCATGGCTACACACCCTGTAGCTTTTAAAAGGGCAATGAATGAGGTAAAAAGGTTGTCTACCCCTGCACATGACAAGCTAGTTGAGCAAGATCCAAAGGTATGGTCCAAAGCATTTTTTGAGACTCATTCAAAAACTGACAGTGTAGAGAACAACATGAGTGAGTGTTTTAATGCATGGATTATTAAGGCAAGATATATGCCAGTTGTTCAAATGATATCAGAAATTCATGACCAGCTTATGGTGAGGTTGCACCAAAAGAGAGATGCAATTCTAAAGACTGAGGAGTTAATATGCCCAAGAATAAAAAAGAAACTAGATGCTAACATTTTAGAATCTGCACACTGTGATGCTCTATGGGATGGACAATCAAAGTTCCAAGTGAAGGAGAGAGGAAAAGGAGGGTACACTGTTGACCTAGAGCAGAGGAGTTGAGCATGTAGGGTGTGGGATTTAACAGGAATCCCTTTTACTCATGTAGTTAGAGCCATTCATTCTATATATAGAAACCCTATAGAATATGTTGCTAAGTGGTACACTAGGGATACATTTATTAAGACTTATTCTCACACTCTAGAAGTTCTAAATGGGGAAGACTTTTGGGAAGTTACTGAGTGTGATATAATGCTGCCACCACCTATGAAGAAAAAGTTAAAGGGAAGGCCACAAAGATTGAGAAGGAAGGAGCACTGGGAAGATGAGGATACTAGCAGTAATGTGGCTAGGGTGTTAAGGAAAGGGAGGAAGATGCATTGTAGATTGTGCAAAGAAGAGGGTCACAATCGAGTTAAATGTCCAAAGCACCCAACTCTGCCTGGACATAGAAAGGAGAAGGAGGTAAAGGTACACTATATAATTTATATGTTTTTGTGTTTCTAAATATATGTTTGTCTCAGCAGAATTTGATATACCCATTATATGTTGTTTAATAGGTTACTGCCATTGAAAATGGAAAAGAGATAATGGTCCATAGCACTGCTCAGGGCTGCAAGGAAGATGCAAGTGGCAACGTAAGTTTTTTACAAATGCATCAATAAAGGAAGCTGATATATCAGTTAAATGTTGTTTTTGACATGTTGCTTTATATAGGCTACTAACATTGAAAAGGAAAAAGAGATGGTGGTTGGCACTGCTAAGGGGAAGGAGAAGGTGGGTGGCACTGCTAAGGGAAAGGAGAAGGTGGTTGACTTAGCAAAAGAAAAGGACAAAATGTTATTTGTATGTACAATTTCTTTCATTCAAAAAGTTGTATTAATTTTCACTTAGGCTTACTAATAATGAGTTGTATTGTAGATGCCAACTCCTAGACTTATAAGGAAGAAGAGGTCTTCACAAACAACAGTTCAAGGCTGTACTCCACCTGCTTCTACACCACCAACCCAGATAAATACAAGGAAAAGGCAAGCAAGTCAACAAAATTCACAGAATTCAACTAGTAGGCCATTCAAGGCACTAAGGAAGAAGGGTGGAACCCCTACTAAATAGTTGCATTTAAGTTATTTTATAGCCCACTAGTAGTTCATCAATGGTACTTTAGTAAGTATTTGGTATAGCTCTGTTTTAGTATATGTATCTTAACTTTTGTAATCTTTTGGTATAGCTTCTGTTTTGGTGTACCTTGACTGCTGGAATATGGAGAATATTTTTGGGGCTTAAATGTGTATACTTTTGATATTATTAGGGGCTACTTAATGTGGCAAGAAATACAGGGATTGTGTGAATTGTATTGATACTAGTTGAAGTTATAACAAGAATGATCCATTTTTGGGGCCTACTAATTTAAGTTTCATACATTTTTTTATTGTTGGTTGACATTTATTGTTGCATGTGTAATGGTTTTTAGCATTTCATTGTACTTTATTGTTTTGTAAATGATAACTGCTTGCATTAATACAGGATGACATTTATATTATAACAAGGATGTTTTGGGTTTGATCATGACAAATGGAATATCTCTGATTTTTGTCATTCTTTTTTCACTGGTATATACATAACTGACAAAGTCCAACAATATCTGGTACATGCTCTGTTTTAGGTTTGGGAATGATAAATGACACTGCTTTGTGAATGATAAATGGTACTATGTTGTCTTACATCATTCTTAACTCACAACTACTACCACTAAAGACACAAAACAACCATTAGTCAATTAAAATCAAATTGCTCTGTCGCCACCATTAACTCAAAAATAACAACAATAACACAACAAGAGTAAAATGCTCTGCTGCTTCATTTCCTTTAAGACATAAACACAACAACCATACATGAATTACAATCATCCACTCATATGCCACTCTTAACTCACAACACAAATAACAAAACAAAAAGAGTTTCCCCAATGTTGTTTTACACTACTATTACTAAAACATACAGAAAAATTAACCATGAACAAATTAAAATGATCCACAATTTCTTGAGTTTTCCAGCTGACTGAACATTTTCCATAATCATCTCTTTTACCACTTTTAACTCACTTCCATCTTCAATCAAGCTACGCCTTTGTACTTCTTCATTAGCAGTTACAAGCTCATCCCTCAATTTTTTGATAACTTCCCTTGATCTTTCAGTGAATGGAGGATCACACCACTTGAAAAATCCACAATACCTATTTTTATCCTTGTCAATAAAACAATAAAACAAAAATTTGTGTGGGAAAATTAGCTCAAACAAATGAATCTAGTGAGGGAAAATTAGCTACAACCAAGAAGGAAAATATCTTGCTCATTAACTTACCTTGTATCTGCTACAGCCAACGAATCTTCTACCTGGATCTAGGGTTCCTTCTTTCCAAGCTTCCCACATGGGTGCAACGATTCCACAATGACAAACGATTGGAGAAGAAAACGTGGACTCGCGTTCAGAATCTGAAGATTTACTCACCGATTTCCTTTTGTAAGAAGTGTCTACTCCACTTGAGGTAGTCATCTCAACAAACGCATCAACGGATTGTTAGTAGCAATTGAGTTTTTGTTCGACTAACTGCAACGACGACTATGAACCCTTAATTTTGCCCCTTCTGAGTTTTCTTCGTTATTATCAAAAATCATTTGTTGGGATGGATCGGATCTTTATTGGGTGGATTGGATCTTTATTGGGTGGATCAGATCTTAGTTTTCCATGGGTGGGCAATAGCTTAGGTGTTAAAATTAATTACAGGTAGGCTCCAGCTATGATTAAATGGGACCCTTCGTTTTACACGTCAGTTTCCCGTCCAATTAATTAACGTCTGTTACACAAATTTAAATTTTTGTTAGTAAAATGTAGTTTAGTGAGTTGACTGTAAGAAAAAAAAGTTCAGTGACCCAGTTGTAAGTTGACGTATAGTACAGTGACTTAGGAAGCATTTAACCCAAAAAAATCTTTGTAACCTACTATGCTAAGTGATATTCAAAAGTTACCATTCAATTTCCCTTTCTTACAAAGCACGTACATGCGGTGACTTGTACTGAAGTTAAATGCAGGTAAATGTTTAGAAACTTCTAAATCTTCAATAGTTATCTCCAGGTTCATGTATTTAGACATGAGAAAATAATTAATGTCCCAAGAAGTAAAGCACACACAATTAGTACATGCATTTAGACAATTATGTGTTCTTCAATAGAAAATCCCTGAAGCAAAATGCTCGTAACCACCACTATCAAAACTCAAGACTCCTAAAGGTAGTACTAAAAGAAACGTCAATGTATAGAATAAATTTCTGCACTACGAATAAGGAACATCCTAAGTGAATAGTAAGAGGGAAAAGATCTGAAAATTCAGATCTACTGCAGTAATAACCTTGTGGTATAAAGTTTAGAAGCAAAGTGACCACAAGTAACTTTGAGGAAGTGATAGATATGGAGAAGAAAGGCCTGTATTAACCTTTATGTTAAATGCCAACAGTTATCAATCCTGTATGGGGGGATTCATTTACTAAGATAAAAAGATTGAATTCAATGGTAAATGTAAAAAACATAACCCTAGATAACTTTCTTACTTGAAGACAATAGACATAGATCCCTTAATTAAATGCCTTCTTTCTATAATAATCCTTCAACTTATCAAGACAGTTGTATTTAAACTTAGCCAACAAATTGTTCTCTCATGTACTGTAGTTCATATTCAAATTCTGAGCTATTTGAAAAAGTAATAATAAATGAAAAATATTCAAGTGAGCCAAGAAGCATCCAAATAATGACACATAACTAAACCACAATTATCCACTATCAAATTTCTAAAACAAAGAAATGGGCACATGATACCTCAAGACAGAAATTGCAACACCAAACTATAGTTGCATCAAACTGTTATAAACATAAAACCAAACAACTTACCACTGAAAATTTGAAGGCCTCAGAAACCATATTACACCCTTGACCCATCAAAACTGAAACCCTAAAAAGGATTCAGAAGGAGAACAACATCCTTCCATAGGCATAATTTTTTTAAAAAAAAACCTTACATTACCTTACAAAAAACCTTACATACCACTCATTACCTTACATTACCTTACAAAAAAATCATTTATGATATCCCATCAAATTCCCAATAATTTTAGACTGGGTGTTAGATTTGTGGATCTAATACTTTTCATCTTTTCTTGTATTTAATCATTTCCCTATTATTATGTTTAAAATTGTCCAAATTCTACAAATTTATATTTTCTATAAACTCTTCTTCTTTGTATTTTTTTTCCACCTTTACATTCCTTTGGGAAATATTAAAACCCCAACATACAGATAGCTATGGAAAACTACTATGTGAAATGGTAGAAGTGGTACCACCATACCTTTCTCATGCTTCAACATAATTTATGTACGCATGCAACAAACTGATTCAGTGGGATTATCACAGTACTGAAGAGCATGAAATTGAAACCAATTAAGACAGTACAGAACCTTCGAAGAAAGTACATTGTTTAGCCACAAAAAATAATTAAAAAATAGTATGTCTGATACATAATTATCACACATGTAATTCAAAAGGCACTTTTAACTATACCTAGCACTGGCCAAACTCATTGACTATACCTACCATAATTGTATGCAAATCAAGTTCCATCCTAGCACAGGCCAAACTCATTGACTATACCTACCACCCAAAAAATATAATCTACTTTCAACGTGACATTTAAGAAAATTTTGACTTAATATAGTGGACGGTCATAAACTTCTGTAATGACATTTAGTACAGTAATCTTGAAAGTACTCTCGGTTTGGACAAAATGAATGTTTATTCTCGTTGTAGATATTGAATGTACCAACTCTTTTGGACAAGTTCATTCATACTCCCTAGCTTGGAAATGAGGGTCTAAGTTTAAATTTGAGATATTGCGGAAGATAACAAACAAATATAGAAAGTATATTATGTATTTCACATGTGAAAAAAAATTCAAATAAAAGTTTATTCTCACCTTCATTGTGATAGCCAACTGGAAATTACCACCACTGCTAACATTAATAGGAAACCACAATTTACAAAGCTATCAACATCTTTAATGTTTTCCATATTTTCATTAATGATACTCATTGCATGAGTAAAAGGACAAGCACCAGGTTGAACCTGCAGCATTCATCCATCACCAAATTTAGCAACACAGTTCGAAGATTAGGCTTTCAGGTGACAATAAAAATCGGAAAAACAACTTAACGTCTGAGCCTTTTTTCTTGAAGTAATTCAGAGAACTCACGGCGGAGATTGGGTCACCAGAATATTGCTGAGCATCTGAACTTGCAAGTGTTCTTCTCATGTCTTGCTCAACAAACATGTGAATTATTTCCATGACAGAACCAAAGAAATTTGTGACAAGTACCTAATGAGGAGCCAAGGCAACATTAAAATGATTTTCTCCACACCAGTCGATTGTATTTCTTTGGCAATAGTCAATATTCAGTCATTGTCTAAGGGCTAATCCCATAGAGTTCAACTACATAATCAGCTGTAGATCTGCATATTTGATGAGGAAAGAACCTAATTTTTCCACTAACCAAGGACAGAACTTATATTTCGTTGAACGAAAAAAGTTATTAAAAAAAATGTTTTGTTATGATTACCAAATGGTAATTTAAGTGATCATATATATTTATATTAAGCAATCATGCCGAGAAAGGAAACACATTAAGCTACATGAGATAGATCATAAACCCAGAAAAATAATAGTTGTCGATTAGTCATATATATATATATATATGTGTGTGTGTGTGTGTGTGTGTGTGTGTGTGTGTGTGTGTGTGTGTAATATGTATGGAAGTATTGAACCTTGAGAAAGACAAGGGGTGAATAGAAAAACAAAATATATTTATTTCTATTTTTGGATAAGCAGGCCACAGGAACAAACAACCTTATAAAATTTTCCACCATTCTCAAAAGTAAATATGCCGAAACAAAATTATTTTTCTTCTTAATAAGTGATAAACTGAAACAAAATCATACCACAGCTCCAATACACAAAATCGCTTGATACTTTCCTAACTTCCCAAGCCTCTCTGCAACCCCACCAATTTCAAAACAACCAGGAACCCACACAATCTGATTGATGAAGACATCAGTGATCCAATGTCAAATGCCACTCAAGTAAAAACTGTAACAGCAGGCCAAAATGATTGGAAGTGGGAAAATTGTTTTGAGATACACTCATGTAAGTGAATCATGTTTAACATGGCAAATTGGCAATACCCAAAAGAAAAACTCTAAATCATTATTGCAGGATTATGGCAGTATATGTTAACAATATCGAAATGTTATCTACTTAGTTGTTTCATGAGATGAATTATTTCTGAACTGAACAGGAATATCCAGCCTACCATTCTAGAATCGAAAAACAAAATATATTTATTTCTATTTTTGGATAAGCAGGCCACAGGAACAAACAACCTTATAAAATTTTCCACCATTCTCAAAAGTAAATATGCCGAAACAAAATTATTTTTCTTCTTAATAAGTGATAAACTGAAACAAAATCATACCACAGCTCCAATACACAAAATCGCTTGATACTTTCCTAACTTCCCAAGCCTCTCTGCAACCCCACCAATTTCAAAACAACCAGGAACCCACACAATCTGATTGATGAAGACATCAGTGATCCAATGTCAAATGCCACTCAAGTAAAAACTGTAACACCAGGCCAAAATGATTGGAAGTGGGAAAATTGTTTTGAGATACACTCATGTAAGTGAATCATGTTTAACATGGCAAATTGGCAATACCCAAAAGAAAAACTCTAAATCATTATTGCAGGATTATGGCAGTATATGTTAACAATATCGAAATGTTATCTACTTAGTTGTTTCATGAGATGAATTATTTCTGAACTGAACAGGAATATCCAGCCTACCATTCTAGAATCGAAAAACAAAATATATTTATTTCTATTTTTGGATAAGCAGGCCACAGGAACAGAACAACCTTATAAAATTTTCCACCATTCTCAAAAGTAGATATGCCGAAAAAAAAATCATTTTTCTTCTTGATAAGTGATAAACTGAAACAAAATCATACCACAGCTCCAATACACAAAATCGCTTGATACTTTCCAGACTTCCCAAGCCTCTCTGCAACCCCACCAATTTCAAAACAACCAGGAACTTACACAATCTTATTGATGAAGACATCAGTGATCCAATGTCAAATGCCACTCAAGTAAAAACTGTAACAGCAGGCCAAAATGATTGGAAGTGGGAAAATTGTTTTGAGATACACTCATGTAAGTGAATCATGTTTAACATGGCAATACCCAAAAGAAAAACTCTAAATCATTTTTGCAGGATTATGGCAGTATATGCTAACAATATCGAAATGTTATCTACTTAGTTGTTTCATGAGATGATTATTTCTGAACTGAACAGGAATATCCAGCCCACCATTCTAGAATTCACATCTAAACTCATGGATGATAAATATAACATGAATGGCCAAGTTTAACAAAACTTCCAAACACTAATGGGAGTTTGAAGTAGGAATTCGTAGGTTTACTACTGCAGGCACTAAGAAATGACAGTACTCATTTTTAATCAAATATTTAGCTCTAAAACCCCAAGAAAAATAAAAACCATAAATTAGCTCTCTATCCTTTATTTATAAACACAAACCCAGCAGAAATTCTCAAACATCAATGCTCAATATTGAACCCTCTCTTCTTCAAATAGCCACTGAAAATTGTAGCTTAATCTAAACCTACCAGAAATTCTCAAATGTTATTCTACATACCAAAAGACTTTAAAATTAAGACTATTTCGAACAGAAATACCTCAAAATTAAATCAAATTGTAAATTTTTTTGTATAACAAAAGGCTACCTTGGGGGAAGCAGAGGAGGGGTCCGTGGAACCAAAAACAAACAGAATAAGCAACAATTAATCCACCCCCAAGGAAACAGCCGACTGATTTTTCAGAAACAAACAGATAAAAAGAGATTCTACAGAAATGGAAGGAGAGAGGAAGAAAGGGAAAAACACGTGAAATACAAAACGATAACTGTGACAAATAGATGTTGAGAAATTATTCCGTGACTTCAATGGGAACCCGAGTATCAATTCGGTGCTGGAATAATACCTTTCCGATGTGCTGGTATGCGGGTCATACACGTCGGAGGTGACGACGAAAGTGAACCCAATTTGATTCTAGATACTTTAGGGGCTGGGTATGAGATTTAGGGCTGGGTATGAGAGATTTGGGGCTGGAATTAGGGCCGGGGGTATGAGAGCTAACAGATTTAGGGGAGTTGAGAGGGATCGAGTTGTTTGGGGGGAATGAGAGAGAGCTCATTGTGTGTGAGAAGAGAGAGATAGAGTGATAGAGGGTGTGAAATTTGAATAAGCGGAAATGAGAACAGATGACGTGGAACTTGATGAGACATTTATCTTTTCTCTCTTTGCTCTGTTTTATATTATAGATATCTTTTCTCTCTTTGCTCTGTTTTATATTATAGATAGTTTCTTAATACGGAACTTAAAAAGTATATAACATATTACAATTTAGAGGTTATTCCTACTTATAACTAGCCCAAATTGGGACTAAATTTATTTATAATATTATAGAGGTTATATACATTTCTATTATAGTCTGTTCAGATGATAAAGGGAAACAGGCTACAGATGCTATTACATTTTATGATGAGGTGAATCTAGTGACTAATGACATGCCTCCTCTTATGAGAAGTGAAGATGATGAAACCTCAAGTTGGCTAATGTTTGATCCAAAGACTCAAAATGAGTGATCCCCAGTTTGAAGAAAGAGTGCTCTTTAAGGATAACAAAATCTTTAAGAAGGTTGTGATAGCACACTCTGTAAAGGGAAACAGAGACTGCAGATATTACATTTGTTTTATTATCACTTAGTATTATTGTTGCATATGGTGAACAATCAGTAAGCTTTGTAAACTCGATTTTTGTAAACAATGGTAACTTTGTAAGCTTAGTTTTTGTTCTTGTTTTTGTCAAACAATGATTGCTTGGTAGGCTTGATCTATTTTGATATTATTGTGAAGTGATTATCACTAGTAGTTTCTGAACAATGTAAACTTCTTTAGCTTGGTAAAATATATGGTCACTAGTACAGTTAATTAATTACATTAGACAAAAGATTGAATATTGAGTAATAGTCTAAATTACCATTAGACAAACAGGAGCAGGACATGGAGATTTCTAATCATACATTAAATGGAAATACATCAGACACTACAGTAAGAATAAATGCCAAAGTAGGAAATAAAGAGATAATCATTACTCTACAATTCGTCAACTCATTACTCTATGATTCATTTATCTTTAAGTAGTTTACTCCTTTTACCTCTCATTTTAATAGAAAAATAGAGCAAATAGTATAAATTATTTTTTTACTTGAAATTTAGGATACTATACAGTTACCTACCGTACAGTTAAAGTATTAAAGTAATTAAAAAAATAATATACTAATTATAAATTAATTCATCCCATATCACATGTACATCATGAATCTCTTGAAACAGTTATATTTTTAATTTTTTCTCCGTTAATTGAAACTAGATGAAGACAATTATGTGGGGGGCGAAAAAAGATGTTCAATTTGTTTCCATTTTTTTGTTTTACAACTTTTTAAATAGTTTTTATTAATTGTAATTTTTCCTCATATTTTTTTTTATTGTTTTTTGTCTAGAAGTTCTTATAGTTTATGGTGTTAGAGCAATTTTTTGAAAAAAATATTTATAACTTTTATTTAAGAGTTGCTTGCAAATGAAGTAAATATAAATAAAAATACCTAATTTAGAAGTTCTTGTAGTTTATGGTATTTTTTGCCTAGAAGTTCTTATAGTTTGAGAGTAGCTTGTAAATGAAGTAAATATAAATAAAAATACCTAATTTTTATAACTTTTATTTAATTTATAGCCAAAAAAGAAAATATTCTTATCAAAATACAACTAAATATCAGATATTCTATAACTTTAAGTTTGATTATTTACATAATGAGTTACACATAAAAATATTGAATATCAATATTTTTCTTGATGTTAAAGAAATGTGTTTATACTCATTATTTTAACAATTATTTACGTAACTAAATTATCTTAGTTACATCATATTAACTAAAAGACACTTTTGGACTTTTAACAAATTAAAGTTAATAAAAAATTAGTACTTATTTAGTCTCATGCCATACTCTCTATGTTATACGAAAAATATTTTATATATAAAATTTGTGAATATTAAGAATTTATTTTTATAACATTATTATTCTTAAATATATAACTTGTTATTTTATAGCCCTGATATTATAATAAAATTAAATTGACAAACTTACGAACATTATGTTATTTTATTTTATTAACAATTAAAGGAGCACTATTTATATAGAACAAAAAAATTAATAAATAAATACTCCATATATTACACTCTTTTTGTCTGAAATATGTATACGGTTGAATGATTCTTTTGTCCTTTCAAGATGTCATCTATTTTTAAAATCATCCCTAAAATTTATTTTCATCAATTGAGTCTTTAAGAACTCTACTGACGAAAAATAAATTTTAGAGATAATTTTAAAAGTGGGTGGTAACTTGAAAGGAAAGAAGTGTTATTCAACCATAAGTATACAGAAGGGTGGTTGATAGAAAAAGAACATATTTATCATATTATTGATTTCTGAAAAAACTTTTGAATCCTGAAATCTTTCGGACTCACAGAAATAAGCAAAATTTTTAATTAAAAACTGTTACCATAACTTATAGAATCAAATCCATTTACCAGGCACTTTGTGTTGTACATTGTGGAATATATCATGTTGTATTTTGCGAAATATGTCTTTGCAGCATTTAAGAAATCATGTTATGAATTAATAAATAACAAATGTACAATATCATGTAATTCTTGAAGTCATCAATACCTTATATATAAAGGCATCAAAGACGATCCCCTCTCAATTAGAAAACTCAGCTATCAATTAGAAAATTAGTTGAGTCAACTCTTAATTAAGTAAGAGTTAACTCGGTCATTTCTCCTCACACACATCGGCTCTTCCCCTTCCTCGCTCTTCCATCTCCTCGATTAACTCTCGTTCGATTCCTTTCCGATTTTTTTTCCTCTGCTTCATCTTCCTTCGGTTTACTTCTCACTTAATTAATTCAATCGACTACTCCGTTCTTCTCATCGTTCAATCACAACGTCCTCCCACTCCCCAATTCACAAATTCGCAATTCTCGCTTCCCTAATTTTACGATCTCCAATTTGCTCCAATTTTAATATGGAACGTGCTGTGTTTCATTGGCATCCCAATTTTAGCAATCATCTTTTTCAATTCGTATGCTGCCCTAGGAAGATGAAGGTTAGGCACATAATGGCGGACCATGCCCCCATTGACCTGGATCGTGGTAACGGATAAAAACAAGTATGTTGATCAGCAAACCCTAAGATTACAAGAAAATATTGAGGTGAGAGTTTCGATCAACTGAAGTGAGAGTACTGATTTGGGTTTTTTACAGAATGAAAGTTACATCCAGTACCTGCCTGTGGAATAAAGAAAAAAGAACATAAAATTATCGCTCTCAGAAATCGACAACCGCCGGTGACAGTGGTGAGATTCCGGTAAACGGCCTGGGTCTTTTCTTCCTCTTTCTAAATCTTCAAGTATTTTCATTTTAATTTGTTTTCTTATTGTTGCATCTTAGTTTAGTTTGTTATTCAAATTTACAAAACACATAGTTGGTTCAATTTTTCTTGATTCGACTCCTCTTCCTTTTGTTTAGTTTTTATGCATTATGTAATCAATATTGTAAGTGAGCTCATTGGATTTACATTGTTGGCATAGATGATGCATAATCAAGGATAGGGAATTACATATTTTATTTTTTCCTAATTCAAAAGATTTTTCTCACAGGTTCCAAATTGAACAAACTTTCTTCCCCCATTCAATTCTCTTATCTGTATCAACATTCAAACCACAAATTTCTTAGATGTTGCGATGTTATCTAAGTCAGATATGTGTTATCATTTGTCATTTTTGTTGTTGTTGTTGATTTGATCGATTAAGCTGTAGAAATGAGTTGATTTTTGCTTTATTATGGTTATTTATTGATTAATTGTTTGAATGTGTGGATTTGTTTGGATGTTTGTTGATTTTTATGTGAATTTCAAATCTGAAACATGGTGTTGCGTGTGTGTGATGGGATGTGAAAATTGGGGGTTTTGGTGGAGAGTGTTTGAATTAAGGAATTCTAATAGAAATTAATGTAGAAAAGGGAGGAGGTGCTCAAATTTTGAAGAAAAGTAGGCCTGTTGATCTTCAGAGATTGTATACATCTAAGGATTCAAATGAAGGGAGTGGTAAGAGGAGTGGTGACCTTAGATGGAAAAAAGTGTTGGTTTGAGGGAGTCCGCATTGAAGATGATCCAATTGTTCAGTATGAATAGGTTTAGTTTAGTTCTAACTTGGATGTAAGAAATTCATATTGTGAATTGAAGATTAATTTGATGATTTTTGTAGTTAACTATTAATCCTCTAAAATAGACAAAATTAATATTGTAGACACTTGAAATTTCATCATAATTTTTTTCATATCAATTAGATGTTTAATTTTTATATTTTTCATTGCAACTTGCCCCTGAGTTGCTTGAATCTCATTTTTGTTTCTATTTTTGGATCAATTTGCAACCACATAGGAGCAGTTGCGATTAGACAGCCTTACATAAAGGTTGTAGGTATAGAACAAACTAATGAGGCTAATTCTCGGGGTCCTGCTAACTTCACAGTGGATGAGGTAGTGGTCAATATTATCATATACTAGACCTGCATGTTATTAGTAATTACTTATCATGCAGTAGTATATGTTGGGACTCTAGAGATGTTGAAATACATGTTTTAATATAAAATTGACCATGTCTAGATGAATAATAAGCATTAGTTGTGTAATTATTTTCTAAAGGAAAGTGAACACACACACTAATTCTTTTCAGTAGACTTTTTTTGTCTGTGTTTTTCATATCTTCTTCATTAATAGAAGAGTTGTTGTTTTAGCCTTCTATCAATAAAATCTCTTTTCTATCTATTAAAAAAACATTTTCTTATTTAAGTTTGTTCAACCATGCATTCCTGAAGAAGAACGCTTTTGAAGGTTAGAATTCTCGGTGACAGCAGGTAATGTACATATATTCATGTTTATGTGTTGTAGATTGATTTGATCTAAGTTCTACGGTTTGGTATGCCATGTGTTTGAATTTTGTTAACTAAGTGGAGATTGATACAGTTTCTGTTTGGTCGCCTCATTGGCTTATCATGATATCGGGAGCAAAGTCGATAGAATTTGGAGCTTAGTAATAAAGATGTCAATGGAGTCATCGACTCTTCCCTCTCAATTCAGCTTCAATTGGTAACTTTGTACTTCTATCTCTCCTTATATAAACATCTATATATGTATTTGAATCCCCCCTTCAAGATACACACAAACATTTCTGTTGAATCTACTTTAGACTGTTTCTGAATTTTGATTTGAATTTAATAAAAGCCCTTTCGAAACCCTGCACATCTATTTTATTTGTGCTTCTATTTGGAATATTTTACAGTTATAAATTACACATAAAACATCTTAATTAGAAGAAAATATGACCTTAGTGTAAGACCACAACTTTTTTATAAATAAAATCAATTTTCCTCTAATTATTATTTTGAATAATAAGGTGTTAATTTGATATAATGCTGTGGTTATGGGTGAAATGTGCAAAGTTTACAAAATAAGTAAGTGGTTATAAAATATTCATTGTTGTCAGGGAATATTCATTTGGTCGTGGAATATTTTTGCTGTCGGGGAATATTCGTACGATGGCGCAGCCATTTGTGGACCTCATAACGAAAAACGGTCGGATGAAGAAAATGACAAGTTTGAGTTTTTATAAATAACAGCGTAGTTACCGTTAACACTGTTAGAATACTCGGTGGTTAAAATACAGTAATACGCGTGGTTGCACAGTATCACACGGTATTGCACAGTATTGATGAATTATTGATCCTTACGTAAGAAGGAACTACTCAATAATTGTTATAGTAATTACTGTTCAATATGTTATTTTATTGATTCAATAATTGCTACGTTGATATTTTATATTATTATTGTTTCAATAATTGTCACTGCACAGTATTTCCCATTATCAGATCAATAATTCATATTATTTGAATAATATTATTAGATAGCATTATTGGCAATGTCTAAGGAAGTTCTGTCTAAGGAGAGGTTTGGTCACCTAATTGTGCGCCAATAAGGAGAAATCCTTATCGAAAAGCCCCCTCTTTTTTGAGAACGACCTGGTTGTCATAATTGTGATTCTGTAATATTATTTGTGAATAATTAATTATTAATTTATATGATACGGAAATATTTATTTTATGTGGATATAAATGATGAATATATTTATTTTTGTGAACATAAATGAAGGACTTAATGCTGATGTATTTTATCAGTATTTTGTCAGAATGGAGGTATTAAAAATCGTCCATATGTGAATTTCGGGCATTTTCTGTTTGGAATTTGGAAAAACTTTCTTCTACAAAGTTGTAAAGAATTAAATTTCCTATAGAAAGAACATGAGATTTGAATTTTTCTGATAAAAGAACTATTTATTATAAATTGTTGAAGTTTCGAAAATTAAATATTTTTTTAAATTATGGGTGGGACCCACTTTTATTTTTTTTGAAAACATGTGGGCTGCAAAATTTTTCCAAGATGGCATGCTCTGATTCAAAAGGTGTGGGCGTGGAAGGAAGAAAAAATAATAATATTATTTTATTAATTTAGTCTACTTTGGCGTTCTAGCATTTTCCTATAAATAGGGTGCTTAGTTAGAATTGAAAATCACACCAGAAACAAGTTTTCTCACTTTCTCTCTCTATATTATTGAGCGTATTTTTGTGAGTATTTAGATACTTTGAGAGTTGCTATTCAGTACAAATTTTCTTCAGCCTTATACCTGATATTTCAGCCGGAAGTACTGTTCTTTTGAGGTAAGGGATGTTATTTTCTTCGTAAATGATATTATTTTCTTCAATATCATTATGTCGAAATATTGATATGAATTTTATTATGGAATTTCTACGTTTTTGTATCGGAGTTACTATTTACGTATGCGGCACTATTCACAGAAAAGTAAAATTTTCTATTCTTTGTCCATGATGTCTATTATGGTTACTATCTTTGATTGTATCCATGTTTTGATCTTTATTTTTGAATTTTGCTCCACAATTGATTATTATGGAGTATTTTTGAACTTGGATAAACTGTAGTACAAATCCCTAATATTTGTTCTTTTGTCTCATTGGATTCGTTTTCTTTAAGCTATTTTTCATCATCCTCAGTCCTAAATGATGATATTACTGAATATCTTTGGCATGTAGTGCAACGATGAATGATTAACTGATGAATATCTTTGGCCCGTAGTGCATAGATGAACAGGTGTTTAAATAAACATGACCAACTGGTGATATAAATAAATATCTTTGACATGTAGTGCAAAGATGAATATTGATTCAAGATGTATATTGATTGATGTTACAGGGATAAAACATTGATGATGGTCTTTTAAATCTTAAAAGATAGTATAATTCATTCTCTACTTTACTCTTCTAATGGATTGTTATTTTCGCTGCAGTTGTTGATCTAAAACTTATTGTCTATTATATTTTATCATATTTTTTCCTGTTGAAGACTAATGATATTTTTTTGTATATTATCTTAGTTATAATATTCTTTACTGGGCTAGTTGAACTCACCCTTTTTCTTTTTGTTCTATTTTTCTCAGGAGACGAGAATATAGCGAAAACTAGTCGGGGTGTAGAGTGATATTTCCAGTCAGTTGTGTTAACAGTCCTCACTATTTTATAAAATAGTATTTCAATAATTGTAACGAGGACTTATTTGAGTGTGAATATTGTCTAGAAGACAATATTTGTATTTAAACTCACAGTTTATGTGTTGTCGTATTTTGCACGACAATTATAGTAATGAAGTTATATTTATTTCTGTACCATGTATTTGGCGACTCAGAATGGGTGTTGTATACCTATTTTGGGTGTGTCACAGTTGGTATCAGAGCTTAGGTATATGGTCTCTGGCGGAGATCAGGGAATAGAACTAGGAGGGGAGAGACGAGTAAATCATTCGCTAGTGTGTCCTACCTAAGCTTATTTATTGGTTGGTCATAATATAAGGATATTATGTGATATGTTAATTTATTTAATTAACCTTTGTTTTATGGCAGTATTTGAGAATGATAGTCGAGAACGTTAACAATGGAGTAAATGAGACCGTGGAGACACCTTAAATCACCACCCAGGGGAACGTGCAATAGGAAGGCAATATTCCTCCTGTAAACAACACTACCGAACAAATGATGAATGATGGGATGTTTAGAAGCTTTTTGCAGTTCATGCAAAATCAGACGAGGGAGACTCGTGTACAAAATACGGGTGGAAATGATAGCAACGCACGGCTTGTCACAGTCAAGCAGTTCAAAGAGTTGGAACCACCAGAATTTGCCGGATCCGATCAAGGCGTAGACGTGGGTTAAACAAATTACCAAGATATTTGATGTCTTGGGATGCATGGAGGAACATAAGGTTCCATTTGCCACATTTATGTTCCGTGGTGAGGTAGATTACTGGTGGGAATCTGTAAAGCGTACGCAGCCTGCCGCACTCAACATGTCTTGGAAAATGTTTCAAAAGCTGTTCAATGATAAGTACTTTCTTGAAATTATTCGTCATATGAAGGAGGTAGAGTTTATCAAACTAGAATAAAATAACATGACTGTGTCTCAGTACGAGGCGAAGTTCGCGGAGTTATCAAGGTTTGCACCTCATTTGGTAGAGAACGAGGAACGTATGACGAGAATGTTTCTGAGAGGTCTAAAACCCGATATTCAACAATATCTTATCTCTCATAAATTTTCTTTATATTCAGATGTTGTAAACAGGGCTCAATTATTAGAGCGAGATAATGAGTATGTTCAACCGAGGGACCACAACCAGGGTCATACCAGTGGCAGCAGTCATCGGAGCAATGACAACCAGCGGGAAGAAAAACATTCGGACATAAGCGGTAACCACTCTGGTGGTAATCGTGGCCATAAAAATAGATGAAGCGAGTCGGGAGGAGATTTCAAGAAGAGAAGGTATAACAATGATAACGTGAAGACGCCAGCACAAACGTTAACTGTTTCTAGGGGAGGAGAACGAGCACCGGTCGTTTGTTACAAATGCGGTAAAGAAGGACATATCAGCCCAAACTGCCCACAACAATCCAAGATATGTTATAACTGTGGAAAGGAAGGTCATATAGCTAGAGATTGTCTTTTAGCAAAACCAAGTCCAGCGGGAATGGTGACTCCGAAGACTGTTCCGAAAAAGTCAAAATCAGCGGTTCCTGGTAGAGTGTTTGTCGTGACTGGCCAAAACGCGAGAAACCCGAACGAGGTGATCACGGGTAAGCTAATCATAAATTTTTACGAAGTTTATACCTTATTAGATACCAGTTTTACCCATTCTTTTATCTCTCCTGCTTGTGCTCAATATTTGAACATGACTCCGAAGACTTATCTGTTGAGACTCCGTTAGGAGAAACTTTCATTGCATCTACTGTTTATAAATCTTGCTTGATCCAAGTTGGTACCATCACATTACCTATCGATCTTATTTCTTTGAAAATACTTGCATTTGATATAATTTTAGAGATTGATTGGTTAACTATTCATCATGCCAAAATTAATTATTTTCGTAAGGTTATTAGTTTTCATATTTCTAACCAACCTGTTATGCGAATTCAAGCAACCAAACCACTAAAGTCGATCACTGTTATATCAAGCCATAAAGCTATTTGTTAATTAAAAAACGGATGTCAAGCTTTCTTAGCCCATGTCACGGACTTGAACAAAAACACGTCAGATTTGAATAATATTTCTATTGTTAGTGAATTTCCTGACGTATTTCTTGAAGAACTTCCCGGTCTACCCCCAGAACGTGAAGTTGAATTTTTTATTGACCTTGAACCTGGTACAAAGTCCATTTTTAAAACCCCATATCGAATGGCTCCTATTGAACTTCAGGAGTTAAAGGTCCAATTACAGGAGTTGTTAGACATCAGTTTCATTCGTCCTAGTACATCTCCTTGGGGTGCTCTTGTTTTATTCGTAAAGAAGAAAGACGGGAGTATGCGACTTTGTATCGACTATCGGGAATTGAACCATGTCACCATCAAGAATAGGTATTCGCTACCTCGCATTGATAACCTGTTTGACCAGTTACAAGGAGCACAATTCTTTTCAAAGATCGATCTTCGTTCTGGATATCATCAGCTGAAGATTAAAACTGAGGATATTCCGAAGACTGCCTTCAGAACTCGGTACGGGCATTATGAATTCTTAGTCATGTCTTTTGGATTGACTAATGCTCCTGCTGCTTTCATGGATATGATGAACCGTGTGTTCAAGGAATATTTGGATCAGTTCGTGGTTGTCTTTAGTGATGACATCCTCATCTATTCTAAAAGCCGTGAAGATTATGAGCACCATTTGAAGCTGGTACTGCAAAGGCTTCGTGACAACAAGCTATATGCCAAGCTGAAGAAATGCGAGTTCTGGCTTAATGAAGTAGCATTCCTGGGGCACGTGGTGTCAAAACATAGAGTATCTGTTGACCCGGCGAAGATTGAAGCAATACAAAGTTGGGAGCAACCAAAGTCAGTGACCGAAGTACGTAGCTTTCTGGGCTTAGCTGGTTATTTTCGGAGATTCGTGGAAGGATTTTCTAGAATCGCTACTCCATTAACTCAGCTGACTTGGAAAGATACAAAATTCGTATGGAGCGAGGAATGCGAGAAGAGTTTCCAAGAGCTCAAGAGGACACTCATTTCTGCACCTGTTCTGACAATACCATCTGGTTCAGATGGATTTGTTATCTACAGCGATGCTTCAGGCAAAGGGTTAGGATGTGTTCTCATGCAACATGGGAAAGTCATAGCCTATACCTCGCGACAACTCAAAGAATATTACAGGAATTATCTTACTCATGATCTAGAGTTGGCAGCAGTCGTTTTCGCATTGAAGATTTGGAGACACTACCTGTATGGGGAGAAAGTGGAGATCTATACGGATCATAAAAGCCTTGAATATTTCTTCACCCAAAAGGAGCTCAACATGCAACAACGACGTTGGCTTGAGTTGTTGAAAGATTACGACCATACCATCCAATATCATCTTGGAAAAGCAAACGTGGTAGCTGACGCATTGAGTAGAAGATCATATGCAGGTACGAGTGCAATGTTGTTAACACAAGGGCCCATTTTGTATGACTTGGAAAGGATGGAGATAGAGGTAAAGGCTCTAAGTACCCATGTTATGATATCAAATATAGGAGTAGAACCGACTTTAATCGATAAAGTTAAAGCTGCTCAAACTACGGACCTGGAGCTGATGCGTATGAAGAAGAAATTGCAAGAAGGTGCTATTTCAGAAGCAAGAATCGATGAAGAAGGAATACTTCGAGTCAACTCCAGACTTTGTGTTCCTAACGATTCTGACTTGAAGCATGGAATCATGATGGAGGCGCACAACACACCGTTTGAAATCCATCTTGGAAGTACCAAAATGTATCATGATCTTCGACATACATTTTGGTGGAGCAATATGAAGAGAGAGATCGTGGAGTTTATCTCGAGGTGTTTAACTTGTCAACGTGTAAAGGCGGAGTATCAAGTGCCAAAGGGTCCATTGCAACCACTTGAGACCCCGAAATGGAAGTGGGAATACATTACCATAGATTTCGTTACGGGTCTTCCCAAGGTTTCTCAAGGCATAGATGCGATTTGGGTTATTGTTGATAGATTAACCAAATTTGCTCATTTCTTGCCTACACGGGAGACTTATTCCCTTGAACGTCTTGCTCGTATGTACGTGAATGAGATTGTGAGATTGCATGTGATTCCAGTATCCATAGTTTCAGATCGTGACCCAAGATTCACTTCACGATTTTGGGTTAGCTTGCAGAAAGCTATGGGCGCGAATTTACGATTTAGTTCAGCATACCATCCTCAAACGAACGGACAATCAGAAAGGACTATTCAAACTCTTGAAGATCTATTAAGACTCTGTGTCCTAGATTTCAAAGGGAGTTGGGATAAGTACCTACCATTGGTGGAATTCTCCTACAACAACAGTTATCAGGCAAGTATAGGTGTGGCTCCATTTGAAGCATTGTATGCACGAAAGTGTCGCTCTCCAGTATGCTGGGATGATGTGGGAGAAGCAACATTGTTGGGACCAGAATTGGTACGCATAACTATAGAAAAGATCCAAATGATCCGACAACGTATACAAACGGCACATGATCGACAAAAGAGTTATGCGGATCTTCATCGAAAGAACGTGGAATTTAATATTGGGGATCATGTATTGTTACGTATTGCTCCATAGAAGGGAGTTACAAGATTTGGAAAGAAAGGAAAGCGAAATCTAAGATTTATTGGTCCATTTGATATTCTTGACCGAATAGGAAATGTGACCTATAGACTCGCATTACCTCCAAGCATGTCTCGTGTTCATAATATTTTTCATATATCTATGCTTCGTAAATATGTGAAAGACCCGAACCACATTATTGAGTTAGAACCAGACGAAATAGCCGAAGATTTAACGTACGAGGAGGTACCTATTAAGATCTTGGATAGAAAAGAGCATCTCCTACGCACCAAGGTTATACCACAAGTTAAGGTTTTGTGGAGGAACCATGTTATTGAAGAAATGACCTGGGAGTTGGAGTCAGAAATGAAAGAAAGGTACCCTCACCTTTTTGAAACACCAGGTACATACGTTAATTTCGAGGACGAAATTTCATAAAGAGGGAATGTTGTAAGACCCTAACTTTTTTATAAATAAAATCGAATTTTCTCTAATTATTATTTTGAATAATAAGGTGTTAATTTGATATAATGCTGTGGTTATGGGTGAAATGTGCAAATTTTACAAAATAAGTAAGTGGTTATAAAAAATTCATTGTTGTCGGAGAATATTCGTTTGGTCGTGGAATATTCTTGCTGTCGGAGAATATTCGTACGATGGCGCAGCCATTTGTGGGCCCCATAATGGAAAACGATTGGATGAAGAAAACGACAAGTTTGAGTTTTTATAAATAACGACGTAGTTGTTACCGTTAACACTGTTAGAATACCCGGTGGTTAAAATACAGTAATACGCGTGGTTGCACAGTAACACGGTATTGCACAGTATTGATGAATTATTGATCCTTACGTAAGAAGGAACTACTCAATAATTGTTACAGTAATTACTGTTCAGTATGTTATTTTATTGATTCAATAATTGTTACGTTGATATTTTATATTATTGTTGTTTCAATAATTGTCACTGCACATTATTTCCCATTATCGGATCAATAATTCATATTATTTGAATAATATTATTAGATAGTAGTATTGACAATGTCTAAGGAAGTTCTGTCTAAGGAGAGGTTTGGTCACCTAATTGCGCGCCAATAAGGGAAAATCTTTATCGAAAAGCCCCCTCTTTCCTGGGAACGACCTGGTTGTCATAATTGTGATTCTGTAATATTATTTGTGAATAATTAATTATTAATTTATATGATACGAAAATATTTATTTTATATGGATATAAATGATGGATATATTTATTTTTGTGGACATAAATGAAGGAATTAATGCTGAGGTATTTTATCAGTATTTTATCAGAATGGAGGTATTAAAAATCGTCCGTATGTGAATTTCGGGCATTTTCTGTTTAGAATTTAGAAAAACTTTCTTCTACAAAGTTGTAGAGAATTAAATTTTCTATGAAAAGGACATGAGATTTGAATTTTTCTGATAAAAGAGCTATTTATTATGAATTGTTGAAGTTTCGGAAATTAAATATTTTTTTAAATTATGGGTGGGACCCACTTTTGTTTTTTTTGAAAACATATGGGCTTCAAAATTTTTCCAAGATGGCATGCTCTGATTCAAAAGGTGTGGGCGTGGAAGAAAGAAAAAAAAATATTTTATTAATTTAGTCTGCTTTGGCATTCTAGTATTTTCCTATAAATAGGGTGCTTAGTTAGAATTAAAAAGCACACCAGAAATAAGTTTTCTCTCTCTATATAGAGCGTATTTTTATGAGTATTTAGATACTTTAAGAGTTACTATTCAGTACAAGTTTTCTTCAGCCTTATACCTAGTATTTCAGCCAAAAGTACTGTTCTTTTGAGGTGATGGATGTTATTTTCTTCGTAAATGATATTATTTTTTTCAATATTATTATGCTGAAATATTGATATGAATTTTATTGTGGAATTTCTACCTTTTTGTGTCGTAGTTACTATTCACGGATACGATACTATTTACGTATACGGCACTATTCACAGAAAAGTGAAATTTTCTCTTCTTTGTCCATGATGTCTATTATGGTTACTATCTTTGATTGTATCCATATTTTAATCTTTATTTTTGAATTCTGCTCCACAATTGATTATTATGGAGTATTTTTGAACTTGGATAAACTATAGTACAAATATCTAATATTTGTTCTTTTGTCTCACTGGATTCGTTTTCTTTAAGCTATTTTTCATCATCTTCAATCCTAAATGATGATATTACTAAATATCTTTGGCCTGTAGTGCAAAGATGAATGATTAACTGATGAATATCTTTGGCCCGTAGTGCAAAGATGAATATGTGTTTAGATGAACATGACCAACTAGTGATACAAATGAATATCTTTGACCTGTAGTGCAAAGATGAATATTGATTCAAGATGTATATTGATTGATATTACAGGGATAAAATATTGATGATGGACTTTTAAATCTTAGAAGATAGTAGAATTCATTCTCTACTTGACTCTTCTAATGGAATGCTGTTTCCGCTGCAGTTGTTGATCTAAAACTTGTTGTCTATTATATTTTATCAGATTTTTCCCTGTTGAAGACTAATGATAATTTGTTGTATATTATCTTAGTCATAATATTCTTTATTGGGCTAGTTGAACTCACCCTTTTTCTTTTTGTTCTATTTTTCTCAGGAGACGAGAATATAGCGGAAACTAGTCTGGGTGTGGAGTGATATTTCCAGTTAGTTGTGTTAGCAGTCCTCACTATTTTGTAAAATAGTATTTCAATAATTGTAATGAGGACTTATTTGAGTGTGAATATTGTCTAGAAGACAATATTTGTATTTAAACTCACAGTTTATGTGTTGTCGTATTTTGCACGACAATTGTAGTAATGAAGTTGTATTTGTTTCTGTATCATGTATTTGGCGACTCAGAATAGGTGTTGTATACCTATTTTGGGGGTGTCACACTTAGACTTTGTTTAGAACCTTTAGTTGGCCTCCCTAACCTCTTAGCAGGTTACATATAGCACATCAGCTACACATTGCAATTGCATGATAATTCTATGGTCCTAAATCATCATAATGTTGCCACAGCTAGCATTTTTAGATTTCTTTCCACTCAAATATTTACCTTGCAATTCCCTGCAAACTTATTGATTCCTATATATATCTAGATTGCAACCATGAAGGCGTACCCAGAAGAAATGGCCATGCATCGTCTTTTTCTTCTGTTTCTTTGGTACAATCCAATGTCTCATTACAGAAAGAAATTCAGATGCATTGAGATGATAGTTGTTGGTTTTGCGGTAATTAAGGAGATGATATCCATTATCCCATTAGAGTGTTAACTGATTTAAGCTCATTATTTAGCTTCATCTTAGGCTGCTTTTTGTGCACTCCGAGTCCGTGTAATAACGTGGTGCCTGCGCAAGAAGGGTCCGGTCATGTCTATGTATTAGTGTTTAAGCCTATAGAGGATGGTCGTTGCAATTAATGATCACGGGGATCATCTTCTTTTGTGATACATGACTTCATATAAGCAGGTACGCACGTATAATTAATATATCATCCAAGCATTGCCTTTCAATCTTGACAACATCACATCTGCCTTGATATGTTACACATAACATGAATTATTGAAGGTAATGTTAACAATTGTGAGCCTTGGTGTATGGGCAATATAATTGGTGTAAATTATTATTTAGTTCAGGTACTATTTTTTATTCTTAGCACATCTCATATTGTGCATTAATAAATTATGTGATGACGACGCTTTGGTTACAGGTGTTGCCATAGAGAGTAGGAGGACGCGTAATAAGATTAATTTACAAAAATCAAATTTTGGTAAGGACATAATTGTACACCTCCCAAATAATTTGAATACTTAATAACAACGGATCACTAAATAACTTTTTGTTTGTTGCAGCTACAAGCAGGAGGGTACTAAATATAGCCACATAATTGTACACCTTCCAAATAATTTGAATACTTAATAACAACGGATCACTAAATAACTTTTTGTTTGTTGCAGCTACAAGCAGGAGGGTACTAAATATAGGCTACCTAGAACGAGTTTGTCGCCATTGCCATGCGATTATGTGGGAGCATGAACACACTATCACCCAACAACAAAACAGGTCGTTTGGGTTTTTCTTTGTACTGCTCTAAGGGCTAAGTTCAACTACCATCCTTGCGTGAGACACCATTTGAGTTATTACAATTGCTAGACAGAGAGGGTCAGCTTGCTAATGTATTTCGCATAAACATAGACTTTATAATAATATTTTTACTTTTTCATCGATGGGTGGAACAATTGATAAAAACTTGAACAATTATGAAGGTCCTTTCTTCTGATTACATGAACAAACTTTCCATCTGATGGGTTTCCTATTACTATTTTGAAAATTCATAATTTGAGTGAAAACTTAAAATTTTCCAAAATTATTCATATAACATTGATACTTAATTATGTTGGTTAGTGCATTTCATGTTTTTGATGAAATAAGACAGATGATGTAATAATATTTTAATGAATGTAATTTTTGTTAGATATATTCAAGTTTAGGTTAGTCACCCCATTATTCAAATTAGTCCGTGCAATGCACGGGCTATCACCTAGTTAATTGAAATGCATCTCAAGAATTGACTTGTAATAATAAAGAATCCTATAAAAAATAAAAATAAATTTTACTTATAAAGATCATTCAACAAAACCTTTATTATTAGTTTCATAAACTTACAAAAAAAAAGTCACACATAGCCCTGGAAAAGAAAATCTTGTAAAGATTAATAAATTAGGAAATTGATATTTCCACATTATTTTTTGATATTTTCACACGTAGAACCCACATATTAGCTAATGTGTAGAATTTTTATTGGCTAATATGTGGATCATACGTGTGAAAATATCAAAAAGTGGTAAATATCAGTTTCCATAAATTATATAGGTTTAGGGGTTATTTGATAAAACTGAATGAAAAATTCTAAATGTATAAGAGAATTTGAATGAGCTAAATAAATTAAAAGTTCTAAATAGGGAATGAAATGATGTGTTTGATAATTGTATGTCTAAAATATCTAAATACGTATAATTTCCTATTTTAATCTTCTGAAATATTATGAATAAATTTATTATGTAATTACTACAAATAAATAATATTATCTAAAAAAATTAAATATAAACTTTTGAACAATATTTGATGTATACTATTAGTAATATAATTTTAAGAATAAAACCCAAAAAAATTAATAACATTATATCCACAAAATAAAAACAAAAAACTACTACAACATTCATTAAATTGGTTATTGATCAATTTTGTGTTTAAAAAAAATCAAAAACAATTTGTATATAACAAAATTTGTTTACAATAGAAAAATAAAATGAATATAGAATATAAATTTTAGTTATCAATGAGAATATGTAAATAAAACTATCATTCAACACTATTCATTACCCATTCAGTCACAATTTTCTAGAAAAATCATTTACACACATTTGGATACTCCACATTATCAAAAAAAGAATATTACTTTTGTGAAATGGTATCCTCAGGGTGTAAAATAACAATTGTGTACTTAGTAATTTTTTAAGCACTTTACAATACTAACTATTGTTTTAATCAAAATTAAATTACTTCTGGATGTAAAGATTTTGCAAATTAACTAGATTTAAAAATCAAATGCAAGTATTTTTGTGCAGTGTACATGATGTTCCTCAACATTAATTAATGTATTTGTAAAACTAATTCATAGCAGATCCTGCAAATGCAACCCCAACCACTGGAGGAAACTAACAATAAAAAATCTGGGGTGGAAAAACACGAATATCTGCAGTAACTGTCAAACAATTGAATTGCTGAATAAAAAGAATATTTTTCTTAATTTATTTTGAGGGGGAGGGGGAGGGGGAGGGGGAGGGGGAGGGGGAGGGGGGAGGGGGGAGGAGCAGTTTTAAACATCGAGACCAAGGTAGTCCAGCTCGCCTCAAGGCTCAATCTTGCAATCCAGAAAAGAGAATAAAACTTTCGTTTTCTTTTTTGCAGACTCAATACTATACTTCTAAAACCAGCATACAGATTTATCCCTCATTTTACAAACCAGGAGTCCTCGCAAGTCTATAATACCTACCCTCTGCATCTGCAAATTTGAAACAGTACAAGCATGGCAAACTTCCCCCAAACTGTGTTTGATAAAAATTCAAATGAAAACAGACCTAATCATACTCCAATTCATCTGGAGTAACCGGCCTCTTGAGGGGGATGATAGACTTCTTCTCCACGTCTTGAGATAATGCTTTCCTCATATCTGATAACAAATCACATATTAATACTTGAAGAGGCAATAAATATTACCAAGCAGAATAGCGAGTTCTATGGATGATAATACTCACCTAACCCGTCTTCTTCCCCAGAGTAGTACCGCAAAACACGTCTGTAGATGACATATTCAAGCTGCAATAAAGTAGAAAGAATGGCGTATCAAATTCAGGCACTCCTACGAGTATGACTAAAATATGTCGAGGGTATGTCAAAACTTTTAAGCAGCAAACTCCAATGAGTCTATGACTGAAACACCTCAATGGTAAGTTGCAACTTTTAAGCATGCACCCCTCGAGAATTACTGAATTACTATTCGTTGAACAAAAATTAAACAAACACTTGAGAAGGGAATAGTCTAAAAATCATATCCAGTTTCATAAACAGTGGTTGTCAAACAACTTATAGAGGTATATAGAAGATTTAAATAATCATTTTACAGAGGCAGCGGTAATGGTTAATGCCAGTGGTAATTTCGGCCATTAGGCAGGTCTGACCAACAGGTGTAATCGGACATTTAAAATAGATAAATAATTCATATGCAAACCGAAAGGGCCAACAGACCTGACCAGCGAAAAAAATAACAGATAAATAGCAACTCAACTAGCAAAATGAGTCCAATGACAGAAAGGCAGGTCTGGCTTTGATAGTTTTTTTTTTTTTTTTTTGGGGGGGGGGGGGGTGGTAGAGGACAACATAGTGCTTGCAACTTGCAATGTCATTGATAACGCACCTCATATAAGTGCCATTAAAGAATTGAGAAGCAATGTGATATAGTGGGAACTAAATTGAAGGAACAATTTACATCATGTGAATGACTAAATGATGGTTCCTTGCATTTGAAGCTCATCTGGAAAGTGACCATTCCAAAGTGCAGCGTTGGTACTGGGATGCAGTTAATAGCCAAATACTCATGACAAGGAATTTAATTTTAATATCTTTTTCCATTCTGGACTCTGCACTTGGTCCTGTGTCCATTAATGTTATAATTCATCTCATGAAAGGCTTACGCATGGGATCTAATGACATGTATGTGAGTTTCATTTTTGGGGGAATGTTAGGGAAAGTTGGAGCCTTCCTTTCCATTCCCCCAAAATAAAACTCACAAACAGGAAATAAAGGACCAGTGGCCAAGTACTATGAAAAGTGCCTCTTTATACAGCAGCATGATACATAATCAAAATTTTTGTAGCCAAATCACAAAGTTAGGACATGACCCAATTCCAAGCAAAAAGAGAAGAAGCAATAGTGGTTCAGGTAATATAGTCATATAGTAGGATTTTTGCTAGTCCTACTTCTGCTCAGTTGATCTTCATGTTCAAAAGACCAGGTAGTATCTTTCAAAGATACGAAACTTTAACCAGTAAAACTTGCAACAACCAATTACAAGATTAAATATGGCCCTAACCAAATACCAAAATGAAATCCTATTGTTTTGTAGTACAACCAACCCCACCCCCCCTGCGGTATCAAAAAAAAAGGAAAATTCACTAATATGCATTTAGAATGCATAATTCCATACTAAGGACCAGAAGAAGTAGAATAATTACCTTTTCATACATCTTTATGGCCGGTGTATTTGATGCTCTGACAAAAAGGTCTACAAAGTAAGCCTTATCACTGTCAAGAGGAAGCTCATATTACTAACCGTGGAACAGGAGGGGAAAAAAAAACCTAAAACAATAATAAAATCCAGTAAATAAATACAATACTACTCCTCACATCCTAAACTCATAAAGAAAAAAAAATTATAGATGCTGTAAATTGTCCAATAAGATATGCAGTTGAGCATGCATAATTTGATAGGGGTCAACATCAGGATCAAACAATTATAGTTACAAGAATTCACACTTTTATGTGAATATTTAACTTGGGAGTAGAATATAGATCATAGCTTTTAACAAAGAGCAGTGGGGATTTAACTGATTTACCCTACTATGAATTCTTGATATTTTGTGCTATTTCAATGCATTGATTTTTTACTTTTTTAAAATTGGTCTTACGCTTTTATAAGAAAATAATATAAGCAATGTTCTAAAAGGTGCTAGGCGGGAGGCGGGAGGCGGGCGGCCGATGGGGGCCTAGCGCCTAGGCGGGGCTAGGGCGGGGCCTAGACGAGATTCTTTATTTAAGTCAATTTTAATATTTTATCTTACATTTATCCAAACAAAACAATAATGCAACACATATCCATATTGACAATGTCAAAGTTCAAACACAAACATGCAATTATTCAAAGTTCAAACATATATTTAACGTATTAGTTTTATTCATAAACAAGATTACTATTAAATAATAAAATTTAAAATTTCATGAATTCAATTCAGTATTAAAACTTGAGAAACTAAACATATATTTAAGAATTATATTGAATTAAACTAAATATTACAAACGTATCATCATTTATATAATTTGAAGTTGGTACAACTTCAAAAAATTATAACTATAATAAAATTATCTATTTTGACTTGATATTGTTCACTTCTTATTATGATTTGATCTGCTACAACCTGCATTATAAATATCGTAAAGTATATCAAGATCTGGTTTGGATAGTTATTAAAATAAAAAAAACATCTCCGTCTAGCCCGCCTAATTTCTTGGAAGGATTTTTTTGCTGCCTTGGGCCTAGGTGAGGCGCCAAGGGGGCCTAGTGCCTAGGCGGGGCACCAAGGGAGGGTCTAGCGCCTAGGCGGGAATTTTTTGAACACTGAGTATAAGTTATAACAGGCAATCTATAGTTGATACTCAGCCAATAAAAAAAAAAATTGCTTCTTACTCATGTTCCAATGGAGTCGTTTGTTCAATGGATTCCATTCTTAGCCTTTTCAGTAAATATTTGTAATTTTATCATGTTTTCTCACCATCTATATTTAATGTCTTTATAAACAGATTTTAGATACATAGAAGGTAAAGCTCCCTCTTTTTCCTGATAGGCAGTTTGGCTTAAGTATGGGGATTGAAACCAGTGATCTTGATGTTATTCCTTAACGTCTTCGTCATTTCTCCCTTTCTCCCTGCTAAAAAGTTATTCCATCTTCAAACATTACATATCACACTTGCAATGGCTACAATCTTTTCAGAAACTCGGTGCCAAAAGTTAACAAATAGCTAACTTCAGGTAAATTGCACTCAGTATACTCGATCAAATTTTATCTTTGCACCCCAACCTGCTCTGCTCACATTAACCACCTGTCCTTTTACCAATGTTCGAAATAGCGCTCGAGGCGTACGCCTCGAGGCGCGCCTCGTAGCGAGGCGACTGAAAAGGTTTGCGAGGCTTCCGCCTTATCTGGACTAAGCAGAAAACACGCCTTTATCTGCTAAAGCTTGCGCCTCGTGGCGTCGCGCCTTGAGGCGTCGCGAGGCGTACGCCTTGTTTTCGCATAAAAAAAAGACCTAATATCAGATCGACTTTTTATAACTTACCTTATTGAACACGAGACTGCTTGACTTCTACTTCTGGGCTTCTCCTTCTCCTTCGATCAAGAGTCGCGAGACTTCTACTTCTGGGCTTCTGCTTCGCGAGACTTCTCCTTCTCCTTCGATCGAGAGTCGCGACTGACAGTGCATCTTCTCCTCGCGTCTGACAGTTGCCCTTCTCCTCGCGACTGACAATTCGTCTCTTTCTTGTAGCGACTGACAGTTCTCCTTCGATCGAGGGTCTGAGTTCCTCTTCTCCTCTCGTCTTTCTTGTAGCCGAGACGCCGACTTAGTTTCTTCGATTGAGGTTCTTTCTTGTAGCGACTGAGTTCTGTTTTAGTTTTAATTGTTATTGTTTTAATAGTGTACACTGGACAGTGTATTACAATAACAATTATAGTTTACAATTATAGACTTATAGTGATTTTTTAGACTGTCAATAACAATTGCTTTTATTATTACAGTGAATTAAGATTATGGGTAAGAAAGATTTTCCTGCATAGAAATATGGCACCGCAGCCCCTGGAGTTAATAAAGCTCATTTATATGTAGAATGCAATTTTTGTAATAAAATTTGCAAATGAGGAATTACAAGATTAAAAAATCATCTTGTGGGAAATCATAGTAACGTCGAGGCTTGCAAAAAAGTACCAAGCGAAGTGAAGGAAGAGATTGCTTCATATACGAAGAAAAATTTGGACTCCAAGGAGGAAAGACAAAGAGATGAAGCTGAAAAAAAACAAAGTGAGTCTTATTATGGTAGTCATCCATCCTTGGGAATGGAAGGTTCAAGCGTGGGTAGTACCTCCGAGAGGGGAGTTCGGGGACCCATGGACAGATTTGTTGTGGATGTTGATGCTGGTGATGATGATGCTACTACAAGGCGTACCGTATTTTCAAAGGAGGCTCGTAATGCAGTCTTTAAGGAGAAACACTTTGCCATAAAAAACTATGTCAAAAGGTTAGTGTCATTACTTAAGTTGCCTTTAAAGTGTTCTTTAAAAAAATATATTCATTTGGATTAAATATAAACTCACTTGTTTATTTATAGATAAAGGGAAGGGATTGCAATTGGTTGATGAAGAACCTGAGTTTGAGGATCTTAGTACTGACAATGAGGAGGATGACAGAGCTATTAGATACGATGATGATTCCATGGAGGATCCTCTTACTGATGATAGTGATGATGGTGATGGGGATGATAATCTAGGATTTGATCAATTATTCAAGCCGCTAGATACAAATGATACATTACTTACATAGTGATGGATGATCACTATACAAGTATTTGATGATATTATGTTGTTTTGATGTTTTGTAATGATACATTATTGTGACGTTAGTTATTTATGTCTTCTATGACCTTAATTGTAATGATGAATTATTTTATGATTTTATTAGTATTTTTTCAGAATTTTTTGGGGACTTTTAGGTCTTTAAATCAAGGCTTCCGCCTCGCTCCGCCTCAAGGCTTACGCCTCGCATAGCCCAGAGAAAAACGTCTCGTACCGATTTTAGCTTTTTCAAACATTGCCTTTTACAAACTTTTGACAGTGTCGAAACTAAGAAAAAACTTACCAAATAGAACAGTGAGAAGTGCATAGTACCAAGTGAGTATAGGTCACATGTATATATTCTATATCTAGGAGAAAACAGAGGTTGCACCAGTGGACACATCATGCTAGCATCAATAAGTATAACTTTAGTCTTAAGAACTAACAGCTTACAAAAAACATCAAGCACGGAAGCCTCTTTGTTTTACTGCAATCCCCCACTAAAAGGAACACCTATTATCAATTATTCCATAAATAAATAATAAGACGCTAAGCTAGTAAGCTGTATAAAAAACAGAAGTAGATGGTAATAGAAGGAAAGTGAGGATGACAGGATGACCAAAATACTGTGAGTTAAGGTGGAATAACAGAAGCGCAATTCACCACCTGAGTGAAAAGGGTGGATCAATATAGTACAATGAGATGTAGGTACCATAAAATAAACCCAAGTTGAGTTGAGCTTAACCTTAGTTTTAGGAATCAATGATGATTAAATAGGTTAATTGCTAGTAATATTTCCTCTATAAGATTAAAGCAAATATAATGAACTCTTCCTACGAAAACTTGCTATAGTGATCCGTGTATCCAGTACTACTAGAATATATATAGTGAAAAAAGGAAGGCGTGTTAACCAAAGAGCTGGATGCGTATATAGTCATACAATGTATGTTGTAATTGTATCTAGCAGTAGAGTTTATCTACCGACTTATATGAATTTGATTTGCGAGTCTTTGGCATGGCTACATGATCAAGGATAAAAACAAAGAATTTAAATGATTAAAATCAAGTTTTATAGCAAACCCAACTTACATCTTGTCACTGATGTCTTCCAGCAGGTTCATCAATTTCTTGGCCAATTGCTGCCTGCGGTATTCAGGAGCTACAGTTACCGCAGTGACATGACCATGCCAAGACTCGCCTTGCCCTTCAACCTTTCCCATGACTGCAAACATAATACAACCCTTAGGTCCAAAAAACCTCATTTTACAAAGTTATAGGTATAAACAGAAGAGGTGATGAGTGGGTTTCATATCTACAAATCGGGTATAATTAAACTTGAATTGTTGCTAATCTCAGGTGTTGTGTGTACATTTCATGCATTTGTTTTATTTTTGTAGGTCATGAAGCATTGGAACTGAATTGGATGCTAAGATTGGAAGCTGCAGACAAAAGGAACAAAAATTGGAACGAAGCAGTCCAAGCGCGGCCGCGCCCAAACTGTGAAGAAATCTGGCACGGCAGCGCTGCTCTAAAGACAAAAATTACTTCTCTATCAAGCTACGCGGCAGCGTCCAAAACGTGAACAAATCCAGCGCGGCTGCGTCACTCTGAAACTCAAAAACAACTCTCTGTTAAGTAGCGGCAGCGCCCAGTACAGGCCAATTCAAGCGCGGTCGAGCCCAAGCGGGAATTGTTTGATTTTGACATTTTCAACTTTTTGAACCAATGGGATTGTAATTTGTTACTTAATTTATATTCAATGTTCTAAAAGGCGCTAGGCGGGAAGCGGGCGGACGTCCGAAGGGGGCCTAGCGCCTAAATGGGGCTTAAGCTGGATTTTTTATTGTAAGTCAATTTTAATATTTTATCTTACATTTATCCAAACAAAACAATAATATAAAACAAACCAATCTATAATAAAGATAATAAAGGTCTTTGCTTAAAGTTCAAACACATCCATATTGTTAATGTTAGAGTTCAAACACAAACATGCAATTGTTCAAAGTTCAAACATATTTTTAACGTATTAGTTTTATTCATAAACAAGATTGCTATTAAATAATAAAATTTAAAATTTCTAGAATTTAATTCAATATTAAAACTTAAGAAACTAAACATAAATTTAAGAATTATATTGAATTAAATTAAATATTACAAATGTATCATCATTTATATAATTTGAAGTTGGTACAAAATTCAAAAAATTACAACTATAATAAAATTATCCATTTTGACTTGATATTGTTCACTTCTTGTTGTGATTTGATATGCTACAACATGTATTATGAATACAGTAAATAATTAGAAAAATAAATATATCAATATTTGATTTGGGTAGTTGACGAGGACATGGTATGCGTGGACTCAAACAAGACTAAAGGGACGTGGGGATCAAACAAGGCTAGAACTAAAAGGTTCAAACAAGGTCTCAATGGATTGATCGAAGATGTTTGGGCAGAAGCTAACGCAAGGAAACCCAAAGAGAAGGATGAGACACAAATTTGGGTCAATTTGATACAAGCCCAATTCTGATCATTCTAGTAAAGCCCACAAAAAAATATTTAGCAAGGACTTTTCAGGATTACCATATTAGCTTATATGCACGTGGGCCTACATGCAGCAGCAAGCATTACATTATTTATGCAATTGGATATTAGCCTTCACACACAATTTATTTCTTAATCGATTTCAGCATCTATACAAATCAACATCCGTGTTTTTCTTTCCTTATCCTAAATTAGGTAGTGTCCAATTCATGAAGGAATTTCAGTGGCTTCACGCGGCAAGAAGATTTCGAACGCGGCAAGAATTTAATTAGTTTTTTTTAATACTAATGTAATTAGAATTTTATTTAGTTAAAATTTCAATTCCAATTTTAAATTGGACTGTTATTCCTATTATTTTTAGGATTAGGATTTGGATGCATTTCTATTTCACATTAATTTGCAATTCCTATTAGGATTAGAATAATTTGTTCTTAATGTTATTAGGATTTGGATTGTTTTGAGTAGTATAAATAGAGTTCCATGTTGATGTAATGAAACACATTATTCATTATTCAATATATTTGTGAGGTTATTCTCTACTTTTGGTTCTTTGAAGAATTCTTAAGTAATTTTTAGTTATTTCTTTGAGATTCAATTTGACTTATCATACAACAATTCATAGTTGTATGTGGCGTCTTCTACCGCATTAATCGTCGATTGTACCGAGATTACCGCTTCAATATAAGCGAGGGGTCAAGGTGTCGTTAGTGTCCATTCAACGCAAATTTCCGAGCTCGATCAATTGTACCAAGATTACCGTCTACATATAGACGAGAGGTTAAGGTGTTGCAAGCAATTCACCCAACAACTGTGCTAGAAACGATCCGGACGACGACCACCACACGCAAGCGTGCCGTGGAGTCTATTATTTAGTATCAAAGCTAAGCCTTTCTAGTGAGTTACTTATCTTTAATTTTCTGTCAAAATATATATTGTAAAAAAAAAAAAAAAAAAAAAAAAACCATATTCTATTTCCATTGTGCTTAACCAAACTTGTAGCCATAGTTGTTATGGCGACGCCTTGGCGTCCCGGCGATGAAGAAGAGTCCAAGGCGTACGACGACTTAAGTCGGTGCTTCCAAGGCGGCCACCTAGGCAGCTCGGCGTCTCACGGCGTCGGCGCCGAGCTGCCTAGGCAGCCGCCTTGGAAGCACTGACCCAACTGATTTTTACCCATGACCCATCAAATAAAAAAGAAGAGAAAACCCTTATCTGCAGAAAAACGGGAGAAGTCGATCGCGAACCCTAATCTGCATACCCATCGCGAACCTCCGAGGCTCTGACCAGCTCCATCCATCGCGAACTCTTCGATCCATCGCGAACTTTGCTCTGACTTCGCAGCTCATCGCAACGAGAGGCTACGACCAGCCCCGAGCCTCCGACCGACCAGCTCCGAGCCTCCAACGAGGCAACGACTCTCACAGGTTCTTCTTTCTCTGCTTCTCTTCTCCTCTTGTCCTCTTGTCCTCTGTTTCTCGACTTCTGCTTCTTTTTATCGACTGATTCTCTTCTCTTCTCCTCTGTTTCTTTTTTTCCCTAGTTCTTCTATGTATAGCTGTATATAATTTATTTTACACCTGGGCGTATGTATGGCTGTATGCAATATTGCAATATTCAACTGATGACTAATATAATGTAATGATAACTAATAAAATTACAACTGATGACTACTGGACTAATATTAGGAGATAATTAATATGTTGTCATATATACACATGCAATCAAGTGTCATGCATCATATACATATGCCAAATGTCAATTTTCCACTGTAATATCATTAAGTCTCTAATGTATGTATTTTAGGCAAGCTGATTTTAGGAATATATTGTGATTATACTTTAAAGTTTAAAATTTACAAAATTATATAAGAGGTGTTTATTGTTTACTCCTTTTTTTGTTCACAAGTAAAAATAAAAATATATCAATGAATCAATTGTCTCTAATATATTGTTTGTTTGATTGTATTATGTAGAAACTAGAAAATAAAATGACAGAAAGTTCGGGAACCGATGGTTATGATATAACCAAGGACCCGAAAAGAAAGGCCAAATCAAATGACCCGGGTTGGAAATATGGATATTGGTCGGACATGAGTAATAAGGATATAGTGCAATGTATTCTTTGTGGGAAGCAATGTCCTTCGGGAATCAAAAGGTTAAAGCAACATTTAGCAGGAAATTTTGAAAATGTAGCGAAGTGCCCCAAAACAACAACAGAAATTATGAGGGAGATGCAAGAGACTTTGAATAGTAGAAAGAGGAACAAGCCACTTGAGCTAGATGATGATGATGATGATGATGTAGTAGAATTGCAAGAAGCACAATCATCTACTCGTCCAACCATGGCTTCCAATACTTTTTCTAACACTATCCCAAGTTCTGGGACGGCATCTAAAAGGAAGAATGCTGTATTTCAATTCCAAAATCCACAACCAAAAGCTAAGACGGTTGAAGCACTTCTAAGGAAGACTCCCGAAGAAGTTGTAGAGGAGAGGCATGGCAAACGTTTGAGCCAAACGAATATTGAAAGTCATTTGAGGACACCGGAGGAAAAGGAGAGAGTCCAAATGCACGTTGCTGACTTTTTCTACGAATGTGGCATACCATTCAATGCTGCAAATTCAAGGAAATTTGAAGTAATGGTCAAGTCCATAGGGCAATATAGGTCGGGTTTCAAGCCTCCAACGTTTCACAAGTTGAGGGTTCCTTTACTTGAGAAGGCAAAGAAGAAAACCGATGACTTAAAGAAGAAACATGAAGTTACTTGGAAGGAATACGGCTGTTCACTCATGTCGGATGGTTGGACAGATACGAGGGGAAAACACTTGTTGAATTTCTTTGTTAATAGTCCAGAGGGGTCTTATTTCATGGGTTCTGTTGATGCCTCTAGTCAGTCTCAAGATGTCATAATGTTGGCAAATCTACTTGATAGCAAGATCGAGGAAATTGGCCCCGAGTATGTTGTTCAGGTGGTCACAGACAATGCCTCTAATTACAAGGCAGCGGGGCATATACTAATAGAAAGGAGACCTACACTGTTTTGGATACCTTGTGCCGCTCACTGCCTTGACCTTATGTTAGAGAACTTAAGCAAGTTGAAGCAATTCCAACCCACAATCACAAATGCAAGGAGAATTACAACATTCATTTATAGACATGATCGTCTTCTTAGTGCGATGAGGGAGAAAACGAATGGGAGGGATCTTGTGAGACCCGCAGTTACTAGATTTGCTACAACTTTCCACACCTTGCAGAGTTTATATAAGAATAAAGATGCATTGAGGCATTTGTTCATCAGCGAGGATATGTCAAAATCAAAGTTGTCGGCTACTGAAGCGGGGAAGAATGTGATACTGTTATTTCAACAACATTTTGACATACTGTTAAGGATTGCATTAGAACGTCATAGCCACTTCTTATAGTCTTGAGGATTGTTGATATTGATGAGAATCCTGCTATGCCGGAAGTTATTGCTGTGATGGAATGCGCGAAGAAAAAAATCAAATATGCATTTGATAACAAACAAAGACTGTATAAGATAGTGATTGAAATTGTTGAGCGGCGATGAGAAAATCAAATGGAGCAAAAATTATATGGGGCTGCGTTGTTTCTCAATCCGGGCAAGTACTTTGATATCAAAGAGGAACGTCGGTTGATTGCTAATGCTTTACGAGATGACTTCAATGACGTTTTTGCAAAGATGGTGCTCGAATTAGATTTGCTAGACAAGATAAGCAATCTAGCCGACAACTATGATGCTTCTCGAGATACTTTTGCAAGAGAAATGGTGATTAAGCTACGGAAAATAAAGAATCCTCGTACGTATATTAAAATATATATAAATATATAAAAGCTAAATTATGATTATAATTTATATACATTCTTCCTTTCCTCCCTTTAAAAATATTTATATTTCTTTTAAATGTTTTCTAGTTAATTGGTGGAATGTTTTTGGAGCGCGGGCTATTGAGCTATCCTCGTTTGCAAAAAGAATTATAGGCCTCTGTTCTTCTTCCGGTTGCGAGCACAATTGGAGTACATTTGAGTTTGTAAGTACTTTCTATTGTTAGTTCAAATTTCAAAAGTTATAAATCATTCACTATTATTAAAATTTTATCATTAATATCATTATTTTTTGTTCTATTTATTTTAGATTCATACGAAGAGGAATAGATTGAAACACAAACGATTGAGTGACTTGGTGTATGTCCACAATACAATCGAAAGATCGACTCAAGGTTCCAAAAGAGGCGTGAACTTGACAATAATTTTGATCCATTAGTCATTGATGACTTTGAATTGGGTAATGAATGGATCGGTAATGATGCTGATGTTGTACATCCCGAGGGATCTTACATGGAATGATGTGGATCGAGCAACCGGTGCATCCAACACGCTTGAGGGTCGCAATCTTTCAAGGAGTGCTCGTGCTAATACTAGTAATAATTTCATGACGTACTCTCGACGTGGTGGTGGTTCAACTTCAAGGGAATCAAGGTTAATGGATTCCGACTCTGATAATGAAGTTGATGAAGAAGAGAGAATTCCAAATGATAATGAAGATGTGGAGAATGATTTTGAAGAAAGACCACCACCTACGCCTTTGAATGAGAGTAGTTCTCGTAGAAGAGATGGAGATGACCTTTTCTATGATGATTTTGATTGAAAGATGTTTCTAGACTAATGTAGAGGGTCTAGACATTATTTTGACTTGCTATGGTGGTGTTTTATTAGTTATTAGACTACATATTTGTGATGGTTGGTTGCAACTTTATTTTCTATGTGGTGTTTGTTGAATTCTTCATTTCTTTTACTAATTTTTAATATCAAGTGTTTTGTTTTTTGATTGTTATTGCTAAGTATTTACATAATTATGCCTTAAATGTTATTTCATAGTGTTATATATGAAATTTTATTGCCAGTATACTTGTTAAGTAAAATAAATAAAATATAAATTGCACATCGTAAATGACTTGTCGCCTTACGGACGCTATAGCGATCGCCTTGTCGCCTAGACGTCCAGGCAGTCGGCTACCGCCATGACTAGCCGTGGCGCTGTAACAACTATGCTTGTAGCACACCATCAAATCATCAAATTCCAACCAAGAGTTCATACCATTCCATCATCATCAATTCTGAAACGGAGCTACAATTTACAAATCTGAGGCATACAAGAGAAGTACAAGGCAATCAATCGGTGATCGGTGATTTTGTGGTATTCTGATAGTCACACCATCTATAAATAATTTTTGAATTGATTAGTAAAACCAAGAATTTTGCTAGGGGGATTCAAGAACCTATTAGAGAGAACATTTTGAGGTAAAAGGCTTAGTGGTGAGATTAATCGAGGGTAAAAGCAAATTTATTAAGAGTATACACGAGTGAACCATTGATTCGAGCGAAACACGTAAGGGAGTGGTGAGAAAACTGTTTTCTACTAACTCTTATTTTGTAGAAAATATGTCCAACTCTTAGGATAAAGGAACTTATGAGGAACAACCATCGACTGCTGAATTGAAATTCCAGATGGAAGAACAATTAGAAGAGATGAGGGTATCTATGGCTGAGCTATCCCAAAACACTCATGGGATACATAACAAGACGAGAGCACAACAAACTGACGCAAGAAAGGAAGACCCTTAAGGTGAGGACAGTAGTGCAGCGGAAGATCGTGAATCTAATTTCCAACATCAAAGACACGGAGGTGCCAGGGAAAGAGGAGGTCGAGACAGAGAAGATGGCAATTTGGATAGCATAAAAATGAAAATTCCAACTTTCTAAGGCACGGGTGATCCTGAGGCTTATGTAGATTGGGTAACCAAGATGGAGTGAATCTTTGACTGACACAACTATTCAGACCTTAAGAAAGTCAAACTGGCCGTTACGGAGTTTTCTGTATATGCATTGATATGGTGGGATCAGTTGACAGCTAATCGGAGGTGTGAAGAGCGGCCGATTACAACTTGGGTGGAAATGAAAGCTATCATGAAAAAGAAGTTTGTCCATACTATCAACGGGAGATCATTCGTAGTTTGCAAACTCTTAAACAAGGAAGTCGGAGTGTGGATGAATATTATAGGGAGATGGAAATGTTGAAAGATCGGGCTAATTTGATTAAGGATAATGACACAGCGATAGCTAGGTTCTTGGCAGAATTGAACTAGGAGATTGCAGATTTGGTTGAACGACAACATTATTTGGAGTTAGAAGAACTGGTACATATGGCTACTAAGATAGAGAAACAACTCAAGAGGCGAGAAGGACAACGAGGACAATCTAATGCTAGTTCGTCATGGAGACCTAATTTGGTAAAGCGAGAGGAAAAAACAGTTGTGATCAAACCAAAGGTGGAACCTAAGCAATGATCGACTAGCCGAGATATACAAGGTAAAAATGAACAACCTTCTTTTGGGCGTAATCGGAATATTGTATGCTTTAAGTGTCAAGGCAGGGAACATACTTCTAGCCAATGTCCAAATAAGAGGAAAATGTCGTTGCTTGACAATGGAGAGGTGGAAACCGAGGGGGAAGAGAGCGACATTGATTCTATGCCACCATTAGAGGAGATAGGTGAGGATGTGATACATGGTGAAATTTTGGTTACAAGAAAAGCACTTAGTACGCAGGTTAAGGAGGAGCAGTGAATAGCGGGAAAATCTATTTCATACTCGATGTTTTGTGAATGGGAAAATTTGTTATGTAGTCATAGATGGAGGCAGCTGTACAAATGTGGCAAGCACTACGATGGAGGAGAAATTGGGGTTACCTACTACCAAACATCCACATCCATATCGTTTGCAGTGGCTCAATGATAATGCAGACATTAAAATAACCAAACAAGTGTTAGTTCTATTTGCTATTGGTTGGTACGTTGATGAGATATTGTGTGATGTGGTGCCTATGTAGGCAGGACATATGTTATTGCGTAGACCATGGCAGTTTGATAAAAGGGTTCAACATGATGGGTTTACCAATGTATATTCCTTTGTTCACGACAAGAAGATCTCTTTGCGTCCTTTGTCACCACAACAAGTACATGAGGATCAAATTCATTTGCAGAAAGAACATGTACAAAGAAAATAGAGTGAAGAGGAGAAAAATCAAGAAAAAAAGAGAAAGAAAGAGAGAAAAACAAATATACTGGCAAAAAAGAGTGATGTGAGAAGAGCTTTGATTTCTAAACAGCCTATGATTTTACTTCGGTATAAAGAGAATACTAACGCTAATGAATCTTTGCCTAGTGTTGTTTCATCTCTCTTACAGAAATTCAAAGATGTATTTCCCGAGGAGCTTCCTCATGGACTACCACCTATTCGGGGGATTGAGTATCAAATTGATTTTGTTCCCGGTGCGACCATTCCAAACCGTCCGGCTTATCAGAGTAATCCCGAGGAGACGAAGGAGTTACAAAGGCAAGTTGACGAGCTGATGAGGAAAAGATTCGTGAGAGAAAGTATGAGTCCGTGTGCAGTTCCAGTGATCCTAGTGCCGAAAAAGATGTAAAATGGAGGATGTGCATCATTTGTCGAGCGGTAATAACATTACGGTAAAATATTGGCATCTCATTCCTCGTTTAGATGACATGTTAGATGAATTACATGGGTCTTGCATATTTTCAAAAATCGATTTAAAAAGTGGTTATCATCAAATTAGAATGCAAGAGGGTGATGAATGGAAAACAAGGTTTAAAACTAAATATGGTCTTTATGAGTGGTTAATATTACCTTTTGGTTTAACTAATGCACCGAACACTTTCATGAGATTAATGAACCATGTTTTGCGTCCATTCATTGGAAAATTTGTCGTAGTTTATTTTCATGATATCTTGATTTATAGCAAAAACTTGGAAGATCATGCATTGCATTTAAAATCTGTTTTAGATGTACTTAGGAAAGAAAAGTTATTTGCTAACATGGAAAAATGCACGTTTTGTTCGGATAGAATTGTTTTTCTTGGTTTTGTTGTGAGTTCACAGGGAGTTCAAGTTGATGAGGAGAAATTACGTGCGATCCGGGATTGGCCGATTCCAACCAATGTGAGTCAAGTACAAAGCTTTCATGGACTCGTAAGTTTCTACCGACACTTTGTTCGGAATTTTAGTGAGATTACAGCACCATTGACCGAGGTTATCAAGAAAAGTGTGGGCTTTAAGTGGGGTGATGAATAGGAAAAAGCATTTAACTTGATAAATGATAGATTAACAAATGCTACTTTACTTATTTTGCCTAACTTTGCTAAAACTTTTGAGATTAAGTGTGATGCTTCAAGTTTAGGGATTGGAGCTGTATTGATGCAAGAAGGGAAACCAGTGGCGTATTTCAGCGAAAAGTTGAGTGGGGCAGCTTTGAACTATATTACATATGACAAAGAGATGTACGCTTTGGTTAGAACTTTGGAGACATGGCAACATTACTTGTGGCCTAAGGAGTTTGTGATCCACACCGATCATGAATCATTGAAATATTTGAAGGGTCAGCACAAGTTGAACAAAAAGCATGCACGATGGATGGAATTTATCGAGACATTTCCATATGTTATTCGATATAAGCAAGGTAAGGAGAACGTTGTTGCAGATGTTTTGTCTCGCAGGTATGTTTTGTTTAATACTCTTGACACGAAATTGCTTGGGTTTGAACGAATCAAAGAGTTATATGTTAATGACCTTGATTTCAGTGAAGAGTTTAAAACTTGTGAAAAGAATGTTGTGAGTAAATACTTTAGAATTGATGGATTCTTGTTTCGTGAAAATAAACTATGTATACCTGCATGTTCTTTGCGTGACTTATTGGTTAGGGAATCACATGGGGGTGGTTTAATGGGACATTTTGGTGTTGACAAAACTTTTATTGTTTTGAAAGAACATTTTTATTGGCCTCATATGAAACGAGATGTGGAAAGAATATGTGATAGATGTATTACTTGTCGCCAAGCTAAATCTCGTGTTCAACCCCATAGATTGTATACACCATTGCCTATTCCTAATAAACCTTGGATTGATTTGTCTATGGACTTTGTGTTGGGTTTACCTAAGTCTAAGCATGGTCATGATTCGATATTTGTGATTGTGAATATATTTTCAAAAATGGCACATTTTATTCCATGTCACAAAACCGATGATGCATCTCATGTAGCTGATTTGTTCTTTAGGGAGATTGTACGTTTGCATGGTATTCCTAAAACTATTGTTTCTGATAGAGATACAAAGTTCTTAAATTACTTTTGGAAGACTGTGATGTAAATTGGGTACTAAACTGTTATTTTCAACCATAGTTGTTACGGCGCCACGACGAGTCATGGCGGTAGCCGACTGCCTGGACGCCTAGGCGACAAGTCATTTACAATGTGCAATTTATATTTTATTTATTTTACTTAACAAGTATACTGACAATAAATTTTCATATATATTAAAACTCAAAACATAACACTATGGAATAACATTAAAGGCATAATTATGTAAATACTTGACAATAACAATCCAAAAACAAAACACTTGATATTAAAAATTAGTAAAAGAAATGAAGAATACAACAAACACCACATAAAAAATAAAGTTGCAACCAACCATCACAAATATGTAGTCTAATAACTAATAAAACACCACCATAGCAAGCCAAAATAATGTCTAGACTCTCTACACTAGTCTAGAAACATCGTTCAATCAAAATCATCATAGAAAAGGTCATCTCCATCTCTTCCACGAGAACTACTCTCATTCAAAGGCGTAGGTGGTGGTCTTTCTCCAAAATCATCCTCCACATCTTCATCATCATTTGGAATTCTTTCTTCTTCATCAACTTCATTATCGGAGTCGGAATCCATCAACCTTGATTCCCTTGAAGTTGAACCACCACCACGTCGAGAGTACGTCATGAGATTATTACTAGTATTAGCACGAGCACTCCTTGAAAGATTGAGACCCTCAAGCGTGTTGGATGCACCGGTTGGTCGATCCACATCATTCCATGTAAGATCCCCCCGGGATGAACAACATCGGCATCATTATCGATCCATTCATTACCCCATTCAAAGTCATCAATCATCAATGACTAATGGATCAAAATTATTGCCAAGTTCATGCCTCTTTTGGAACCTTGAGTTGATCTTTCGATTGTATTGGACATACACCAAGTCACTCAATCGTTTGTGTTCCAATCTATTCCTCTTCTTCGTATGAATCTAAAATAAATAGAACAAAAAATAATAATATTAATGATAAAATTTTAATAATAGTGAATGATTCTTTACTTTTAAAATTTGAACTAACAATAGAAAGTACTTACAAACTCAAATGTACTCCAATTGCGCTAGCAACCGGAAGAAGAACAGAGGCCTAAAATTCTTTTTGCAAACGAGGATAGCTCAATAGCCCGCGCTCCAAAAGCATTCCACCAATCGACTAACAAACATTTAAAAGAAATATAAATATTTTTAAAGGGAGGAAAGGAAGAATGTATATAAATTATAATCATAATTTAGCTTTTATATATTTATATATATTTTAATATACGTACGAAGATTCTTTATTTTCCGTTGCCTAATCACCATTTCTCTTGCAAAAGTATCTCGAGAAACACCATAGTTGTCGGCTAGATTGCTTATCTTGTCTAGCAAATCTAACTCGGGCACCACCTTTGCAAGAACGTCATTGAAGTCATCCCGTAAAGCATTAGCAAACAACCGACGTTCCTCTTTGATATCAAAGTACTTGCCCGGATTGAGAAACAACGCAGCCCCATATAATTTTTGCTCCATTTGATTTTTCCATCGCCGCTCAACAATTTCAATCACCTTCTTATATAGTCTTTGTTTGTTATCAAATGCATTTTTGAATTTTTTTCTTCGCGCATTCCATCGTAACAATAACTTCCGGCATAGCAGGCTTCTCATCACTATCAACAATCCTCAAGACTATAAGAAGTGGTTGTGACGCTCTAATGCAATCCTCAACAGTATGCCAAAATGTTGTTGAAATAACAGTATCACATACTTTCTTCCCCGCTTCAGTAGCCGACAACTTTGATTTTGACCAATCCTCGCTGATGAACAAATGACTCAATGCATCTTTATTCTTGTACAAACTCTGCAAGGTGAGGAAAGCTGTAGCAAATCTAGTAACTGTGGGTCTCACAAGATCCCTCCCATTCGTTTTCTCCCTCATCGCACTAAGAAGACGACCATGTCTATAAATGAATGTTGTAATTCTCCTTGCATTTGTGATTGTGGGCAGGAATTGCTTCAACTTGCTTATGTCCTCTAACATAAGATCAAGGCAGTGAGCGGCACAAGGTGTCCAAAACAGTGTAGGTCTCCTCTCCATTAGTATATGCCCCGCTGCCTTGTAATTAGAGGAATTGTCTGTGACCACCTGAACAACATACTCGGGGCCAATTTGCCAATATTGTGGCATCTTGAGACTGACTGGAGCCATCAACAGAACCCATGAAATAAATCCCCTCTGGACTATTAACAAGGAAATTCAATAAGTGTCTTCCCCTCTTATATGTCCAACCATCCGACATGAGTGAGCAGCCGTATTCCTTCCAAGTAACTTCATGTTTCTTCTTTAAGTCATCGGTTTTCTTCTTTGCCTTCTCAAGTAAAGGAACCCTCAACTCGTGATACGTTGGAGGCTTGAAACCCGACCCATATTGCCCTATGGACTCGACCATTACTTCAAATCTCCTTGAATTTGCAGCATTGAATGGTATGCCACATTCGTAGAAAAAGTCGACAACGTGCATTTGGACTCTCTTTTTTCTCCGGTGTCCTCAAACGACTTTTAATACTCGTTTGGCTCAAACGCTTGCTATGTCTCTCCTCTTCAACTTCTTCGAGAGTCTTCCTAAGTGCTTCAACCGTCTTAGCTTTTGGTTGTGGATTTTGGAATTGAAATACAACATTCTTCCTTTTAGAAGCCGTCCCAGAACTTGAGATAGTGTTAGAAGTATTGGAAGCCATGGTTGGACGAGCAGATGATTGTGCTTCTTGCACTTCTACATCATCATCATCATCATCTAGCTCAAGTGGCTTGTTCCTCTTTTTACTATTCAAAGCCGCTTGCATCTCTCTCATAATTTCTGTTGTTTTGGGGCACTTCGCTACATCTCCAAAATTTCCTGCTAAATGTTGCTTTAACTTTTTGATTCCCGAACGACATTGCTTCCCACAAAGGATACATTGCACTATATCCTTATTACTCATGTCCGGCCAATATCCATATTTTCAACCCGGGTCATTTGATTTGGCCTTTCTTTTCGGGTCCCTGGTTATATCATAACCATCGGTTCCCGAACTTTCTGCCATTTTATTTTCTAGTTTCTACAAAATACAATCAAACAAACAATATATTAGAGACAATTGAGTCATTGACATATTTTATTTTTACTTGTGAACAAAAAAAAGAGTAAACAATAAACACCTCTCATATAATTTTGTACATGCTTCCAAGGCGGCCGCCTAGGCAGCTCGGCATCTCACGGCGTCGCCTAGATTTAAGTTGTCATACGCCTTGACCCTTCTTTATCGCCGAGACGCCAAGGCGTCGCCATAACAACTATGTTTTCAATTACTTGTCATCCACAAACTGATGGTCAAACTGAAGTAGTAAATAGGACTTTGTCGGCATTGTTACGGGCTATCATTAAAAAGAATATCAAGCAAAGGGAAGAATGTTTACCACATGTTGAGTTTGCATATAACCGTTCTGTTCATTCTGCTACTAATTTTTCTCCATTTGAAACTGTATGGTTTTAATCCCTTGACACCGTTGGATTTATCACCATTACCTATTTCTGAATATACTAACATGGATGGAAAGAAAAAGACTGATCTTGTTATGCAAATTCATGAAAAAGTCATGCTCAACATTGAAAGGAGGACAGAACAGTATATTAAGCACACGAACAAGGGACGACATCAAGTGATCTTTGAGCCCGGAGATTGGGTGTGGTTACACATGCGGAGAGAAAGATTCCCGGTTCAAAGACGTTCGAAATTGCTTCCGAGGGGAGATGGTTCATTTCAAGTTCTCGAGCGTATCAATAACAATGACTATAAATTGGATTTGCCAGGTGAGTATAATGTTAGTGCCACATTTAACGTTACTGATCTAAGTCCGTTTGATGTAGGTGACGATTTGAGGACAAATCCTTTTCAAGAGGAGATTAATGATGAGGACATGTCATGCGTGGACTCGAACAAGTAGACCTGGCAAAGTCGGCCCAGGCCCGCGGGCCGGGCCAGCCCGCCCGTCAAAAGCTGGGCTATGGGCTTCATTTTTTTGGCCCACAGAAATCTGGGCCTTTTTGGCCTGGCCCAATGACAACTCGCCCGTGGGCGCCCGGCCCGCCCGGACCTTTTAAAAAACCCTATCTGATCTCTATTCTCTCCTTACCTTAATCTCTAACTCGCTAAGGGCCGCCTGTAACAGAGAGAGAAGTCGAGAACCTTCGGCCCTTCACACTTCACAAGTTCACAAGTTCACAGCCTCACCTTTACTCTTCCACAAATCCAATATCCACACTTCGATTCGATCGATCGACGAGACGAGACGACGCATAAGCTTGCCTTCACAGTTCGTCCTCTCCCCTAAAAAGCTAAAACCCTACTCTATTCTCCTCGTCTCAAACTCTCAGGTATTTTTCCACTCTCGTTTCGTTTCAATAAGATTTTAATCTATTGTTTATAATCATTTTGATTTTTGAGCGATTTTTGTTTGAACTTTGAATAATTGAATTGGTAATATTTTATCTGTATGAGTATGACTGTATGTCTTTGTGGTTGTCTGATTTAGACCAAAAATTATTGGGTATTTCGTATTTGGGTGTGAAATTTGAAGAGTGGTTACTGGTTTATATATATATAATTATATATGTATGAGTATGACCAAAAATTATTGGGTATTTCGTATTTGGGTATGGAATTACTAATTAGCAACAAGTGGAATTGCATCAAGCTGAAGAAACAAAAAAGGAAACTAGAAAGGACAGAATTATCTCGTTCAACTATGTAATTTTAATTTGCTGTGCAGAATTTGTGTTTGTAAGAATGAAATAACAAATATATAGTCACTAACAAAGGAGCAAGTTGAATGACTGCTGACTTTTTGGTGTAATTGTCAACATCTTTTACATTGCAGTGATCTCCTTGGGGTCACTCACGCACAGCTTACAACTTAGACCAGATCTGTTATTAATTTGAAGAGTGCCTCTACTTGTTGCTAATTCCACAAACCACTGCAGTTCATTTCTAGATAATTATAGTAAATTCTTTAAAGTTGGGAAATTATTGAGTATGTATTAATTGTTTAAAATTTTTGTTTGTAGAGTTCTTATGGATCGACGGGATCATGTAACAATTGATTTGATTGATGGGGGAGTTGAAAGCTCGGACAATTTGACACAACCAATTGACAGTTCGAAGAGAAAACAAAGGGAAGAAAGTTCAATATGGAATCAATATGAAAAAAAGGTAGATCATTCAACCAAAAAGTTAAAAGCATATTGTAAAACATGCACAAAAAGTTATGCTGTTGGAGATGGTGGTAGTTCTCACGGGACTAGAAATTTGCATGCACATGAAAAGTCATGTCCCGATTTAGTTAGCCAAAATGTGACCCAAATGCATCTAGATCATGAAGGAAATATGCTTAAAAGAAAAATTAGTCAGCTCATTTATAGGGATAAAATGGCTGAAGCAATCATGATGCATAACTATCCATTCTTGATTGTTGAACATGAAGGATTACGAAGAGTGCATAACTACTTGAATCTGGATGTGAAATCATATACTAGAAACACTGCCAAAGCAGATTGTATTAAAATTTATAAGCTTGAGAAAGTAAAATTGAAACGTGCATTTGAGAACATCCACGGTAGAATGTCTCACTTCTGATTTGTGGTCGTCCGGTACTAGTGAGGGTTATATTTGTTTAACCGCTCACTTTATTGATCATGATTGTGTGTTGCACAATAAGATTATAAATTTCTGTCATTTCCCCCCCACATACCAGTACTCTTTTATCAGAAAAAATCTTTGAGTTTTTAAAGGATTGGGGTATTGAAAAAAAGATCTTTTCTCTCACTTTAGATAATGCAACAAACAACTACAACATGCAAAATTTCTTGAAGGCTCATTTGCGAGGAAACTTGCTTTGCAATGGTAGGTTTTTTCATGTTCGGTGTTCTGCTCACATATTAAATCTCATTGTTCAAAATGGTTTGAAAATTGCAAGTGAACCTTTACGCAAAATTAGAGAGTGTCAAATATATTAAGGGATCTGAAAGTAGAATATTAAAGTTTGTTACATGTTGTGAACAATTGCTTGTGTCCGTAGAATCGGGTTTGCATTTGGATTGTGTGACTAGATGGAATTCTACATGGGAGATGCTTGATAGTGTTCTGAAATTTAAAGATGTATTCTTTCAATATGTCATGATTGAATCACACAACTTGTCCAACAAATGATGAGTGGGAAATAGCACAAGCTATCACTACATTTTTGAAACCATTCTGGAAAATTACAGAACTTTTTTCGGGAACCAGTTATCCAACATCAAATCTGTATTTCTTACATGTATTGAGGATAAAAGAACTTTTGATGTTTAATAAGTCTTGTGAGATTGAGGTAATTAGAAACATGACAAATGAGATGTTGCCAAAGTTTGAAAAATATTGGAGCGACTATGTTGTTATCTTGTCCATAGCTATTATTCTTGACCCAAGGTATAAGGTGCAATTTGTCAAATTTAAATTGAAAAAATTTGAGACGGATGAGTATGTTATAAATAGAAAAGTGGAGCAAATTGTGGATGCTATGAAATCTTTGTTCATGGAATATGTAACGGAGTTGTCAAAAGATGGTTCACAACAAACTCAAGATGGTGTAGGGACTTCAACTATTGCTACCACCAACACAAGTGAACATAGTGATGATGAGTTTGATGTAAGTAAAGTTTTCATGTATTATAAATATTTTAATTTTTTGCATATTTATCTATATTGCATATTTATGTTGATGAACTTTTGATGTTTAAAATTTTAAATAGGAGTTTGTGAGGGAAGTGCAAGGTACTACATCAACAAGAACGGAATTGGAACAATACTTAGAGGAGAAAATCGTCACTAACAAATCTTCTTTTAATATTCTAGAAGAATGGAAAAAACTTTCTAAGAGGTACCCAATCCTTTTTTTTATTCTAGTTTTATACCTTTATTTTATACATGACTAATGACTAGTTAGTACTTTCAAATATTACATTATTATAGATATCCAATACTAGCGAATATGGCATATGATATCTTATCAATTCCAATTACAACGGTTGCTTCGGAGTCGAGCTTTAGCATTGGAGCAAAGGTTCTCACAAAATATCGTAGTTCGCTTCTACCGGATAATGCACAAGCATTAATTTGTGGACATAATTGGATTTGTGGATATGAAATACAAGGTTTGTTCTAGACTTCTAGTTATAAATATTGTTACTTTAATTGTAGTTTTTTAGTTTAATTTTGGGTATTGAACTATTGATATTTTAAATTGGCATTTTTAATATAGATGATGGGTTGACGGACGACCAACTTTTGGTACCGCTAGTTGCAAATCAAGAGTCAAAGGGATCTAACATAGGCGAAATTACAAGGAGTGACTAGACATCTCACTAGTAAGTACTTCATTTTTTATGGAATATTTCTTTGATTTTTGTTTGATTTTACAAGTACTAAGAAAAGTTAATCTTGTGTTGTAATTGTGTAGTAAAAATGTAGAATTACAGATTCCTTGTCTGGATTTGTGGATATACATATATGAATACTACTCTATTAGGCCTTTTGTAAGAAGAAGTTAAGACAATTAGCTGAGACTTGGACTGAGAATCTAAGAAGATGGTGGTGAGACAACCAGGCAATGAGTGTGGGCTACTTTGGCCTAGCTTGTGATTCCAATTGCCAAGGGGAATTATATTATATATGTATGTATGTATTTATAGTAACTAATTAATCATGTAGCTATTGAACCACTTAATCAAGGATTATATATATATGTTATGATTTTAGCCTTTTTGGGGTGCTGCTTGTACCAACAGATTGAACATGAGGTCAGGGCTTACACTTGGCATGGTTGCAAGTTGACAAGGTGTATGTTATTTATTTTTGTACTGGAAGGGACTTGGCCTCTCCTAATTTGATGCAAAAAGTATGATATCTGGAGCTAGTCTTAATTATCTGGAGCTAGTCTAATTTTCTTGTAGTCATATGGCTTCTGCTAGTCTGCTAGATATATGAATTATACAGGGTTCTTGTAGTCATATGAATTGCAGTATGTATATCAGGCTTGCACTAGTCTGCTAGTCTACTGCTAGATATCTTTGTTCATGGCTGATATGAACTTTTTGTACAGGATGTCAAGCCATGCTAGGTAGCAATCGCAGATGGGATTGCAACTTGCAAGTATGAAGTATGCATAATGCATTTGGAGCTTATTTCTGTAACTCTGTTGAAGTGTTGATGGTGATTGACTGATTGGTGAATTTGTGTAACTCTCTTAAAGCTAAGCCAGTATGGTGATTGGTCAAATGAAATGAATTTGTGTAACTCTCTTGGTTTCTGTAACTCTGTAACTCTCTTGGTTTGAATTTGTGTACTTTGTATGATTGTATCATTGTATCAGTATGTATTAGTAATTTGTGTACTTTACAACAAGTAGTTACAGGTTTTTAAAAGCAAAAACAAAACAAAAAAAACCGCGGGCGGGCCGGGCCGGCCCAACACGGGCCACGGGCCGCATAATTTCAGTCCAGCAAAACCCGGGTCTTTTTGGCCCGGCCCGTCGATGGCCCGGCCCGTCAACGGCCCGGCCCGTTTGGGCCAGCCCGGCTCGTTTGCCAGGTCTACGAACAAGACTAAAGGGACGTGGGGATCAAGCAAGGCTAAAACTAAGAGGTTCAAACACGGTTTCAAGATGTTTGGGTTGAAGCTAATGCAAGGAAACAAGGATGAGACACAAATTTGGGTCAATTTGATACAAGCCCAATTCTGATCATTCTAGTAAAACCCACAAAAAAAAATATTCAGCAAGGACTTTTCAGGATTACCATATTAGCTTATATGCACGTGGGCCTACATGCAGCAGCAAGCATTACATTATTTATGCCATTGGATATTAGCCTTCACACACAATTTATTTCTTAATCGATTTCAGCATCTATACAAATCAACATCCGTGTTTTTCTTTACATATGAAAAATTGAAACTGAGATGGCTATAGGGTGAAATGGCAAAAGGGGAAACGTACTGTATCCCATGACTCGATTGCCGGGAGCTTCGGCGACATGGAAATAGTCGGGCCAGCGAGCCAGGTAGGTCATGTAGAATGACATATTGAACTGCACGAATCATAAACTGCAGATTAATTGATATTAAATTGGGAGAATTTCAAATCTTCCTAATTCTCAAACCATTATTATAAACTGTAGATTAATTTATATGTACATGAAAAATAAATTAAATTGTGGAATCGAAACTTACAGTCTCAGTGAGGTGATCAAGATTTACAGACGCAAAACGAAGAAGGTCATTACAGCAAAATCTTCGAATCGTCGTCATCTCTCTCTCTCTCTCCTCTCTCCTCTGTGTTTGGGTACTGTTTCGGGTAAAGACGGTATAGCTTCAGGCTTTCAGCTACTGTAGCCGACTACTTGATGGGTCAGTCCAGTTTCTATGAACCGAAATTTAACTATGGAGCACAGGAAGTCTGGCAATGTTTTCGGACCCGGACCCGGACCTGAACCCGGACCCGGACATGTCACCGAACAAGAAAAAGTTATCGGGTGAATGTGGTAAAAAGTTATCACTTGTTAAACCGTTATTGAACCGATGACATCATAAATATATAAAAATATATATTATTAATAATTAATAAAATTTTAAAAATACTCGTTTTTTAAAATAAAACATAATAAAGTTGAGTTATATTATTACTATAAAGGTGATTAATTTTAATATTAAAAAAAATTGGTATAAAAATAATAAAAAAAAACATGTTCACCAGTTGAACCAACAAATGGTCAACCGATTCAATCCAGATTTTGACCAAACTGGTTCAATCTGGTCAAACCAAACCGAACATAAAATCAATTTTCGGTTCAACTGGTTAAACCGGTCAATCCGGGCTTAGTCTAAAAATAGTATAGTCTGGTTCCTTAATTATTTACTTCTTAACAATTTAAAGTTCAACCATGGGACCACTTCACTCATATATATATATATATATATATATATATATATATATATATATATATATATATATAAACTAGGATCAGGTGTGGGAGTTCGCATTTTCTTAAAATGCGGACTTTTTTTTATTTTATTTTTTGTTTTTTTTAAAAAACAACTAAAAAAAAGTTTAATATTTTATGAAACTGGAATTTTTACATAATACAGTATTTTTGGTGTGATTTGGATACATATAACAAAACATGTATGTACAGTTCCATAAAATATTAAAAAAAAAAATTAGTTATTTTAAAAAAAAATAAAAAAAATTGATTTTCTATGCTATAATGACAGAAAAAATCGTCGTTATAACCGGTTCGTTCTTAGTTCGCTCCTTCCAGTTCGTTGAAGAAACAAACTGTGTATATGTATATATATCCGGTCATGTGAAAATATTATTAAATTTCATGTAAAAATATCAATTATAAATGTGACGCCCCCAAAATAGGTGTACATCACCTATTCTAAGTTGTCAAATACATGGTACAGAAATAAATACAACTTCATTAATATAATTATCGTACAAAATACGACAATATATATACTGTGAGTTTAAATACAAATATTGTCTAATAGATAGTATTCAAACTCAAAAGGAGTCCTCATTACAATTATTATCACACTATTTTATAAAATAATGAGGACTGCTAACACAACTGACTGGAAACATCACTCCACACCCCGACTAGTTCCCGCTATATTCTCGCCTCCTGAAAAAAATGAAACAAAAAGGAAAAGGGTGAGCTCAACTAACCCAATAAAGAATATTATAACTAAGATAATATACAACAAATTATCATTAGTCTTCAACAGGAAAAAATCTGATAAAATATAATAGACAATAAGTTTTAGATCAACAATTGCAGCGGAAACAGTAATCCATTAGAAGAGTCAAGTAGAGAATGAATTCCACTATCTTCTAAGATTTAAAAGTCCATCATCAATATTTTATCCCTGTAACATCAATCAATATACATCTTGAATCAAATATTCATCTTTGTATACCAGTTGGTCATGTTCATCTCAACACCTGCTCATCTTTGCACTACGGGCCAAAGATATTCATCAGTTAATCATTCATCTTTGCACTACAGGCCAAATATATTCAGTAATATCATCATTTAGGATTGAGGATGATAAAAAATATCTTAAAGAAAATGAATCCAGTGAGACAAAAAGATAAATATTAGGGATTCATACTATAGTTTATCTAAATTCAAAAATACTTCATAATAAACCATAGTTGAGTAAAATTCAAGAATGAAGATCAAAACATGGATACAATCAAAGATAGTAACCATACTAGACATTTTGGACAAAGAAGAGAAAATTTTATTTTTCTGTGAATAGTGCCGTATTCGTTAATAGTTCCGTATACGTGAATAGTGTCGTATACGTAAATAGTAATCCCGACACAAAAGGTAAAAATTCCACAATAAAATTCATATCAATATTTCGGCATAATGATATTGAAAGAAAAATATCATTTATGAATAAAATAACATCCCTTACCTCAAAAGAACAGTACTTCCGGCTGAAATATCATATATAAGGCTGAAGGAAACTTGTACTGAATATCAACTCTCAAAGTATCTAAATACTCACAAAAATACGCTTGTTTCTAGTGTGATTTTTAATTCTAACTAAGTACCCTATTTATAGGAAAATGCTTGAACGCCAAATCAGACTAAATTAATAAAATAATATTATTATTATTCAAGCACGCCACTGACCAAATCAGCCCACCATATTTGAAAATTAATTCAGCACATTTTATCAACAAAGGACAAAAATGGGTCCCACCCATAATTTTAATAAAAATATTTATTTCTGAAACTTCAATAATTCATAATAAATAGCCCTTTTATCAGAAAAATACGAATTTTATGTCCATTTTATAGGAAATTAAATTCTCTACAACTTCGTAGATTTAAGTTTTTTTCAAATTCCAAACGAAATATGATCGAAAGCTACATACGAACGATTTTCAACACCACTATTCCGAAAAAATACTAATAAAACACCTCAGCATTAATTCATTCATTTATATCCACATAAAATAAATATATCCATTATTTATATCCACATAAAATAAATATTTTCTTATTATATAAATTAATAATTAATTATTCATAAATAATATTACAGAATCACAATTATGACAACCAGGTCGTTCCCAGGAAAGTGGGGGCTTTCCGATAAGGATTTCTCCTTACTGACGCGCAATTAGATGACCAAACCTCTCCTTAGACTGAACTTTCTTAGACATTGCCAATAATACTATCTAATAATATTATTCAAATAATAGTATTTATTGATCTGATAATGGAGATACTGTTCAGCGACAATTATTGAAACAACAATAATATAAAATATCAACGTAGCAATTATTGAATCAATAAAATCAAATATTAAACATTAATTACTGTAACAATTATTGAGTAGTGCCTTCTTATGTAAGAATCAATAATTCATAAATACTGTGCAATACCATGTGTTACTGTGCAACCACACGTATTACTGTATTTTAACCACCGGATATTTCAACAGTATTAACGGTAACAATTAAGCCGTTATTTATAAAAACTCAAACTTGTCGTTTTTTTCATCCGACCGTTTTTCGTTATGGGGCCCACAAATGGCTGCGCCATCGTACGAATATTCTCCAACAGCAAGAATATTCCACGACCAAACGAATATTCTCCGACAACAATGAATATTTTATAACCACTTGCTTATTTTGCAAAATTTGCACATTTCACCCATAACCAAAGCATTATATCAAATTAACACCTTATTATTCATAATAATAATTAGAGGAAATTTGATTTTATTTATAAAAAGTTGGGGTCTTACAACCTCCCCTCCTTATAAAATTTCGTCCTCGAAATTGACATACGTACCTGGTGTTTTGAAAAGGTGAGGATGCCTTGCTTTCATTTCTAATTCCAACTCCCAGGTCATATATTCAATAGTATGGTTTCTCCACAAAACCTTAACTTGTGGTATAATCTTGGTGCGTAGGACATGCTCTTTCCTATCTAAGATCTTAACAGGTACCTCCTCGTACGTTAAATCTTCGGCTATCTCGTCTAGTTCTAACTCAATAATATGGTTCGGGTCTTTCACATATTTACGAAGCATAGATATGTGAAAAATATTATGAACACGAGACATGCTTGGAGGTAATGCGAGTCTATAGGCCACATTTTCTATTCGGTCAAGAATCTCAAATGGACCAACAAATCTTTGATTGAGCTTTCATCTCTTCCCAAATCTTGTAACTCCCTTCCATGGAGCAATACGTAACAATACTTAATCCCCAATATTAAATTCCACGTCATTTCGATGAAGATCTGCATAACTCTTTTGTCGATCATGTGCCGTTTGTATACGTTGTCGAATCGTTTGGATCTTTTCTGTAGTTATGCGTACCAATTCTGGTCCCAACAATGTTGCTTCTCCCACCTCATCCCAGCATACTAGAGAGCGACACTTTCGTGCATACAGTACTTCAAATGGAGCCACACCTATACTTTCCTGATAACTGTTGTTGTAGGAGAATTCTACCAATGGTAGGTACTTATCCCAACTCCCTTTGAAATCTAGGACACAGAGTCTTAATAGATCTTCAAGAGTTTGAATAATCCTCTCTGATTGCCCATCCGTTTGAGGATGGTATGCCGAACTGAATCGTAAATCCGTGCCCATAGCTTTCTGCAAGCTAACCCAAAATCGTGAAGTGAATCTTGGGTCACGATCCGAAGCTATGGATACTGGCATGCCATGCAATCTCACAATCTCATTCACGTACATACGAGCAAGACGTTTAAGGGAAAAAGTCTCCCGTATAGGCAAGAAATGAGCAGACTTGGTTAATCTATCAACAATAACCCAAATCGCATCTATGCCTTGAAAAACCTTGAGAAGAACCGTAACGAAATCCATAGTAATGTGTTCCTACTTCCATTTTGGAATCTCAAGCGGTTGTAATGGACCCTTTGGCACTTGATGCTCCGCCTTTACACGTTGACAAGTTAAATACCTCGAGATAAACTCCGCGATCTCTCTCTTCATATTGCTCCACCAAAATGTATGTCGAAGATCCTGATACATTTTTGAACTCCTAGGATGGATTGCAAACGGTATGTTGTATGCCTCCATCATAATTCTATGCTTCAAGTCAGAATCGTTAGGAACACAAAATCTGGAGTTGACTTGAAGTATCCCTTCTTCATCGATTCTTGCTTCTGAAATAGCACCTTGTACTTTCTTCTTTATATGCATCAGTTCCAGGTCCGTAGTTTGAGCATCTTTAACTTTATCGATTAAAGTCGGTTCTACTCGTATATTTGATATCATCACGTGGGTACTTGGAGCCTTTAACTCTATCTCCATCCTTTGCAAGTCATACAAAATGGGTCTTTGCATTGACAATATCGCACTCGTACCCACATATGATATTCTACTCAATGCATCAGCTACTACGTTTGCTTTTCCAGGATGTATTGAATGGTATGGTCGTAATATTTCAACAACTCGAGCCAACGTCGTTGCCGCATTTTGAGTTCCTTTTGGGTGAAGAAATATTTTAGGCTTTTATGATCTGTATGGATCTCCACTTTCTCCCCATACAGGTAGTGTCTCTTGATCTTCAACGCGAAAACGACTGCTGCCAACTCCAGATCATGAGTAGGATAATTTCTCTCATATTCTTTGAGTTGTCGCGAGGCATAGGCTATGACTTTCCCATGTTGCATGAGAACACATCCTAACCCTTTGCATGAAGCATCGCTGTAGATAACAAATCCATCCGAACCAGATGGTATTGTCAAAACAGGTGCCAAAATGAGTCTCTTTTTGAGCTCTTGGAAACTCTTCCCACATTCCTCGCTCCATACAAATTTTGTATCTTTTCGAGTCAGCTGAGTTAACGGAGTAGCGATTCTAGAAAATCCTTCCACGAATCTCCGATAATAACCAGCTAAGACCATAAAGCTACGTACTTTGGTCACCGACTTCGGTTGCTCCCAACTTTGTATGGCTTCAATCTTCGCCGGGTCAACAGATACTCCATGTTTTGACACCACGTGCCAAAGGAATGCTACTTCCTCAAGTCAGAACTCGTATTTCTTCAGCTTGGCATATAACTTGTTATCGCGAAGCCTTTGAAGTACTAGCTTCAAATGGTGCTCATGATCTTCACGGCTTTTAGAATAGATGAGGATGTCATCAATAAAGACGACAACGAACTGATCCAAATATTCTTTGAACACTCGGTTCATCATATCCATGAAAGCAGCAGGAGCATTAGTCAATCCAAAAGACATGACTAAGAATTCATAATGCCCATACCGAGTTCTGAAAGCAGTTTTCGGAATATCCTCAATTTTAATCTTCAACTGATGATATCCAGAACGAAGATCGATCTTTGAAAAGAATTGTGCTCCTTGCAACTGGTAGAACAGGTCATCAATACGAGGTAGCGGATACCTATTCTTGATGGTGACATGGTTTAATTCCTGATAGTCGATACAAAGTCGCATACTCCCGTCTTTCTTCTTTATGAATAAAACAGGAGCGCCCCAAGGAGATGTACTAGGATGAATGAAACCGATGTCTAACAACTCCTGTAGTTGGACCTTTAACCCCTGAAGTTCAATAGGAGCCATTCGATATGAGGTTTTAGAATGGCCTTTGTACTAGGTTTAAGGTCAATAAAGAATTCAACTTCACGTTCTGGGGGTAGACCGGGAAGTTCTTCAGGAAATACGTCAGGAAATTCACTAACAATAGAAATATTATTCAAATCTGACGTGTTTTTGTTCAAGTCCGTGACATGGGCTAAGAAAGCTTGACATTCGTTTTTTAATAAACGAATAGTTTTATGGCTTGATATGACAGCTGTGACACCCCTAAATCAAGTACTCCATTCCCATAGGATTTGGTGTTCACTTGACAAAAACATTCATATCTAACTACCCAATCATAATAAAATTGAATAATAAACCTTCCCATAAAGGATTACATTAAAAAAATCTCCCAGGTTATCTAACCTTTACATACACTTATTCAAATGCGAAAAATTAAATAACTCCATTACAATCATTAAAATAAAGTCTGATAATAAAATATCAACATGGTTACAAGTCTTCAATACTTGTTCATCTTTCCCTTTCCTTTACTGGTGCTAGGTACATCGACCTTCTCAACTTTAGCTGTAATAGTTATATAAGCAAGAGTGAGCAAACAAAGCTCACTTGAAATGATAAGGAATAAAACTTTACAACATTTGCCAAATAATAGTCTCAATAGAACTGAACAACACGTTCTATTAATGAAAATCATGAAATACAATTGAGAGTCTTATGACCACGAACCATGTCCACAGTTATAAGTAATCTTTCAACTTAAACTTTAACAGTCATAAGACTATAAGGACTCCTCGTACTTAGGGGAATCAGTCCTTCGTACAATGTATTGTACACAAACATTTCAACGCTAAGCGTAAACCCCTAATAATAGGGTTGTTCATCTCAGTATTTAGAGTATAAGTCCGCACCAAAGAAAGTTTAGTTTGGATAAACTTCAAGGGTAATTTAGAGTTTAACGATCATCAACTAAAGGATTAGTTGAATCAACAAGATTTGATAACATTACAGTTGATCACCAACAACGTAGTAGTATGGAACAATGAATAATCATAGATGAACTAACTACTTACTAAACTTATGCTTGGAAACAACTAAAACATAAGTATTGAATGAAACAGTAAACCTTGCTTGAACAATAATTAGCTAAGGTTATGATCTTACAAAATTAGAAACGAAATTACTGAACATACATTAACTGATAGCAAGCTGGAAATAAAACTTGCTCAACATGGTAATAAATGATGCAAAGTAATTGAAATTCAACAGTTTAATATTAGAGACGAGAGTTCATGAGTTTGCATTTATCATAAAAGAATAGAACTTAAGAAAACCTGCTTAACTATAAACAAGTTAGAGCAACTCAACCATGACTAGAATTCAAAGCTTGCTTGAATAACATTAAAATTAAAGCTTGCTTGAATAAAGATTAAGAATAAAAGAATTTGCTTAATCAATGTTTAAAATAAGAAACTTGCTCAATGTAAAGAGATAAGGTTTAGAAACTTGCCTCATGCGTAAGCTATAAATTTCAACTCACGTTCACCTACACATAGTATTAGAATTACAATATCTATTATATATACTAACATCTACATTCCAAAATACTACTCACCTCTAGCTAACCTTGTTATTTTAGAACAAGTCTTACATTACCATTCATATTTCAGAATCACAAGTGTACATTTCATAACAATTATTCATTGTTAATTAAGTTTCGTAAATCATACATATCATTTTCACAACTTACTAACTTTACATTTTAGAGTTACTAATCACGTGATATTATTTTGTTTTAACCCTTACATTACATTTTTCTCACATTAATACATCACTAAACTAGGTTACATTAAAGTTTCAAAGTCTGCAGAATTAACAGACTTCACTGGGTCTGGCAGACTACTGGCGCGACCGCGCCAGTTTTGCCTAGGATTACTGCGCACCCGCACCAAGAGGCCGAGCGCCCGCGCTATGCACCAGTTCCAGTTTTTTGAACGTGATCTCGACACTGTTCTTAAGCCAACTAACACGAATTTCACCCACAAAACAGTAAAATTAACATATACAATTGGTATATAACTAACACAAACATGTTTCCTCACATATTCAACCATTTAACATAATTAAACAACAACTTCAACTAATTTAATTCCTTGAATTTCATGTTTTCATTCAAAACTCCATTTTTTTGACATTGTTCATAGAAATGATCACTGTGATCACAATTCTTGTCCAAATGACTTCATTCAAACTACGTTATCTTCGTTTCTTTGCAGACTAGCATAATTAAGACTCAATTTATGGAATAACATGCAAATTAACCACTAACTTTGGTACTTTAATAAGCCATATGTAAAACTATTTACTGTTAATATTTTTCTTCCTTTTCAAACGTAATTAGCATAGTAATCATTATCTAAACACTATTTCTAGCATCACAACCACATACAATCACCATAACTCAGTTTGTATAGCAACAATTCGAAAAATAGAATTCACAGAACGTAGAAGTTTATGTCGTAAAACTCATATATATATATATATATATATATATATATATATATATATATATATACACACACACACAATATTAAGGTGTTAGAGAAAATACCTTCAAATTGCTTGGTAAACCACTGAATTTGTTTTTCTCTTCTCAAGCTCTCTCAAATTCTCTCACAACTCTCTGTATTGCTAGAATGCGTATAACAAAACCAATAGCTAAAAACCAATTAACAGTATGCATACTCTAAAACTGATAAACCATAATAAGCCGTACTTAATATAATATTAGTTACTAAATATAACGTATAAGTTATAATTATATTTTATTTATTATTTAATTTATATTATTTAAAAATTCAAAAATAAAAATTCAAAAGTCATAAGGCTTTGTTTGGTAAAAAGTTTTTAAAATAAAGACTTAATATTTTAAGCCTTGTTTGGGTAAAATTAATTTAAACTCATTTAATTTATTTTAATAAACAATTTAGTTTATAATTTATAATCACATATTATTTATTTAGATTTTCATATCCAACATTAATCAAATAAATTAATTATACATACCATATTTTAAATAAATATTCCCTTTTAACAAATATCATAAAATTATAATTTTATTATAATTTTATTTAATAACTTAACATACCATTTTAAATTATTAAATTAAAATAACAATATAACATCTTATGTTATATTACAACTCTCTAAATTATAAATTCAATTAATTTAGAATATTATCTAATAAATTTAATTCATAAATATTTACTAACAACCATCACATCAATAAAATATTTATTCAACAATAAACACATCAAATAAATATTTATATCACTCAATAAATATTTAAATTACAATTTAAAATTCTGGATTGTTACAACAGTGATTGACTTTAATGGTTTGGTTGCTTGAATTCGCATAATAGGTTGGTTAGGAATATAAAAACTAACAACCTTACGAAAATAATCAATTTTGGCATGATGAATAGTTAACCAATCAATCCCTAAAATTACATCAAATACAAGTATTTTCAAAGAAATAAGATTGACAGGTAATGTGATGGTACCAACTTGGATCAAGCAGGATTTATAAACAGTAGATGTAATGAAAGTTTCTCCTAACAGAGTCTCAACAGATAAGTCGAAGTCTAATTTCTCCGGAGTCAAGTTCAAACGTTGAGCACTAGTAGGAGAGATAAAAGAATGGGTAGAATCGGTATCTAATAAGGTATAAACTTCGCAAGAGTTTATGATTAGCTTACCCGTGATCACCTCATTCGGGTTTCTTGCGTTTTGGCCAGTCACGACAAACGCTCTTCCAGGAACCGCTGATTTTGACTTGTCTGGAACAGCCTTCAGAGTCACCATTCCCGCTGGACTTGGTTTCGCTACAAGATAATCTCTAGCTATATGACCTTCCTTTCCACAGTTATAACACACCTTGGATTGTTGTGGGCAATTTGGGCTGATATGTCATTCTTTCCTGCGTTTGTAACAAACGACCGGTGATCGTTCTCCTCCCCTAGAAACAGTTGATGTTGGTGCTGACGTCTTCACGTTATCATTGTTGTACCTTCTCTTTTTGAAATCTCCCCCGACTCGCTTCTTTTATTATCATGGCCACGATTACCACCCGAGTGGTTACTGCTTTTGTCCGAATGTTTTCCTCCCCTCTGGTTGTCATTGCTCCGATGACTGCTGCCACCGTTATGACCCTAGTTGTGGTCTCTCAGTTGAACATACTCATTATCTCGCTCTAATAATTGAGCCCTGTTTACAACATATGAATATAAAAAAAATTTATGAGAGATAAGATATTGCTGAATCTCGGGTCTTAGACCTCTTAGAAACATCCGTGTCATTCGTTCCTCATTCTCTACCAAATGAGGTGCAAACCTGGATAACTCTGCGAATTTCACCTTGTACTAGGACACCATCATGTTGTTTTGTTCCAGTCTAATAAATTCTACCTCCTTCATATGACGAATACTTTCAGGAAAGTACTTGTCATTAAACAATTTTTGAAACGTTTCCCAAGACATGTTAAGTGCTGCAGGCTGGGTACGCTTCACAAACTCCCACCAGTAGTCTGCCTCACCACGGAACATAAAGATGGTGAATGGAATCTTCTGTTCCTCCATACATCCCAAGACATCAAATATCTTGTTTAACCCACGTTTTCGCCTTGATCGGATTTGGCTTTCCCACAAATTCTGGTGGTCCCAACTCTTTGAACTGCTTGGCTGTGACAAGCCGCGCATTACTATCATTTCCACCCGTATTTTGTACACGAGTCTCCCTCGTTTGATTTTGCATGAACTACAAAAAGCTTCTAAACATTCCATCATTCATCATTTGTTCGGTAATGTTGTTTGAGGAGGAATATTGCCTTCCTGTTGCACGTTCTTCTGGGTGGTGCTTAAAGGTGTCTCCACGGTCTCATTCACTCTATTGTTAATATTTCCAGTTGTCATTCTCAAATACCGACACAAAACAAGGGTTAATTTACAAATTAACATATCACATATTAACCATATACTCCGACTGACCAACCAAATAAGCTTAGGTATGACACACTAGCGAAGGATTACTCGTCTCTCCCCTCCTAGTTCTATTCCCCAATCTCCGCCAGAGACCATATCCCTAAGCTTTGATACCAACTGTGACGCCCCCAAAATAGGTATACATCACACATTCTGAGTTGCCAAGTACATGGTACAGAAATAAATACAACTTCATTAATACAATTATCGTGTAAAATACGACAACACATATACTGTGAGTTTAAATACAAATATTGTTTAATAGACAGTATTCAAACTCAAAATGAGTCCTCATTACAATTATTATCACACTATTTTATAAAATAGTGAGGACTGCTAACACAACTGACTGAAAACATCACTCCACATCCCGACTAGTTCTCGCTATAGTCTCGTCTCCAGAAAAAAATGGAACAAAAAGGAAAAGGGTGAGCTCAACTAGCCCAGTAAAGAATATTATAACTAAGATAATATACAACAAATTATCATTAGTCTTTAACAGAGAAAAATCTGATAAAATATAATAGACAATAAGTTTTAGATCAACAACTGCAGCGGAAATAGTAATCCATTAGAAGAGTCAAGTAGAGAATGAATTCCACTATCTTCTAAGATTTAAAAGTCCATCATCAATATTTTATCCCTGTAACATCAATCAATATACATCTTGAATCAAATATTCATCTTTGCACTACAGACCAAAGATATTCATTTGTATTACCAGTTGGTCATGTTCATCTTTGCATTACGGGCAAAAGCTATTCATCAGTTAATCATTCATCTTTGCACTACGGGCTAAAGATATTCAGTAATATCATCATTTAAGACTGAGGATGATGAAAAATATCTTAAAGAAAACGAATTCAATGAGACAAAAGGACAAATATTAGGGATTCGTACTATAGTTTATCCAAATTCAAAAATACTCCATAATAAACCATAGTGGAGTAAAATTCAGGAATGAAGATCAAAACATGGATACAATCAAAGATAGTAACCATACTAGACATCTTTGACAAAGAAGAGAAAATTTTATTTTTTTGTGAATAGTTCCGTATTCGTGAATAGTGCCGTATACGTGAATAGTAATTCCGACACAAAAAGGTAGAAATTCCACAATAAAATTTATATCAATATTTCGACATAATGATATTGAAAGAAAAATATCATTTACGAAGAAAATAACATCCCTTACCTCAAGAGAACAGTACTTCCGACTGAAATATCAGGTATAAGGTTGAAAGAAATTTGTACTGAATAACAACTCTCAAAGTATCTAAATACTCATAAAAACACGCTCGATAATATATATATATATATATATATATATATATATATATAGAAAACTTGTTTCTGGTGTGATTTTCAATTCTAAATAAGCACCCTATTTATAAAAAAATGCTTGAACGCCAAAGCAGACTAAATTAATAAAATAATATTATTATTATTCAAGCACGCCACTGACCAAATCAGCCCACCACATTTAAAAATTAATTCAGCATATTTTATTAACAAAGGATAAAAGTGGGTCCCACCCATAATTTTAATAAAAATATTTATTTCTGAAACTTCAATAATTCATAATAAATAATCCTTTTATCAGACAAATACGAATTTTATGTCCATTCCATAGGAAATTAATTTTTTTACAACTTTGTAGATTTAAGTTTTTCTAAATTCCAAACGAAAAATGACCGAAATCCACATACGGACGATTTTCAACACCTCTATTTTGAAAAAATACTGATAAAACACCTCAGCATTAATTTCTTCATTTATATCCATATAAAATAAATATATCTATCATTTATATCCACATAAAATAAATATTTCTTTATCATATAAATCAATAATTAATTATTCACAAATAATATTACAGAATCACAATTATGACAACCATGTCATTCCCAGGAAAGAGGGAACTTTCCGATAAGGATTTCTCCTTACTGGCGCACAATTAGATGACCAAACATCTCTTTAGACAGAACTTTCTTAAACATTGCCAATAATGCTATCTAATATATATTATTCAAATAATATGAATTATTGATCTGATAATGGAGATACCGTGCAGTGACAATTATTGAAACAACAATAATATAAAATATTAACGTAGCAATTATTGAATCAGTAAAATCAAATATTGAACAGTAATTACTATAACAATTATTGAGTAGTGCCTTCTTACGTAAGAATCAATAATTCATAAATACTGTGCAATACCATGTGCTACTGTGCAACCACGCGTATTACTGTATTTTAACCATCGGGTATTCCAATAGTGTTAACGATAACAATTAGGCCGTTATTTATAAAAATTCAAACTTGTCGTTTTCTTCATCCGACCGTTTTTCGTTATGGGGCCCACAAATGGCTCCGCCATCGTACGAATATTCCCCGATAACAGGAATATTCCCCGACCAAACGAATATTCCCCGACAACAATGAATATTTTATAATCACTTGCTTATTTTGTAAAATTTGCACATTTCACCCATAACCAAAGCATTATATCAAATTAACACCTTATTATTCATAATAATAAATAGAGAAAATTTGATTTTATTTATAAAAAGTTGGGGTCTTACAATATATATAGGAAACAAAAGCGCTATACAAATAGACTATCATGTTTGTTACAGGTCATCTTAGATATTCGGTAATGAGAGTTCATCATCCTAATAAATTGTGTTTGTTACATTAGTAATCTTATATTCCGGGTAATCATATACCCGATAAAATATCAAGATTCTCAACTGAAATAAGTATCCGTATTACCAAAAAATATGTAGTAATCTTAAGTTATTACATCTTGGTCATTTTGAAATCTTTCTATAGACAAAAATACCCATTATATTTTAGTAAATTCAACATAAATATCCTTATTTACATATAATTATAAAATGCTTACTAAGCAAATATCCATATATCAAATACATTTTTATTTATTTTAATAACATGGACATAAATGTTCTAATTTGTCTTATTCATCTTATTTTTCTGTCAAATTAAATTATATTATAGATAATAAGAATTATAATTACAATGGCAAAAGGGCATACCCCAAAAACTATAAGATGAACATAATAGGGGATATTTAATTTGATTTTTGGTCACCGTACTAGTACCCGATTTTTATTGTGGTTACCGAATCTTTTTATGTTATAATCGCATAACTATACTCGAAAATACTTACAAAATGGTCATTACTTATGATTTCGTCCAAAAAATTGACAGAATTTGTGAGCGTGCATATCACGTGAGGGTTGAATGTTGATGTGTACATTAGATTTTCCATGTATATATCATGTACATAGCACATGACAATTGACTCTGTATATACCCAAATGCAGTAACGAATTTAAAAATTTGGGAAAAAATTAGGGCGCAATTGTGCCTAGTGCGATTCTCCTTTGGTGCGATTATGCTACTCCTTTGGTGTGATTGATTTTGCTTGGTTGATTTGTTGCTCCTCTTCACTACTGTCAAGTGTTAATTTATGATTTGTTGTGACTATGCTTATTGACACAATGTCTCTCATGCACTAGGACTCTTCAACCAAATTATTGTATTGGATAAGGATTGCATCTATCCAAGGCTGTAACATATTCAAAGCAGTAACCAATATTTGAATTAGAGAGATTAGGATTTATTTCAATTGTGAATCAGATGTCATGTATATCATGTAACATTTTCTCTATATAACAGAGGAAAGAGGCTAACAATGGACATATAGAAAATTACTAATGCCAATATGATTATCATAATTTTATACTTCTTATTTTGGTATCAGAGCCTAAAATCGACATTATGTCGTCATCTTCCTTGAATGCCTCAAGCTCAAACTAGCGAAAACTAATGGTTGCAAACACTCTAACCTCGCTGCCGAATCTCTCAAACCCAATACAAATGTTGGTGATGAAACTCAATCCCGATAATTATTTATCTTGGAATGCTCAATAAATGCCATTGCTTTGTGGTAATAATCTCATTCATTTCGTTGATGGAACAGAAATGGAACCTCTAGCCAAGCAGCCCGTAACTGATGCGAACACCCCCGATGGATAACCCTGATGATCACATCTGGTACCAACAGGACCAGAACTTACTGAGTCTTCTTATCTCCTCCTTTTGTGAGGATATTATTCCATTTATTATTGATGCTAAAACATCTCGAGAGTTATGGGCCATGCTCGAGACAGCCTATGCCTCACCCTCTACCACAAGAATGTTGAACTTCCTTTTAAGTTTACAGGATCTGAAGCAAAACGATGACTCCATAACTAATTTTTTATACAAAGCTAAAACAATCAGTAATCAACTTGCTGCGGCGGGACGACCGGTATCTACTGGTGACTTCAACTGCATCATCTTTAAGTGACTGAGACACGAATTCCACACTATCATTCCAACGCTCACTGCCAATAAAACTCCGATTTCATTCATGGATCTTCTCAGCGTTCTATTGAATCATGAAATTCTGGTATACAATTTCTTCGATTCTTCTATACCCAAAGTAGAAGTCGATATTCTTAGAAATTCCACAGCATCTGTAAATCTTGCACAAAAGGAGCAGAGCTCTCGCTCCTATTTTGGCTATTCCAAAGGCTCTAATAACATAAACAACTCTAGGCCATATAATAATAATCGATACCGGTATAATTCTAGGCCACGACGAAACAATTATAACAACAAACGATCATCTCCAAATCAGTCTGTTCAGTGCCTGCCAGATCTGTCATCGATTTAATCACACTACAGATAGTTGTCGTCAATTTTATAATCATGCCCATCCGCCTTGTGTAAATACAACTTCATTTTATCAAAATAACTTCATGGATGCTTGGTTCCCAGATACTGGTGCAACATACCATGTTACTCCAGATCTTCATTCCCTCGATCATTCTACTCCTTATACTAGATTGGATACCTTATGGGTTGGTAATGGTAAAGGCTTAAAAATTAGTCACACTGGTTAGACTTTTTTTCATTCCAATAATAGCTCTTTCTAGTTAAATAATATTTTGCATGTTCCTGCTATCACAAAGTCATTACTTTTTGTGAATAAATTTACTTAATGATGTTTATTTTGAGTTTCACCCAATTTATTTTTCTGTGAAGGATCGCACAACGAAGAAAGTATTGCTAACTGAACCGAGTGATAAGGGCCTCTATTCCCTTTCTCAATCAGCTTTTCTAGAAAATAAAGGACATGTTGCCTTTGTTGTAACCAACGTCTCCTCTGCCTACTGGCAATATAGTTTAGGACATCCTCATTTAAAAGTTCTCAATAAAATTATTTCCAGTAATGCATTACCTGTATCTGGTCACGATTTCTCCTTTTGTCATGCTTGCCAATTGGGCAAATCTTCACGACTTCATTTGCCAATTACTAATCATCACGTATCTTTCATACTTGATTTAATATACAGTGATGTGTGGGGTCCATCTCCCACTCTTTCTTGTGATGGCCATAAGTACTTTGTTATTTTTGTTGACGCTTTGTCTAAATACATCTGGTTTTATCCTATGCAAGCCAAGTCTGAGGAGTATGCTATCTTTCTTAAATTTCAATTATTTGTTGAAAGACAATTTAATTCAAAAATAAAAGTAGTTCAGACTGATTTGGGTGGTGAATATTGCTCCCTAAATAATTTTTTTGCATCTATTGGTATTAATCACCGCCTTGCATGTCCTCACACTTATGAACAAAATGGTATGGTTGAAAGGCGCAATCTTCACATTGTTGAAACTGGTTTAACTTTGTTAGCCAACTCTCACACTCCATTTCGTTATTGGCATTTTGCATTTGAAACAATTGTATATCTCATTAATCATATGCCATCATCCGTTTCTCAAAATAAAACCCCCTATGAGTGTATTTTTCTTCATTCTCCAGACTATTCATTTTTACGTACTTTTGGGTGTGTATGTTATCCTTTTATTTAACCATATAATTCTCATAAAATTGATTATAGATCCGTTCCATGCATTTTTCTAGGTTATAGTTCTAATCATTTGGGATATCGATTTCTGGATCTTCACAATCAGAAATTTATATATCCTGTCATGTATGATTTTATGAACATTGTTTTCCATTTTCTCAGCAGGCCAGCACCTCAGTTTCATCGTCCCAATCCACCTTCCCATAGGCCACCACCTCAATAGTTCCCTTCAAAGCCCCCCAATTCCCAAGTTCGACTGTATCAATTAACTGCACTCTATCTGTGCCATCACCTCAGCACTCTACATTGTCCCCTATGTCGCCCACATCACACCTTCACTCCACAGACATGGGTTCCAATCCTCCACCCAAATTTTGATATATACAGTCTATATATAATCTGTCTATCTCATCCTTTTTGCATGTTCAAGAACTTCACGCATCTCTATCTCCAATGTTTTCTATGGATTCTTCTTCTTCGCCTACAACACGTGTCATGTCACCCGATCTTTATTCCATTATTGGTTATGATTCCTCCGGCCAAGCAGCTGCTTCTTCTGTGGTTCCCATAATACCACCTCCATTCGGCGTCATAACTAGAGTTATGCTTAGAAAATACAATCAGTTACATGCCCAAGCTCTTGTGGCAATTTCTACACCCACTGTTGAACCTACATGTTATACTCAAGCTGTTCAATCAAAGGAGTGGTGTGATGCAATGGATTTTGAAGTCAATGCCCTCATTTCTCAAGGTACATGGGAATTGGTTCCCAAATTGCCTCATATGAATGTGGTAGGCTGTAAATGGGTCTTTCGTATTAAGAGGAAAGCAGATGACTCAACTGAACATTACAAGGCGCGATTAGTTGCCAAGGGTTTCAATTAAGAAGAAAGGGTAGATTACAATGAGAAATTTAATCTGGTAGTAAAACTAGTCATAGTTCGTACTATTTTATCCATGGCTGTTGCCCAATCCTGGCATATCCATCAATTAGATGTGAATAATGCCTTCTTGAATGGTAATCTTGATGAAATTTTTTTCATGTCCCAACCACCTGTCTTTGATGATAAGGATCAACCGCACCATGTTTGTCTTCTAAGGAAATCTTTGTATGGCCTCAAACAGGTTCCTCGGGCTTGCTATCAACGTTTGTCGAATTTTCTTCAATAATTAGGGTTCATTATTTCTAAACCTAACACATCCTTATTTTTGCTTCCTAGTAATTATATTTGATTAATTATATTAGTTTATGTTAATGATATCATTCTCACAGGAAATTCTTCTACAGTTATAGCAGAATTAATGACCGCACTTGGTCGAGAGTTTACTCTAAAGGATCTTGGACCACTCAATTTTTTTCTTGGTATTAAAGTTATTCAGAGTTCTACTAGGCTTATGATGTCACAAAGAAAATACATACGTGATATTATCCAACGTACCAATATGGTGGAGTGCAAACCAGTTCGTACTCCATCTACCGTTGTACGAACTACTACTACCTCTGATCCGTTGTTCTCAGATCCATCCTTTTTCAGCCAAATAGTGGGAGCTTTGCAATACACTACCTTAACTCGCCCGGATCTCTCGTTTGCTGTTAACAAAGTGTGTCAATCAATGCACAGTCCTACATAATCTAATTGGGTTGCAGTTAAACGAATTCTTCATTATTTACAAGCCATTATGCTTAAGGTTTGTCCCTTGTTTGCTGCACCGAACCCTTTAAGATACAGGCCTTCATGATTCTAACTGGGCAGGTTCTCATCTAGACCAAAAATTTATCGCTGGTTATGTCATTTATATGGGACTCAACTTAGTTTCTTGGTGCTCGTGCAAGCAAAAGACTGTGGCAAGGTCTTCCACAGAGGCTGAGTATAAGTCTCTGGCAGATACAACTGCAGAATTGACTTGGTTACAATCTTAACTTTACGAATTGGGTGTTTTTCTGAAGGAGCCTCCCATACTTTAGTGTGACAACATAGGGGCAACTTACTTGGCTGCGAATTCGATCTTCCATGCTCGTACTAAACACATTGAAATTGACTTTCACTTTGTGCGTGAAAAGGTGGCTCAGAAAGATTTTCTTGTTCGCTACATCTCCATAAATGATTAAATACATTTTCACTAAGCCATTAGGTACTACGAAGTTTGAGTTTTTTCGTAACAAGCTGATAATGATTCCACCCCCATCATCTTGACGAGAGGTATTAACACAGGGTCTCTCATACACTAGGACTCTTCTGCCAAGCTGTTGTATTGGATAAGGACTGCATCTATCTATGGCTGTAACATATTCAAAGCAGTAACCAATATTTGAATTAGAGAGATTAGGATTGATTTTAATTGTGAATCAGATGTCATGTATATCATGTAACATTTTCTCTATATAATAGAAGAAAGAGGCTAACAATAGACATATAAAAAATTACTAATGAGAATCTAATTTCCATCATTTTATACTTCTTATTTATGCTTGGATGGTTTTGCTGCTTCTTTCATCTAATGCTTCCTCTCGCTTTTGCCCATTCTAATTCTTGTTTTGTTCCCATGAATTATTCATCTGGAGTGTATGTTTATGAAGATGACACGAATGAGATATCTTCATCTGATCAAATAAATTGGCAAAGGCATCATCTTTCAGTGGAATGCTAGTATGGAATAATCGCAAGCTTGAAAGGCTGGAACATTACACCTGGGTGGGAGATTTGTAGGATGCAGTAGATAAGATACAAGGTATTTAATTGTATAAAGTGTTAATACATGTTTGTAAAGCTAGATTAATGTGAATTTAGTTTTTTTTTAAAATTACTTATATATTTAGTTTTGTCTACACTAGATAAGAATGTTTATTGTGAATTTTTTAAAATGGTATGATGCCTCTTTTACTCCAAGGTCAAAGAAGGTTATTGATCGATTGAGAAATAAAATTCATAAAATTGATAAAATGTTGAACATTCCAATTGGGCATGAAGTGGAAATCAAGGAATTCGAGAGGGAAGTTAAGATATTGAAGAATGCTATTAACAAAGATGCAACTAGAGAGAAAAATTTAATTTTTTTTGCTTATCATATCTTGGGTTTTATGCTTTCTCATCATGCATATGAAGTGACTTAGGATGATATGAAGTGACTTAGGATGATATAGATGAATGTATTGTGTTGGGAATGTAATAGATTGATTTTGGTAAAGCATTTGATTCTATGTTTGCTCAATGTTAGTTTTTGCTTGTCATATCTACTCTGTGTTGGGAATGTAATGCTTGTAATGAAGGTTGAATTGAAATGAATTTTAAATTTGTTGGGAATGTAATGCTTGTAATTAAGTTATTGTAATGCTCTGTGTTCTGAATTAGGAACCTAATGGTTTTATACTATGTTATGTTATACTATGTTTATGATGTTCTTTTCCAAAACACAAACATAGACCAAAAGAAAAATCAGAGTAGCTACAACATTTGTAAATATAAAAAATACAGAGCAGCTGCAACATTAGCAAATACAAAAAATATAGAGCAGTTGTAGCATTGGCAAACACAAACCATAAGACAAAACAGAGCAGTTGAAGCCTTGGAAAATAAATAAAATAAAAAGAACAGTTGCAGCCTTGATGGCAAATGCAAAAGCCCAACAGAAAGCAAAATCCACAATAAACAACAAACAAAGTGGCCATTTAAGGCATTTGTATTAACTTGCAAATACACAAAATTATACACAAATCCCAATAGAATGTACCAAATGTAAACCATTTAAGGCATCTGCATTAACTTGCAAATAATACATCCATTAATTTTAACTGTTTCAGCCCAATACAAAATGGAAGTTCTATTTCTTTCATCCTGATGAGTGAGATTTATACCCGCGAATCAGATCCTTTAATGCTTAAGAAGTTGCTTGTTCGTCGTATTTTATACCGTTTTTATAGTATTTTATTATTATTTTGCTTAATATATGTTTTGTAGGGCTTTTTATGTCATTTCCAGCTTTTAGAGGCAAAAAGGTCAATTTCATTGCATTGGCGCTGCAGCGCCTCTTCCAGGCTTAATCCTGGCGCTGCAGCGCCCCTTCCTTGCCAATTTAACAGCATGCAGCGCTGCATCGCTCCAAGTCCTTCATAAACTGGCACTGCAACACCACTTATTGACCAAAGATGTTGACCTGGCGTTGTAGCGCCTCTTCCAGGCTTAATCCTGGCACTGCAGCGCTACCTCCGGTTCCCAGGTAGATAGGAAGGCCAAATAACCTAGCTGTTGAAGAAAACATATATATATATATATATATATATATATATATATATATATTGGGATGTCTCCTTTTCTACTCACTCATCTCTTCTATGATAATCTCTCTCTCTTTTATTTAGTTTTCTCTCCATTTTCTAGTAGATAGATAATGATTTTACATATAGTTTTGGTAAAGGGATTTCATGGAGCTCAAAAGCACTTAGCAACATGGATTGGAAAGCTTGAAAGGATTAGAATTCTTGGAGACTGGAGAAGCTTTGACAAAGTTTATTCTTCTGTATTTATTTTATTTGATTTTGTAATCCATAAATGTTGTTTATATTGCTACTTATGTTTAGTTTAAGATTTATGAACTAATTATTGGCTCTAAGGTTATAATGGAACCCTTTGTTAATTTGAATTGAATGTCTTATCTCTTTAGTTTACACCATATGATTTGGATCAATATATTTATCCTTAATGATTCATGCTAAGGAATTAGTGATGATTTTGGTAATCTACAAGAAATTAGAAAATGGATTGTAGATTTATACCTTGATATATTGGCATGTGATTATGATTTGTCTACTTAAATTGACTGCATAATTTGTGTATAGGATAGGAATATACATGTGCGCCATGTGTGACCTAACTAAGAACCTATGCTTTAAATTCCTTGTTATGGTTAATTCGCATAGGAATGTGTAGGATTATTACTTAGCTTGGATGTTCTTTTCTGTTCTATTTCCTATCGGGTGGATCTAGAGAGAATAAGTTTATACATACCTCAGAAGAGGTGTATGAGCACTTATGTATTCTTAGTCGATATTCGGTCGTGACCACTAAGACCAAAGAGAGAAATTTAGGAAGTTTGATGAAACATAGCACACCAAGTGTTTGACAAAATGCTAGTGTAGGGTGAAGTTATGATCTTAGCTTGTAGTGCCTTAGATACCAATCATTATCCATTTACTTGCTTTGATAGTTAGTTTTAACTAGAATAATTACACATCTTTTATTTAACTGTTTAAATAAGACTTAAGCGATACAAAGTAGGTATTTGGTAAATATTAGTAATAATTCCTCGTGAATTCGACACTCTACTTTTCATTATATTACTTGTTATACCGTGTATACTTGCGCGTGTTTATTGATTGCGAAATCGACCAACAAGTTTTTGGCTCCGTTGCTGGGGAATTATTATTCTAATATTGTCGAATATTGATTTAAATCAATTTAGTCTTAATTTGAACGTATATATTTATTTTTTTTATTTGTTTGATCTTTCTTTTTCTTTTAAGCTTTCAGGCTATGGACGATCATTGTTATCAATGACCTTTTGAGAGGACGGCACAACCAAGATCGGAAGGACTTGAGCGATTGCAAGATCAAATTGCAAATCTCTTAAGGTTTTCTCATAATCTTGAGTGTTAGTCCACTAAGAATGCCTACTGTCAAGAACGAGCTGACGATGAACCGACGATGAACCGACTTACTGTCATCCAGACTGTCAGGGTTATCCAAAATCATGGGACTATAGTCAAGAGCAGTATTATGATCCAAATTTTTCCTATCAGACGAATTTGAATATCAGTCTTCGCCACAATATGAGGTGACATCTCAATTGGATGAGAGCCTTTCTATATACTTAAAACGAGAAGAAGAGAAAAGGCTTGAGGAGCTCTTTACCAACTTCATAGAGAGAAATGAGGTTCGAATGGCGAACCAAGACGCCTCATTGCGGAACCTCGAGAGTCAAATAGGACAACTCGTCAATGCTAACATGAATCCACCGCAAAGTAGTCTACATGTCGTTACTAATCAAAACGAAGGTGGTGAAGATCATTATATGGTGGATACGTAAGGACAAGGCGATGAGTCTCACAAAGTTGTTGACGGAGATTGTGACGCCCCCAAAATAGGTATACATCACCCATTATGAGTCGCCAAATACATGGTACAGAATACAACTACAACTTAATTATACAACTGTTATGTAAAATATGACAAAACGTATCTGTGAGTTTTAATACAAATATTATCTTCTAGACAATATCCAAACTCAAATTCAATCTCGTTACAATTATTACCACACTATTTCATAGAATAGTGAGGACTACTATGGAAACCATTTCAGATCGTCACTCCATTCCCTGACTAGTCCCAGCTATGTTCTCATTTCCTGAAGAGAATAATGAAAGAAAAGGGTGAGCTCAACTAGCCCAGTAAGAAATATTATGACTAAGATAATGCAAAATAAATTATCCTTAGCCTTCAACAGTATAACAACTGATAGAATACAATAGACAACAAGTTTTAGTTCAACAACTGTAGCGAAAATAGCAATCCATTAGAAGAGTCAAGTAGAGCATGATATCTACTATCTTCTATGATTTAAAAGTTTATCATCAATTTTATCGTTTAGACTCAACTTAATAAATAATCTACATCACTGATTTATCCATGCACCACGGACCAAGGATATTCATTAGTATCACGACCACAAATTATCCATGTACTACGGGCCAATGATATTCGTGTTTTCATCAATGGTTATGATCATGCCAAACAACAATTCATCTTTGCACCCTTGGCCGAAGAGAACATATGGTCATGATCATACCAACAACTGTCGCTGAGACTTAGCTTAATAATCCACATCACTTGTAACATTACAGGTTATGATTATACCGAATGATCCCTAGTTATAATCATACCAACCAACAATCCATTTATGCACGTAAGTCAAAGATGACTTTCATCACAATATATGCATGAGGATGATGACAATGATATAAGCATTAATCAAACGAAATCAAGGATAAATATCCAAATTGTAAACATGATACTGCTTTGTGGAGTAAAATTTAAGAATAATATTATATCAAAATGATTTAAACAGAAAAGAAATCAATTTTTGTCATGAAAATTACTCCGGGTGAAAAGTACCCGAGTAAATAGTATCCCGTGAGTAGTACTTCGTGAATAGTACCCCATGAATAGTACTTTATGAATAGTACCCATGAATAGTACTTTATGAATAGTACCCATGAATAGTACTTCATGAATAGTGCAGTACGTATGAATAGTGTCGTACATATGAATAGTGTCGTATAAACGAATAGTATCTATGAATAGTACTCCGGCATAAAAAGGTCAAAATTTAACAAGAATGTTTAGAAAAATATCCTTGTAAAATGATACTAGATGAAACGCAAATTTCAAGGATATTCTATTAATTTCACGGATTATAGAAGCAAGACTTCAACAAAATGAGTATAGAATTAGGGATACGAAACGAAATAATATTACTTACATACTATAGAGTATGAAAGAAAATATTATTTCATATAAATATTAAACAAAAATAATATCCCTTACGAATACGAAAGAAATAATATCCCTTACCTTAGCAGAAGGCTAGATACTGCAATAGTGAAGTAGCAGAATACTCTTCTTCTTTCTTTCTATAACTTCTCTCTCTATAATTGCTCTTGTGAGTTTTAGTGAATTGGTGAGAATGAAAGAAGAATAAGCTTCTATTTATAGGAAAATATAGTTTTGATAATTGCACGTTTTGGGGCTTGAATTATTACAGTATAATACCTTCATCTTTTCCTTTATTTTTAATTTAGTCCTACAAGTATTATCAAACTTGCACCACCTCCTCTAATAGTACATGTATGTGAATTAATAGTTCCATACATGTGAACAAACGGCTACAGTATAATACATTCATCTATACCTCTATTTTTAATTTAGTCCTGCAAGTATTATCAATTTTGCACCATCTCCCCTAATAGTACATGCATGTGAATCAATAATACACAATAATACATACATGTGAATAAATAGTTATAAGCATGTGAACTAATAGCAATTAATTGCTCATTTATTCGATAAATTACCCGATTGGTCAATATAACCTACAGAAATCAATTATTATCGAAATAAATGTCGATTTTCACTAACACTAATAATTTCAACACAATGAAAATATTTTTTTTTAACAATTTCATCTTTAATCAACACGAACTTATTCATCATTAATATTATAACTCACAATATTTAACAACCAGATCATTCCCATGAAAGAGGGGGCTTTCCGATAAGGATTTCTCCCTATTGGCGCGCAATTAGGTGACCAAATCTCTCCTCGACAGAACTTTCTAGACATCGTCAATATTACAAATAATAATATGAATAACTTTGTCATCTCAATTATTGATTTAATAATATAAAATATTATGCAGATGATACTGTGATAATAATTGAATCAATAGTATAAGAGATATTATGCAGCAATTACTGTAGCAATAATTGAGTATAACTGAGTGACTTCTCACGTAAGCATCAATAACCAATACCGTGTGCTACTATGCAACTACACGTATTACTGTTCTTTTACCACCGGGTATTTCAACAGTTTAACGGTAAAACTTTTACCATTATTTTTATAAAAAGATAATTATGTCGTTTTCTAACTACGATAATACTTCCGTTATGGGGTCCACCAATGATTGTATCATCGTACGGATATTCTCCGACAAAAAAATATTCCCCGACTAAACGAATATTTTATGACAACTTACTTACTTTGCAAAATTTATAAATATTACCCACAACTATAACATTATATCAAATCCACACCATAATACTAAAAAAAATATTTCAAGAAAATTTATTTTTATTCATAAAATTTGGGGTCTTACAATCTCCCATCCTTATGAAATTTTGCCCTCGAAATTTACGTACGTACCTAGTATGCCGAAGAGGTGAGGATACCTCGTTAGATTCTAAGTCTTGAGGTATAACTTTTGAGCGTAGAATATAATCCTTCTTATCCAAGATTTTAACAAGTATCTCCTCATACGTTAAATCTTCTGCTATCTCATCTAGTTCTTATTCAATAATGTGGTTCGGGTCGTACACATATTTACGTAATATCGATACGTGAAAAATATTACGAACACGCGACATACTTGGCGGTAAAGCGAGTCTATAGGTCACAGTTCCTACTCAATCGAGAATTTCAAAATAGACCAATAAAATCGAGGGTTGAGATTTTCTCTCTTCGTCGATTCTTGCTTCTTGAATAACGCCTTCTTGTACCTTTTTCTTCACATTCATCAGCTCCGGGTGTGTAGCTTGAGCGACTTTAACTTTATCGATTAAAGTCGGTACTAATCATTTATTCGTTATCTTCACGTAGGTTCTTGGAGCCTTTAACTCTATCTCTATCTTTTGTAAGTCGTACAAAATGGGTCTTTGTGTTAACAATATCGCACTCGTAAACGCATACGATCTTCCACTTAACGTGTCAGCTACCACGTTCGTTTTTCTAGGATGGTATTGAATGGTATGATCATAATCTTTCAACAGCTCGAGTCAATGTGTTTGGCGCATGTTACGTTCATTCTGGGTGAAGAATTATTTGAGGGTTTTAGAAATGGGTTTTGTACTCGGGTCAATACAAAATTCAATTTCACGCTCTAGGGGTAGGCCAGGAAGTCTTCAGGGAATACGTCAGAACTTGGATAGAAATATTATTCAAAACTGTGACTTTCATCCAAGACTTGGATAGCACCTCATATTGATACCTATCAGCTTGCTACCGTTATTCACGGCGTCCCCTACGGAAAGTCTGGCTTCGGTGCATTCTACATAAGGAAGTCACCAACAAAAGGCTCGGGGCTCTTTACTTATGGCTTAATATGACAGTGACTGACTTTAGTGGTTTAGTTGCTTGAATTCGCATAACAGGTTGGTTAGGAAGGCTGACAACCTTACGAAAATAGTCAATTTTAGTACGATGAGTAGTTAACCAGTTGATTCCTAAAATCACATCAAAGGCAAGTATTTTTAAAGAGATGAGATCGACAGGTAACGTGAGGGTATCGATTTGAATCAAACAAGATTTATAAATAGCGGATGTAATGAAGGTTTCTCCCAATGGAGTTTCAACATATAAGTCAAAGTCTAATTTCTCCGGAGTTAAATTTAAACGTTGAGCGCAAGTAGGAGAAATAAAAGAGTGGGTAGAACTCGTATCAAATAAGGTACAGACTTCGCAAGAGTTTATGATTAACTTACTCGCGATAACTTCGTTCGGGTTCCTCGACAAATGCTGTCACTTAAACTACCGGCTTTGACTTATCTGGGACATCCTTTGGCGTCACCATCCCAGCTGTACTTGACATCACTACACGACAAAATCGAGCTAGGTGACTTTCTCTTTCGTAATTAAAACACGCTTTGGGTTGTTGCGTACAGTTTGGACGGATGTGTCCCTCCTGTCCGCATTTAAAACATACGACCGATGGTTGTTCTTCTTCCTTGGAAACGGGTGCTGGTGCTGCTGTCTTTCCATCATTATTAAACCTTCTCTTCTTAAAATTTCCACTTCTATTATCTTGGCCATGATTACCACCGAAGTGGTTACCATTCTTGGTATGATAATTTCCTCCACGATGGTTATCATTGTTCTGATGGCCGTTGCCACCAGTATGATTATTATCGTGTTGTTGGTCGTTACTTTTTGGTTGGATTGACTCATTATCGCGCTCCAATAACTGAGCCCTATTCACAACATCTGAATATAAACAAAGTTTTTGAGAAATGAGGTATTGACGTATTTCGGGTTTCAAACCTCGCAGAAATATTCGCATCGTTCTCTCCTTATAATCTACCAAATGGGATATAAACCGGGATAACTCCGCAAATTTAGCCTCATACTGCGTTACGGTCATATTGTTTTACTCCAGCTTAATGAATTTAACCTCTTTCATGTGACGAATACTTTCAGGAAAGTACTTGTCATTGAATAATTCTTGAAACTTCTCCCAAGATATTTTCAGTGCGGCAAACTGAGTACGTTTTACATATTTTCACCAATAATCTGCTTCTTCACACAACATAAAGGTGGCGAAGGGAACCTTTTGCTCCTCTGAGCATTCCAAGACATTAAATATCTTGGTGATCTGCTTTATCCACGTCTTCGCCTTAAGTGGTTCTGGCTTTCCCAAAAACTCCAACAGTCCCAGCTCCTTGAACTGCTTAGCGATGACCAGCCGTGAGTTACCAGTGTTTACACCTGTATTTTGAACACGAGTCTCTCTTGTTTGGTTTTGCATAAATTCTAAAAAGTTCCTAAACATTCCATCGTTCATCATTTGGTCGGTGTTGTTGTTTACACGAGGATTATTGCCTTCTTAATGCACATTATCCTAGTTATTGATCGTCGATGACTCAACGGTTTCATTTGCTTCATTGCTTATCTCAACATTTTCAGATGTCATTTTTAAACACTGCCACAAAACAAAGGTTAATTGACATGCCACATATTATCCCTAAACTCTGACCGACCAATTAAATAAAAAAAAACTTAGGTTGGTCATACTAGCGAAGGAATTACCCGTCTCTTTCCTCCTAGTTCTAGTCTCACATTTCAGCCAGTGATCATATCCCTAAGCTTTGATACCAACTGTGGCGCCCCTAAAATAGGTACATATCACCCATTCTGAGTTGCCAAATACATGGTACAGAATACAACTACAACTTAATTATACAACTGTCGTGTAAAATACGACAAAACGTAACTGTGAGTTTTAATACAAATATTATCTTCTAGACAATATCCAAACTCAAATTCAATCTCGTTACAATTATTATCACATTATTTTATAGAATAGTGAGGACTACTATGACAACCATTTTGGACCGTAACTCCATTCCCTGACTAGTCCCAGCTATGTTCTCATTTTTTAAAGAGAATAATGAAAGAAAAGGGTGAGCTCAACTAGCCTAGTAAGAAATATTATGACTAAGATAATGCAGATTAAATTATCATTAACCTTCAACAGTATAACAACTGATAGAATACAATAGACAACAAGTTTTAGATCAACAACTGCAGCGAAAATAGCAATCCATTAGAAGAGTCAAGTAGAGTATGATATCTACTATCTTCTATGATTTAAAAGTTTATCATTAATTTTATCGCTGAGACTCAGCTTAATAAATAATCCACATCACTGAATTATCCATGCACTACTTGCCAAGGATATTCATTAGTATCATGACCACGAATTATCCATGCACTACGAGCCAAGGATATTAGTGTTTTTATCAATGGTCATGATCATGCCAAACAACAATTCATCTTTGCACCGTTGGCTGAAGAGAACCCATGGTCATGATCATACCAACAACTGTCGTTGAGACTCAGCTCAATAATCTACATCACATGTAACATTACAGGTTATGATTATACCGAATGATCCCTGGTCATAATCATACCAACCAACAATCCATCTATGAACGTAAGCCAAAGATGACTTTCATCACAATATAAGCATGAGGATGATGATAATGATATAAGTATTAATCAAACGAAATCAAGGATGAATATCGAAGACTTTAAATTTATCCAGAGTTTTAAAAATATCCAAATTGTAAACATGATACTGCTTTGTGGAGTAAAATTCAAGAATAATATTATATCAAAATGATTTGAACAGAAAAGAAATCAATTTTTGTCATGAAAATTACTCCAGGTGAATAGTACCCGAGTAAATAGTATCCCGTGAGTAGTACTTCGTGAATAGTACTTCGAGAATAGTAATTTATGAATAGTATCCTGTGAATAGTATTTTATGAATAGTATCCCATGAATAGTACTTTATAAATAGTACCCATGAATAGTATTTTATAAATAGTACCCGTGAATAGTACTTCGTGAATAGTGCTATACGTATGAATAGTGTCGTACATATGAATAGTGTCGTATAAATAAATAGTACCCATGAATAGTACTCCGGCATAAAAAACTTAAAATTTAACAAGAATGTTCAGAAAAATATCCTTGTGAAACGATACTAGATGAAACATAAATTTCAAGAATATTATACTAATTTCACGGATTATAGAGGCAATACTTCAATAAAATGAGTGTAGAATTATGTATACGAAACGAAATAATATTACTTACATACTACAGAGTATGGAAGAAAATATTATTTCATATAAATATTGAACAAAAATAATATCCCTTACGAATACGAAAGAAATAATATCCCTTACCTTAGTAGAAGGCTGGATACTGCAATAGTGAAGTAGCAGAATACTCTTCTTCTTTCTTTCTATAACTTATTTCTCTATAATTTCTCTTTTGAGTCTTAGTGAATTGGTGAGAATGAAAAAAGAATGAGCTTCTATTTATAAGAAAATACAGTTTCGATAATTACACGTTTTGGGGCTCGAATTATTAAAGTATAATACCTTCATCTTTTTTTTCATTTTTAATTTAGTCCTACAAGTATTATTAAACTTGCACCACGTCCCCTAATAGTACATGCATGTGAATCAATAGTACATGCATGTGAATTAATAGTTCCATACACGTGAACAAACAATTACAGTATAGTACCTTTATCTATACCTCAATTTTTAATTTAGTCCTGTAAGTATTATCAATCTTGCACCACCTCCCCTAATAGTACATGCATGTGAATCAATAGTACATACATGTGAACAAATAGTTATAAGCATGTGAACTAATAGTAATTAATTGCTCATTTATCCGATTAATTACCTGATTGGTCAATATAACCTCCAGAAATCAATTATTATCGAAATAAATGTTGATTTCGACTAACACTAATAATTCCAACACAATGGAAATAATTTTATCAAAAATTTCATCTTTAATTAACACGAACTTATTCATCATTAATATTATAACTCACAATATTTAACAACCAGACCATTCCTAAGAAAGAGGGGGCTTTTCGATAAGGATTTCTCCCTATTGGCGCGTAATTAGGTGACCAAATCTCTCCTCGATAGAACTTTCTAGACATCGTCAATATTACAAATAATAATATGAATAACTTTATCGTCTCAATTATTAATTTAATAATATAAAATATTATACAGATGATACTGTGACAATAATTGAATCAATAGTATGAGAGATATTATGCAGTAAGTACTGTAGCAATAATTGAGTATAACTAAGTGACTTCTCATGTAAGCATCAATAATCAATACCGTGTGCTACTATGCAACCACGCGTATTACTGTTCTTTTACCACTGGGTATTTCAACAGTTTAACGGTAAAACTTTCGCCGTTATTTTTATAAAAAGATAATTCTGTTGTGTTCTAACTATGATAATACTTTCGTTGTGGGATCCACCAATGATTGTGTCGTCGTACGGATATTTTCCGATAAAAAGAATATTCTCCGACTAAACGAATATTTTATGACAACTTGCTTACTTTGCAAAATCTATAAATATTATCCACAACTATAATATTATATCTAATCCACACCTTAATACTAAAAAAAATATTTCAAGAAAATTAATATTTATTCATAAAATTTGGGATCTTACAGAGATGTCGAAGTGTGTATTGACCATCTGTGGATTCTGAGGAAGGAGAAGAGAGGATCATGAGTGGGTGTATTGTGACGCCCCCAAATTCGGGTACTTGAAACCCGCACTTGGTGCTCCATGATACCATTCATTCAAACTACTTAATTTATTAATTAAGTAAACATATTATATCAAAGTTGTCTACTTCCTAGTTACGATAACCTTTAAGTAATTCATTACATGATAAATAGTAAATTATTATAGAACAAACTTAGTCCGGAGAACAACTTGTAATAGTAAATTCAATAGTATATATCAAAACTTGTTTTAGCATCAATTTATCCAAGTGAGGACAATTGGATAACCAAACTTAGCACATAAAGAACAGAATAAATCTTGATCATATATAGATCAAATGAAGACAGTAATAAGATACTTGTAAACAATGAACGAATCGAATGAAATCCGACAAAGTAAAGATACTTGCATATACGAATAACAAAGATCAGTATGGATGTGAATAATTAACAATAATTATTCATGGACATACTTTAAAATTAATAATTCAAGTTTGAGTTAAGTAAACTTGCATAAAGATATACATGTTCGCATAAAATAAAAGTAGTGCGTAAGGTTTTTATACTTGCATAGTTATAGATCTCTTGCATAAAGTAAATGCATAGAGTAGGGATACTTGCCTGGATTGCTGCTTACTGCTACGCAATATAGTTTTATCTTTTATACAAAGACCTATCATTAAGAAGATTATTCTTTCCGTTAGAATAATACATCATAACTTATAATACTACTATTTACAGTCATCACATAGCTTAAACATATTGTCACGTATTCATATCAGTCATTAGAACATATACAAACAATTATAAAGTCAAACTATGCAAGTCTGAATTGATTTTGGTATCAATTCGATGTCCCGATTGCGTTATCGGATAATTATCGAGTTTATTTTCAATTAAACTCTATTTAAAAGCTTCAATATTATTTTAGATAATATAGTTATCATTTATAATATTTTTCGAAAGCTTGTAATAATTTTTAAATAATTATTATCATTTATTATGATTTTCCAAACACTAACATAATTTTTAAATGATTTAATTATTAACTAATTTCATTATCATTAATATTTAAATAATTTGAAATATTAGTGAAATCTATGTCAAAACATTAAAAGTTATATATTATAACTTAAAATATTTTTAAAACATTAATATCACATTCAAATAATTTTTAAAGTATTAAAATAATTTTTAAATAATTATCATTAATATTAAAATATTAATGTATTTCATGTCAAAATATTAAAAGTTATTTATTATAACTTAAAACATTTTCAAAACCTTCATATCATTTTTAAATAATTTTTGAAACATTAAAATTATTTTTAAATAATTTATTTAATATAATTATTAAATAAATTTAATATCATTAATATTAAGTTATTAATGAAATTTATCTCAAAATATTAAAAGTTTTTTATTATAACTTAAAATATTTTTTAACACTTTAATATCATTTTGAAATGCTTTTTAAATATTAAAATCATTTTAACTAATTTATTTAATATAATTACTAAATAAATTTAATATTATTAAAAGTTAATTTTTATAATTTAAAATAATTTTTAAAACTAATTTATGAATTTTTAATAATTATTTTCTATTTTTTACAATTAATTAAATAAATTTTCATTAAAAGTGTCGCTAAAGAGCTTTAGTGACAAAACTGTCGCGTTTGGTGTTCTTCATCAACGAAGAACAATCTTGGTCAATGCCCTGGGCTACTTTGACCATTAATAATTTTCATTTGGTGATGTTTTTGCACATAAGAGGTTATCAATGGTGTTCTACTAATATAATACTACAAGTATATAACTATTTCTGGATATAACTATATCATATCAAAGAGTTATAAGTGGTCAAAATTGATGTCAGAGCTGTTCTTCATTTTCTGGAATTTCCAAAAAATGTAGACAATGTTGGTTGCCATATTGGAGCTTTAATAACTTGGATTCTGGGCATGGTTTAAGTAATCCAGTGTCGCACTTTTGTAGTATACATGTCAATGTTAAAAAGTGTTACACTTATCAAGCTTAACAACATTACAGAAGCAAGATCTGGCTTGTTCAAAGAAAACATTTTTTTCTTTCAGGTAATGTTTATTAATTGATATTACTTGTTGGGCAATTAAATGCTCATTCTTGCTTTAAACTTAAAATGTTTTCAGCTAAGCGAGATTGAACAAAAGGTTCTGACAAGAACAATGTGACAACCCCAAAATAGGTCCATTCCATCCAACCTATTCTGAGTCGCCAAATACATGGTACAGAAAGCAACTACAACTTTATTACAACAATTGTCGTGCAAAATACAACAACACATATGCTGTGAGTTTGGATACAAATATATACCAAATGTGACTCATGTCCCAACCGTGGACAGCACCTCACAATGACACCTTACATAAAGGTATAGTCAAAAACTGTTTTAGAAATTAGAATCTTTGGGAAGTGCTCAAGGAAACCCTTGTACATGGGAGACCATGCTTCTAGGTTGTGATAGATATTGTTGGGCCAGAATACTTTTCCTACTAGGCCAGGCTGGATGGGCTTGTCTTCTGGATTATATCACCTTTACCATATTGGGTCAAACAACTTGGGCCTCGCTACTTGACTATAATATTGGGCTTAGTCACGGGGTTGATCCATTACGTAAGGTATTATTTATCTTATCTTTGACCAGTAATCATCACAAAGGCAGTAGTTGACTGTTACGTCTGCCACCGGTCTGCATGGCATTAATGAGGATGGGACTCCGATTGCCGGCGGGAGGTAACAGTGGTAGCAGGTAGGAAAATAAGCTGCACACTTTTGGCTGAGATGACCGGGGATAGGAAGAGGTGTCAGGAGGTAGTGGGTGGCACAGTAAACCGGGTCTGAGGAACGTATGAGGGAAGGTTAACAAAAGAAAAAGAGGTAACAAAACACACATATACATTTTTTTTCATTGAGCTCAACACACTAGACGTTTTACACCCTTCATTGTTAAACCTTGAACACCTGTATTGACTCTCACGCCGGAGCTATCCCCCGACGGTCCAGCCGTTAAGCTTTTGGTGTTGATCGTGTTTTCTGTGCAGGATTAGGGCGTCTTACGTGATTGGGACGTCATCAAAGATCTTGGCGTTAACATTGGTGCTAGAAGGAGGGCTGAGTTCTAGTGTTCCAGAGCTTTCAATCACAAATATTCATTTGTTCCACGCTCTCAAAGATGGGGAAGAGCAGAGCAGACACGCCTGAAGGACAACCGATGACTGTTGGTGATTCACCACCACGAGTTTCTGTTAGAGATCGTTTGGGGCCCACAATAAGTGCTCATGCTAGCACAGCCTCCAAGCGGTCACATGAAGACTCTCGTCCGAGAGCCGTGGGCAAGGCTAAGAGAAAGTTAATCTTCACGACGGATAAAGAGTCCGGTCGCAGCCGGAAACAGCTAGACCACGACGAGAAGACCTCCCGATTGGCTAAGATGGCAGAAGAGGCAGATAGGGCCATGGAATCACTCATGAAGCAGAGGCAGGATATAGCCGAGCAGATGTCCCGGATGGAAGAGTTGAGGGATGAAGCATCCAGTTATGTCCAGTCTGAAAGGCGTGTGCATCGCAGCGGGAAGGAGCCGGTTCATTCAGAACGCGGGTTTCAAAGCCAACATCAAGAGAGAGAAAGATCGAGGAGCCCTACTCCTCGAAGATCGAAGGAAGCACTCCGTCGTGACGTCCCTACGGGGCAGATCCGAAGTGGTAGGAAAGGCCGATCCAGAGGACGAACTCCAGAGAGCACGAAAAGGGCACTCATTGTCGCACACTCCCACCACAGTCATCGGACCCAGAGGCGAAGCAGATCTGGGGGCCGTGCACCCGAAAGTCGGGTACTTTGCTCAGAAGACCGTCGTCGCGAAAGTCCTTCGAAGGTTGGGGGTATTATGATCAACGACCGACCTACTCAAAGAAAGAGAGAGTCGTCGGAGAAGGAAGTGTCGTCACAGCCGGAAGGAGTAGAGTACCTCGTAAAAGAACTGAAGGCACTCCAGAAGCAGTTGGCCGAGGTCCAGCAGGTGAAGAATACTCCGGGAAAGAAAGCATCCCCGTTTTCCTCGGATATCCTTAAGGAGAAGGCGGACACCTCTAAGAAGTTGCCTCACATGGAAAGTTACGATGGTTCGGGAGATCCTTACGACCATAGCCAAGCATTTGACCGGTTGATGGACTACTACGATTTCACTGACGCTGCTAAATGTCACATGTTTGTTACGACGTTGAGAAAGGATGTGAGGCAGTGGATGGGGAATTTACCGGCAGATTCGATTTCCTCATGGTCCGAACTCTGCGATAAGTTCCACGCTCGTTTTGGGAGTAACCGAAGGAGAGGGAAGCCCACGGGCTCTTTGGCACAGGTCAGGCAGTACACCAACGAGTCTTTGGGTCAGTATGTGAAGAGGTTCCGAGAGGCCGTTGGTCAGGTGTCGGATTTGAACGATCTCCAAGCCGTGGGTTTGTTTCAGAACGGCCTGGACCTAGTAAAGTCGGAGAAGCTGGTGAAGAAGTTGATGTTCAATCACCCGAAGAGCCTGGCAGAGGCATTCGATAAGGCAGAAGGTTATATCGTTGTGGAAGAGGCTATGAGTAGCTTGAAGCGTTCCTCTACGGAACAGATGAAAGAGGCAGATGTCCCTAAAACCCGGGATGATCCGAAGAAGACTGGGGGGTACAATGATAGATCGGAGAGCCGTTCCAAGAAGTTCAACAACTCGTGGCGACAAGGAGATACTCGTCCGCCTGCTTCCGCCCCGAAGGTGAATAAGGTTTATACCAAACTGAACACAGACAGATCGGTGATTCTAGACCAAATCCGGAACCAGCTGTTCTTTGAGCCACCGAGGGACAACTATAGGACCGGGCAGGGCAACCCTCGAAAATATTGTAACTATCATCAAGCCGCAGGCCATGGCACCAATGAGTGTTGTAATCTGAAGGATTTTGTGGAAAGAAAGATCCAGAGCGGCCTGTTAGTCCAGTATGTGGCCGAAAATAGTCACCAAGGTGCCGACCGCACCGTTCAGACAGTTCAAACGGATCCTCCTGTGCAGCCCGTCCCGAACCCGCCACCAAGGCATGTCATCGACGTAATAACAGGGGGAACGTCGGGGAAATTGGTAGGAAGGAAGAGAAGGGGATATCTAGATTCGGTTATGTCCATATCAGGTGCCTCTCCAAAGATGGATAGACCATTTCCCGGAACTATTATATCCTTTACAGACACAGACTATCCTTTGGAGCCCATTGATCCACATGAAGGAGCGTTAGTGATCACCGCGCAAGTGGGCTCGGTAGACATGAAACGTATGATGATAGATAACGGGTCCTCAGTGGATATTCTGTACGCTCACGCGTACCAAAGAATGCATCTTGAAGGGCGAAAGATGGAAGTTGGACAGGAGGCTCCTCTATATGGTTTCAGCAACGATCCGGTCAAAGTTGCAGGCACTATCGAGCTCCCAGTGGTCTTCGGCACAGCCCCTCAGCAGACAGAAATAATGTGTAAATTCTATGTTGTGCATGTAGACTCGGCTTACAACGCCATACTGGGAAGACCTACCCTGGCGGCTCTCCAGGCCGTGACTTCTATCCCCCATTTCAAAATCAAGTTTCCTACAGCGCACGGAGTCGGAGAGGTGGCTGGGGATTTGGATCTAGCCCGACGCTGTTATAGGAATGCGTGCATCTCTTCCGGAGTAGGGGTTAGCAAACAGAAACAAACCATGGCAATCGAGATTGAGCCCTTCACTGAAAGCAGTTCCGAGCCATTGGTAACACCTGCGGGGGAGACGGAGGAGGTTGAGTTGATCCTCGGGAAGGCAGACAAGACAGTGAAAATTGGTTTGGGTCTACCAGAGCCTCTCCGGACAAATCTTATGGAACTCTTCCGCTGCTATGCGGACATTTTTGCATGGGAACCAAAGGACATGCCTGGGATTAGCAGAAAGGTCGCTGAGCACCGATTGAAGGTAGATCCCTCGAAGAAGCCTGTTCGGCAAAAGAGACGGATATTTGCACCCGAGCGACAGAAGATAATTGACGAAGAGATCGCCAAACTGTTGGCTGCTGATTTTATTTTTGAGATCGACTACCCACAGTGGATGGCCAATGTAGTATTGGTGCAGAAGCAGAACCAGAAATGGCGAGTTTGCATTGATTACACCGACCTAAATAAAGCTTGTCCGAAGGACTTTTATCCTTTGCCCCATATTGATCAACTTATTGATGCTACTTCAGGTTATGCTCTACTAAGCTTTATGGATGCTTTTTCAGGTTATCATCAAATATCCATGTGCATGGAAGATATCCCGAAGACAGCATTCATTACACACCGTTCGGTATACGCCTATAAGAAGATGACCTTTGGCCTTATAAATGCTGGGGCAACCTACCAAAGAATGATGAATTTTATCTTCCACAAGCAGCTGGGAAAGAATATGGAGGTTTATGTGGACGACATGATCATTAAAAGCATGCAGGTTCAGAAACATTTGGATGATCTGGAGGAATGTTTTCAAACTGTCCGACATCACAAATTGAGGCTTAATCCCGCAAAATGTACCTTCGGCCTCGGTACGGGATAGTTCTTGGGGTATCTGGTCAGTCAGAGGGGCATCGAAGCTAATCCAGAGAAAATTCAAGCCGTCCTTGACATGAAGACTCCTCAGTCATTTAAAGACGTCCAACGTCTGACCGGTAGGATTGCAGCTCTGAGGAGGTTCATGTCCAAATCTGCAGAGAGGTGTCTACCATTCTTCGACACACTGAAGGGGCCGAAGAATGCGAAGACTTTCCAATGGACTTCGCCCTGTGAAGAAGCCTTCCAAGGCATAAAGACCTATTTGTCCTCTGCTCCCCTATTGGTAAAACCTACTCCGAAAGAGACCTTATATCTCTACCTTGCAGCGAGCCCCTTAGCCGTCGGAGCGGTGTTGATTCGGGAGATCAGTGGAAAGCAGCACCCGGTCTATTACGTCAGTCACGTCCTACGAGACGCCGAAACCAGGTATCCAAATATTAAAAAGATTGCCTTTGCTTTAGTAATTGCTAGCCGAAAGCTTCGGCAATACTTTCAGGGTAGGCTCCTGATCGTCTACACAGATCAACCGCTGAAGAAGGTAATGGGTAAGCTGGAGGTTTCGGGGAGATTGGCGGCATGGACCATGGAATTGTCCCAGTTTTTCCTCGAATACCATCCCCGAACCGCTATCAAGGGACAGGCTTTGGCCGACTTTGTGGTAGAATGTTCCTTCACCGAGGCAGATGCCGAGTCACAGGAAACGGAGACATCTGATCGAACTGTTACCCTTCTTCAGCACGGTCAGAATGCATGGACACTGTATATAGATGGGTCTTCCACAGTAAATGTCAGTGGAGTAGGGATTATTCTGACCAGCCCGGAGGGGTTCAAGGTACAACAAGCCATTAGATTCGGGTTTAAGGCGACTAACAACGAGGCCGAGTATGAAGCCGTTCTAGCTGGGGTTCGGCTGGCGAAGAGCCTAGAAGTCCAGAAGTTGATTATTTATAGCGACTCTCAGTTGGTCGTCAAGCAGTTATCAGGAGAATATGAAGCTCGGGGGACGAGGATGATTAGGTATTTGGCAGAGTTGAAAGACAGACTCCGATACTTTGCTTTTCACGAATTTCAAGGCATAGAGCGTAACGATAATTCTATTGCCGATGCCTTATCAAAGTTGGCCACTACAGATGCTGTCGTTTTCAATGGGTCAGTCTATCTGGAGGTCTTACAGCAGCCGAGTGTTCAACATGACTCAGTTATGTGTGTCGAGCGACGTGACTGCTGGATGACTCCCTACATCAATTATTTGGCAGATGGCGTCCTTCCTTCGGATCAGATGTTAGCAAAAAAGGTCAAATACAAAAGTGCCAACTTCGTTCTTATTGACGGGGATCTTTATCGGAGGGCATTTTCGTCACCATTATTGAAATGTCTGGTCCCGTCCGAAGCAGAGTACGCCCTTCGGGAAGTTCATGAGGGTATCTGCGGTGATCACATGGCGGCTAAGTCGCTGGCATACAAAGTTCTTCGGCAGGGGTACTACTGGCCAACGATCTTCAAGGAAGCTACGGAATACGTGAAAAAATATGATAAATGTCAGCTCAACAGTCCAATCCCACATCAGCCACCGGAAGAGCTATACTCGATTCTATCTCCTATACCCTTCGTTGTCTGGGGGGTTGATATACTGGGTCCGTTACCGAAGGCTAAGGGGCAGGTCAGCTTCGTCATCGTCGCCATTGATTATATGACCAAATGGGTCGAGGCGAAACCACTTCGGCTGATAACGGAACAGGAGTGTCTGAAATTTATGAAAGAATTCGTAGTGTTTCGCTTCGGGATCCTTCAAGTGGTAATATCAGACAACGGACGTCAGTTTGTGGGATCAAAGTTTGAAGGCTTTCTGAAGGAACTGGGAGTCCAGCACAGGAAGACTTCAGTGGCTCATCCGTAATCAAATGGGCAGGTCGAAGTGACTAACAGAACACTTCTAAACGGGATCAAGCGCAGATTGGACGAAGCCAAAGGAAGATGGCCGGAAGAGCTGCTCAGCGTATTGTGGGCTTATAGGACTACGCCGAGGACAACAACAGGGGACTCGCCTTTCAGACTGGCCTACGGCACTGATGCCTTAGTCCCAGTTGAGATTGGATCTCCAAGTCTTCGAGTTAGTCAGTTCAGTGAAATCTACAATGACGAGGGACTAAAGGCCAACTTGGACCTGTTAGAGGAAGTCAGAGAAGTGGCTATGATCAAATTAGCAGCCTACCAGAGAAGAGTCGCCAAGCACTACAACAAAGGGGTAAAGCTCCGAAGATTTGAGGTGGGAGACCTCGTTCTCAGAGAGGCCGAAGCGTCTACACTGCAGAACACTGGGAAGTTGATGCCGAACTGGGAAGGACCGTATGAGGTGGCCGAAGCACCGAAGCCCGGGACGTATCGGCTGAAGGCTTTGGATGGATCCGAAATTCAGAACACATGGCACGCAGGCAGGCTCCGAAAGTACTTTCAATAGAAACCAAGTCAGTCCACTGGGAGTCTGTACATAACCGTTCATCATCAATAAAAAGTCACTTTTTTCACAACTGATCTTCGCATTTGTCCCAATGTCACAGTGGAGTAATGAGGTATGGTAGGACTCGCTGGCCATTCGATGGCAGCCAATTTATTTGATACCCCGTGTGGTAGTCAAATCCTGGATCCTATATTGTTTTTTACCAAGGGTGGTAAAATCAATGGTCACCGAAGTAAGGAGGTATGGTAGGACTCGCTGGCCATTCGATGGCAGCCAATTTATTTGATACCCCGTGTGGTAGTCAAATCCTGGATCCTATATTGTTTTTTACCAAGGGTGGTAAAATCAATGGTCACCGAAGTAAGGAGGTATGGTAGGACTCGCTGGCCATTCGATGGCAGCCAATTTATTTGATACCCCGTGTGGTAGTCAAATCCTGGATCCTATATTATTTTTTACCAAGGGTGGTAAAATCAATGGTCACCGAAGTAAGGAGGTATGGTAGGACTTGCTGGCCATTCGATGGCAGCCAATTTATTTGATACCCCGCGTGGTAGTCAAATCCTGGATCCTATATTATTTTTTACCAAGGGTGGTAAAATCAATGGTCACCGAAGAAAGGAGGCTCGGGCGGACTCGCTGACCATTCGATGATAGCCTCATCGGCAGGTGATCCTAAGGACCTTGTCAGGCCCTTCGGGGTAGGCAAGTATCGTCATTCAGACTTCGTCCGATCCCTCGCGACACCTACCTCACACTTCGGTAACGAATAAGTATTCCTTTACTTTGTTATTATTGCCTAAATCTTTCTAAGTGTTGAGTTCGGAAGGCCATGTTATTTAGCTTCATCTTATCTGTTATACGACTTGCTTAGTTGTTAATTAACAGTTTAAAGTTAAGCCCACGGAGGAGCTTGTACATTTTTCAAATTAAATCCATATTGAAGTGTTGGTTAACAGTGAAAAAACCGAAGTCATAAAGGATGGTACTGATAATACTGATATTTTATTTACATAATGATGTTTACAAAGCGATAGAAGCTTTACAAAAATCCTACAGCTAAGGGAAAGAGAACCATCTTCAGAGATCGGCTTCGTCTTCCGAAGAGTCTAGGATGGTCGGTTCAACCTTGGCAGTGACAAGTCTTGCCTTGTCTTTGCTTCGGCATTCGTCGTATCCATCCGAGAACATCTGGATGATCTCATCGTTCAACTCGACAGATTTCCGATATTCTTGTTGGATTTCCCTCCGAAGATCTCCGGTTAGAGGAGGACCCAAGGCTCTCAGAGCCCGAAGTTCGCGGAGCTCCTCTTCGAGTTTTGCCCGCTCCTTCAGATGTCTCAGATCCCTGGCCTCAAGGTCGTGTACTTGTATAGCCAAGCTCTTATTGGTCTTCACCATCGTCTCGTTCTTCCCAACAAGAACCTCATTCCGACGAACCAGGTCTATGTTCGTAGTAACGGTCAGCTGGTGGGTGGCCTCGGATGTCTCCAACTGTTATTTCAACTTATTTAAGTCCTTCTGAAGGCCTTCTTTATTGAAGATAGTGATACCATGAGCCCTTCTCTCCCTCTCCAGAGCAGAAGTCATAGTAGCCATCTCTCGCCTGGCCGCATCTTCTTCGGCTTCAGACTCTCTGTATCGGGGAAGAAGTCTCCCGAAGACAGCATTTGCCTGCAGACATTTCAAATGAATTAGTAGAAGAAACAGATGATTCCTAAATATTTCAATTGAACCAACTCACCTTAGCCTGGTAACTCATGCCCTCTTCGATCAAATCCCTGATCGAGCTGTTTCCAAACCGATGGTCATCGGTCTCCCGAACAAAGGAGTCGAACAGCTGAAAAGGAAAGTTCTCGTTAAAATCTGGCCATACAGTGGGAGAAGATGCAGCTTCTCGCCGGAAGGTGGAGGAAGAGGGTCTCGGCGGAGAAGGCACTGATGGTTCGGGAGGCGGTGCTGGTTGATCCTCGGAAGACTGCTTCCTTTTACGAGACAGAAGAGGAGACTCGTTCAGGTTTTCGAGCTCATCTTCTGAAACGTGGATCTCCACGGGGATGACGGGGGGAGGCTCAACTGCAGCAGGGCGAGGAACTCGAAGCTCATCGGCAGACAGAGGAGTCACGTGGGTCTTCCTTTTCTTAATCCGGAGAGCCTGCATTCGCTCGGTCGCCGGCAAGTCAATCAAACTCGCTGTAGAAGTTGATTGAGTTCCTTGAGGATTTGACCGGACTTTCCGAACCGCCCTCTTCTTCTGTCGAGGTCGGCTAGGCTCCTCAGCAAGTTCTGATCCGCGAAAGACCTCTGCATCCTGGGCCTCCGAGGCCGGAAATTCTTCTTGGGGAACTTCGATGGAAGGGGATGAAGGCTTGCCAGAAAGGTACCTATCCAAGTCCTTCCGATCGGTCGAAGTCGGCTTGATGAGAGACAACTTGTGGTCATACAACCAGGCTTGTTTGCCCAAGAGGCCGAAGCTCCACTCCTTCAGGGGTATCTTCTCTATGATGCGCGTCATTTCTCTTATACGCTCCTCGGACATATCTCCGAAGTCTGCAGACACGCGATCAGAAGTGGTCCAGTCAGGGACAGAGGAGATTTCGGGCCCGTTGACGAAGAACCATTTATTATGCCATCCTCGGTTGCTCGAAGGAGTGTCCATTAGAGACCGCTTATCGATCCTGGCATTGGGCTTGGGGGCTATCTTACTTAGCACCTTGAAGCCTTTCTCCCGAGATTTCCCCACCGAGAAGAGGGTAAAGAAGGAATCCACAGCAGGAGGAACTACTATCTCGTAGCAGAAGGCTATGTAAGCCAGTATATGGATGTACGAGTTCGGCACCAATTGGGCGAACCCCACTCCAACAAACCCTAGGAGGGTGATCAGGAAGGCGTGAAGGGGGAACCTCACCCCCTTCTCCAGAAAAGTTGTCGGAACGGCGATCCAGCCGTCGGGACGCTGGTACATCCTTTCGTGAGGGGCCGCTATCCGTATCCCGTGGGTATCCGGTATTTGATAGCGAGCTCTAATGTTGCAGAGCTCAGCTTCATTGACGGTGGAGGGGGTGTTGGCATGAGGAAAGTCTTCCTCGTTTTGGAAAAAATCAGATGGGTTGGGAAGTGATTCCATGGGCGGAGCTTCCTTACTCGCGGCACCGACTTGGGGGTTTGAGCCCGGAACCTCTTTGTCAGGATTTGAGTGAGGGGTCACAGTGGAGATGGGGGCGACACGAAGGGGAGAACTTGTATCGGGGTTCTGGGATGCCATTGTTGAGAATTTGCAGAGAAAATGAAGAAATTTGAGGAGGAAAAGACAATAGGCTTTTATGAATTCGAAATAGCAGGGAACCCTCCAAGGAGAAGGGGCAGCGGCTTTTATAGCGAGTGATTTTTTCAAAATTTGCACGAGAGCCAAGGGCGGCTCATTAATTGGGGATAATGATGAGGGAGAGGAAAAGGTAACGTCTGATTTTGGCTTTGGTGGGTTATCCAAGGTGGGCCGGCGCTTAATGGGCCCTTTCTTCCTGTGGACTCGTGCTATTTACAGTCAGTCTTCCACTAAACATCCTGTTTAATAAAAGACTGGGGGGCAATGTTGGGCCAGAATACTTTTCCTACTAGGCCAGGCCGGATGGGCTTGTCTTCTGGATTATATCACCTTTACCATATTGGGTCAAACAACTTGGGCCTCGCTACTTGACTATAATATTGGGCTTAGTCACGGGGTTGATCCATTACGTAAGGTATTATTTATCTTATCTTTGACCAGTAATCATCACAAAGGCAGTAGTTGACTGTTACGTCTGCCACCGGTCTGCATGGCATTAATGAGGATGGGACTCCGATTGCCGGCGGGAGGTAACAGTGGTAGCAGGTAGGAAAATAAGCTGCACACTTTCGGCTGAGATGACCGGGGATAGGAAGACGTGTCAGGAGGTAGTGGGTGGCACAGTAAACCGGGTCTGAGGAACGTATGAGGTAAGGTTAACAAAAGAAAAAGAGGTAACAAAACACACATATACAATTTTTTTTCATTGAGCTCAACACACTAGACGTTTTACACTCTCCATTGTTAAACCTTGAACACCTGTATTGACTCTCACGCCGGAGCTATCCCCCGACGGTCCAGCCGTCAAGCTTTTGGTGTTGATCGTGTTTTCTGTGCAGGATTAGGGCGTCTTACGTGATTGGGACGTCATCAAAGATCTTGGCGTTAACAGATATCATATGGCCACAGAATTATCCTTGGTTGACCCAATATACTCCAAAGAAAAACGAGAAGATTACTATCATATTCTTCCCAATGATGAGTCTTCTCTTAACTTATCATTATCTCCACTGTCTCTAATTGAGAATTATACTTCAAACAAACACCAAGATTATATAGGTAGTGCTCGTAATTAACTCAGCAAGTGGATGAGCACAATCCTGTCTTATGATAACACGAGGTTGTATGTCATTAGACATCTTGTATGATAGTGACAAAACACCCTTCCAACGTTGGGTTCGCTTCACCCTATTGGATTCACCAAATATAACTACTAAATGAACTTTTTATACTGCTTAGGGAGAACTCCACAGCTAAAGACCACCGTTCTATTCTCTTGTTACCCCCGCTCGACCCAACTACACTCTTATTACCTGAAAGGAATTGTGAAGCAAAAGGGTGAGCACAACTAGCCCAGTAAAGAATATCATAACTAAAGATAATTAAATTATCAATAGCCTTCATCAGTAATAAATCAGAGATTTAGAACATATGGTAGATGATAAAAAATTTTCAACCATAGTTGCAGCGGAACGAGCAATCTATTAGAAGAGTCAAATAGAAGATAAAGTCTATTATCTTCTCCATGTTAAAAGTCCACCAACAACGTTTTATCCCTGTAACATCAATCAATAATTCCTGTCCACAATCACATGTATAACTCATAATCGTAATTGTAGTTCTAAATTCCTTTTCTCATCCAGGACAAAGATAATTTTCGTCACCTGAAACATCAAACATCATGATTATACCAAATCACAGTTCATATTCATAATCATACTAATAAATTCATCTTTGTACTACGGCCCAAAGATATTCATCAACAAGTCATCTTTGCAATACATGCCAAAGATATTCAACAATAAATCATCTTTGCATTACGAGCCAAAGATATTCATCAACAACTCATCTTTGCACTACGGACCAAAGATATTTATCAATAATTCATCTTTACACTACGGGCTAAAGATATTCATCAATAATTCATCTTTGCACTACATGCCAAAGATATTCTTCAACAGTTCATATTTGCACTACAGGCCAAATATATTCATATCTCAAAGAAATATATAATCATTTTAGAACTTATATAAACAATAATTATAACCATGTTGATCAATTCACCTTTGCACTTAAGCTAAAGATATTAACTTATAAATTCAATGGTCATGATCATACCAGTCAACAATTCAACTTTGCACTACTGGCCAAAGAGAACCCATAGTCATGATCATACCAATAATCTACCCATCTTTACACTCAAGTGAAATAGAATGTCAACATCAGGGTTATAAAAATGTTATATATGATAATAAAAATAATATGATCAACATATAGTTTTAATCTCAAGAGTAATATTCGTAAATCAACTATAATTTGGTTAGAAAAAGAAGCCAATTTTTTTTGTGAATAGTAACTTGTGAATAGTAACTCATGAATAGTAACTCGTGAATAGTAACTCGTGAATAGTAATTCCGACACAAAAAGGTAGAAATTCCACAATAAAATCCATACTAATATTTCGGTATAATGATATTGAAAGAATAACATTTCTTAAACTTATAAGAAATTTATTTTAATTGTTTACACTTTACTAAAGTAATGCATTTAATCATTTTAAAATGTCAAACTCATAAGATTTCATCACCAATAACCAAAACCCTCATCAAAAATCTACATATACCTCATATAGGATTCTCAAGCCATAAAATCCTATTTTCTAATTTTCTTACTTCACATAACATATTTAATTCATTTACTCATAACTAGACCATTTTCATGAAAAATACCAAATTAGTTCCAAAAATATTTTTTTCCTGAGATTTAGCATAATATAGTCCCATAGTGAACATATATTTTTCTCAGAATTTTTGAAAGTCATTTACTATTTTTTATATGGCCAAAACAGCCGAATATTTAGACATTTATCAAAAATTGTACTTTTATCTAAAAATTCTGAAATTCACAGAGTATACTCCTATCATATACATGCACTCCCAATAATGATTTCATCAATTTTAGAGTTAACCACAAGGAGTTATAAGCGGTTACTTTTAAAATAGCCTTTTCCCGTAAAATTCATAGCTCTTAATCTATACATCCAAAAATCACCATTTTTGGACACAATCAATAAAAATCATCAAAATATCATTTCAAATGTTTTCAGAATTTTCTGAAGGTCAGAAGAATTACGATCTGAAAAACATAATAACCCTTAAAATTCCTTACTATCCCTTACATCAAAAGTGCAGTATTTCTGACTGGAATGCAAAGCCGAAGGAAACTTGTACTGAATAGCAACTTTCAAAGTATCTAAATAATCACAAAATATGCTTCATAATATAGAGAGAGAAAGAAAGAAAGCTTATGTTTCTGGTGTGATTTTTAATTCTAACTTAGCCCTCTATTTATAGGAAAATGTTAGCACGCCGAAGCAGACTTAACCTGCAACCTGATGGCTTTACCTGTTACTATTTCCACCCACCACATTTGAATAAAAATCTCAGCACATTTCTTCACCAACCAAGAGTGGGGCCCACCAATTCTAGAATTTTCCACCAAAATGATAAATTCTAAAACTTCAATAATTTCTGAACCAGTCATCTCTTAAAATTCATAACAAATCATACGTTCATTTTTAACGGTTCAAAATTTGTGGATATATACTCAACTTACATATGTATAACATATCCAAAAATCACAACGATCCAACGGTCGGATTAAAAATTATAACCCCCGCAATATATCTCAAAAACCCTGATTGATTTTTAATACTTCCATTCCGACAAAAATACTGATAAAATATCTCAACATTAACTCCTTCATTTTTAACCAAAAAATATATCCAACATTTATATTCACATAAAGTAAATATTTTCTTATCATATGAATCAATAATTAATTATTCACAGATAATATTACAGAATCACATTTATGACAACCAGGCCGTTCCCAGGAAAGAAGGGGCTTTCCAATAAGAATTTCTCCTTACTGGCGCGTAATTAGGTGACCAAACCTCTCTTTAGACAGAACTTTTTAGACATTGCCAATAATGCTATCTAATAATATTATTTAAATAATATGAATTATTGATCTGATAATGGAAAATACTGTGCAGCAATAATTATTGAAACAACAATAATATAAAATATCAACGCAGCAATTATTGAATCAATAAAATAAAATATTGAACAATAACTACTGTAACAATTATTGAGTAGTGCCTTCTTACGTAAGAATCAATAATTGAAAAAAAATACTGTGCAATACCGTGTGCTACTGTGCAACTACGCGTATTACTGTATTTTAACCACCAGGTATTCCAACAGTGTTAACGGTAACAACTACGCCGGTATTTATAAAAACTCAATTTTGCCGTTTTCTTCATCCGACAGTTATTCTGTTATGGGGCCCACAAATGGCTGCGCCGTCGTACGAATATTTCCCGACAGAAAGAAAATTCCACGACCAAACGAATATTCCCCGACAACAATGAATATTTTATAACCACTTGCTTATTGTGAAAAATATTCATATATCACCCTTAACTTTAACTTTTTATCAATTTAACCATTTACTAAATAGAAAAATTGAATACTTTTATTTCATAAAATTTAGGGTCTTACAAACAAGTGAAAGGGAAAGCTGAAGGGATAAGTTATAAGGTGTTATTTGTAATAACTAGAGCTATAAATTATGATAATTTACTATTTATCATATAATGAATTACTTAAAGGTTATCGTAATTGGGAAGTAGACAACTTTGATATAATGCTTTTACTTAATTAATATATAAAGTAGTTTGAATGAATGGTATCGTGAAGCACCAAGTACGGGTTTTAAGTACTCGGATTTGGGGGCATCACATGTATTGTCAAGACCGATGAAAAGTTGGAAACCACACTCAAGGTTGTTGAAACCCTAAAGGGCCCACTAGCGCACGAAGAACACTTTCATTTTGATGAGAAAGGTGAATTAGTGGCTAATTCGAGTTCTGAGCGATTCTTTATGCCGATGGATGAAGTTAAGTTTGGGGGTGGCCAATCATCCATGTACGCCATGAACATCAAGGAATTGACAAATAGGAGGCATGAAATGGTCGTCTTCGTATATGAGCCGGATTAAGAGTAAATGCGAAGAGTCGGGCTGACGACTATAAACAAGCGCTTGGTGGGGAGATAACCCCATCTCAGTATCAATTTTTCTGCTTTTCTTTGTTTTCTGTCTTGTTAATAGTTTGTTTCTTCTATTATAGATGTTAATAAGGATTTTAGTAGTTTTGCATACTAGTAGTGGAATATTGGTTTATAATTATGCTCATAGGGATTTTTTGTCTAGTAGTAAGATTTCTAAGTGCTTACATGATGCATTCCATTGCCATATTCAGCATCATTGTGGTATTTATTTACGCAAGATTGTTGATAATTGCTTTTTAAACCTTTTGGTATCCTTGTGTTTGGTTTTTGAAATTCGTAATAGCCATTCGTTTTTAAGTTTATGTAAGTCTTTGTTCTATTGCTTGTTAATACACATGTTTTAAAGTTGTTCAGTTTTAGTTTACAGAAAACTTTTATAAAATGTGTGGCTAAAAGTTTGTGTTGGTGTGATTTTGGTTGTGTTCAAAGTCTAAATTTTTTTCAATTTTGCAGCACAAGCGCTGCAGCGCCTGTGTTTGGCCTTCAACCAGCGCTGCAACGCCTACATTAAAGCCCAATTTTTCAAGCCAGCGCTGCAGCGCCTGTAATAGCTTAGTAGGTTGCGCTGCAGCGCCTTCTTCCAACTTAACCTACTAGAAATATTCGCTGCAGCGCCTCTCTTTGTTCTTCAGGTTGCGCTGTAGCGGCTCTTTAGAATCCTTGTTTAAATGCTAGTGCTGCAGCGCCTCGTAATGAAGGAATCTCAGCGTTGCAGCGCCATTAGCGAGTTTTAGTTGACTAAGTTGGGCATTTCTCGGCAGACTCGAGCTATTTTTCCTAATTCTCTCGACAGCTCCCCCAATAGCATCTCCAAAAGAAAAAAAAATAAAACCTTCTTGCCTTAGTTCATCTTAGTCCGCATCTAAGCTTTTATTAGTTCCATTCCAAAGGATTCCTGCAAGTTTTTCATCTGGAGCTCTCATTAAATCCGAGGTAATTGGGTTTTAAAATCCCTTTTATGGAATTGGAATTTTGATGATTTTAAAACTTGAATTACATGAGCTTTGTTCTTAATCACATTGATATGCTATTTGCATTATCTTGAGATTCTTTGAGAAATTTTTGGGTTAGAGAGCTTCTAGGCAAAGTCTATAAACCCTAGTTTCAGACAAAGCGCATCAAGTGTTTGACGAATTGCCCAAGAGAGATTGGTTTACATTTTGGAATTGTTTGGCTTGTTCCTCGCATTGGTTTTCAATGTAGGCTATTACGGCTTCATATTAGGTGTTGTGGTCATTTGATTTTGGTTCAGTTTGGTGGATTGATTTTTGGGTTCCATTTTGGCCTGTGGGTTTTGTATTGACTAAAAATTTTGAAATGGCTCCAAAGAGACAAAGACTTAACATCGACGACTCCTCTTCAACGGCACCGTAATGGGACCAAACCAAATTTGTCAATGAGGAGGCTTTTGCACGATACAATCAAACATTTGCTAAGAAAAGTTTAGTACTTGAGAGGGGTTTGAGGCCAGACTCGAAGAAGGACGGGGACATGATGACCATGATCATAAACCGAAAATGGGTGCACTTCACCAAGTAGCCAGGGTCATAAAATTTCTCTTTAGTTCGAGAATTCTATGCCAATGCCAGTTTTAAAGGTCCAACACTGGTTCTGGTGTGAGGCCAGGCAGTGGCATATGACAGTGTAACGCTCAATGCATTTTTTGATATGCCTAACCAGTAGGGTTCTGATTACTTGGAAAATGGGACTCGACATGATTACCTGATGAATGGGATTAGTAGTTATGACTTGGATGACATTATAAAGTGGATTTGCAAATCCGGCACGAAATGGAAGACAAATGAATCCATCGGGGAGAAGACGAGATTTCGTCACCATACCTTCAGTTGCTATGGAAAGGCATGGTACAGTTTCATCTATGCCAATATCATGCCTACTCGTCACCACAACGATGTCACCAAGGAGCGAGCGGTCCTACTCTTTGCTATTGTCATCGGTCTCAACGTTGATATTGGCGTCTGCATTCAAGAGTCCATTCTGAAGGCGATTAAGGGCACTACATCAGGGGGACTCCCACATCCATCATTGATAACTAGATTGTGTAGATGGGCTAAAGTGCAGTGACGAGACAAAGAGGTGCAGCAGCTACCCATGGGTGTTATAGATCACTTCGTCATTACGTGATTCAGTAGGCAGGATGGTGCAGATCCTCATCCATGCGAGGAGGGCTTCCTACCTTCCTTCTGACCTCCACCTCCTTCTTCAGAGGCTGGCACATCTTCACAACATCTTAAGTTAGGTTCTTCCTCAGCTGGGCCATTGACAGAGATTTTAGCCTCTATGAACCTCTTGCGCCAGAAGGTAGATCGACAGAGTAGGAGGGTTGATGTTGTAGCTCAGTGGCAGGATCTATTCATGCAGTATCGTGCTGAGTTGGCCAACACTGTGGAGAGCATTTATGTAATATCTGGTGTTAACGAAGCTGATTCTATGCCATTCTAGTTCCCCGTGCCTCCTATCTGCCCTCTATATCCATCACCATCTCCTACTGCGGATGACGATGAGGACGACGACGGCACCGAGTGACCATCCCTCAGGGAAGCCCTCTCATATTGATTTCTGTATGCTATGCAATAAGGGCATTGCCCATTTTAAGTTTAGGGGTGTTTATCAGCTTTTCTGTCTTATGCCATGTTAGGATGCCATGAGTAGCAATTTGCTATTTCTGCTTTATTTCTATGTTTTTAGCAGTGTTTTGTGATGCATGGATTTGTTTTGTATTGCAATAATAGATTATATGCTTGGATTGCAGTTTAGTATGTATGACTGCATATTATAATCATGTTTTGGTTGTGTATGGATTATAGCCATTTTTAGGGCTTTTTCAGTTGCAATTATATAGATTGCTATATTTAGATAATTCTTGTTGATATCCATTTTTTGTGCCATGCTTTGGCTTATATCTTTTTGTGCCATTCTATGGCTTTACTAACCATGTCTTAAACTATTTATATGATGGGAATGGGTTATATAGATTATAAATTTTTGATTGCGGCTAATGATAAGCATGTTGGTTTTAGGGCTATTTCAAAGAGTTTATGTCAAGCAGGTGTGGATGAGGGGTTAGTTTAGTTGATAAGTCGAGACTTTTATTGATCTATTCTTCTTAGTGAGCACCGACCAACTATTATAGCTAGTTATATTTCTTATATAGTTTGTGTGGTTATTGTTTTGAAAATGCGTTAACTCTATTGAACTTAAATGAATACAAGGTAATAAAAGACTTAGACGCGTATGCAAATTCGGATCTTGGATTCTGGTATGTTTTCATGTTATAAAAAAAAGAAGAATAATTACAAGAAAAATGAAAAGAAGAATAACAAGAACCTTAGTTGACTAAGCCTAATTACGTGGCCTTTGTTGCTCAAGTCATTAGATCCTTAGGGGTGTTCTATACCTAGTTCCCTAAAGCCATCTGGCTTGGGAGTCATTGATCAAAAGCTCATTAACGGGTAACTTGGAATATCCTAATGTAATTAAGCATTGCACGGTCATCCTAAAGGTTTTGATTGTTAAAATGTATAGAATAAAAGTCTAATTTGTCTTAAGTTTGATTACGTGGCCTTTGTTGCTCGAGTTATTAGAACCATAGGGATGTTCTACACTTAGTGCCCTAAAGTCATCTGGCTTGGGAGTCATTGATCAAAAGCTCATTAACGGGTAACTCTGAATAGCCTAAGGTAATTAAGCATTCCATAAGTCAAATTTTAATGTCTTTATGCTAATGCCTTTGGATCCTTTCTTCCATCTGTATCTTTTTCTTAATGCTTGATGTTGTTAAAGTTTGGAGAGTTAGCATATTTGTTATTGCAATTGATTGTGTGAACTTATTTTGAGCTATGATTAGTTAGGATAGTTGATATTCACACACACACACACACACAGAATGGATCGAATACAGTCTTATGCTTGAGATTGATTGAACCCTTACTCATAATTGTGTTTTTCTTATTCTCTGAGAGTACCTGTTTTGAGCTTAGAAGCCATGATGCAGGTGTATAGTATTTAACTTGATTTGCATTTTTATTTTACTTTTGATGTTTTTGTTTAGATAGTTTTGCTTGAGGAAAAGTAAAGACTTAAGTTTGGGGGTATTTGATGAGTGGGATTTATACCCGCGAATCGGATCCTTTAATGCTTAAGAAGTTGCTTGTTAGTCGTATTTTATATCGCTTTTATAGTATTCTATTATAATTTTTCTTAATATATGTTTTTCAGGGCTTATTAGGTCATTTTCATCTTTCAGAGGCAAAAAGATCAATTTCATTGGACTGGCGCTACAACGCCTATTCCAGGCTTAATCCTGGCGCTGTAGCGCCCCTTCCTTACCAGCTTGATAGTATGCAGCACTGTAGTGCCTTAGTTCCTTCACAAACTGGCGCTGCAGTGCCACTTATTGACTAGAAATGTTGACTTGGCGTTGCAGCGCCTCTTCCAGGCTTAATCCTGGCGCTGCAGCGCCACCTCCGGTTCCCAGACAGACAGGAAGGCCAAATGACCTAGTTGCTGAAGGAAATTTATATATATATATATATATATATATATATATTGGACATCCTCCTTTTCTACTCACTCCTCTCTCCTCTGATAATCTCTCTCTCTTTTATTTAGTTTTCTCTCCATATTCTAGTAGATAGATAATGATTGTACATATAGTTTAGGTAGATTAGGGAGATGATTGAGATTTCATGGAGCTCAAGAGCACTTAGCAACATGAATTGGAAAGCTTGAAAGGATTGGAATTCTTGGAGACTAAAGAAACTTTGACAGAGTTTATTCTTCTCTATTTATTTCCTTTGATTTTGTAATCCATAAATGTTGTTTATATTGCTACTTATGTTTAGTTTAAGAGCTATGAACTAATTATTGACTCTAAGGTTATAATGGAACCATTTGTTAATTTGAATTGAATGTTTTATCTCTTTGGTTGGCACCGTATGGTTTGGATTAATATATTTATGCTTAATGATTCTTGCTAAGGAATTAGTGATGATTTTGGTAATCTATAAGAAATTGGAAAATGGATTGCATATTTATACCTTGATATATTGGCATGTGATTATGATTTGTCTACTTGATTCGACCGCATAATTTGTGTATAGGATAGGAATATACATGTGCGCCATGGGTGACCTAATTAAGAACCTATGCATTAAATTCCTTGTTATGGTTAATTCGCATAAGAATGTGTAGGATTATTACCTAGCTTGAATGTTCTTTTCTGTTTTATTCCCTATTGTGTGCATCTAGAGAGGATAAGTTTCTACATACCTCGGAAGAAGTGTATGAGCACTTGTGTGTTCTCGATCGACATTCCATCGTGACCACTAAGACCAAAGAGAGAAAGTTAGGAAGTTAGATGAAACATAGCACACCAAGTGTTTGAAAAAATGCTAGTGTGGGGTGAGTTATGATCTTAGCTTGTAGCGCCTTAGATACCAATCATTATCCATTTACTTGCTTTGATAAATAGATTTAACTAGATTAATTACACATCTTTTATTTAACTATTTAAATAAGACTTAAGCGATATAAAGTCGGTATTTGGTAAATATTAGTAATAATTACTAGTGGGTTCGACACTCTACTTTTCATTATATTACTTGTTATACCGTGTATACTTGCGTGTTTTTATTGATTGCGAAATCGATCAATACATCCCAATACACAAAATGTACCATATGTACCATATTCATTTCTATACACATAATGTACCATATACCATATTCCTTCCTATACATAAAATAAACTATTTAACTAGTTTTTAAGAGCATAATGTCAAAGTTAAAAAAAATAAAGTGAATCCCCTATTGTTTAGTCTCCTTCCTCTTTGACCTTTTGAATGCATTGCTTGCAGTTGGCTGTTGACTACTACCTATCTCAACTCTCCTTTTTGCAGCAGCTTTAGTCATTGCATTAACACTTACACTATGCTTGTTTCTGTTCAGAAAAATTCGAATGTCAGTCAAAGTCAATGTTGAGGAGGAAGAATGTGTCTGGAATAGTACAGTCGTTGCTGGAGGTGTGTTGATTGTTGGCAGTGTGGTTGTTCTTGGAGCTCGAGAATTAGGAATCTAAAAATGGTTAGAAAATTAAACATGAATGAAATTGTGTAAAACAAATGATAGGAAAATTATTATTTACTTGTAAAAACATAGCTTTGGCTGCCTAACTGGAACATTGTATTCCCATTTGGAAACACGTAAGTTCCAAATCCAACAGGAAGTTTCCCTTTCTTTCTTCTTATTAGCAGCTTCACTCTTTGTATCCCACTCTCACTCTATTTGGTTTGCCTTTTTCCCTTTCTCTTATCACCTTTATTAGCCTTTGTCTTTCCTTTATCCTTCTTTACCTGACATATTCATAAAAATAATGACATACAACAATAAAACACTGTATTGAAAATGCATTATGAGTTAAACTTCATTGTTTACCCTTTGTGATCCACTTCCTTCAGTTTTCACAATTTCAGCTTCAATTAGCTCATTTTAAGCTTCAGTGTGTCGTGTATTGGAGTTAGGGCATTTACTTTTATTGTGTCCAGCTTGTCTGTATTTTGTACAATGCATTGTTCTTCCCTTTTTTGTAAATCTTCCTGGGTTCTCTCTCCTTTTTAGTCTTTGAGGCCTTCCTTTAAACCTCCTTGTGATTGGTGCTGGCAACATCTTTTCATATGGTGTCTCCTCCCAAAAACTATTATCCGACTCTAAGAGATGACTGTGTTGTTTCCCAGAGGTACAATAAATATCTAGAAAGGGGGTTGAATATATCGCTAAAATCTTTTCTCTTATATAAAGATTAGTTACCAAATAATTAATTTGTTCAATTAATCTTAGCACAATGGAATATTAGTTTCAAAACTCCCCTTAAAGAATTAATGAAATCTCATTTCTAAATTTAGTTCCTGTGGATATTATTCACTTCATAGATGTATCAGATATAGCAAAAAATATGAACAGAAAGTAAAAGACATAAGAAGTTTAAGTGGTTCGGAGCACAAACAACTCCTAGTCCACTCTTCTATTTTAATAAGTAGTAAATCCACTAAGGATGAGGTCACTAAGACCAAATCACTAAAATCTATTATAACTGAACAACTTAGGATCCTTCGAGTCACTTAATCTCGGAATATGGATACTTAGTCCCAAATCACTAAGATCTCTTCAAGTCACACAGTCTTGGAAAGGTCACTTAGGCCAGGTCACTTAGCCCTCTTCAACTCACTTAGACTTTGATGAAAGTCACTAAGACAATCGAATCACACAGAAATGATGATAGTTTTAGGTGTTGCTAAGCTTTTCAATAGGCTTGATCCTTTCTGGTACTTAGCAGCTTGAATGATCTTTAATCTCGTAGAGTAGAGATTTATGTATTTTGGCAGAGGTTCTGCTTTTTACTTGATAATTCATACTTGGATTTGAATCCTACTCTTTTTATAGACTTCTGAAAATCAGCACATTAGAGAGTTCCCATTGGTGCATTTAATGCTCTATTCTAGATTGTTCTCTAATATTGACTTATAAGATATATACTAGAGTTGCTTTCGGCTCTAGCAAGTCACATCAGACTGCAGTCTCACCTACCACATGTTAGTGGTGACACATCTTCAATCTATCGGTTTAGATAAACCACTCTCTGATCTTATAATTTGAAGTTGAAGATGGTGAGTAACATCTTGAAATCTCCGCTCTAAAACTCACTGAATTTTTCAGTCCTATGACAGTTCCAACATGCTTTATGAACTTGGTCAACGGTATAGTGATAAGGAACGTAAAGTCTGAGCTTTATGTTCTGCTCTACGACTTGAGCTCTACTATCTTGTTTTACGAACTTCCACTCTACGATCTGCTCTATAAATGTATTTCTAAGAGGAGCACTCTACGATGCTTGAGCAGAATCTACGGACTTATCGTTATTCTTCGAATACTTTGACAACACTACGATTTTGAAGACAGCTCTACGAATAGTCTGAAAACTTTGCTGTCTCTTTGTAGCTTTACAATTTCTCAACTGTTGCTCTATGAATATCTATTTTACTCTGCGAGTAATATTGAATATAAAAAAGAGCAGAGTAACTCTACGATCGTTTAACAATACTATACGATCAACTTGATCCTATTACATATTCATTGAATCAACTTAAAGGATCAACCTAACAAGTTTGATCGTTCTAATTCTAAGTCCTTGAACAAATATATCTCAGATAAGGACTTTAAAAAATCTGAATAATTATACATTATAATCACATCATCAAATTTACATATGCACGAGTTAACAATTCCTAATAGTCTGTATCACTTCAAATATGTTTCCCTTTTAAACGATCACATAATTTTCTATTGGCTCCCTTATAAAACTGATAGCACATATAGCATGACAACAAGGGATCCCAGTTAGCTCAAACACCCTACATGTGCATATTTTATCTGCAAGATCAACCACAAACTTATTCCTATGACACTTAACCTACAATGTACACACCAAAATGACCCATAAATTATTCATTGTGACAAGTTAAAGTTATAACACATATGAGAGGTTATGTTTGCAGAATTACCTGAAACTTTCTATCCTTAGCCCATAATGGTTCATAGGCAGCTACATTCTCAATTTCAATATCTAACTTTTTCCTAATCCTAGGACATATAGTTATTTGAGTCTTAACCATTTCATCCCTTTTTTGGTTAAGTCTAACCATTAGATGACTCCTTATTTCCTTTAGCATGTTAATGAAGCCATCCGTCTAGACTTTATAATCCGTGCATTGAAGGTCTCACTCATGTTGTTCTCTACATTGTCTGCCTTGGAATGTGTTTGGAAATGTGATTTGCTCCATAGAGAGGGATCTTGCTCAAGAAAATTGACATGGGCTTCCCTTGACAACCTTTTGTTCTCCTTCATAGCTTCTTTGAATGTCACAATATGGATGACCATAGATGTTACTTAGAATGAAAACTGAAAAACTTAAGTAGAGAATCTCTTCCTCTAATTTGCATAAATATGTTTGGCACAATTAATGTGCTCAACATAAGGAAGTATCACCCTAATTGCTGGAACAAACCCTACAACCACAGAGTAGAAAATAAAGTAGTCAGTGGGATATGTATGACAATTATATTTAAATAAAATTTATGTACAACAAAATAAGAATAAAAAAAGTAATTGTTGTTTGCTAGTCACTTATAATGGTCCAACCAACTCCATCATTACCTTCCAAGTCTCCCAGCAACAGCTGCAGAAACCATCCACAATTATCCCTATTTTTACTTTAATACTATCTACTATGGCCCATGTTATTGGGTACATTTGATTATTATCATCTCTCCCAACAACAGAAAACAGTTGCCCCTAACCACAATCTTCAAAAAACAACCATCTAAGCCTATGATAGGCCTACACCTTTCAAACCATCCCCTCTTCAGTTCTTCAAAGCATACATAAAACCTCTGAAACTGAGCATTTTTTTTCTGGATTGTCTTTTCTAACCTTAATATCAACTGTGTTTTTTATTGCTCTTTATCAAATGAATCCCATAATCCCTGACTTTCTCATAGTGTTTCTATAATAATTCACCAATATTTCTCAAAGCCATTTTCCTTGCCCTGTGACACTTTGTCAAACATATATTTACCTTTAATTGGTTGGGTACGGTTCAAAGTATGTCTTGCTTTTGATCTCCTCTAATATCCTTGCTCGATCTGTGTTAAGAGGGGTGTAGATCTTGTTAACACTCCGATTCGAGTAAGGTGGTCGGCCACCTCCTAAACCCCAAATTATTGAAGCTTCTTTTTTGCCTTGTTTCTGATATGGGATTATTGCTCTTATCCCGATCCCTGGACTTATCCAATGTGTGCGTTTGCAGTTTCAGACTCCCCCATAGCCTCCTCAATAACAATATAATTCTCTACCTTGTTGTATGTGTAAGACCCCAATTTTTATGAATAAAGATTTAATTTTCTCTAAATATTATTTTGAATAGTAAGATGTTGATTTGATATAATGCTATAGTTGTGGGTGATATGTGCAAATTTTACAAAGTAAGCAAGTTATCATAAAATATTTGTTTGGTCAGGGAATATTCTTTTTGTCAGGAATATTCGTACGACGACACAATCATTGGTGGACCCCGTAACAGAATGACTGTCGGATATAGAAAGCGACATAAATAATTTTTTATAAAAAATAATGGTAAAATTTTTACCGTTAACTGTTAAAATACCCGGTGATAAAAGTACAATAATACGCGTGGTTGCACAATAGCACACGGTATTGTACAATATCTCTGATTATTAATACTTACGTAAGAAGTCACTCAGTTTTATTTAATTATTGCAACAGTAGTTGTTGCATAGTATCTCATATTATTGATTCAACTATTATCACAGTATCATCTGCACAATATTTTATATTATTAAATCAATAATTGGGACGACACATTTATTCATATTATTATTTACATTATTAAAAACATCTAGAAAGTTCTGTCAAGGAAAGGGGTTATGTTATTTAATTGCATGCCAATAAGTAGAATTCCTTATCGAAAAGCCCCCTCTTTCCTGGGAATGATCTGGTTGTCAATATTGTGAGATATAATATTAATGATGAATAATTGTTGAAAGATTAAAAATATGTTTATTGAAGATAAATAATTTATGGTAATATTTATTCAATTTTTGATATAAATAGAGGGGTTTTCGTGAAGTATTTGTTGTAAGTTTGACTTATTACATGGACCCCCACGTACTCATTTTTTTCAAAATCGCAGGTAGAAAGTTATCTCAGTTTTATTTTATTATTATTATTATAATATTAATAAAACAGAAATTTTTTTATATAAAACATAATACTTTTTATATTATATATAAAGTTATTTTCTTTATTAGATTATAAATAGAATATATTATATTTTATATAAATTTTTTTTATTGCACAGTGATGAATAGTAAAAATTAGAAAATCACGCGAATTCAGCTGATTCTGTGCCCGTGAAAAACTTTATGTTCACCCATGATTTTTTTTAAATAGTACCATGTCATTCTCCTATAAATAGGATGCTTAGTTAAGAAATGAAAATCACACCAGAATCAGATAATTCTTCTTCTATAATATTATGCGTATTTCTTTCTAGTATAAAGATACTTTGAGTGTAGCAAATAGTGCAAGATTTTCTCAAGAATATCTCCGCTATACTAATCAGAATTAGTCTCCTACTAAGGTAAAGAGTATTATTTATTTCATATTCATAAGAGATATTTTCATTCAATATTCGTAAGGAATATTATTTTCGTTCAATATTCGTAAGGAATATTATTTTCGTTCAATATTTGTAAGGGGTGTTATTTATTTCATATTCATAAGAGATATTATTTTTCGTATTCGTAAGAAATATTATTTTCGTTCAATATTCGTAAGGGATATTATCTTTGTAAGACCCAAAGTTTTATGAATAAATATTAATTTTATCGAAATATTTTTTTTAGTATTAAGGTGTGGATTTGATATAATGTTATAATTGTGGGTAATATTTATAAATTTTGCAAAGTAAGCAAGTTGTCATAAAATATTCGTTTGGTCGGGAAATATTCTTTTTGTCAGGAAATATACGTACGACGACACAATCATTGGTGGACTCCACAACGGAAGTATTGTCGTAGTTAGAAAACGACAGAATTATCTTTTTATAAAAATAACGGCGAAAGTTTTACCGTTAAACTGTTGAAATACCCGGTGGTAAAAGAACAGTAATACGCGTGGTTGCATAGTAGCACACGGTATTCATTATTGATGCTTACGTGAGAAGTCACTTAGTTATACTCAATTATTACTGCAGTAATTGCTGCATAATATCTCTCATACTATTGATTCAATTATTGTCACATTATCATCTGCATAATATTTTATATTATTAAATTAATAATTGAGACGACAAAGTTATTCATATTATTATTTGCAATATTGACGATGTCTATAAAGTTCTATCGAGGAGAGGTTTGGTCACCTAATTGCGCGCCAATAGGGAGAAATCCTTATCGGAAAGCCCCCTCTTTCTTGGGAATGATCTGGTTGTTAAATATTGTGAGTTATAATATTAATGATGAATAAGTTTGTGTTAATTAAAGATGAAATTGTTGATAAAAATATTTCCATTGTGTTGGGATTATTAGTGTTAGTAGAAATCGACATTTATTTCGATAATAATTGATTTCTGAAGGTTATATTGACCAATCGGGTAATTAATCGGATAAATGAGCAATTAATTGCTATTAGTTCACATGCTTATAACTATTTGTTCACATGTATGTACTATTGATTCACATGCATATACTATTAGGGGATGTGGTGCAAAATTGATAATACTTGTAGGACTAAATTAAAAATGGAGGTATAGATGAAGGTATTATACTGTAACTGTTTTTTCACATGTATGGAACTATTAATTCACATGCATGTACTATTGATTCACATGCATGTAGTATTAGGGGAGGTGGTGCAAGTTTGATAATACTTGTAGGACTAAATTAAAAATAAAGGAAAAGATGAAGGTATTATTGTGACGCCCCCAAATCCGAGTCCCTTTAAACCTCGGATCCGGTCCGCCACGATACTACTATCGTCAAACTATTTATATCTTTTATTCATAATGTAATAAATATAACTTTGCTTATTACAATTTAGAATATAAATTCTTTCCATTTCCAGGATCTGTATAATGACCCAAAACTTTTATAAGTTTCAAATTTTGGTCATTTACCATTCCCATCTTACATCATATTCGATGTTATAAAAATATGCGAAATAATTTAAACTTTTTCAATCTCCTTTGAAAAAAAATCTTTTATTGATTTCTCAACTTGAATCAATTACATAATCTTAAATCAAATTATATTATGATTCATTCTATTCGAATTACTGTATAAATTTTTACATCTCGATTCAAATTCCTCTATGTACCGCCTAGTACAACTTTACAACTTAACATGTATTACACATCGTAACCTACTATCACGTACATTTTCTAGAACCTAAACATGGTTCAAGAGTATATATTTAAACAAATGAATCAATCTCCTTTGACATTATTGATCTTTATCAATCAAGTAGCACATAATCTTTACCGTGAGTTCTTAACCTGCAACAATGGTTATTTGCAAGGGTGAGCTCGACAGCCCAGCAATTCTAACAGTTTTCATGCAGCACATAGCATAGAATAACATATTCAGTTCATGCATTCATAATCAATTTGTATTTACTACGCATGTTACTTCTCACATAACAGGCATATAGATTTACTTCACAAGCATATCATCAAAGATCAACTTTCAATTTCATACATATCACATATGCATTTCATATATATAAATCAACATTCCCATAGCATAATATAGCTCAACTAACAGTTACCGCATTCATATATCAAATAGAAACTGAAAGACTTACCTGGTTCGTAGTTTATCAATTACGACTTAATTGCTTAAAGCTTATCCGCACTTTGTGTATTCCTACACAGTTATATAATCATGGATTCATACCCATCAGTCATACATTTCATATGTTCGTAATATAAGAACAAATATTATTTCCTAACTTGGTTTCATTTTTTTACTTGAACTTAGGATAACCATGAGACTAGCTCATTCTACTATCATATTTATCTAAACAATCTTGTTTCATATCTTGTAGTCCTTAAGGACAATATATAACCATAACTTAAGACCATGCAGTTAACAAACTACTCTTGGTCACTCTGCAGAACGGAGCGGCCACGCTGCATTTAAGCTTGAGAGTGGCGCGGCCGCGCTACTCCCTGGCAAAACCAGACTTGAGCTTTTCATTGCTCAGTCTAGTCCTAACATACTATGCATTCTGATACATACTATAAACAAACATCAAGTAGGTTCTAATATTTCTTCAAGTTCTAATTTCAAATCATTTAGTTTTGAATTGCATAACTCTATGTTGAATTATTTTAATTAAGAAGGCTTAACAACTTTCTTTAACAAGATTCGATGTTATAAGATTTTAAACCATATATTGGTACTAATAAACCTCTAATACGCATGTTCACATGTGACACCCCCAAATCCGGTACTTCAATTTTCACATAATTTGGTGTTCACTATTCAAAAATCATATATCTATCTACCCATAATAAAAGTAAACCATGCAATAGATAGAAATAAATCCTTACAACATCTGAATAATAAATACAATCCCAGGTCATACTAACCTTAAATATCTGTGCGGAAACATAAACAAATAATAAGTCTTAAACAACATCGAGTCTTAACAATAACATTCTTAAAATTTAATAACACGTCTTCATCACTTAATAGCTTTGCCCTTGCCTTTGCTAGAAGAAGGCTCGTCGATTCTTTCTTTCTTAACTGCAATGTTATTATTACGCAAGAGTGAGCATGATTGCCTACAAGTATAAAAATGAAATAACAATATAATAACATGCGAGTGAATCGAAGAATTCTGAAATGAAGCTCAACTTTTGAACCAAAAATGATTACCAAGAATCAAAAAATTCTGAGGGTCATAAGACCTTGAACTATGTCTTAGGTTATCAAGGATTATTCTTGAAACATTTAACAGTTATAAGACTATGGACTCTTCTTCTCATACTTAGGGGGATCAGCCCTTAGTACCATACTGTGCACAATAACTTAACGCTAACGCATAAGTAATCCCTTTACAGGGTTGTTCATCTCATTTTGACGTTAGAGTCCGCACCAAAGGAAGTTTGGTTTGGATAAATCAATAAGGGTTTTGAAATTTAGAACGTTCATCAACTATGGACTAGTCGAATCAATAAGGGTTCGTTAGTCTAACAAGGTTCAACAATAAATGGTATTTGAATTGAATAACAATCTCAAGAGATATACAATAGAACAAGTATTGTATAACAAATTCATACTTTGAAAAGATAATTAATCTTTAATATAACAAATCAAACTTGATTTAATAATGACAAGAATTGCTTGAAGTAAGTTACAAACTTGAATAATGATAACAAGTAGGGTTAGGATACTTGCCTCGTGCGTAGATTACACTTTAACTAAACTCGTTCTTTGATTTAAATCCTACATATCAATTACGTTCACAATACCAGTCAATTACAACGTACTAAACATTATAAGTTCATTCTCTTTGTCTAACTTTGATTATGACTATACTTAGTCAATTTATCACATTCATTGTCACATAATTTACACCTCACAATTAACAAGCTAATTATGTAATCAATAATTCAATCCACATGTAATTATGTTATTTACATGTTAAGTATCTATTTTAATATCTCATTATACTTATAACATAATTTTATGTTCATTACATTAAGTTAACATCACATTCATGGACTTAAACACTTTAAAATTTTCGTTTCTGAATTTTCTGGAAAGTGGCGCTGCGGCGCCACTTTTGTACTAAGGCTTCGCGCTGCGGCGCCGTGGCGCTGCAGCTTGAGACCTGGCACTGCGGCGCAGTGGCGCTGCGGCGCAGTGGCGCTGCGGCGCAGTGGCGCTGCGGCGTGGGAAAAAGGCAGGCAGCCGGCGCTACGGCGCGGCGTACCAGTTGCAGAAATGGCAGTTCGCTAAAAATCGCTGAACATGCCAATTTCTTCCAATTTCTTAATTTCTACAAGAATTTAGATATACCCACATGATATAATTCATACATAATCATTACCCAACACTTAAAGAGTGATTTTAACCCATTAAAACATATAATTACATAATTAAAATATGCAAATTGCACTGTTATTGATGTTCTTGAACACAAACATGGAATTTAATACTACGGATTCGTTATAAGGCCAAATCCAACCATTTAAGTTTCGTTTTGTTCGTTTCATCATGCATAATCAAATAAGAGTATAATTTTACAAAACCATGTATGTTTGACACATTAAATTTACGTATAAGGGCCATATGGCCAAAACCCAAAGTCTGTAAATTTTGAGCAACATATACGACGTAAAATTATGAACTGATGATAAGGAATTATATACAATATATATTAAAACACATTAAAACAACATCTTAACACATATATGCACATAAGGCTTACAATTTCCAATTATAGAGACTTTACAGAAGACTGAAAGCCATTTTTATAAAAACTTTAATACGTAAATTAAAATTTGGGAAGGAGGAGATTACTCACAGATTAGTGTAGATAGAAGAGATGAACTTCTCAAATAATCAAACAACTAACAATTCTTTCAAATTCTTAATTCTCGCTCTCTGTGATTTCCTTGTAGAACTTAGAAAATGAAGAGAAGAAGAATACGTATAATAATAATAAGGGAAGGAACTGACGCGTTGTGGTCAGTTACCCAGTCATGGGTAACTTCCCTCAACTCCCACTAAGGCCATGTTTGGCTATCATTTTAATAGCTTATACCCCATTAATTTAATAAAACCTCTTATACTATAGTTAAATAATGTCACATTCCTTTATAAAATAAATCAATATCTTATTTTATTTACTTTAAATAAAATATAATAAATTCTCATAAATTCACATAGTCACATAATTAAATTTCTCATTAATAAATAATGTCAAATTATTAACTCTCTAATTAATAATTAAATTAATTAAAATAATATTAGGCTTATTAAATATTTCTTTTAATACAATAAGCTCACATAAATACATACTTGAATAATCAATATTCTCCACATTAATTTAATAAATATAACACATATAATTACATTAATCTACCATAATTTCATTAATTAATTATTTAATCTAATAATTAATTCATCGAAAAATATTTATTCAATTTAATAAATATTTATTTTAATTTATAAAAATCTCGTTTGTCACATCTTTCCCCTCTTAAAAGGATTCTGTCCCCAGAATCATGACTCAATAATTCATTCGTTACAATCTTCCCTACTTACAATGATTCTGTCCCCAGAATTGAAGACACAAATTAAACACATAACTCAGAGAAATCGTTCATCATTTTATCTAAATATAGATTTTATATTTCATACTACATTCCTTACTTTAACAAATTCTAGGTTTCGTTTCATAACTTTCACTTGAACTCAATTATATTCTGAGTATTATATATCTTTTAACCCATTCATTTCCTTTTCTAAGGATCGCTATCAAAAACACTCGGGATATAACATTCACCCTTTCTTCTAAGAATTTCGTCCTCGAAATTTTATCTATTAATTTTTATTCATCCGATCTATCAAAATAGATTTTACGTTAATACTATATTCATTCTTTGGGATTCATAACCACTTCTTTCCACAAAGATCTTTCTACAATTATTAAACTTTTTTATTAAAATTTTCACATTACTCTTTGATAACTCATATCTTTCTCACTTCAAAATCTCTTTTCTCACTTATTCAACATACTCATCATTCAGTATCGCATTCTACGACTTGCTTCTTCCTAAGGAATACTTTCCTTTTCACTTCCATCTTGCAGAATAACAAGAATCTTCCACAATTGTTCAATAATTGGGCAGTAGTATGAATAACTCAGGAATTTAAAAGATTCCAAATCATGCTGAGGGGTCACAAGACAGTGAACTCTATTCTCGATTTACTAGTGCTTCAACTCAATCCTTCACACTGCAAACCAAAGTGTTTATCAAGCACAAAGAATGAAAACACCCTCCATACATACACTAGGTGGTCAGCCTATTGTACCACTACGTTGGGCCGCAATGTAGTATTTTGTAACGACTATATGCGTTACGCTCAGATCCATTGTCCCTGAAAACATGTCCTCTTATAGGGTTGTTCAACTCAGCTTTTCAACATCTGAATCCGCACCAAAATAATTTGATTTGACATAACTTTTCAATGAACGTTTGAATTTCAAGAGCATCTTTCAATATTTGTCTAGCTGAATCAAATAGCATAGACCTCTACAATAATTCGGACATCAACCGAAATATACATATACATAGATATATATGTATTCTCATATCTTAAAGAAATTTCAAAAATCTTTTTATGACGTCATGATACCGCACTGTATTTACAGTCCGTTGAGGATTTCGTCATTTGGTGATTTTATCATACTACATCATACCATAGTGGGCTGACGATCCTTAGATCACATCCAACACTAAGTAACACTGTATTGATGACTCCATCATTTTTATCATCTTTGCACCAGGTTACATGATGCATTAATGATATATAAAATACATTTTGATATATTACAAATCATTTTTGTCTAGCCGAAGCAATTAGCATAGACATACGAATAATAGTATTGTTGTTAAAACTCATTGGTTCCATCATTTGATCCAATGTTTTTCAAGAAAATAGAAGTGTAAATATCAGCACGAAGTCAATAAATTTCGAAAGTCTAGCATAGCTAGTAGATTTAGAATATCCAAGTATCCATCAACTTCAATCTTTACTTCATTACTTCATTATTTAACCATTCTAATACTCTACAACTTCATCAATGCTCTCTATACTATGACCGTTTTCTACCCAAAATAGTTCATCAAACTTACTGCACATTAGAACTTCAGGAACTTGCCACAATAATATGAGTTTAAGAACTTATCCTAGTCAGACCATAGGCGTCCATTCGCTAAGGGGTTCAAAACATACCATATTATTATGAGTCACGAACTTACCAAATGCATTAGTCTTAAGAACCGCACCTAATCGTAATAATATCTGACTAATCTTAATAGTTTCTAACCATCAAATATACACATGAGAAAAGAATCACCTTTTTACCACACATACATTGATAGCGAAACACCAACATTCCAATGATTATCAATGTAATAAACTGAGTGCAAGCACAAAGCCCCTGCCCATACAAAGGTTTGTACAACTTAACCATCACATGAGTCCTCAGTTGAAATGCCACCTAACTCTATCTTACTCTTAACACTTACCCTTAACTTGCTCAATACGAAATCCTCGTATCACATTATCTATAACTCCTCGTGAGTTATCTTGTACTATATCATAGTACATTATCTTCATAGCATCAAGCTATAATCATTCAAACATTATAGACCATCTTCCTTTTATAACTTAAACAGATCACGTCATGATCTTATTCTATAATCATCTCCCTTAAAATTCTTTTCTTAACTCGTGATCATTTTGTTTTACGATCCTCATTCTTTCCCTTTTTCATCATTTTCGACATTATTCGTTATCTTGGCTATTGGAGTTAAGAAACTCCCATTTCTTATCTTTATATCTCTACAAGATTCTTCTTTGAATTTACTTGTTTATATAACAATTCTTCCTTTAAGAATTCTAACTTCATTTACATCGCTTAACATTTCATTCGAGTTCTACACTTTCATTATACACATCCATTCTCTACACTTGGTACACATCGAGTCTCTAACAGTTTTAGTATGGTATGCTGAATGGTTTCCCACAAACAACCAACAAACTAGGTTCCGAGTTACTAGTTCGTATATACCTCTGCTCTATGAAGGAATCGTTTAGCCCAGATACCATACATCAACTACTAAAGAGTACAATTGTACCATACTTAAATATTACTCTCTATTCTTAACTTCTTTATCACTCTTCTTATAGACACTGTCTATTTATTATCACCTTACATCCTTATTATTGGAGTTGGGTAACCCCACATTCATATTCCTTATAACTCTACGAGATTCTTCTTTGAATCCTGCCACGCAAGTTTTAATCCCTTCTATAAAAATTTCTTAAATTACTTCTTATTGTTCAAACTCTATCTGAGCTTATTCATTCACTATCTTCACCTTTTCTTCTCTAAGGTTATAGCCTAAGGTACCCCTACCTAAGGTTTATAACCTACGGCTCTGATACCAACTTGTGACACACCCAAATCCGGTACTTATTTCCACATGATTTGGTGTTCACTATTCAAAAATCATATATCTATCTACCCATAATAAAAGTAAACCATGCAATAGATAGAAATAAATTCTTATAACATCTGAATAATAAATACAATCCCAGGTCATACTAACCTTAAATATCTGTGCGAAAACATAAACAAATAATAAGTCTTAAACAACATCGAGTCTTAACAATAACATTCTTAAAATTTAATAACACGTCTTCATCACTTAATAGCTTTGCCCTTGCCTTTGCTAGAAGAAGGCTCGTCGGTTCTTTCTTTCTTAACTGCAATGTTATTATTACGCAAGAGTGAGCACGATTGCCCACAAGTATAAAAATGAAATAACAATATAATAACATGCGAGTGGATCGAAGAATTCTGAAATGAAGCTCAACTTTTGAACCAAAAATGATTACCAAGAATCAAAAAATTCTGAGGGTCATAAGACCTTGAACTATGTCTTAGGTTATCAAGGATTATTCTTGAAATATTTAACAGTTATAAGACTATGGACTCTTCTTCTCATACTTAGGGGGATCAGCCCTTAGTACCATACTGTGCACAATAACTTAACGCTAACGCATAAGTAATCCCTTTACAGGGTTGTTCATCTCATTTTGACGTTAGAGTCCGCACCAAAGGAAGTTTGGTTTGGATAAATCAATAAGGGTTTTGAAATTTAGAACGTTCATCAACTATGGACTAGTCGAATCAATAAGGGTTCGTTAGTCTAACAAGGTTCAACAATAAATGGTATTTGAATTGAATAACAATCTCAAGAGATATACAATAGAACAAGTATTGTATAACAAATTCATACTTTGAAAAGATAATTAATCTTTAATATAACAAATCAAACTTGATTTAATAATGACAAGAATTGCTTGAAGTAAGTTACAAACTTGAATAATGATAACAAGTAGGGTTAGGATACTTGCCTCGTGCGTAGATTACACTTTAACTAAACTCGTTCTTTGATTTAAATCCTACATATCAATTACGTTCACAATACCAGTCAATTACAACGTACTAAACATTATAAGTTCATTCTCTTTGTCTAACTTTGATTATGACTATACTTAATCAATTTATCACATTCATTGTCACATAATTTACACCTCACAATTAATGTGACACCCCCAAATCCGGGTACTTCGATTCCACGGGATTTGGTGTTCACTGTACAAGCATCATCAATCTATCTACCCATAAATAATATCAAACCACAATAGATAGAAATCATAAATAAATCTCTTCCCTTAAGGGTTACATCAACTGAATCATAAATAAATCCCAGGTTACTCTAACCTTAAAACATCTGTGCGGAATTCTAAACAAATAAGTCTTAAACAACATCATAAGTCTTAAACATAAATACATCATCAATTAAAATAACAAGTCTTCATCACTTGCTAACTTTGCCCTTGCCTTTACTAGTGGAGGGTTCATCGCTTCTTTCATTCTTAACTGCAATGTTATTATTAAGCAAGAGTGAGCACAAATGCCCACAAGTATAATAATGAAATAACATTATAATAATATGCGAATAATCAAAGACATCTGAATAAAGCTCAACTTTTGAATCAAGAATAAATAACATGAATCAAAAGAATTCTGAGGGTCATAAGACCTTGAACTATGTCCTAGGTTAACAAGAAATATACTTGAAACCTTTAACAGTCATAAGACTATGGACCTTCTTCTCGTACTTAGGGGGATCAGCCCTTAGTACCATACTGTGCACAATATCTTAACGCTAAAGCGTAATTAATCCCCTATACAGGGTTGTTCATCTCAGTTTGACATTCGAGTCCGCACCAAAGGAAGTTTGGTTTGGATAAATTCATCAAGGGTTCTGAAATTTAGAACGCTTATCAACTATGGACTAGTTGAATCAATAAGGTTCACTAGTCTAATAAGGTTCAACAATAACGATATTCAATTTGAATAATAATCTCAAACGTATACAATAGAACAATTATTGTATAACTGAATCATGCTTTGACAATATAAATAATCTGTAATATCATTCTTGAACTTGAATAATAGAAATGATAACTTATTCAAGGTAATTAATAATCTTGAAAGATATTAAGAAGTAGGGTTAAGAAACTTGCTCGACATAAAAGTAACGTTTAAGTTTAAATAAACTTGCTCAATAGAATGGAGTTAGGGATAGGATACTTGCTCAATGTAAAAGTAAAGTTAAGAAACTTGCCTCGTGCGTAGATTACACTTTAACTAAGCACGTTCTTTGAATTAAATCGTACATACCATTCATATACACAATACTTGTTAATTAATAATTAATCAACATAAATTCATTCTCGTTGTCTACTTTAATTATTGACTAAACTTAGTCAATTTATCACGTTGTCACATAATTTATACTTCATGAATTATCAAACCAATTATGTATTTAATAATTCAATTCACATATAATATTTTATTACATGTTAAACAACTATTTTATCATCATATTATTCTTCTAACATGTTTACATGTTCATTACAATAATCCACTAACACATTGTTAGACTTAAACATTTTTAAAAATACATTTCTGAATTTTCTGGAGAGTGGCGCTGCGGCGCCACTAATGTACTAAGAAGTCGCGCTGCGGCGCGGTGGCGCTGTGGCCGGGCCCTTGGCGCTGCTGCGCTATGGCGCCGTGGCTTGGGTCTTGGCGCTGCGACGCAGTGGCGCTGCGGCGCAGTGGCGCTGCGGCACGGGACTTCAGTTCTGGAGTTGGCGCCGCGACGCGAGACTCCAGAAACTGATTCTCAGTTCACGAAGAACACAGAGTTCAGCGAAAACAACACATTTTATCACTAATCTCACCAATTCACAAATACCCACATGTTATAATTCATGTATAATCATAACCCAACATATATAAAGTGATTTTAACCAATTAAAACACATAATTACATAATTAAAACATGTGAATTCACTGACTTTATTGTTCTTGGTGGTTTTTGAATATAAAATATATAATTTAACACTACGGATTCGTTATAACACCGAATTCATTTGTTTAAGGCTTAATCTCTTCGTGTTAACGTACATAACAACTTACAAGTGTAAAATTTAGGGATAATATATGATCAATACATCAATTATCACGTATAAGGCCATATGGCCATATTACGTACTCTGTTTATTTTGAAATAACAAGTCATCAGATTACTACACTTAGGGTATGGGATCATGCAATATATATATAAAACATGTTAAGCTACTCTTATGATTACATTTATACTCATAATTGTTACCATCTTCAACCATAGAAACTCTACAGAGGACTTAAGCCATAATTATGAAAACTTTAAAAAGACGTAGAAATAGAATTTGGAAAAGAAGAGATTACCCAAAGCGTAGTGTGGATTTTAGTAAGAGATGAATTCCTTCTCAATCACTGGCTCACAATTCTCCTCAACAATTATCAGATTCTCTCTAACTAGTTTTATCAGACTTAGAGAAAATAGAAAAGACGAAGACGTCGATTGAAATAGAACTGACGTGCATACTAGTCAGTTAACCCAGTCATGGGTAACTGCTAGTAACCCCCCCCTAAAGCCACGTTTGGCTAGCCTTAAAGGCTTAAACTCAATTAATTTAATAAACTCTTTTATTATATCGTTTAATAAGTGTCACACCCAATTGCACAATAATTCATATATCTTATTTAATTTAATATAAATAAAATATAATAATTTCTCTTAAATTCACATAGTCATATAAATAAATATCTCATTAATAAATAATGTCAATTTATTAATTCTCTAATTAATAATTAAATTAATTAAATAACATCATGCTTAATTAAATTATTTCATTTAATTCAATAAGCTCACATAATCACATACTTGAATAATAAAAATTCTCTACATTAATTTAATAAATGCAACACATATAATTAAATTAATCTACCACAATTGCATCAATTAATTATTAAATCTAATAATTAAATCGTCGAAAAATATTTATTTACTTCAATAAATATTTAAAATAAATTACAGAATTCTCGTTCGTCACATCTTTCGCCCCTTAAAAGGATTCTGTCCCCAGAATCACGGTTCAATAATTTCGACCCGTTACATTCTCCCCCCTTACAAAGATTCTGTCCCCAGAATCGCATGTACATAATTAAGTAAATAAATGAGGGTAATTCTTCATCATATTCTCTTCGAGTTCCCACGTAGCTTCTTCAGCGTTGTGGTTCCTCCAAATTACCTTAACAGAAGGTATAACTTTATTTCTGAGAACTTGTTCTTTTCGGTCGACAATCTAGACAGGAATTTCTTCGTAAGATAAGTCTTTCTCAAAATGCAGGGGTTCGTATTCAATTACATGCTTGTAATCAGGTTTGTAAGGTCGTAACACAGAAACATGGAAGACGTTGTGGATATTCTCGAGTGCTGGAGGTAAGGCTACCTCGTACGCAAATTCTCCAATTCTTCGCAGTACCTCAAAGGGTCCAATAAATCTTGGGCTCAATTTTCCTTTCTTTCCGAACCTGATCTTTTCCTTCCAGGGAGAGACCTTCAAGAAAGCATAACTACCTGGTTCAAACTCGATATTTTTACGATGTGGATCAGCGTATTTCGTCTATCGATCTTGAGCTGCTATCAGTCGTGCTCGGATCACTTTGACTATTTCTGCCGTCTGCTGTACCAATTCTGGCCCTAGCAATTGTCTTTCACCAACTTCATCCCAATAAAGTGGAGTTCTGCACTTTCTGCCGTATAACGCTTCGTAAGGCGGCATACCAATACTAGCGTGGTAACTGTTGTTGTAGCCGAACTCTACCAACGGTAGGTGATCATCCCAATTTCCTTTAAAGTCCATCACACAGGCTCGTAACATATCTTCTAGTGTTTGAATCGTTCGTTCGCTTTGTCCGTCTGTTTAAGGGTGGTAAGCTGTACTCATTCGCAGTTGTGTACCCATGCATTCCTGAAGACGTTTCCAGAAATTTGATGTGAAGCGCGGATCCCTATCGGAAACAATAGACACCGGCACTCCGTGCCTCGAAACAATCTCTTTCACATATAATCTTGCCAACTGATCTAAGTTAAATCTGATTTTGATAGGAAGGAAGTGCGCGGATTTCGTCAGTCGGTCAACGATAACCCATACTGCGTCGTAGCCTTTCTGAGTCGTCGGAAGGCCAACCACGAAGTCCATCGTAATATGTTCCCATTTCCATTCTGGGATCTCCAACGGTTGTAGCAATCCACTCGGTCTCTGATGTTCTGCTTTAACTTTCTGACATGTTAGGCATTTGGCAACACATTCTGCAACATCACGTTTCAAATTCGGCCACCAGAAATGTTGTCGAAGATCTTGGTACATTTTTGTACTACCAGGGTGAATCGAATATCTTGAACTATGAGCCACACTCAAAATTTCTTCCTTAATTTCTTGTACTGGCGGAACCCAAATTCTGCTTTCAAATCTCAATATTCCTTCCTTATCCATCTTAAATCTTGGTTTGGTTCCTTCAGATATCTTCGATGTTACCTTTTTGCATTCATCATCCTGAAGCTGATCCTCCTTCACTCTATCTAGTAGAGTTGTACCAGATTGCATCTGAAATAGCTTCTCATCAATCTCCATAGGATACTTCACTTCTAACTCCAGTTTCTCCATATCTGCAATTAGCTCCTGCTGAGCAGTCAACATCATCAATTTCTCACGACCCTTTCTACTTAAGGCGTCGGCGACCATATTAGCCTTACCCGGATGGTATAAAATCTCACAGTCATAATCCTTGATTAATTCCAACCATCTTCTTTGACGCATATTCAAATCTTTCTGTGTAAAAATATATTTCAGACTCTTGTGGTCCGTATATATTTCACACTTCTCCCCGTATAGATAGTGCCTCCAAATTTTCAAAGCAAAAACAACTGCAGCTAACTCCAAATCATGGGTTGGGTAACCCTTCTCGTAATCCTTCAACTGCCGTGATGCATACGCAATGACTTTGCCGTTTTGCATCAGCACACAGTCAAGTCCTTTATGCGACGCATCGCTAAAAACAACAAAATTTCCTGTATCATCCGGAAGAGATAACACAGGCGCTGTACTCAACCTCTTCTTTAATTCTTGAAAACTCTACTCACACTTCTCCGTCCAAACAAATTTCACAGCTTTTCGAGTTAAATTCGTTAACGGAGTTACGATCTTAGAAAAATCTTGTATGAATCTTCTATAATATCCTGCTAATCCAAGAAAACTTCTTACTTCAGACGGTGTTCTCGGCTGATCCCAGTTAATCACAGCTTCTACTTTGGATGGATCTACCGAAATTCCATCTTTATCGATTACGTGACCAAGAAATTGTACTCTCTCGATCCAGAATTTGCATTTCGAAAATTTAGCATACAACTTCTCCCTTCTCAATACTTCCAATGTTAACCTCAAGTGTTCTTCATGTTCCTCTTTGGTTTTGGAATAAACCAAAATGTCGTCTATAAATACCACCACGAATTTGTCCAAAAACGGCTTGAATACACCATTCATTAGTCCCATAAATGCTGCAGGAGCATTCGTAAGACCAAACGACATTACTAAAAACTCATAATGACCATATCGTGTTCGGAACGCTGTCTTCGGTACATCCTCTGGCCTCACCTTCAGTTGGTGATAACCACTCCTCAAGTCAATCTTGAAAAAGTATTTTGCTCCCTTCAATTGATCAAACAGATCATCGATTCTTGGTAATGGATATCTGTTCTTAATCGTGACCTTATTTAATTCTCTGTAGTCAATGCAGAGCCTCATCGATCCGTCCTTCTTTTTCACGAACAACACCGGCACTCCCCACGACGATACGCTCGGTTGAATGTACTTTTTGTCCAACAATTCTTGTAGTTGTACCATTAATTCTTTCATCTCTACTGGCACCATTCGGTATGGTGCCTTCGATATTGGAGCAGTTCCGGGCGCCAAATCAATCACAAAGTCTACTTCTCTTTCTGGTGGGAGTCCTGACAAATCGTCTGGAAATACATCGACGAAGTCCCTCACAATCGGTATCTCCTCTACCTTCGAGTTCTCTTTTCGACTGTCGACTATGTAAGCTAAATATCCTACACAGCCTTGTCTTAATAACTTCCTGGCCTGCAACATCGTCAGACAACTTGCTTGTCTAGGTGACTTGCTACCATAAAACACAACCTTTGACGGAGTCATAAGGTTAATACGCTTCTTTTGGCAGTCAATTACAGCCCCATAATTGGATAGCCAATCCATACCCAATATAACGTCGAATTCCCCCAATCGAATAGGGATAAGATCTACGTTCATGATATTATCCTTAATATCCACTCTACAGTTCTTATGTACGTACTTAACAGGGATTATTTCTCTATTCGCAAATTCTATGTTCATGGGATAATCCAATTCAATCTTAGGCAAATCTAAATTCTTGGCAAAATCTTTGGATATAAAGGAACAAGTAGCACCCGAATCAAATAAAACATAAGCATTAATTTCATTGATCGGAATGATACCTGACACCACCTCACGAGACTGGATTGCATCCTGCACCGTCATATTGAAAGTTCTGGCAGTTGATCGGTTTGTTGCAGGTGGTCCGGTGATGGTTAAGGTATTTCCACTGCTATTTTCCCGGTTTCCTCCTTGTCCTGATCCTCCCGATCCCTTCTTGGGACAGTCTCTTGCTAAATGATCTTTCGAACCACAGTTGAAACAAGCACCCTTCTTTGGGTTTGGACAATTTGGTGCTATGTGGCCTTCCTAACCACAATTATAGCACACTCTCTTTCCCTTCAAACAAACTCCTAGATGTGCCTTGTCGCAAGTCGGACATGCTTCTATCTTCTTTTTCTGCCCTCCGTGTTGACTTCCAGCTGTCGAGTTATCCGTCCACTTCCTCTTCTGATTATTATTATTCCCAATATTACTTCCACCAGTCTTGTTATTACCTTCATTCTCACTCTTTTTCTTTTTCTGTTCTTGGTTGTACTTAGTCACTACATCACTTCCTCCTTCAGCGAGAATGGCCTTTTCCAAAACTCCCGCAAATGTGTTAAGTTGAAACATTGATACCTTGCTGTATACCCAAGGCTTCAGTCCTTGTTCGAATCGTCTGGCTTTCCTCTCGTCAGTGTGTACTTGATACGGGGCAAACCTTGCCAACTCATCGAATTTAGCCGCGTATTCAGGCACGCTCATGTTTCCCTGTTTCAGTTCCAGAAATTGCACCTCCATCTGATTCTGCGAACTAGCTGGGAAATACATTTCGAAAAATATCTCTTTGAATCTCTCCCACGTAATTACACCTTCACCTCCTCGCATCTTGTTTGCCTGCCACCAGTAGCTAGCCTCAGACTTCAACATAAATGTCGCAAAAACGGTCTTCTGATCTTCTCGAACCCTAGCAACTTCGAAAACCTTCTCCATTTCCATCACCCACGTTTGAGCCTCGATTGGGTTTCTGGAACCTTTGAACTCTGGCAGTCCCACCGCCTTAAAATCTTTAAACGTTGTGCTAGGTGGAGCTTGCGGTTGGTTATTCATGACTCCAGTTAGTAAATTAACTAGCTGTTGAACTGGATTAACATTGGCATTATTGTTATTATTGGTTGACCCTTCCTGAGCCGGTTGACGTTGTTGTCTTCTCCTTGGCGGCATTTTTCTGTTAAGTAAACGTTTATTAGAACTTTATTTATTTCTCTACATAGTTAAGACATTACTCAACAATTTAACATATCACTTAACACATCATCTCAAACAACTTGATATCTTTTCATTCAAATAAAAAGTTTTAACATTAAACTATAGCATACTGCTATTTACATCATCTATCCTGGAATAAAGAATCCACAGGATTTAAAACATTCAAATATTAACATATTCCTTAGTTCATAAACACATCGGAATTTACATAAAACTATATAAGTCTTTCACATAGATAAACAGATTCTATTCCTGTCTTCCAAGGTGCTCAATAGCCTTGCCACGCTCCTCATTCATGATACGAGACATTGTCCTGCGATCCAAGATATACGATGGAAGTCCTTCAAACTGGATGGGGTACCTTAACACTCGCTCTTGAACCTCATCCATCGCATGATTAAGTGTGGCGTACGTGTCTTCAAGCTTTGCCTTCTTTGCACGACTATCATTTTCTGCACGATCTGCTATTTTCAGTCTTCCGGAGGTTTCCTTCAGTTCCTTCTTCAGCTTCTCTATCTCCTCGGTCTTATCTTCGGTTTGACCCTTCTCAAGAACCAGATCCCACTCCACGTTTCTTAAACGTGTATGAAGGGTCACAATCTCTCTATCCTTCTCCTCTAAAGTACACTGCTGAACAGTCGCTCGCTCAGTCAATTCCTGAACCTCATCTTGTAACTCCACGTTACGATCATATAGTGTGTCATACATCTCAGCATCAACAGTGTACCGTGGTAGCTCCTCTTCTTCTTCCTCCTCATCAAACTCCTCCTCAGGATCCTCCTCAGGATCAATCTCAGGTTCATGTTCCTGACCAACAACGGTGATCAATGGAGATGAAACCCTCTGAACTAACTGTTCCCTAACAACATGTATGTCTCGGGTCTCCTCTTCTATCGGTACTATAGGTACACGAGTTCCTTCCTCTCCAGCTTGACTAGCTTCTCCAACGTTCGACATCCTGACAACAAAATTTTTAAGTTTTAGTTACTAAGTCGCACTATCTAACGCATACTTAACACATAAACACATAATGTATTTTATTATCTTCAATGAATTACCAAAAATTCATTTCTTAAGACTCGATAAGAGTTTTCCTTTACTATCTTCTTTCCATAAGGTTACTACCTAAGGTTGATCCCCCACCTAAGGTTCATAACCTACAGCTCTGATACTAACCTGTGATACCCCCAAATCCGGGTACTTCGATTCCACGGGATTTGGTGTTCACTGTACAAGCATCATCAATCTATCTACCCATATATAATATCAAACCATACAATAGATAGAAATCATAAATAAATCTCTTCCCTTAAGGGTTACATCAACTGAATCATAAATAAATCCCAGGTTACTCTAACCTTAAAACATCTGTGCAGAATTCTAAACAAATAAGTCTTAAACAACATCATAAGTCTTAAACATAAATACATCATCAATTAAAATAACAAGTCTTCATCACTTGCTAACTTTGCCCTTGCCTTTACTAGTGGAGGGTTCATTGCTTCTTTCATTCTTAACTGCAATGTTATTATTAAGCAAGAGTGAGCACAAATGCCCACAAGTATAATAATGAAATAACATTATAATAACATGCGAATAATCAAAGACATCTGAATAAAGCTCAACTTTTGAATCAAGAATAAATAACATGAATCAAAAGAATTCTGAGGGTCATAAGACCTTGAACTATGTCCTAGGTTAACAAGAAATATATTTGAAACCTTTAACAGTCATAAGACTATGGACCTTCTTCTCGTACTTAGCGGGATCAACCCTTAGTACCATACTGTGCACAATATCTTAACGCTAAAGCGTAATTAATCCCCTATACAGGGTTGTTCATCTCAGTTTGACATTCGAGTCCGCACCAAAGGAAGTTTGGTTTGGATAAATTCATCAAGGGTTCTGAAATTTAGAACGCTCATCAACTATGGACTAGTTGAATCAATAAGGTTCACTAGTCTAATAAGGTTCAACAATAACGATATTCAATTTGAATAATAATCTCAAACGTATACAATAGAACAATTATTGTATAATTGAATCATGCTTTGACAATATAAATAATTTGTAATATCATTCTTGAACTTGAATAAAAGAAATGATAACTTATTCAAGGTAATTAATAATCTTGAAAGATATTAAGAAGTAGGGTTAAGAAACTTTGCTCGACATAAAAGTAACGTTTAAGTTTAAATAAACTTGCTCAATAGAATGGAGTTAGGGATAGGATACTTGCTCAATGTAAAAGTAAAGTTAAGAAACTTGCCTCGTGCGTAGATTACACTTTAACTAAGCACGTTCTTTGAATTAAATCCTACATACCATTCATATACACAATACTTGTTAATTAATAATTAATCAACATAAATTCATTCTCGTTGTCTACTTTAATTATTGACTAAACTTAGTCAAATTATCACGTTGTCACATAATGTATACTTCATGAATTATCAAACCAATTATGTATTTAATAATTCAATTCATATATAATATTTTATTACATGTTAAACAACTATTTTATCATCACATTATTCTTCTAACATGTTTACATGTTCATTATAATAATCCACTAACACATTGTTAGACTTAAACATTTTTAAAAATACATTTCTGAATTTTCTGGAGAGTGGCGCTGCGGCGCCACTAATGTACTAAGAAGTCGCGCTGCGGCGCGGTGGCGCTGTGGCCGGGCCCTTGGCGCTGCTGCGCTATGGCGCCGTGGCTTGGGTCTTGGCGCTGCGACGCAGTGGCGCTGCGGCGCAGTGGCGCTGCGGCACGGGACTTCAGTTCTGGAGTTGGCGCCGCGACGCGAGACTCCAGAAACTGATTCTCAGTTCACGAAGAACACAGAGTTCAGCGAAAACAACACATTTTATCACTAATCTCACCAATTCACAAATACCCACATGTTATAATTCATGTATAATCATAACCCAACATATATAAAGTGATTTTAACCAATTAAAATCACTGACTTTATTGTTCTTGGTGGTTTTTGAATATAAAATATATAATTTAACACTACGGATTCGTTATAACACCGAATTCATTTGTTTAAGGCTTAATCTCTTCGTGTTAACGTACATAACAACTTACAAGTGTAAAATTTAGGGATAATATATGATCAATACATCAATTATCACGTATAAGGCCATATGGCCATATTACGTACTCTGTTTATTTTGAAATAACAAGTCATCAGATTACTACACTTAGGGTATGGGATCATGCAATATATATATATAAAACATGTTAAGCTACTCTTATGATTACATTTATACTCATAATTGTTACCATCTTCAACCATAGAAACTCTACAGAGGACTTAAGCCATAATTATGAAAACTTTAAAAAGACGTAGAAATAGAATTTGGAAAAGAAGAGATTACCCAAAGCGTAGTGTGGATTTTAGTAAGAGATGAATTCCTTCTCAATCACTGGCTCACAATTCTCCTCAACAATTATCAGATTCTCTCTAACTAGTTTTATCAGACTTAGAGAAAATAGAAAAGACGAAGACGTCGATTGAAATAGAACTGACGTGCATACTAGTCAGTTAACCCAGTCATGGGTAACTGCTAGTAACCCCCCCTAAAGCCACGTTTGGCTAGCCTTAAAGGCTTAAACTCAATTAATTTAATAAACTCTTTTATTATATCGTTTAATAAGTGTCACACTCAATTGCACAATAATTCATATATCTTATTTAATTTAATATAAATAAAATATAATAATTTCTCTTAAATTCACATAGTCATATAAATAAATATCTCATTAATAAATAATGTCAATTTATTAATTCTCTAATTAATAATTAAATTAATTAAATAACATCATGCTTAATTAAATTATTTCATTTAATTCAATAAGCTCACATAATCACATACTTGAATAATAAAAATTCTCTACATTAATTTAATAAATGCAACACATATAATTAAATTAATCTACCACAATTGCATTAATTAATTATTAAATCTAATAATTAAATCGTCGAAAAATATTTATTTACTTCAATAAATATTTAAAATAAATTACAGAATTCTCGTTCGTCATAATTAACAAGCTAATTATGTAATTAATAATTCAATCCACATGTAATTATGTTATTAACATGTTAAGTATCTATTTTAACATCTCATTATACTTATAACATAATTTTATGTTCATTTCATGGACTTAAACACTTTAAAATTTTCGTTTCTGAATTTTCTGAAAAGTGGCGCTGCGGCGCCACTTTTGTACTAAGGCTTCGCGCTGCGGCGCCGTGGCGCTGCGGCGCCGTGGCGCTGCGGCTTGAGACCTGGTACTGCGGCGCGGTGGCGCTGCGGCGCGGGAAAAAGGCAGGCAGCCGGTGCTGCGGCGCGGCGTACCAGTTGCAGAAATGGCAGTTCGCGAAAAATCGCAGAACATGCCAATTTCTTCCAATTTCTTAATTTCTACACGAATTTAGACATACCCACATGATATAATTCATACATAATCATTACCCAACACTTAAAGAGTGATTTTAACCCATTAAAACATATAATTACATAATTAAAATATGCAAATTATACTGTTTTTGATGTTCTTGAACACAAACATGGAATTTAATACTACGGATTCGTTATAAGGCCAAATCCAACCATTCAAGTTTCGTTTTATTCGTTTTATCATGCATAATCAAATAAGATTATAATTTTACAAAACTATTTATGTTTGACATATTAAATTTACGTATAAGGGCCATATGGCCAAAACCCAAACTCTGTAAATTTTGAGCAACATATACGATGTAAAATTATGAACTGATGATAAGGAATTATATACAATATATATTAAAACACATTAAAACAACATCTTAACACATATATGCACATAAGGCTTACAATTTCCAATTATAGAGACTTTACAGAAGACTGAAAGCCATTTTTATAAAAACTTTAATACGTAAATTAAAATTTGGGAAGGAGGAGATTACTCACAGGTTAGTGTAGATAGAAGAGATGAACTTCTCAAATAATCAAACAACTAACAATTCTCTCAAATTCTTAATTCTCGCTCTCTGTGATTTCCTTGTAGAACTTAGAAAATGAAGAGAAGAAGAATACGTATAATAATAATAAGGGAAGGAACTGACGCGTTGTGGTCAGTTACCCAGTCATGGGTAACTTCCCTCAACTCCCACTAAGGTCATGTTTGGCTATCATTTTAATAGCTTATACCCCATTAATTTAATAAAACCTCTTATACTATAGTTAAATAATGTCACATTCCTTTATAAAATAAATCAATATCTTATTTTATTTACTTTAAATAAAATATAATAAATTCTCATAAATTCACATAGTCACATAATTAAATTTCTCATTAATAAATAATGTCAAATTATTAACTCTCTAATTAATAATTAAATTAATTAAAATAATATTAGGCTTATTAAATATTTCTTTTAATACAATAAGCTCACATAAATACATACTTGAATAATCAATATTCTCCACATTAATTTAATAAATATAACACATATAATTACATTAATCTACCATAATTTCATTAATTAATTATTTAATCTAATAATTAATTCATCGAAAAATATTTATTCAATTTAATAAATATTTAATTTAATTTACAAAAATCTCGGTTGTCACATCTTTCCCCTCTTAAAAGGATTCTGTCCCCAGAATCACGACTCAATAATTCATTCGTTACATCACATGTATCTATCTCATTTACATAGACATAGCATAGTTCATTTACTTTTAAAACATGCTTAAATAACTTATGTGATGCTTAACTAATTGAGTGCACATATCATTCATGCTTAAAGGAATAAACAACTTTACCATGCTTGCTTATAAGGTCATAATGCAAGTAATAAAATGCTCATCAAAATTAGTTTCTAAAACTTTTAAATTTCTCTTTAAAACCTATACTAAACCGAGCTTGACAACCTTTTATGTGCAATATATCTTGAAATTACATTCCTTACCCATCCGCGCATATAACTAGGCCACATTCACATGTTCCCAAAGTCAGAACTTAAAATATACAAAGTTCGTCAAGTTTCATTTTCAAAACTTCATGTTTTCTTTTAAAAACTCATGCTAAACCTAATTAATATACAAGGTAACTTCGAATCATACCTTATACTCATTTGTACATTTAACTAAGCCATATATGCATGCTCACATGTATATTACTCATTTACACCAAGGTTGAATAGTTTAACACTTGAAAACTTATAATAAACCATGCTTAAAAAGTCTATAATATGCTTAACTAGATGGTGATCATATTCGTCATGTTTAAAAGCATAAAATACCCTAGCATACGTACTTGAAAAGTCAGAACTTAAAGGATATAAGGTTTGTCTTGGTTTGCTTTTCAAAACTTCAAGGTTTCTATTTTAAAAATCATTATAAACCAAGCCAATGCAACTCATTCTTGGAAAGCAACTTAATATCAAATGTTAGGTCCCTTTACATACTTGTTTAAGTCAAACTAACATGCTCATAAAAATAGAACATGGATTTCATGACAGACATACGACGCGGCTGCGCCACTTCGACACCAACCCAGACTTGGCATCTGCTTCTGTAGAATTCAGACCACATAACATATACTATTCCATTTAGCATGCTTAGGCCAATTATACTGACTTCATAACATACATATATATCAGACAACATGATGACGTCAATTCACAATTCAATTAATCAAGAAATTCATTCTAATTCTTAGGAATTCTTCAAACTCAAACTTTAGAACATGGTTTAAGAATTATACCTATGTGAAGCTTAAATGACTAAACATTCTCCCTTAGACTTCTGATTACAGCTCAAATTCAACAATCTCACTCAATTGCAACATTATACTCTCTATATGCAACTTATTAGATAAATTTTCAAGTAACAGAGAATGAGAAGAAGAGGGTACTTTATATAGAGAATTTGTTGCCCAGTCTCTAGCTTTGCACCAAAATTTAAATCAGTGGAGAATGGGAGTAAACAACAGATATGAAAGAGTTGGCCAACTACCAACTTTATATCCATCATCACCATGGATTATAGTTACTTGAGTTTACGCAATAGAGGAGTAGGCCAATGGCCTATACACAGCTGATAATTATTTGGGACAAGAGCAATTCTCAGCAACTTGTGCTTAATTTTGTTCAGTTAGTTATTTTACTTTCCAAAAATGGGGTTTAATGTACAATTGTTACCATAATATGAAAATTAGGGAATCTAATATATACCCATATCATATAATCCATGTACATTTGGGCTAGTCCAAATAATATTTTAATTGGGCTAATTATAATTTAGTTGGGTATTCCCACCCCATTACTTCATATCTCACATAAATATCAAAATGATTAATATCAATCATTTATTCTCCTTCCATTAATAATTCTAGTCAAACCTTTAGTTTGGTTTAACTTTAATACTTATGCCACACAAGGCTCAGTTATCTCATTTACTGGAGTTATATAACTCAAGCTCATTATTTCTACAATAAATATTAAGGGTCTAGGCCACGTTTGGCTTTTTCTCAATACCATATTATTTTAATATTTATTTAATATAAAGTTTGTGTGACACATTTTACTTTAATACTAAATTCTTTAACTTACTTCAAATAATTGTATACTTATAATATGTATATTCTTTACACTTAGAATAATTAATATATACTTTATTAATTATTTAAATTATACACTATTCGTATAATTATTTAATTGTTCCCAGACAACTTTCTTAATATTTACATTTAGCCACATCTTAAATATTAATATACTATATAAATCTCTAACCAATATTTATTTATAGATATATTGGTTTTCTTCTATTATCCATCACTTACTTTTCAAATATTACAATACTATGTAATATATTTAAAATATCAAATTAACATATTCTTTCAATTTTTTTATGCAACACATAATCCTTAATTCACCATTTTATGTAAATGAACTAATCCTTTCTATTCAATTTAATATCATGCCATTACCATGCAAAGCTTCATAATATAATATTCTATGATATCACTTAATTAACCAATATTTATTCCAGGTTAATTAATTAATTCTTATTCAAGTCATGTTTTGCTAACTTAATTCCTTCATGAACAACTTAGTCACCATTTATGACCCTTATAAGAGTTATTAGCATACATTTCATGAATTTAAATTCCACAAACTGATCCTACAGACCGGCGCAGCTGCGCTGGTCATCGGCTTGGAAATGGCGCAGCTGCGCCATACCAAGTTCAGAGGCAGACAAGTTCTGCATTAGCAAAAATAAAACCTACGCTCCTAATCACTTTACATATACCTCATAAATGGTAACTCATCTAAAATCAACCTTTTCTTTGATTCCACACCATAGATTACTATTTTCTTTAATAATTTAATTATCAACTTCGAGTTTTAAAACTCTATCTTTCCTTAATAGTTTAACCAACAATGAAATCTCCTTTACAGATTTCTTACCACAAAACTCAAATATAAAGCACCCACTATAATCACATTCACTATTTACTTGAGTTATTCTTAAACCCCCTTCAAATTATATTATTCCATAATATAAATTAACCAATATTTCTACTTGTTAGTTAATTCACGTAAGTAACTAATTTATGCTTTACTATCTCAATCTATCCATGGATAGCTTAAGCACTAACTAAAACTTATATTACATTATACCAGTTACTAGTATATATATACAAGTCTAAACCTAGCACACATCGAGTCTTTAATAGTATTCAATATAGTACACTGAGTGGTTCCCACAAACAACCAACAAATTAGTTTCTGTCTCGTCTACACTGTTTTCGCAGTGAGTTAGATCGGTTACTAATTCATATATACCTCCGCTCTCTGAAAGAAGCATTTAGCCCAGCTCCTATACATCCACCATTAAAGGGTACAGTTGCACTGCCTTAGACTTGATACTCACTTGTACATATACTCAAGAATTTGGCGATTATCAAAGATATTTAATGTCACCAACTTACTATGATAAAATAATTTTACATAAATTATTTAATATTGATAGATAAATTTTTATCCATCTTCTTTACTTCAAATAACTCGCCTCTTTAATAAATAACAAATATATAATAATAATATATTTATTAAACACAGAAATCACTTATTGTATAGTTTATATTACCCCATGCAACACCATACTACATACCTCGTATCACATAAATATTCTTGTTCGAACCCATCTCATGCTTTAAAAATTTTATTTACAAAATTCTTATTTTAATAATTTCTGAAAATTCGGGTTCTTACAATTATACTGTAATAATTCGAGCCCCAAAACGTACAATTATCGAAACTATATTTTTCTATAAATATAAGCTCATTCTTCTATTATTTTCACTAATTCACTAAGACTCACTAGAGTAATTATAGAGAGAAAGAAGAAGAGTATTCTGCTACTTCACTATTACAGTATCCAACCTTCTGCTAAGGTAAGGGGTATTATTTCTTTCGTATTCGTAAGGGATATTATTTTTGTTCAATATTCATATGAAATAATATTTTCTTCCATACTCTGTAGTATGTAAGTAATATTATTTCATTTCGTATCCCTATTTCTACACTCATTTTGTTTAAGTATTGCTTCTATAATCCGTGAAATTAGTAGAATATCTTTGAAATTTGCGCTTCATCTAGTATCGTTTTACAAGAATATTTTTCTGAATATTCTTGTTAAATTTTAAGCTTTTTATGCCGGAGTACTATTTATGGGTACTATTCATTTATACGGCACTATTCATACGTACGCCACTATTCATACGTATGACACTATTTATAAAGTATTATTCACAGGTACTATTCATGGGGTAATATTCTCAAAGTACTATTCACAAAGTACTATTCACTCGGGTACTATTCACCCAGAGTATTTTTCATGACAAAAATTGATTTCTTTTCTGTTCAAATCATTTTGATATAATATTATTCTTGAATTTTACTCCATAAAGCAGTATCATGTTGACACTTTGGATATTTTTAAAACTCTGGATAAATTTAAAGTCTTTAATATTTATCCATGATTTCGTTTGATTAATACTTATATCATTGTCATCATCCTCATGCTTATATTATGATGAAAGTCATCTTTGGCTTACGTGCATAGATGGACTGTTGGTTGGTATGATTATGACCAGGGATCACACGGTATAATCCTGACCTGTAATGTTATAAGTGATGTGGATTATTGAGTTGAGTCTCAGCGACAGTTGTTGGTATGATCATGACCATAGGTTCTCTTTGGCCAAGGGTGCAAAGATGAATTGTTGTTTGGCATGATCATGACCATTGATGAAAACACGAATATCCTTGGCCCGTAGTGCATGGATAATTCGTGGTCGTGATACTAATGAATATCCTTGGCCCGTAGTGCATGGATAATTCAGTGATGTAGATTATTTATTAAGCTGAGTCTCAGCGATAAAATTGATGATAAACTTTTAAATCATAGAAGATAGTAGATATCATGCTCTAACTGACTCTTCTAATGGATTGTTATTTTCACTACGGTTGTTGATTTAAAACTTGTTGTCTATTGTATCCTATCAGTTGTTATACTGTTGAAAGCTAAGGATAATTTATTCTGCATTATCTTAGTTATAATATTTCTTACTGAGTAAGTTGAGCTCACCTTTTTCTTTTATTATTCTCTTCAGAAAATGAGAATATAGCTGGGACTAGTCAGGGAATGGAGTGACGGTCCGAAATGGTTGCCATAGTAGTCCTCACTATTTTATGAAATAGTGTGATAATAATTGTAACGAGATTGAATTTGAGTTTGGATATTGTCTAGAAGATAATATTTGTATTAAAACTCAAAGCTACGTTTTGTCGTATTTTACGCGACAGTTGTATAATTAAGTTGTAGTTGTATTCTGTACCATGTATTTGGTGACTCAGAATGAGTGATGAATACCTATTTTGGGGGCGTCACAATCTTCGTTCAATATTCGTAAGAAATATTGTTTTCATTCAATATTCGTAAGAGATATTATTTTCGTTCAATATTCGTAAGAAATATTATTTTCTTCCATACTCTATAGTATGTAAGTAATATTATTTCGTTTCATATTCCTAAATCTATACTTATTGTGAGACCCCAGATTTTATGAATAAAGATTTAAATTTCTCGAAATATTTTTTTAATATTATGGTGTGAATTTGAGATAATATTATAGTTGTGGGTAGTATTTATAAATTTTACAAAGTATACAAGTTGTTGTATTATATTCGATTGGTCGGGGAATATTATTTTTGTCGGGGAATATTCGTACGACGACACAATTATTGGTGGACCCCACAACGGAATTATTGTCGGATTGAGAAAACGACAAAAATATTTTATGGAAATAACGGCGGAAGTTTTACCTTTAACTGTTGAAACACCCGGTGTTAAAAGTACAGTAATACGCGTGGTTGCATAGTAGCACACGGTATTGATTATTGATGTTTATGTGAGAAGTCACTCAGTATTGTTCAATCGGGTATTCGGGACACTTTTTGTGTCGGAGTACTATTCACGAGTTACTATTCACGAGTTACTATTCACGAGTTACTATTCACAGGTTACTATTCACCCAAATTACTATTCACTCTAGTATTGTTTACTCGGGTATTTGGGACACTTTTCGTGTCGGAGTACTATTCACGAGTTACTATTCACGAGTTACTATTCACGGGTTACTATTCACCCAAATTACTATTCACTCTAGTATTGTTCACTCGGGTATTTGGGACACTTTTCGTGTCAGAGTACTATTCACGAGTTACTATTCATGAGTTATAATATTAATGATGAATGTTGTTTGGAGTTGAATTTGGTGACGCGGACGTGATATTTAAGTCCGGAACGTCGAAATTAGTAAAAATAGTCTATAAACACAAAATTTTCTGAAATTCACTATTTGGTCAAAAAGTCAACAGTTGACTTTTTTGGAAAAAGTCAAACTTCGAAATTTCAAAATTTATATTTTGATAAAAATGGTTTCATTATGTTAGAATTGTTTGTGTTAGTAAAAATTTATATTTATTTCGATAATAATTGATATCTGAAGGTTATATTGACCAATCGAGTATTTAACCGGATAAATGAGCAATTGATTGTTATTATTTCACATGATTATAACTATTTGTTCACATGTTATACTATTGACTCACATTCTTGTTACTATTAGGGGAGTTGGTGCAAGATTGATAATACTTGCATGACTAAGTTAAAAATGGAGGTATAGAGGGAGGTACTATATTGTAATTAATTTTTCACATGTTTAGAACTATTGAGTCACATGATTTTACTATTGATTCACATGATTTACTATTAGGGGAGTTGGTGCAAGTTTGATAATACTTGGATGATTGAATTAAAAATGAAAGAAAAGTTGGAGGTATTGTATTATAATATTTCGAGCCCCAAAACGTGCAATTATCGAAACTATATTTTTCTATAAATAGAAGCTCATCCTTCCTTCATTTCTCATCAATTCACTAAAGCTATAGAGCATTTATTATAGAGAGAAGGTATAGAGAGAAAATCTATAGAAGAAGAGAAGTCTGCTCCCTCACTACTCCTATATCCAGTTTCTTTCAAAGGTAGGAAATATTATTTCTTTCTTTCATCTTCATGAAGAGAACTTCTGTTGTTCCATTCTTTGTTATTATGTTGGAATAACCTATTTATGCGAAGTACCGCATACTTGGTGAAATTCTTTTATTATTCCATTCATTATTATTCTGCTGGAACATCCTGTCTGTGCGTTCTACTTCGGACCTGGTTCCATTATTTATTATTCTGTTGGAACATCCTGTCTGTGCGTTCTACGCCGGACCTGGTTCCGTCTTTACTATTCTGTTGGAATATCCTGTCTGTGCGTTCTACGTCGGACCTGGTTCCGTCTTTACTATTCTGTTGGAATATCCTGTCTGTGCGTTCTACGCCGGACCTGGTTTCGTCTTTACTATTCTGTTGGAATATCCTGTCTGTGCGTTTTACGCCGGACCTGGTTCCGTCTTTACTATTCTGTTGGAATATCCTGTCTGTGCGGTTTACGCCAGACCTGGTTCCGTTATTTATTATTCTGTTGGAATAACCTGCCTATGTGGTCTATCGCATGCCTGGTAATTTCTTTTGTTATTCCATTCCTTATTATACTCAGTTGGTTAAAGTTTTGACTTCTATACTCCATGAAATTAGTGGAATATCTTTGATATTTGCGCTTCATATAGTATCTTTTCATGGAAATATTCTTATAAGAATTCTTGAATTTTACGCCACAAAGCAGTATCATATTGACAATTTGGACGTTGTTAATTCTTGGATAAATTAATTCTTGAACTTGTTTTATTAAATTCTTATATCATTGTCATCATCCTCACGTTTTTAAAATGTTGAAAGTCATCTGTGGCCTGTAGTGCATAGATGAACTTGGTGTGATTATGACCAGTGATTATTCGGTATAATCATGACCGTAATGTTACAAATGATGTGGAAAAAGTCCTCATTGGCCCGTAGTGCATTGATGGACAGTTTTTGGTATGATTATGGCTATGGATTCTCTTTGGCCGTAGTGCAGAGATGAATTATTTTATGGCATGATCAGGACCGTTGATGAAAACATGATTATCTTTAGCCGTAGTGTATGGATAATTCGTGGTCGTGATACTAAAGAATATCCTTGGCCGTAGTGCAGGGGTGATTCGATGATGTGGATTATTTATTAAGCTGAGTCCCAGCGATAAAAGTCATGAAAATTCTTTTAAATCATAAAAGATAGTAGATTTTATTTTCTACTTGACTCTTTTAATGGATTGCTTGTTCCGCTGCAGTTAAACTTGATGTCTATTATATTTTATCAATTTAACATTGTTGGAGACTAATGATAATTTATTCTGCATTATCTTAGTCATAATATTTCTTACTGGGCTAGTTGAGCTCACCCTTTCTTTCAATGTTCTCTTCAGGAAATGAGAATATAGTTGGGACGAATCAGAAAACGGAGTGATGGACCAGATGATAGCATTAGTAGTCCTCACTATTCTATGTAATAGTGTGATAATAATTATAATGAGGACTCCTTTTGAGTATGAATACTCTCTAGAAGACAATATTTATATTCAAACTCACAGTTTATGTTTTGTCGTATTGTACACGATAGTTGTCTTAGTAAGATGTATTTGAATTTTGTACCATATAAGTGGCGACCCAAGATGGGTGACGTATACCTAATTTTGGGGGCGTCACACTTATTTTTATAAGTATTACTTCTATAATCCCTGAAATTAGTAGAATATCCTTAAATTTTGTGCTTCATCTGGTATCGTTTCATTGGAATATTGGTCTGAATTTTCTTATTAAATTTCAATATTTTTATTTGGGGTACTATTCACGGGATACTATTCATTTGGGTACTATTCATGGGTACTATTCATACGGTACTATTCATAATTATTGTTCACAATGGAATTTAATTTTCTTTTATGTCCAAATTATATTTGATAAATAAATATCATTCTTAAATTTTACTCCTTAATTAGTTATCATGTTGACAATTTGGACATTCTTGAACTCTGAATAAATTGAATTATAAATCTCTAATATTCATCCTTGTTCTCACTTGATTGATTCTTTATATCATTGTCATCATCATCATGCTTATGTTATGGTGAAAGTCATCTTTGGCCCGTAGTGCATAGATGGACTGTTGATTGGTATGATTATTGTAACATTCTATATTTTTTAAATGTAAGTTATAAATATTTATTGATTTATATAAATATTTATTGGATGTGTTTATTATTGAATAAGTAATTGTTCAATTTGATTGAGTTGTTTTAGTTAATTATTTATTTTTTAAATAATTAATGTGTTATGTGGATTGAGTTATGTGATTAAGTGATTTATTTAATAAATTATTATTTCATAAAGTGTGACAAATAACTATGTGATAAAGAGTTATTAAAATAAATTAAAGTCATTTTAATTTAGTTTTGCCAAACAAGGTGTAAGTATATTAATCATTTAAATTTTTAATGGTTTGCCAAACAAAGCCTTATGACTTTGAATTTCTTTTGAATTTAAATTATTAATTAAATTAATAAAATATATATAATATATATTATTTTGGGTAACTGCTAAATTAATACGATCATTAGTTGAGCGTCAGTTTTATACGTTTTAGTTTTAAAGGTAAGCGTTGGTTTTAGTTAATATTACGTATATGCTATTTTGGCTTAAGCCTAATCAACAGTTGAAGTTTGTCTGAGATAGTTGAGAGAGAGACAGAGAGAGGAAAGCTATGAGATTATCATTATCAGTGAACAACAAAGTTTTCTAAAATCAACAAAAAGGTAGGTGCTTATAACCTTAAATTATGTGTATGTAATCATATATGTTTCACGCTATATACTTACTGTGAATTTGATAGTCTGTGTTCTTGAAAATCATTCACTCTGTTAAGGTTTTTACCAAAAATTATCTGTAAAACATGTTCTAGAATTGGTTATGATGTTATGTGTTTTTATTTTTATAATTGTTATAGTTAGCATATATATATATATATATATATATATATATATATATATATATATATGTGTGTGTGTGTGTGTGTGTGTGTGTGTGTGTGTGTGTGTGTGTTGTATGCTAAATTACGATTTAGAAAGGGAACTTGGTTTTACAGTGGAAAATATATATATATATATATATATATATACACGAACATATGATTTCATGATAACAAAAATTGTGAACTAATACGCGAATTGAACCTTGTATATGTTAATTGAACTATACATGTTAATTTGTTAGATGTTGGTATACTTGTATTTCAAAGGAATCAAATTTGGTTGATAACAGTGAAAATTTCGTTCACTATACTTTAGATATCAACAACGGAGTTTTGAGTTTTAACCAAATATTATTTTAGTGATTTAAGTCCTTTAAATTTGTTGTTCAATTGTTGGAAATTGGTATATGGATAATTGTTAGCAATTATGTGTAGTTTATATTAGTTATACATGTTTGGGGCAAATTGTTATTACAAATTTAAGACAGTAGCTTTAGCTCTGTTCTTCTTTTTGGTTCTGTGAGTTTCGGCGCCCCAGCGCCAAGGTTCGCGCCCCAGTGCCAAAAATGGGTTAGTAGCTTGCTCCCCAGTGCTGTAACTCACGCCCCTGCGCTGGTACTCGCGCCCCGGCGCCACTGATCCGCGCCCCGGCGCCGGAAAAGTTGTCTGAGTTGGGCAGTTTTGACCTCCTATAGTAAAATGGCCATAACTTTCTCATACGAACTCCGATTGAGTTGATTCAAGATGATCCGGAACTAGGATGAATAGACCTACAACTTTCATGCTTTAAGTTTTTTAATTTGAGGTCTATAACAGTAGTCAAAATGGTCATCTTTAGGACTATTGTGTATTTGGAGCCAATTGGAGGGCGTCGGGATGCACGAATGCAAGTGCAACCCTTTGTGTATTAGTATAACTTAATGATAACATGTTGGACATGTAATAGGATGTTGTATCAAGTTGTTAATGTGCATATGGTACAATGACATGATCACTTAAGTAGTTGTAATAAAGCTAAAAAGTAATGTTCATGAAAAGATGTGATGTTGTTTAAACTTAAACTTAGTTAGTAGCTATACTAAGAGTAATAATGTAACTCATAAAGGTAATGTTAGTGTAACTAATGTGTATTGTCAATACATATGGTATGTGTAGGACTTGGGGTGAACGTGAATAGTAATTGTTTAACCTACGCACGAGGCAAGTTCCCTAACCTTTGCTACTTTATTATTTAGCAAGGTTGCTTTTCACTGTTATGTTATACTTAAGCAAGTTTTCTAATTCTAAAGCTTCGTTATGCAAAATTCATATGCTATACTTTATTGAGTAAAGTATTTCCATTAAGCAACTTCATTGTATCTAGTTATTCATGATGATACAAGTTTCTCATCTCTGCACTTTCGTTGAGATAGTTATTATGATTATGCAAGTTTTCTTAACTCTAAACTTGTTATATTAGCATGCAACTACATTTAGTTTATCGTTCAAGCTATTATTTGTTGTGCATGCTTGATATTAAATTCTAAGATGTAACCTTAGCTTAATGTTATTCAAAGTAAGGTATGATGTGTTATTTAATAGTTATGCTATTAGATTATCCCTCAAGCATGAACTTAGAACGAAATACTTATTCAGTTATTATTATTCAATAACATTATTATTCAATAATATAGTGTTATTATCTTTTATTCAACTAATCCTTAGTTGATGTCCGTTGAATTCCAAATTACCTTGAAGTGTATCCAAACCAAACTATCTTTGGGGCGGACATGTACTCAAAATACTGAGATGAATAACCCTATTTATAGGGGTTACGCTTAGTTTTGTACTTTGCGCTGAAATGTTTGTATACAATACATGTACGAAGGGTTGATCCCCCTAAGTACCTTAAAGTCATTATGGTCGTAGGACTGTAAAAGTTTAAGTTGAAAGATTACTTATAACTGTGGACAAGGTTCGTGATCATTAGACCCTCAGTGAATGTTAAGATGTTAATAGAACCTATTGTTCAGTTCTATTGAGCCCCTGAATGGGCAGAGAATATAAAAGTTATTCATTGTTATTTCAAGTGAGCCTTGTTTGCTCACTCTTGCCTGTAAAATCCTTACAGCTACGGATGGAAAGGGTGACGTACCTAGCACCAGTAAAGGAAAGGGAAAGATGAACAAGTACTGAAGACTTGTAATAGTTTTGATAGTTTTATTATCAGACTTTGGTTTAAGGAATGTAATGAAGTTTATTTAAATTTTTCGCATGAATGATTGTATGTAAAGGTTAGATAACCTGGGAGATATTATTTTATATAATTCTTGTATGGGCAGGTTTATTATTCAATTTTATTTATGATTGGGTAGTTATAAATGAATGTTTTGATTACGTGAACACCAAATCTTGAGGTAATGAAGTACCGAGATTTGGGGATGTCACAGGTTGGTATCAAAACTTTAGGTTATGAACCTTAGGTGGGGGAAAAGCCTTAGGAAGTAACCTTTGAAAAGATAGTGGAGATAACTCTTATCGAGTTTTTTAAAGAAGAGGTAATAAAACACTTATGTGCTTATGGGTTTATAACTTATGTGCTCGCGAATGTCGAGTAGAATGATTAATAACTAAAACTTTAAAATTTTGTTGTCAGGATGACTAATGTCGGAGAATCTAGTCAAGCTAGGGAGGAGGGACCTCAAATGCCTATAGAGGAGGAGCCTCGCAACATTCAGGTAGTTTGGGAACAACTACTGCCACGGGAGTCAGCCCCGTTGGTCACAGTGGTTGAAGATGAGGATGATGATGTGGAGATGGATGAGGAGGATCCCGTGGAGTTGCCACAGGAGGATGAAGATAACGAGGACGAGGAGGAGGAGACTCCACTAACCTCGATAGCTGCTCGTATGTATGATGAGGTCTACGACCGTAACGTGGAACTTCAGGACACAGTTGAGGAGTTGCAGGAGATACTAGCTGAACAACAGACTGCAATGACACAGAAGGACGACGACATCCAGGATCGAGATGAACGTCTAACTAATGCTGAAGAGAAGCTGATGCAGACTGAAGGAGAGAAGGAACAACTGATCGAGATGGTCGTGGAACTGAAGAAAAAGCTGAATAAAGAAGCTACCAAGAGGGCGAGAGCTGAAGATGCATACGAGGAAGCTTATCAACGAACTAGAAGAGCAGTAAGGGACACACAAGTAAAGAGGATGAAGATGGAAGAGATGGATAAAGTATTCAATACCGTGATCAATCGAGCTCAAGATCGGGTCATGGGTTATCCAATTCAGTTCGAGACTCTGCCATCATACGTGTTAGATCACCGAACCATGTTCCGTGTTATGGAAGAAGAGCGTCGAAAGGCTACTGATTATCTTAATAGATCATCGTAGGAAATTTATCTGTTTTGCAAGTAATAAGTGTTAAATAATGTGTAAATCCAGAGTGTTAAGTAACCATGGGATATGAGAATGATGATGTTGTCCTGTAACTTTTGTAGTTCAGGAAAGGAATGTAAATGGCAGTGATGCTATTATTGTTATGTTTTTCGAAGTTATGATGAATAAATAAAAAGCTATTATGTTATTCAAAAGTGTTATGTGGTTATTTTTTTTTTATGGAGACAAGTTAATTAGAAAATACTTAAAGAAGTTGGGTAATAGTCTAATAAATGTTTTTTTTCTAACAGAAAATGCCTCCCAGACGTGAACCACCCCGTTAGAGAACCAATGCGAAAACTAACAATAACGATGTTGAGGATAATCCCGTTCAACAACTAGTGACATTACTAACAGGAGTGTTGCAGAATTAACCTCAAAACCAAGGCACAACGTTTAAGGAGTTTAAGGCGGTCGGACCACCTGAATTTCGTGGGTCAATGATTCCGGTCGAGGCACAGACCTGGATTATGGAGATTAAGAAGATATTTGAAGTCGCTAGGGTAGGGGATGAACAGAAGACTACTTTTGCAACATTCATGTTGAAAGTAGAAGCTAGTTATTGGTGGCAGGCCAATAAAACCCAGGAAGAACCAGGAGTGATGACTTGAGATAGGTTTAAGGAGTTATTCTTCGAGACCTACTTCCCAGAGAGTTCTAAGAGTCAGTTAGAGGTTCAGTTTTTGGAACTGAAGCAGGGAGCGATGACGGTGTCTGAGTATGCCGTGAAATTTAACGAATTGGCGAGGTTTCCGCCATATCAAGTCAGCACAGATGAGCGTAAGGCAAAGAGGTTCGAACAGGGACTGAAGCCCTGGCTATACAGTAGGGTTTCCCTGTTCCAGTTGAAGACGCTTGCAGCAGTGATGGAGAAGGCTATACTCGCTGAAGGTGGAGGCGAGGCAGTGACAAAATTCAATCAAGAGCAGAACAAAAAGAAGACTGAGGTGGAAGTGAAGACTGGTGGCGGAGGCAATGGAAATGGCAATAGCAACAACAACTTGAAGAGGAAGTGGAACGGAAATGGGGGTACTAGAAACCGGCAGAGTAACCAACAGTTTAGGAAGTTTGAAGCATGTGCTACATGCGGGAGGTTTCATAAGGGTGTGTGCTTGATGGGGAAACGTACATGTTACAACTGTGGCCAGGAGGGTCACATCGCCTCAAATTGCACCCAACCCAAGAAGAATGTATGTTTCACATGTGGATCCAAGGATCATTTTGCTCGTGAATGCCCTCAGAAGAAGGTCGGAGAAACAGTAAGAAGTAAGGGAGACGACAGTGGAGGTACTTGGGCCATTGCTGGACCTACAGCGTCAAATAAACCCACAGCCAGATCTTTCAACATGACTGTGCAAGATGTTGTGCAATCAAAAGATGTGGTGCCAGGTATTATCCCAATCAACGATATTAATGCTTATGTATTATTTGATTCGGGTGCTACTTGTTCGTTTATATCTGATGAATTTGCTAAGAGGTTAGAATTGCCTAGAGAAGAACTGAATTTCCCTTTGAACATAGAAATTGCGAATAGAGAGGTGATTCCTGTTAGGTTTGTATACAAGAACAGTAGAGTGAACATTAAAGGGAATAGCTTGATGGTAGATTTAATTCTGATTAGACTCGGGGAATTTGATGTAATTTTGGGAATGGATTGGCTGTTCAAATATGGAGTAGTAATTGATTGTCACAAGAAGTGTGTAAACCTTATGACTCCGTCAAAGGTAGTTTTCCATGGTAGCAAATTGCCTAGACAAATGAAATGTTTGACAATTATGCAGGCCAAGAAGTTATTGAGTCAAGGTTGTGTGAGTTATTTGGCTTACATAGTCGATACTCAGAAGAAGGGTGTAAAACTGGAGGAGATACCAGTGGTTAGAGAATTCGTAGATATATTTCCGGAGGATTTGCCAGGACTACCGCCTGATAGAGAGATTGAGTTCGTAATCGATTTAGTGCCAGGAACTGCACCGATATCGAAGGCCCCGTACAGAATGGCTCCAGTAGAAATGAAGGAACTCATGGTGCAACTGCAAGAACTACTGGACAAGAAGTATATTCAACCAAGCGTGTCACCGTGGGGAGTGCCGGTATTATTTGTGAAGAAGAAGGACGGATCAATGTATCTTTGCATTGATTATAGAGAGTTAAACAAGGTCACTATTAAGAATAGGTATCCGTTACCTAGGATAGATGACTTGTTTGATCAGTTGAAGGGTGCTAAATACTTCTCGAAAATAGATTTGAGAAGTGGGTATCACCAATTGAAGGTAAGAAAGGAGGATATACCTAAAATGGCATTCAGAACTCGATACGGACATTACGAGTTTCTGGTGATGTCTTTTGGTTTAACAAATGCTCCTACCGCGTTCATGGATTTGATGAACAGGGTATTTAAACCATTCTTAGACAAGTTCGTAGTGGTGTTTATCGACGACATTCTGGTGTATTCCAAAACTTAAGAAGAACACGTGGAACATTTACGTCTGACATTGGAGACACTAAGAAAGGAAAAGTTGTACGCGAAATTCTCTAAGTGTGAATTTTGGCTTGATCGTGTACAATTTTTGGGTCATGTGATTGACAAAGATGGGATTTCAGTAGATCCATCGAAAGTGGAAGCTGTAATCAATTGGGAACAACCAAGGACACCTTCGGAGGTGAGGAGTTTCTTGGGGCTGGCTGGTTATTATAGAAGATTTATACAAGATTTTTCCAAGATAGCCACTCCGTTAACAAATTTGACACAGAAAGCTATGAAATTCGTTTGGACGAAAAAGTGTGAAGAGAGCTTCCAAGATTTGAAGAAGAAGCTAAGTATGGCACCTGTGTTAACCCTGCCGGATAATACAGGAAATTTTGTGGTGTATAGTGATGCCTCACACAAAGGATTGGGTTATGTTCTTATGCAAAACGGCAAAATTATTACCTATGCATCAAGACAACTGAAGGATTATGAGAAAGGTTATCTGACTCATGATTTAGAATTGGCTGCAGTGGTATTTGCTCTCAAGATATGGAGACATTATCTGTATGGAGAGAAATGTGAGATCTACACAGACCACAAAAGTCTGAAGTATATTTTGAACCAGAAGGACCTGAACATGCGTCAGAGGAGATGGATGGAATTGATAAAGGATTACGATTGTGAGATCTTTTATCATCCGGGCAAAGCGAATGTGGTTGCAGATGCTTTAAGTAGGAAAGGTCGGGAGAAATTAATGCTGATAACAACTCAGGATGAGCTCATTTCAGCAATGACAAAGTTAGAACTGGAAATCAAATTTCCACAGGAATCCGACGAATGACTATTTCAGCTAGAAGCAGGTCCAACTTTACTGGACAAGGTGAAAAACGCTCAGTTACAAGATGAAGAATGTGGAAAGATAAAAGAGAATATGGTTGATAGTAGCGATACGAAATACAAGGTTAATATCGAAGGATTACTACGGTACGAGGGAAGATCTGGGTTCCAGCAACACCAGAACTGAAAAATAAAATCTTAACCGAAGCTCATAGCTCAAGATATTCGATTCATCCAGGAAGCACGAAGATGTATCAAGATTTACGCCGACATTTTTGGTGGCCGAATATGAAAAGGGATGTTACAGAATGCGTGACTAAATGTTTGACATGTCAAAGAGTAAAAGCCGAACATCAAAGACCCAGCGGATTACTTCAACCGTTGGAAATACCGGAATGGAAATGGGAGCATATCATGATGGATTTTGTGGTGGGTCTTCCAGCTACTCAGAGAGGATGCGATGCAATTTGGGTGATAGTGGACAGACTGACAAAATCAGCGCACTTTTTACCAATAAAGATTAGGTTCAATCTTGATCAGTTGGCAAAATTGTACATCAAAGAGATCGTTTCGAGACATGGAGTGCCAGTGTCAATTGTGTTTGATAGAGACCCGCGATTCACGTCAAACTTCTGGAAGAGACTACAAGAATGCATGGGAACTCAATTGCGAATGAGTACGGCTTATCATCCACAAACAGATGGCCAAAGCGAACGAACGATCCAGACATTGGAAGATATGTTGAGAGTATGCGTCATGGATTTCGAAGGAAGCTGGGAAGAGCAATTACCGTTGGTGGAATTCGCCTATAATAATAGTTATCACGCGAGCATCGGCATGCCGCCTTACGAAGCGTTATACGGCAAAAAGTGCAGAACTCCACTGTGCTGGGATGAAGTTGGTGAACGTCAACTACTAGGACCAGAATTAGTGCAAAAAACTACTGAGGTTATCAAACTCATCAGGATAAGATTGGTAGCAGCTCAAGACCGACAGAAGAAGTATGCTGATCAACACAAGCAAGATCGTGCATTTGACGTAGGAAGCTATGTATTCCTAAAAGTTTCTCCTTGGAAGGGGAAAATTCGTTTCGGTAAGAAGGGTAAACTAAGCCCGAGGTTTATTGGACCCTTTGAAGTGCTGCGAAAAGTTGGAGAGGTAGCTTACGAGGTAGCTCTACCTCCAGAGTTGGAAAACATTCATAATATTTTTCATATTTCGGTGTTACGACCATATAAACCCGATTACAATCACGTGATCGAGTACGAACCGTTGCAGTTCTAGAAAGATTTGACTTATGAAGAGGTTCCTATCCAGATAGTTGACAGGAAAGAACAAGTGCTCAGGAATAAAGTGATACCTTCTGTGAAGGTGATATGGAGAAACCATAATGCTGAAGAAGCAACGTGGGAACTCGAAGAGAAAATGATGAAAGAGTACCCTGGTTATTTGTTTAATCTGTGTCTTCGATTATGGGGACAGAATCTTTATAAGTAGGAAAGAATGTAACGAATGTGTTGTTTGAGTTGTGATTCTGAGGACAGAGTCTTTATAAGAGGGGAATGATGTAACATTCCATATTTTTTAAATGTAAGTTATAAATATTTATTGATTTATATAAATATTTATTGGATGTGTTTATTATTGAATAAGTAATTGTTCAATTTGATTGAGTTGTTTTAGTTAATTATTTATTTTTTAAATAATTAATGTGTTATGTGGATTGAGTTATGTGATTAAATGATTTATTTAATAAATTATTATTTTATAAAGTGTGACAAATAACTATGTGATAAAGAGTTATTAAAATAAATTAAAGTCATTTTAATTTAGTTTTGCCAAATAAGGTGTAAGTATATTAATCATTTAAATTTTTAATGGTTTGCCAAACAAAACCTTATGGCTTTTGAATTTCTTTTGAATTTAAATTATTAATTAAATTAATAATATATATATATATATATATATATATATATATATATATATATATATATATATATATATATTATTTTGGGTAACTGCTAAATTAATACGATCATTAGTTGAGCGTCAGTTTTATACGTTTTAGTTTTAAAGGTAAGCGTTGGTTTTAGTTAATATTACGTATATGCTATTTTGGCTTAAGCCTAATCAACATTTAAAGTTTGTCTGAGATAGTTGAGAGAGAGACAGAGAGAGGAAAGTTCTGAGATTATCATTATCAGTGAACAACAAAGTTTTTTAAAATCAACAAAAAGGTAGGTGCTTATAACCTTAAATTATGTGTATGTAATCATATATGTTTCACGCTATATACTTATTGTGAATTTGATAGTCTGTGCTCTTGAAAGTCATTCACTCTATTAAGGTTTTTACTAAAAATTATCTGTAAAACATGTTCTAGAATTGGTTATGATGTTATGTGTTTTTATTTTTATAATTGTTATAGTTAGCATATATATATATATATATATATATATATATATATATATGTGTGTGTGTGTGTGTGTGTGTGTGTGTGTGTGTGTGTGTGTGTATGTGTGTGTATGTGTGTGTGTTGTATGCTAAATTACGATTTAGAAAGGGAACTTGGTTTTACAGTGGAATATATATATATATATATATATATATATATATATATATATATATACGAACATATGATTTCATGATAACAAAAATTGTGAACTAATACGCGAATTGAACCTTGTATATGTTAATTGAACTATACATGTTAATTTGTTAGATGTTGGTATACTTGTATTTCAAAGGAATCAAATTTGGTTGATAACAGTGAAAATTTCGTTCATTGTACTTTAGATATCAACAACGGAGTTTTGAGTTTTAACCAAATATTATTTTAGTGATTTAAGTCCTTTAAATTTGTTGTTCAATTGTTGGAAATTGGTATATGGATAATTGTTAGCAATTATGTGTAGTTTATATTAGTTATACATGTTTGGGGCAAATTGTTATTACAAATTTATGACAGTAGCTTTGGCTCTGTTCTTCTTTTTGGTTCTGTGAGTTTCGGCGCCCCAACGCCAAATTTCACGCCCCAGCGCCAAGGTTCGCGCCCCAGCGCCAAAAATGGGTCAGTAGCTCGCGCCCCAGCGCTGTAACTCGTGCCCCGACGATGGTACTCGCGCCCCGGCGCCGGAAAGGTTGTCTGAGTTGGGCAGTTTTGACCTCCTGTAGTAAAATTGCCATCACTTTCTCATACGAACTCCGATTGAGTTGATTCAAGATGATCCGGAACGAGGAGGAATATACCTACAACTTTTATGCTTTAAGTTTTTTAATTTGAGGTCTGTAGCAGTAGTTAAAATGGCCATCTTTAAGACTATTGTGTATTTAGAGCCAATCGGAGGGCGTCGGGATGTACGAATGCAAGTGCAACCCTTTGTGTATTAGTATAACTTAATGATAACATGTTGGACATGTAATAGGATGTTGTATCAAGTTGTTAATGTACATATGGTGCAATGACATGATCACTTAAGTAGTTGTAATAAAGCTAAAAAGTAATGTTCATGAAAAGATGTGATGTTGTTTAAACTTAAACTTAGTTAGTAGCTATACTAAGAGTAATAATGTAACTCATAAAGGTAATGTTAGTGTAACTAATGTATATTGTCAATACATATGGTATGTGTAGGACTTGGGGTGAACGTGAATAGTAATTGTTTAACCTACGCACGAGGCAAGTTCCCTAACCTTTGCTACTTTATTATTCAACAAGGTTGCTTTTCACTGTTATGTTATACTTAAGCAAGTTTTCTAATTCTAAAGCTTCGTTATGCAAAATTCATATGCTATACTTTATTGAGTAAAGTATTTCCATTAAGCAACTTCATTGTATCTAGTTATTCATGATGATACAAGTTTCTCATCTCTGCACTTTCGTTGAGATAGTTATTATGATTATGCAAGGTTTCTTAACTCTAAACTTGTTATATTAGCATGCAAGTACCTTTAATTTATCGTTCAAGCTATTATTTGTTATGCATGCTTGATATTAAATTCTAAGATGTAACATTAGCTTAATGTTATTCAAAGCAAGATATGATGTGTTATTCAATAGTTATGCTATTAGATTATCCCTAAAGCATGAACTTAGAACGAAATACTTATTCAGTTATTATTATTCAATAACATAGTGTTATTATCTTTTATTCAACTAATCCTTAGTTGATGTCCATTGAATTCCAAATTATCTTGAAGTGTATCCAAACCAAGCTATCTTTGGGGCGGACTTGTACTCAAAATACTGAGATGAACAACCCTATTTATAGGGGTTACGCTTAGTTTTGTACTTTGCGCTGAAATGTTTGTATACAATACATGTACGAAGGGTTGATCCCCCTAAGTACCTTAAAGTCATTATGGTCGTAGGACTGTAAAAGTTTAAGTTGAAAGATTACTTATAACTGTGGACAAGGTTCGTGGTCATTAGACCCTCAGTGAATGTTAAGATGTTAATAGAACCTATTGTTCAGTTCTATTGAGCCCCTGAATGGGCAGAGAATGTAAAAGTTATTCATTGTTATTTCAAGTGAGCCTTGTTTGCTCACTCTTGCCTGTAAAATCCTTACAGCTACAGATGGAAAGGGTGACGTACCTAGCACCAGTAAAGGAAAGGGAAATATGAACAAGTACTGAAGACTTGTAATAGTTTTGATAGTTTTATTATCAGACTTTGGTTTAAGGAATGTAATGAAGTTTATTTAAATTTTCCACATGATTGTATGTAAAGGTTAGTTAACCTGGGAGATATTATTTTATGTAATTCTTGTATGGACAGGTTTGTTATTCAATTTTATTTATGATTGGGTAGTTATAAATGAATGTTTTGATTACGTGAACACCAAATCTTGAGGTAATGAAGTACCGAGATTTGGGGGTGTCACAATTATGACTAAGAATTGTGTATTGGTATAATCATGACCAGTAATGTTACAGACAAATGATGTAGTGAAAGTCCTCTTTGGCCCGTAGTGCATATATGGACAGTTGTTTGGTATGATCATGACCATTGATGGAACTAACGATTATCCTTGGCCCGTAGTGCATGGATAATTCGATGATGTGAAATATTTATTGAGTTATGTTACATAGATAAAATATTGATAATGAACTTTTAAATCATAGAAGATAGTAGACATCATGCTCTACTTGTCTCTTCAAATGGATTGCTTATTCCGCTGCAGTTGTTAATCTAAAACTTGTTGTCTATTGTATTCTATTAGATTTTTCTCTGTTAAGGACTAATGATAATTTGTTCTGCATTATCTTAGTCATAATATTCTTTACTGTGCTAGTTGAGCTCACCATTTTCTTTCATTATTCTCTTCAGGAAATGAGAATATAGCTGGGACTAGTCAGAAAATGGAGTGTTGGTCCAAGATGGTTGCTATAGTAGTACTCACTATTCTATAAAATAGTGTGATAATAATTGTAATGAGGACTTCATTTGAGTTTGGATATTGTCGACGAGAAAATATTCGTATTAAAACTCACAGCTTACGTTTTGTCGTATTTTACACGACAGTTAATAATTATATAAATGAAGTTGTATTTGATTTTGTACCATGTATTTGGCGACTCAGAATGGGTTTTGTGGACTTATTTTGGGGGCGTCACAGTTGGTATCAGAGCTTAGGGATATGATCTCTGGTGGAGATCTGAGGCTAGAACTAGGAGGGGAGAGGCGAGTAATGTAAGACCCCGAATTTTATGAAATGAAAGTATTAAATTTTCTTATAATTATTATTCTATTTAGTAAATGGTTAAATTGATAAAAGGTTAAAGTTAAGGGTGATATGTGAAAAAAAAATCGAAGTAACCAAGTTGTCATAAAATAATCGGTGATAAAAGTACAGTAATACGCCTGGTTGCATAGTAGCACACGGTATTGTACAGTATCTTTGATTATTGATGCTTACATGAGAAGTCACTCAGTTATGCTCCGTTATTGCTATAGTAATTACTGCATATTATCTCTCATATTAATGATTCAATTATTGTCACAGTATCATCTGCATAATATTTTATAGTATTAAACCAATAATTGAGACGACAAAGTTATTCGTATTATTATTTGCAGTATTGACGATGTCTAAAAAGTTCTATCGAGGAAAGGGGTTTGGTCACCTAATTGTGCGCCAATAGGGAGAAATTCTTATCGGAAAGTCCCCTCTTTCCTAGGAATGATCTGGTTGTTAAATATTATGAGTTATAATATTAATGATGAATAAGTTCGTGTTGATTAAAGATGAAATTGATATTTCTATTGTGTTGGGATTATTAGTGTTAGTGAAAATTGACATTTATTTCGATAATAATTGATTTCTGGATGTTATATTGACCAATTGGGTAATTAATCGGATAAATGAGCAATTAATTGCTATTAGTTCACATGCACATAACTATTTGTTCACATGAATGGAACTATTGATTCACATGCATGTACTATTAGGGGAGGTGGTGCAAGTTTGATAATACTTGTAGGACTAAATTAAAAATAGAGATAAAGATGAAGGTACTATACTGTAATAATTCGAGCCCCTAAACGTGCAATTTTCGAAACTATGTTTTTCTATAAATAGAAGCTCATTCTTCTTTCATTCTCACCAATTCACTAAGACTCACGAGAGCAATTATAGAGAGAGAAGCTATAGAGAGAAAGAAGAAGAGTATTCTGCTACTTCACTATTGCAGTATTCAGTCTTCTACTAAGGTAAGGGATGTTATTTATTTCTTATTCGTAAGGGATGTTATTTATTTCTTATTTGTAAGGGTTATTATTTCTTACTATTCACTCGGGGTATTATTTTTGGGGTACTATTTACTCGGGTACTATTCACTCAGGGTATTAGATTATTTACGAGACACTATTCACTCGGGTATTATTCACTCGGGGGTACTATTTACGAAGTACTATTCACAAAATACTATTCATGGGGTACTATTCACAAAGTACTATTCTTGAAGTACTATTCACGAGGTACTATTCACTCGGGTACTATTCACCCGGAGCACTATTCACGACAAAAAATTAATTTTTTTCTGTCCAAATTATTTTTGATACAATATTATTCTTAAATTTTACTCCACAAAGCAGTATTATGTTGACAATTTAGAAATTATTGAATTTTAGATAAATTAAATTATAAATCTTTAAAATTTATCCCTGCTCTCATTTAATTGAATTCTTATATCATTGTCATCATCCTCATGCTTATATTGTGATAAAAGTCATCTTTGGCCCGTAGTGCATAGATGGATTGTTGGTTATTAGTTTTACAGTTGTATGTCTTTGGCCCGTAGTGCAAAAAAGAACTGTTGATTGATATCTTTGGTCGTAGTGCAAAGATGAATTGTTAATTGATAGCTTTGGCCCGTAGTGCAAAGATGGACAGGTGTATGACATGATCATGACCATTGGTGATACTAACGAAAATTCTTGGCCGTAGTGCATGGATAATTCGATGATGTGATTGGCAGGATCATGACCATTAGTTAACAGTTGAATGTCTTTGGCCGTAGTGTACTGACAGACAATTGATTGGTATGATCATGACCATTGGTTTTATAGTTGAATATCTTTGGCCCATAGTGCAAAGATAGACAACTAATTGGTATGATCATTGTTATTACATTTGAATATCTTTAGCCTTTGGGATAAAGATATTGAGTAAACGTTCTATTAAGCCTTTGTGGCAAGGAGAAACTGTTGATTTACATGATTATAAATATGAATTATGAACTTAACTATAATCTTTAGTGGTTCAGGTGAAGACAGGTGATGAAAGTTCTCTTTGTCTTGGGTACAACCAAGAACTGTTGATGAGTATTACAGGAATGAAATATTAACAATAGACCTTTAAATTGGAGAAGATAGTAGACATTATATTTTACTTGACTCTTTTAATGGATTGCTATTTCTGCTGCAGTTGTTGATCTAAAACTTGTTGTCTATTGTATTCTATCAGTTGTTATACTGTTGAAGGCTGAGGATAATTTATTATGCATTATCTTAGTTATAATATTTCTTACTGGACTAGTTGAGCTCACCATTTTCTTTCACTGTTATCTTCAAGAATTAAGAATATAGATGGGACTAGTCGGGAAAGGAGTGACGGTCCGAGATGGTTGCCATAGTAGTCCTCACTATTCTATGAAATAGTGTGATAATAATTATAATGAGGACTTAATTTGAGTTTGGATACTGTCTACGAGACAATATTTGTATTAAAACTCTCAGCTATATTTTGTCGTATTCTGCACGACACTTAACATTTGCATAATGAAGTTTGTATTTAGATTATATACCATGTATCTGACAACTGAAGATGGGTTGTGTATTCCTATTTTGGGGGCGTCACAAGTAAATCATTCGCCAGTGTGTCCTACCTAAGTTTATTTGTTATTTATTAAGTCAGTCGGAATATAGGGATAATATGTGGCATGTTAAATTTATAACCCTTGTTTTATGGCAGTGTTTGAGAATGACATCTTAAAATTTTGAGATAAGCAATGGAGCATATGCATCAAGAAGGCAATAATCCTCATGTAAACAATAACACCGACTAAATGATGAATGATGGGATGTTTAGGAGCTTTCTGCAATTCATAAAACACTAAATGAGAGAGAATCCTGTTCAAAATGCTGGTGAAATCAATGGCAACTCTCGGCTAGTCACCGCTAAGCAATTGAAGGAGCTGTGACCACCGAAGTTTTTGGAAAAGCCAGAGCCACTTAAGGCAGAGATGTGGATTAAGCAGATGATGTCTTGGGATGCTTAGAGGAGCAAAAGGTTCCCTTCGCCACCTTTATATTACGAGGAGAGGCAGATTACTAGTGGAAAGCTGTAAAACGTACTCATCTTTCCGCACTGAAGATGTCTTGGGAGAAGTTCCAAGAATTGTTCAACGACAAGTACTTTCCAGAGAGTATTCGTCGCATGAAGGAGGTAGAATTTATCAAGCTAGAACAAAATAATATGACCGTATTGCAATACGAGGCTAAGCTTGTGGAGTTATCCCGGTTTGCATCCCATTTGGTAGATAATAAGGAGCGTATGACGTGAATGTTTCTACTAGGTTTGAAGCCTGAAATTCGTCAATACCTCATTTCTCACAAACTTTATTTATATTCAGATGTTGTGAATAAGGCTCAGTTATTGGAGCGTAATAATGAGTCAGCCCAACCAAAAGATAGTAGCCAAAAAAACGATAATGGTCGTACCAGTGGTAACAGTCATCGAAGCGGTGATAGCAAATGTGGATGAAATTATCATGCCAGAAATGGTAACCACTTCGGTGGTAATCCTGACCAAGATAATAGAAGGAATGAGTCAAGTGGAAATTTCAAAAAGAGAAGGTTCAATAATGATGGAAAGACAGCAGCACCAGCACCCGTTTTTAAGGAAGGAGAATGACCACCGGTCGTATGCTACAGATACGGAGAGGAGGGAAACATCAGTTCAAACTGTACGCAGCAACCCAAAGTGTGTTTCAATTGCGAAAAGGAAGGTCACTTAGTTCAATTTTATCATGCAGCAAAGTCAAGTCCAACGGTAATGATGACACCAAATGCTGTCCCGAAAAAGTCAAAGTTGGTGGTTCAAGGGAGAGCATTTTTCGTGACTTCCCAAAAATCGAGGAACCCAAACGAAGTTATCACGGGTAAGCTAATCATAAACTCTTGTGAAGTCTATACCTTATTCGATACTGGTTCTACCCATTCTTTTATTTCACCTAATTGTGCTCAACGTTTGAACTTGACCCCTGAGAAATTGGACTTTGACTTATCGGTTGAAATTCTGTTGGGAAAAACCTTCTTTACATCCACCATTTATAAATCTTGTTTGATTCTAATCGACACTTTCACATTACCTATTGATCTCATCTCTTTGAAAATACTTACATTTGATGTGATTTTAGGAATCGACTGGTTAACTACTCATCATGCTAAAATTGATTATTTTCGTAAGGTTGTTAGCTTTCATATTCCTAACCAACCTATTATGCGAATTTAAGCAACCAAGCCACTAAAGTCAATCATTGTCATATCAAGCCATAAAGTCATTCGTTTATTGAAAAACGAATGTCAAGCTTTCTTAGCTCATGTCACTGATTTAAACAAAAATACATCAGATTTGAATGATATTTCTATTGTTAATAAATTTCCTGACGTATTCCCTGAAGAACTTCTTGGCCTACCCCCAGAACGTGAAATTAAATTTTGTATTGACCTTGAACCCGGTACAAAACCCATTTCCAAAACTCCATATCGAAAAAATCCTATTAAACTTCAGGAGTTAAAAACCCAACTACAAGAGTTGGTACCCGAGCCTCTATATGGTTACATCCTTTGTAGAATGCACTGAAGTCAGACTCTCTGTAGGGAATGTCGTCTTTGTTCATTGGCAAACTGATAGGTGTCATTATGAGGTGCTATCCAAGGTTGGAATATAAGTCACAGTTGAGAGCAACCTAAGTCAGTAATCAAAATACGTAGCTTTTTAGGCTTAGCTAGTTAATATTGGAGATTCGTGGAAGGATTTTCTCGAATCGCCACTCCATTAACTCAGCTGACTCGTAAAGATACAAAATTCGGATGGAGCGAGGAATGTGAGAAGAGCTTCCAAGAACTCAAGAGGAAACCCATTTCAGCACCTGTTCTGACAATACCGTCCTGGAAAAGTAAACGTAGTAGCTGACGCGTTGAGTAGAAGATCATATGCATGTACGAGTGCGATATTGTCAAACACAAAGACCCATTTCGTATGACTTACAAATGCTGGAGATAGAGTTAAAGACTCCAGGGACCCACGTGATGCTGTCAAATATACGAGTAGAACTGACTTTAATCGATAAAGTTAAAGATGTGGTCTATAGACTCGCCTTATCGCCAAGTATATCTCATGTTCATAACGTTTTTCACATATCTATGTTACGTAAATATGTGAAAGACCTGAACCACATTATTGAATTAGAACTAGATGAGATAGCAGAAGATTTAACGTATGAAGATGTACCTGTTAAAATCTTGGATAAAAAGGAATATATTCTACGCTCATATGTTATACCCCAAGTCAAAGTTTTATGGAGAAACCACGACATTGAGGAAATAACCTAGGAGTTAGAATCTGAAATGAAAATAAGGTATCCTCACGTCTTTGACATACCAGGTACGTACCCCAATTTCGAGGACGAAATTTCATAAGGTGGGGAGGTTGTAAGACCCCAACTTTTATGAATAAAGATTTAATTTTCTCTAAATATTATTTTTAATATTAAGATATTGATTTGATATAATGCTATAGTTGTGGGTGATATGTGCAAATTTTGCAAAGTAAGCAAGTTGTCATAAAATATTCGTTTGGTCGATGAATGTTCTTTTTTCGAGAATATTCGTACAACGACACAATCATTGGTGGACCCCACAATGAAATGACTGTCGGATATAGAAAGCGACAGAAATAACCTTTTTATAAAAAATAACGGCAAAACTTTTATCGTTAACTGTTGAAATATCCGGTGATAAAAGTACAGTAATACGCGTGGTTGCACAGTAGCACACGATATTGTACAATATCTCTAATTATTGATACTTACGTAAGAAGTCACTCAGTTTTATTTAATTATTGCAACAGTAGTTGTTGCATAGTATCTCATATTATTAATTCAATTATTATCACAGTATCATCTGCACAATATTTTATATTATTAAATCAATAATTGAGACGACACAGTTATTCATATTATTATTTGCATTATTGACAATGTCTAGAAAGTTCTGTCAAGGAAAGGAGTTAGGTTATTTAATTACGCGTCAATAAGGAGAAGTCCTTATCGGAAAGTCCCCTCTTTCCTGAGAATAATCTGGTTGTCAATATTGTGAGATATAATATTAATGATGAATAATTGTTGGAAGATTAAAAATGTGTTTATTGAAGATAAATAATTTGTGGTAAATATTTATTCAATTTTTGATATAAATAGAGGGGTTTTCATGAAGTATTTGTTGTAAGTTTGGCTTATTACATGGACCCCCACTTACTCATTTTTTTTAAACTAGCTGGTAGAAAGTTATCTCATTTTTATTTTATTATTATTATAATAGTAATAAAACAGAAATTTTTTTATATAAAACAGGATACTGTTTATATTATATATAAAGTTATTCGCTTTATTAGATTATAAATAGAATATATTATATTTTATATAAAGTTTTTGTTTTATTAGAATATTTTATTGCACAGTGATGAATAGTAAAAATCAGAAAATCACGCAAATTCAGCCGATTCTGCACCCGTGAAAAACTTTCTGTTCACCCGTGATTTTTTTAAAATAGTACCCTATCATTCTCCTATAAATAGGATGCTTAGTTAAGAAATGAAAATCACACTAGAATTAGAGAATTCTTCTTCTATAATATTGTGCGTATTTCTTTCTAGTATAAAGATACTTTGAGTGTAGCAAATAGTGCAAGATTTTCTAAAGAATATTTCCGCTATACCAGTCAGAATTAGTCTCCTATTAAGGTAAGGAGTATTATTTATTTCATATTCATATGAGATATTATTTTTCGTATTCGTAAGGAATATTATTTTCTTTCAATATTCGTAAGAAATATTATTTTCGTTCAATATTTGTAAGGGGTGTTATTTATTTCTTATTCATAAGAGATATTATTTTTCATATTCGTAAGGAATATTATTTTCATTCAATATTCGTAAGGAATATTATCTTCGTTCAATATTCGTAAGGGATATTATTTTCGTTCAATATTCGTAAGAAATATTATTTTCTTCCATACTCTATAGTATGTAAGTAATATTATTTCGTTTCATAGTCCTAAATTTACACTTATTTTAATAAGTATTGCTTCTATAATCCCTGAAATTAGTAGAATATCCTTGAATTTTGCGCTTCATCTGGTATCGTTTCATTGGAATATTGGTCTGAACTTTCTTATTAAATTTTAATATTTTTATTTGGGGTACTATTCTTTCGAGTACTATTCATACGGTACTATTCATAAGTACTGTTCACAATGGAATTTAATTTTTTTTTTCTGTCCAAATTATTTTTGATACATGAATATCATTCTTGAATTTTACTCCTTAATTAGTTATCATGTTGATAATTTGGACATTCTTGAACTCTGGATAAATTGAATTATAAATCTCTAATATTTATTCTTGATCTCACTTGATTGATTTCTTATATCATTGTCATCATCCTCATGCTTATGTTGTGGTGAAAGTCATCTTTGGCCTATAGTGCATAGATGGACTGTTGATTGGTATGATTATGACCAAAAATTATGTATTGGTATAATCATGACTTGTAATGTTAGAGATAAATGATGTGGTGAAAGTCCTTTTTGGCCCGTAGTGCATAGATGAATAGTTGTTTGGCATGATCATGACCTGGTACTAACGAATATCATTGACCCGTAGTGCATGGATAATTCGATGATGTGAAATATTTATTGAGTTGTGTTACAGAGATAAAATATTGATGATGAACTTTTAAATCATAGAAGATAGTAGACATCATGCTCTACTTGACTCTTCTAATGGATTGCTTATTCCGCTACAGTTGTTGATCTAAAACTTGTTGTCTATTGTATTCTATCAGATTTTTCTCTGTTGAGGACTAAGGATAATTTGTTCTGCATTATCTTAGTCATAATATTCTTTACTGGGCTAGTTGAGCTCACCCTTTTCTTTCATTATTCTCTTCAGGAAATGAGAATATAGCTGAGACTAGTCAGGGAATGTATCCAAGATGGTTGCTATAGTAGTCCTCACTATTCTATAAAATAGTGTGATAATAATTGTAATGAGGACTTCATTTGAGTTTGGATATTGTCTACGAGACAATATTCGTATTAAAACTCACAGCTTACGTTTTATTGTATTTTACACAACAATTAATAATTGTATAAATGAAGTTGTATTTGATTTCTGTACCATATGTTTGGCGACTCAAAATGGGTTGTGTGGACATATTTTGGGGGCGTCACATATGCCTCCAACAAGTCTTTCGGAGGGTTGAACATTATATCTTTCATCAGCTTCTTAGACTTCACCACGTCCAAGCCCGTAGTAAAGAATCTGAGGGCTTGCAAACCATCAAGTTCTCTCACGATGCTAACTGACTCCCTTAATCTCTCCACATATTGGCTCAAGGTCTCGTTCGATTGTTTAATCTGCATAAGGGAAGTCGTCACCTTTCCTCTCCTCTTGTTGCTTTCGGATTGGTCATGGAACTTGTCACACATCTCATTCCACGGCCCAATGGAATTTGGTGGTAACTACGTCAACCACAACCGGACACCTTTATTTAAAGTTTTGATGAACATTTGACATTTAGCGGCATTAGAATGGTCTTAATAACGCATCAAGCAGTCGTATGCATGTGTATGGTCATATGGATCTTCAATGCCATTGTAACTCTCCATCCGTGGCATCTTTTTGGACGTGTCGGCCCGGACACGATCAATTCTCGGAGTGAAGGGTGATGTAGGATTAGCTTATAACTCCCTTTCCTGGATGATAGCTGCTAACTTCTGTTCCAACTCCGCTACTCTTTGTGCGACGGGGTTGGATTTCTCCTTTCAGGAGGATGACTAATGCCGATCTCTTACATGTTCTGGAGAAGCCACCCATTATTTATGTCCAGACCTCCCCCGATATGTAATACTACCTTCCCTAGAGCGGCTTCTTCGTGGTCCTATCCTACCGAGAGCCTTTCGAATGATGTGTCCTGCAATATTGGCTCTGTAGCGTGTTCTCCCAATGGCGATGGCGATGTCGACTAGAGGAAACCTCTTCTTCGCCCACCAACTCGGCTAATTGGGCGTCTAACTCCTTTTGTTGGAGGCGTAAGGCATCCACATGTCATCCTTATTCTGCTGCATTTTTCGGGTAAGAATTAGCCCACGTTGATCCTGACCGTCACGACCTGAAAAAGTGCATGCAGGAGAACAGGTGTCCGTCGTGCGATTGTGGGAGTCGGGAGTTCTTTGACTGGCGGAGAACAGTAGTCGCCTAGGTGGAGTCGATTGAACATGCGTCTGATCCCCAACGCTCTAGTTGGGACCAAATCTACCTTTAACTGATTCCCGGATTTAAGCCGCGGGGTTGACCGAAGTTCTGAAACCGTGTTCACCTTACTTACCATAACTTCTACTGAATATGTGGGTGATTGCAAAATCAAGTAGCACTAGGGCCCTCCATCTAGCGCCAATGTTACGCTAAGATCAGTCCGCTGGTCCAATCACCAAACAACGAGCCAAATCCTGCATAGAAAACGAAGAAACACACTGAGGAGTCTGATGACCGAGACCGCCGGGGGATAGCTTCGGTACGAGAATAAATGCAGGCTGGAGAATATGTTAACAATGGAGGCTTAACGCTTTAGTGCTCAATGAGATGTTATCTGTGAAATAGGGTATAACCGTGTATTTATATCTGATCACACCTCCTTATCGCTCCGTCCCCGAGTTGGAATAGGTCTCCATAGTAGTTATTATACTAGGATAGAAGTCAATATCCATAAAAATGGGAAGTCGAAGTCAATCCGGATTGTTCCCATAAAAGTAGGAAGTGATCAACCAAAATTAAAATTGAAGATTCCTTAAAGATTAAGTCTCCTAACGAATATATATCTCCACACCGAAAAGTTTCTCTGCGTGAGATGGGTCTCACCAAATTACCCGGACTTAAAAAATTACGCCCCAATAATACTTTTATTTATTTAAAATTGGTAGCTGAAAGAAGAAAAAAATGTTTAATAACGGGCTCTATTTCCAAAAAATTGAAAGTAAATTTATTTTGACGGCAAAAAAAGAAACACAAAAAGGTTGTTTATTCAGTTTAGACTTTACGTTGAATCATTCTAACTTTAATAAGACTCAGTCATTGAATTTTAACAAAATTTAGAACTTTATTTTTTTCATAAAAATAATAATAATAAAATTAACGTTTAAACATGTTTACCGAACAACGATTTTTAATTTCTACTTTCCGTAATGAAAGCAATTGAAAGAAAATTGAAAAAAAAATAGAAAGTGAAAAAACATGCATGAAAGCATAATTAGCGACAAACGAATTAACTTCAACATAATTAATTTTCAATATTACCTTCTCCTTCCAAAATCAAAGATAGAAACTTCATACACCATTTTTACCAAAAAATAAAAATAAAAAACAATTATCACAACTAGTAGTAAATTTTAGCTAATTTTCAATAATTGTAATTGTTTATACTAAAATCAATATTTTTGTATTTTGAATTTTAGGATTTTTCAATTTGAATTCAAAGTCTCAAAATATCTGTTCAATTTGAAATGCAGATTCATATTACCGAAAAACAAGAAAGATATTGTCAAAACTTATAATTAAGACGGTCAACGAGCCAAACAGTTCGGACTAGCTCTACTCGAAAAATACAAGTAAGATTCGAATTTGTTAATAATATGATCTAAATTTGAGCATTAAAAATAATTCGAATAAAAATATGAGTATAATCTGAGCAGAGTTATACTCGACTCGTTTAAGATTTAAACTACTCGAATTATTGATTGTGATTCGATACATACTCGATTGATACAGATTCGATTAGATGCTCGATACATTCTTTTATAATATATATACAAATTTAAATTAAATTAGGATAATTAATTATTATTATTTCGTTTTGTTTTTAATTTTAATTGTGATTTTATATTTGTAAAGTGTAATAGTAAATATATTTCCTCACTTCTAAGTAAAATAACAAATTCAATTTAATTTATAATTATATTTATTATAAAACTAGTTATTATGTGGAGACTCGAATTCGAACTTGAATTTAAAACTCGCGAGTAGTTTGAATATAATTCAATCCGAGTCGGATCGAATTCGAATAATAAATATTCGAGTCGAGTCAAATCTGAGTAGAATTTTTCAAATACAATTCAAATTCGAGTCGAATTCGAATATGAATTTAATATTTCGAGTCAAATTTGAATAACTCTCCTTTCGCTTCAGTTTGACTCGTTTGTACCCTTAGCTATAAGTAATGTCACTAAAAGTGAGATATGAATAATGTTATGGACACACAAACACTATTAAAAAAAGAGAGAAAATAGGAAAGGGACCTACCATTTGATATTTTACACATTTTTATTTATATATAATACATGAGTCATATTCTTTGCACACGATTTTTTATGTATAGTTTTTGCACGTAATATTATTTTTTCGCCAGCAAGTGGGGGGAGTATTTTCTTAATCATGTTCAAGTTTGTCTGGGTCTCCCACACGCCGACTGCACTTAATAACTTTAATTCTATCCAATGGTTCCCATTTCTTAGCATGTATAGAATGAAATAACTTAACAAATGGAATGACTTAACAAATGGAATGGGAATGAGAATAGAATGATTATTCTCATTTTATGTTTAGTTTGTCTATTCATTCTTTTAGGAATAAAATTATCATTCTACTTTAGGTGTTTAGTTTATATGAATTACATTATCAATGGAATGCGAAATGATCTTTTTCATTTTTTATATACTACAACCTTATAAGATGAATGAAAAATAAGTTTATATTCTGATTTATGCATTAAGATGGTTAATAATGATGTATTTTTCGTTTATTTAATTTTTACATTTAACATTAATAAACAATATTAGAAATTAAAGAAGTCAAAAAAATATTAGTCTGAAAACAATTCAGAAAAAATAGTTCAAAATAAACATAAACATAACGTTTTTGTAAGAAAAATGAAGTAGAATAAAAAAAGATAGGAAAAGATAAAAAAAATTGATGATAGATAACAAAGAGAAGAGGGGAAGAAGGTTGGCCTAAGAATGAAATAAACACTAGAAAGAAATGAAAAATAACTTTCAGATTTGAAAGAGAATAATTAAAGGAATGGAATAGTTATTCCAATTGACTAATCAAACATGTTTTGAGTCATTGCATAAGGAATGATCATTCCATTTCCAGCCCATTCCATTCCATTCCATTCCATTCCATTCTCACCAACCAAACTCATGTGACTAAAGAATTATTATAAAAATAAATGGCAAAACTAATGATTTGGTCACCGAAGTTGGTACGTTTTTATCGAATTCACGAATAAACTTTTAATTTTTCATATTAACTAACTGAACTAATTAAAATTGTCAAATTGGGTCATTCTGTCAAATATGACTCACGGACGTTACATCCTTTCGGCTATTATCTGACGTGGACTTAAAAAAGAAAAGGGAAAAAAGAAGAAAATGTCATGGCTTTGTGAGACGTGGCTTTCGCACTAAATAAAAATATAGATGTTAAACTTGTGACATATCAGAAGTTGAAGTTAAAAGAGAGAGAGAGAAAGAGAGAGCGACAAAGGAGAATCGATCTCCTTCTGCAAATCTCTTCAAATAGCAACGAAGCCCTGATTTTGTGTTGAAGATTCTTCCCAACCTCGTTCACAGCTCACTGATTTGTCGATCTGCAAACTTGGGTTCCAGCGAATCTAGGGTTTTTAGCTTAGATCAAGAACAAAACACATCAACTGAAGACGAGAGGAAAAATTTTTTGGGTCAATCGGCGATGATCTATGCCGTGATATCGCGGTAGAGAATAGTCGGAGAAGATGATGTTGGGAAGCTATTGATCACACACGCAATTCTATTTTGGTGCTAATCGCAGGACTCGATCGATGTTTTTGGATAATCTAAAAAATTGGGTTTGAAATCCTTTTGAAAACCTCAATTTTGGGTACAGGATTTGAAGTGAAGCGACGTGTAAGCAGGTAATTTTTCGTATTTGGAATTTATTTTTACACTTCCTGTATGCATGATTCATGCGATAGGCTGTGATTCATGTACATAATTCGATATAGCTACGATTCTAAATTGATTTCGTTCTGAATCGTGTGAATATTAAGATACACTGTTTTAGATACAGTGATTTGATTATGTGAATAAGAATCCCGAGCCCTGTAATAGCTTGACCTCCTGTTTTGAGATCCCACAAAAGATCTAAGCCAAAAACTCAGTGAACCGTGAACCCTAGATTGACTTCTTCGTTGCTGGAACCCTAGTGCGCTGTGAACGAGGTTGGAAAGAGATTTGCAGAAGAAATCATGGCTTCTAGGTCACAAAAGGTAGGCTTCTCCTAGTTATCTGAGCAGATTTGATGAAGAACCCTCTCCTTTGTCTCTCTCTGTTTCTCACTGTGAAGTTCGACTTCGATTTGGCTGGTAACGACCCTTCTATTTAGCGCGAAAGCCATGTCTCAAAAGCCATGTCATTTTCTTCTTTTTTTTCTTTTCTTTTTTAAGTCCACGTCAGATAATAGCCGAAAAAATGTAACGTCCGTGAGCCATATTTGACAGAATGACCCAATTTAATAATTTTAATTAGTTCAATTAGTTAATTTGAAAAATTAAACGTTTAATCGTGAATTCGATAAAATGTGCTAACTTCGGTGGCCAAATCATTAGTTTTGCCTAAAAAAATCAAAATGATGTGTAAGTTTTTTGTTAAGTACAATCACTGAACCCACCCATATATGATGAATTATCCACTAATTAAACTTAGACACATTATTTTATAAATTGATTTTTATAAAAATTATTTGTAAGTGTAGCAGTACTCTTTTTTGAAGGTATAAAGTTGGGCTAAAAAGTTTGGCATTGATTTTTGGAGTGTTTCGTTTTGTGATTTGTCAAAAAGTCTAAGGGCCTGTTTGATATGATCTGAATAAGGCTGAATGGCTCTGAATCTGAACGATTCAGCCATTCAGCCCGTTTGTTTATAACTTTTAAAATCTGATTTGGGCTGAATTCGTCTGACCGAATCTGTTAAAAAAATCTGGCTGAATAATCATTTTTTACCCAAGTAGCCTTCCATCTCTCGCTGCTCTCTTCCGCATCTCCATCGGCACTCTCTTCCGCATCTCCATCGGCATCTGCATCGGTGTTCTCTGCTTGAAGGTATATTTTTGTTCTTTTGCCTTTCAAAATTTTGTTTCTTCACCTTGAATGTTTCAATCTGAAGGTATATATTTGTACGATCTTATGTTTAGGTTTCTTTGATTTTTTCTTTTTTCTTTGCTTCTATTTTTATTATTATTTTATCTATTTTTTTGACTGCTTGATATGCTCTTGCAAATCAAAGATATTTTCTGGAATCGGTTCCATTTCTTTCCCCTTCTGTCTCTGCATTTTCAAATGAATGTTGTTCCTGGTGGTGGTTTTGTTAAATACTACTTGGATAGCTCGATTAGCGTATGGAAGAAAATGATAACCCCCTTTTAAATTTGTTTCAATTGGAAAATTGATTTGGGTCTATGTTATTTCTGCTTCTTTATTGTTTTTGTGCATATTACTTGCTTGATTTGTTACTTTATGCTTCTAGGTTATTTATTTATTTATTTCAAGAAATAGTGTATAATCGCATTTCAACTAAAAATGGATTTATCCCCCTGAAACAGGAATTGTGTTGAACTGGGTTACTTTTTAATGTCTATAGTTTTGTACAATTTCCCCCTGAAACAGGAATTGTTTGTATGAGTTCCTTTCCCTTTTTATTATAGATTCTCACATAGATGAGCTGAATTGTCATTGAAGAAGAAATATTCTTATAAATGAGCCTAAACAGCAGAAAGCCTATTACTATGAGCTATCACTTGTGTTTGAGACTCTTTCTATGGTGTCTGCTAGAATTTTTCAGTTTTCTTGTCATTATTTTATACTCCTTTTATCATTTTTGGAGACCCTTGTAAGTTGTAACTATGTTAACTTAATTGCATACACCCAGAAGATGTGTTTACAACTTTTTTTCAACATGTCAACTATAACATTTTATTCACCATATCTTACAATTAGGCAAACATCATCATAATATCCAAAGAAAAATCTGAATGAAACTAGCACACTCAATTATAATTCAAGTTTAGATCAACTGTCCAATATTGATACTATTTGAAATGTTTTATTGATGATAGAATTGAGACAATTGACTTATTAAGTATATTTGTTTATTGTTAGGATTAGAATATCTAAATTCATCCTTTTATTTGTGTTAGACATGGAACAATCGGGTAAAACTCAAAATCAAAGAAAATCAAGAGTGAGTTGGAGAAATGAAAATGTAATGAAAACTTTTCCTGAAGCATGTATTGGCGAGGTTACGGAAAATGGTAGGCTAGGCGGTAGTCTTAAGCCATATTCATGGTCATCAGTGGGAGAAATACTGAAGAACACCCACAACTTTATTGTAGATCATAAGCAAATGAAAAATCGTTATGATTATATAAAGGAAAAATATACTGCATGGTGTCAACTAAAAAGAAAGACTGGAAATCATTATGATCCCACAACTAACACGTTCAACTTCACGGATGAGGAATGGGAGCTAGAGTCGAAGGTTAGTAACTACATTTTTAAGTTAACAATTAAAGCTTGTTAAATTATTAAACATGTGAATAACATGTTGGGTATGATTTTTGGATACAGGCAAACAAGCATGTTGACTCCTTAAGGACTTCACCTTTAAGTTTTCCTGAGCTTTGCACTCAACAATATGATGGAGCTGCTGCCACGGGGATTGATGGCTGGGGACCTACCTCTAAAAGGGATAGGACCGTTGAACCGAATATGGATTTGGAAATTGTTAGTATCGAGGATATCTCTTTTAGTACTCAAGCTCAAGAGTCCCCAAACTCACCTCTAAATTCATCAACTCCGGGTACTCAATCACATGCTTCCACTCTCAACTTTGAAGAACAAAGGCCAACGAAAAAAGCGAAGAAATCAACAAAAAAATCTAATAACTCCGAAATAGAGGAAGAGATGTGCAAAGCCTTAAAGCTCATTGTGAATAACAGTAGTGGACCTTCCTTGAAGGAGTGCAAAGATAAATTAAATCGTCTTGGGTGGGGATCACAAAATCCATTGCACAAAATGGCACTTGGGATATTTTGTGAGAGTGCAAGTTATAGGGAACAATGGATGCTACTAGAAGACGATGAGAATGAAGCTTGGGTTGAAATGGTTTCACGCAAGTTAAGATTTCTAGTCTAGTTAAATATTTACTGAATGGAATGTTTTTAGTTAAAACTTTAATATGTTGTATAGATCGATGGCCAAAACTTATTATTTTGGGTGCAAAGGGTTAAATTTTTGATTTTTGACCATAATTTTTGTATGAACTTGTTACTTTTGGTATATATTTATTTAGTAACTTATTATATGTGCTTATTTTTTTGATGGATCATGATTTATTGAACTTGACATATGGTCTTTATGTGAGTTTCATTATATCACAAACATATTTTTCTTAATATTTTTGCTATAACTGTTTTTGGAAATAGGTCAAGCATGACTATTGAAGATCAACTTTTATGCTTAATCATTATGTGGTGTTACTTGAAACGAATTCGTTCAACAAACATACCAAGAATTAGAGATAACACTTCAATCTTGAGTGGACATGCTTATACATTGGAGTTATTACATGGATCAAGTATGTAATGTCAAGAATTGATGCGACTTTCACGTGTTGCATATGTGCATTTATGCAATCATTTTAGGCAAAAACAATGGGTACAAGATAGTAAGTACGTAACTATTGAGGAAAAGATTGCTATGTTCTTGACTATAATAGGTCATAACGAACGATTTAGAGTAGTGAAACGAAGATTTCAACACTCTACACAAACAATTCATAAATTTTTTCACGAGGTGCTGAATGGAATGATAGAATTTGCAAAGGAAATCATAGTGCCCACATCTTTTGATCCAAATCCAAATATTCCAGGGAACCATAAAGACTTGCGGAAAATTTTTTCGGTATCTAATTTTAAATTTGATAAATATAATTGGCACAAATATATATTTGCAAGTATGTGGATAACATAAATATAATCGTTCAATGTAGGGAGCGGTTGGTGCACTAGATGGCACACTTGTACATGCAGTTATTCCTGTCAATCAACAAGCTCGCTATAGAGGACGAGGAAGGGGTGAATGTTATCAAAATGTATTAGGAATTTGTGACTTCAATATGATATTCACATTTGTTTGGGCTGGATGGGAAGGAATAGTACATGATTCAAGAGTATTAACAAAAGTTGTCTTCGATCCTAGTTCCGGCTTTCCATTTCCTCCTCAAAGTATGTGTTACAATTTTTTATTTGATTATCATATTTGATAATTTATTTTAATAACTTGGGTTAAATTTTATTTTTATAATTGTAGATAAATATTATCTTTGTGATGCTGCATATACAAACACTCGAGGCTTTTTATCTCCATATCGCAACACAAGGTACTGGCTAGCAGATTTTCGACGTCGACGTGCCTTAAATAGAAAAGAAAAGTTTAACCATGCTCATGCCCAACTCAGAAATATTATTGAGCGTGCCTATGGTGTATTAAAAGCAAGATTCCCAATATTGAAGCAGATGGCTCCTTATCCCTTTTCAGTGCAAAGAGATGTAGTTATTGCTTGCTTTGCTGTACACAATTTTATAAGAAAAGAGAATATTGAGGATGAATTATTTGCTCAGTATGATCAAGCTAATACAATTGATGGAGATGATGAACAATATGAAGAAAATCACAAAGGAGAGCAAGATGCAGTGCAATGGGGCCCTCAAGGCGTACAATGTGACGCACCCAAAATTAGGTATACATCACCCATCTTGGGTCGTCAGATACATAATACAGAATACAAATACAACTTACTAATACAACTGTCGTGTACAATACGACAAAACATAAACTGTGAGTTTGAATACAAATATTATCTTCTAGAGAGTATTCATACTCAAAAGGAGTCCTCGTTACATTTATTAACACACCATTACATAGAATAGTGAGGACTACTAACTAATACTATCATTCGGACCATCACTCCGTTTCCCGACTTGCCCCAGCTACGTTCTCATTTCCTGAAGAGAACAGTGAAAGAAAGGGTGAGCTCAACTAGCCCAGTAAGAAATATTATGACTAAGATAATGCAGAATAAATTATCATTAGCCTTCAACAATGTTAAACTGATAAAATATAATAGACATCAAGTTTAACTGCAGCGGAACAAGTAATCCATTAAAAGAGTCAAGTAGAAAATAAACTCTACTATCTTTTATGATTTAAAAGATTTTTCCAACACTGTAATCGCTGGGACTCAGCTTAATAAAATAATCCACATCATCGAATCACCCTTGCACTACGGCCAAGGATATTCGTATATTCATTAATGGTCATGATCATGCCAACAACTATCCATCAATGCACTACGGGCCAATGAGGACTTTTACCACATCATTTGTAACATTACGGTCATGATTACACCGAATAATCCCTGGTCATAATCATACCAAGTCCATCTATGCACTACAGGCCACAGATGACTTTCAACATAATATAAACATGAGGATGATGACAATGATATAAGAATTCAATAAAACAAGTTCAAGAATTAATTTATCCAAGAATTAACAACGTCCAAATTGTCAACATGATACTACTTTGTGGAGTAAAATTCAAGAATGATCAGGAGAATATTTTCATGAATAGATACTAGATGAAACGCAAATGTCAAGGATATTCCACAAATTTCATGGAGTATAGAAGTCAAAACTTAACCAACTGAGTATAATAAAGAATGGAATAACAAAAGAAATCACCATGCATGCGATAGACCGCACAGACAGGTTATTCTTAACAGAATAATAAATAATGGAACCAGGTCCGGCGTAAACGCACAGACAGGATATTCCGACAGAATAATAATAAAAACGAAAACAGGTCCGGTGTAAAACACACAGACAGAATGTTCCCACAGAATAATAATAAAAACGGAACCAGGTCCGGTGTAAAACACACAGACAGGATGTTCCAACAGAATAATAGAAGAATGTCACCAAGTATAGGGTAGACCGCGTATACAGGTTATTCCAACAGAATAATAAGAAATAGAATAACAACAGTTCTCTTCATGAATAAGAAAGAATAACACCCCTTACCGTTTTAAAGAAGAGCTGAAATAAGGAAGTAGTTAAGTAGCAAAACACTCTTCTTCTCTCTCTATATAGTTTCTCTCTCTAGAGTTCAGTGAATTCGTAAGAAATAATGAAGGAATGAGCTGCTATTTATAGAAAAATAGAATGCATAGTAACTAATCCATGAACGGTCCAGATTGATTACTTTAATATGACGGTCCATATTTAAAGAAAAATCTTTTAAATAAAATATAATATATTCTATTTATAGAATAACTTTAATAAAGTATTCTGTTTTATATAAAAAGATGTTTCTGTTTTATTACGTTAATAATACGAATAAAACAAAACGTCATTATCGCTAAATAATTCATATTATTAACTGACAATAATTGAATCAAACTGAGTGACTTCTCACATAAGCATTAATAATCAATACCGTGTGCTACTATGCAACCACACGTATTACTGTACTTTTACTACCGAGTAGTTCAACAGTAACAATGGTAAAACTTCCGCCGTTATTTTTAATAAACTATTTTTGTCGTTTTCTCAATCCGACAATAATTCCGTTGTGGGGTCCACCAATGATTGTGTCGTTGTACGAATATTCCCTATTAAAACGAATATTTCCCGACCAATCGAATATTATATAACAACTTGCGTACTTTGCAAAATTTATAAATATTACCCACAACTATAACATTATATCAAATTAACTCCATAATATTCAAAAATGATATTTATAAAAAAATTCATCTTTATTTATAAAAGTTGGGGTCTTACAACCTCCCCTTCTTATGAAATTTTGCCCTCGAAATTAGGGTACATACCTGGTATGTCGAAGAGGTAAGGATACCTTGATTTCATTTCAGATTCTAACTCCCAGGTCATTTCCTCAACATCGTGGTTTCTCCACAAAACTTTGACTTGAGGTATAACCTTGGAGCGTAGAATATGTTCCTTCTTATCCAAGATTTGAACAGGAACTTCTTCATACGTCAAATCCTCCGCTATTTCGTCCTATTCTAACTCAATAATGTGGTTCGGATCTTCCACATATTTGCGTAACATGGATATGTGAAAAACGTTATGAACACGAGACATACTTGGCGGTAAAGCGAGTCTATAAGCCACAGTTCCTACTCGATCGAGGATTAAAAATGGACCGATGAATCGAGGATTGAGCTTTCCTCTCTTTCCAAATCTCGTAACTCCTTTCCATGGAGCAACACATAAGAACACATGATCTCCTACATCAAATTCCACGTCCTTTCGATGAAGATCAGCATAACTCTTTTGTCGATCTTGTGAGGTTTTTATACGTTGTCGGATCGTTTGAATCTTTTCTGTAGTCATACGTACCAACTCCGGTCCCAACAACGTTGCTTCACCCACCTCATCCCAGCATACTGGAGAACGATATTTTCTTCCATACAATGCTTCGAATGGAGCCATGCCAATACTTGCTTGATAACTGTTGTTGTAGGAAAACTCCACCAATGGTAAGAACTTGTCCCAACTTCCCTTGAAGTCAAAGACACAGAGTCTTAATAAATATTCTAGAGTTTGAATAGTCCTCTCTGATTGTTCGTCCGTCTAAGGATGATATGCCGAACTAAATCGTAAATCTGTGCCCATAGCTTTTTGTAAACTAACCCAAAATCGTGAAGTGAATCTTGGGTCTCGATCAGAAACTATGGATACTGGCATACCATGCAGTCTTACAATCTCGTTTATGTACATACGAGCAAGACGTTCAAGTGTATAAGTTTCTCGTATCGGTAAGAAATGAGCAGACTTGGTCAATCTATCAACAATGACCCAAATCGCATCTATACCTTGAGAAACCTTAGGAAGACCGGTAACGAAATCCATGGTAATGTGCTCCCACTTCCATTCTGGAATTTCAAGTGGTTGCAATGGACCTTTTGGTACTTGATGCTCCGCTTTGACTCGTTGACAAGTTAGACACCTTGAGATAAACAACGCTATCTCTCTCTTCATATTGCTCCACCAAAATGTATGACGAAGATCATAATACATTTTGGTACTTCCAGGATGGATTGCAAACGGTGTGTTGTGCGCCTCCATCATGATTTCATACTTTAAATCAGGGTTGTTAGGAACACAAAGTCTGGAGTTGACTCGAAGTATTCCTTCTTCATCGATTCTTGCTTCCGGCATAGCACCTTCTTGCACTTTCTTCCTCATACGCATCAGCTCCAGGTCTGTAGCTTGAGCAGCTTTAACCTTATCGATTAAAGTTGGTTCTACTCGTATATTCGCCATCATCACATGGGTCTCTGGAGTCTTTAACTCTATCTCCATCCTTTGCAAATCACACAAAATGGGACTTTGTGTTGACAATATCGCACTCGTACTTACATATGGTCTTCTACTCAATGCGTCAGCTACCACGTTCGCTTTTCCAGGATGGTATTGAATGGTATGATCATAATCTTTCAACAGTTCAAGCCAACGTCGTTGTCGCATGTTGAGTTCCTTTTGAGTGAAGAAATATTTAAGGCTTTTATGATCCGTAAAGATCTCCACCTTCTCCCCATACAAGTAATGCCTCCAAATTTTAAGTGCAAAGACAACAGCTGCCAACTCTAGATCATGAGTAGGATAATTCCTCTCATATTCCTTGAGTTGTCTTGATGCATAGGCTATGACTTTTCCATGTTGCATGAGAACGCATCCCAACCCTTTGCTCGAAGCATCACTGTAGATGACAAATCCCTCCGAGCCAGATGGTATTGTTAGAACAGGTGCTGAAATGAGTCTCCTCTTGAGTTCTTGAAAACTCTGCTCACACTCTTCGCTCCAACCGAACTTTGTATCTTTCCGAGTCAGCTGAGTTAATGGAGTAGCGATTGGAGAAAATCCTTCCACGAATCTCCGATAATAACCAGCTAGACCGAGAAAGCTACGTACTTCGGTTACTGATTTAGGTTGCTCCCAGCTTTGAATTGCTTCAATCTTTGCCGGGTCAACAGATATTCCACGACTTGATACTACGTGCCCAAGGAATGCTACCTCTTCCAGCCAGAACTCGCATTTCTTCAACTTGGCATAAAGTTTGTATTCACGAAGCTTTTGGAGTACCAACCTCAAGTGTTGCTCATGATCTTCACGGCTTTTGGAATAAACAAGGATGTCATCGATAAAGACGACCACAAAGTGATCCAAATATTCCTTGAATACCCTGTTTATCATATCCATGAAGGCAGCAGGAGCATTAGTCAATCCAAAAGACATAACTAAGAATTCATAATGCCCATACCGAGTTCTGAAGGCAGTCTTTGGAATATCCTCAGTTCTAACCTTCAGCTGATGATATCCAGAACGAAGATCGATCTTTGAAAAGAATTGTGCTCCTTGCAACTGGTCAAACAGGTCATCAATACGTGGCAATGGGTACCTATTTTTGATGGTGACATGATTCAACTCCCGATAATCAATACAAATTCGCATACTCCCATCTTTCTTCTTCACGAACAGAACAGAAGCACCCCAAGGAGAAGTACTAGGAAGAATAAAACCAATGTCTAACAATTCCTGCAGTTGAGTCTTTAACTCCTGAAGTTCAATATGAGCCATTCGATATGGGGCTTTGGAAATGGGTTTTGTACCGGGTTCAAGGTCGATACAAAATTCAATTTCACGCTCTGGGGTAGGCCAGGAAGTTCTTCGGGAAATACGTCAGGAAATTTATTAACAACAGAAATATCATTCAAAGCTGACGTATTTTTGTTTAGATCTGTGACATGAGCTAAGAAAGCTTGACATCCGTTTTTCAATAAACGAATAGCTTTATGGCTTGAGATGACAGCGATTGATTTTAATGGTTTGGTTGCTTGAATTCGCATAATAGGTCGATTAGGAATATGAAAGCTAACAACCTTACGAAAATAATCAATTTTTGCATGATGAGTAGTTAACCAATCAATCCCTAGAATCACGTCAAATGCAAGTATTTTTAATGAAATCAGATCGACAGGTAATGTGTGGGTACCAACTTGAACCAAACAAGACTTATAAACCGTGGATGTAATGAAGGTTTCTCCCAATGGAGTTTCAACAGCTAAGTCAAAGTCTAATTTCTCCGAATCAAATTTAATCGATGAGCGCAAGTAGGAGAAATAAAAGAATGGGTAGAACCGGTATCAAATAAAGTATAGACTTCGTTAGAGTTTATGATAAGCTTACCCGTGATGACCTCATTCGGGTTCCTTGCTCTCTGGGAGTTCACAACAAACGCTATCCCTTACACAACCGGTTTTGACTTTTCTGGGACGGCCTTTGGTGCCTCCATCCTAGCTGAATTTGTCTTCGGTAAACGACAAAATCGGGCTAAATGACCTTCTCTTCCACAATTATAACATGCTTTGGATGGCATCGCGCAGTTTGGACTGATGTGCTCCTCCCTTCTGCATTTGAAACATATGATAGGTGGTCGTTCTCCTTCCTTAACGACAGGTGCTGGTGCTGACGTCTTTCCATCATTGTTAAATCTCCTCTTCTTGAAATGCTCATTCTTATTGTTTTGGCCCTGATTACCACTGAAGTGGTTACCATTTCTGGCCTGTTGATTCCCTCCACGCTTGTTATCACCGCTTCGATGACTGCTCTCACTGGTATTATCATTTTGCCGACTGCTCTCTTTTGGTTGCGTTGTCTCGTTATCGCGCTCCACCAACTGAGCCCTATTTACAACATCTGAATACAAACACAGTTTATGAGAAACAAGATGTTGACGTATCTCCGGCTTCAAACCTCTTAATACAACACCCATCTTGGGTCGTCAGATACATAGTACAGAATACAAATACAACTTACTAATACAACTGTCGTGTACAATACGACAAAACATAAACTGTGAGTTTGAATACAAATATTATCTTATAGAGAGTATTCATACTCAAAAGGAGTCCTCATTACATTTATTAACACACCATTACATAGAATAGTGAGGACTACTAACTAATACTATCATTCGGACCATCACTCCGTTTTCCGACTTGCCCCAGCTACGTTCTCATTTCCTGAAGAGAACAGTGAAAGAAAGGGTGAGCTCAACTAGCCCAGTAAGAAATATTATGACTAAGATAATGCAGAATAAATTATCATTAGCCTTCAACAATGTTAAACTGATAAAATATAATAGACATCAAGTTTAACTGCAGCGGAACAAGCAATCCATTAAAAGAGTCAAGTAGAAAATAAACTCTACTATCTTTTATGATTTAAAAGATTTTCCAACACTATGATCGCTGGGACTCAGCTTAATAAAATAATCCACATCATCGAATCACCCTTGCACTACGGCCAAGGATATTCGTATATTCATTAATGGTCATGATCATGCCAACAACTGTCCATCAATGCACTACGGGCCAATGAGGACTTTTACCATATCATTTGTAACATTACGGTCATGATTACACCGAATAATCCCTGGTCATAATCATACCAAGTCCATCTATGCACTACAGGCCACAGATGACTTTCAACATAATATAAACATGAGGATGATGACAATGATATAAGAATTCAATAAAACAAGTTCAAGAATTAATTTATCCAAGAATTAACAACGTCCAAATTGTCAACATGATACTACTTTGTGGAGTAAAATTCAAGAATGATCAGGAGAATATTTTCATGAATAGATACTAGATGAAACGCAAATGTCAAGGATATTCCACAAATTTCATGGAGTATAGAAGTCAAAACTTAACCAACTGAGTATAATAAAGAATGGAATAACAAAAGAAATCACCATGCATGCGATAGACCGCACAGACATGTTATTCTTAACAGAATAATAAATAATGGAACCAGGTCCGGCGTAAACGCACAGACAGGATATTCCGACAGAATAATAATAAAAACGGAACCAGGTCCGGTGTAAAACACACAGACAGGATGTTCCAACAGAATAATAATAAAAACGGAACCAGGTCCGGTGTAAAACACACAGACAGGATGTTCCAACAGAATAATAATAAAAACGGAACCAGGTCCGGTGTAAAACACACAGACAGGATGTTCCAACAGAATAATAGAAGAATGTCACCAAGTATAGGGTAGACCGCGTATACAGGTTATTCCAACAGAATAATAAGAAATAGAATAACAACAGTTCTCTTCATGAATAAGAAAGAATAACACCCCTTACCGTTTTAAAGAAGAGCTGAAATAAGGAAGTAGTTAAGTAGCAGAACACTCTTCTTCTCTCTCTATATAGTTTCTCTCTATAGTTTCTCTCTCTAGAGTTCAGTGAATTCGTAAGAAATAATGAAGGAATGAGCTGCTATTTATAGAAAAATAGAATGCATAGTAACTAATCCATGAACGGTCCAGATTGATTACTTTAATCTGATGGTCCATATTTAAAGAAAAATCTTTTAAATAAAATATAATATATTCTATTTATAGAATAACTTTAATAAAGTATTCTGTTTTATATAAAAAGATGTTTCTGTTTTATTACGTTAATAATACGAATAAACAAAACGTCATTATCGCTAAATAATTCATATTATTAACTGACAATAATTGAATCAAACTGAGTGACTTCTCACATAAGCATTAATAATCAATACCGTGTGCTACTATGCAACCACACGTATTACTGTACTTTTACTACCGAGTAGTTCAACAGTAACAATGGTAAAACTTCCGCCGTTATTTTTAATAAACTATTTTTGTCGTTTTCTCAATCCGAAAATAATTCCGTTGTGGGGTCCACCAATGATTGTGTCGTTGTACGAATATTCCTTGTTAAAACGAATATTCCCCGACCAATCGAATATTATATAACAACTTGACCAAATTGCTTGTGAACTATAAAGTGACTCACTGAAATTAATGTAATTTTATTATTATGTTGACATGTTTGTTTAACTCGTTACATTTCTTATTTTCTATGAAACTTGGGTTAAAATTGTTTGAATTATTCAATACTTTGTTTGATAATTTGTTTGAATTATCTGTTTTTATTTGTTGTACAATGAATATTGTATTTAATTTTATTTAAATACATCCAGACAAAATTATATACTTGTTCAGCATAGTTTAGAGGGCTAAAATAGTAAAATACTGTTATTCAGATATTTCAGACATATCAATTATCAAACAACTTTTTTCATTCAGATTCAGATTCAGATTCAGTTCATTCAGATTCAGCTCATTCAGATTCAGATTCAGATTCATTCAGTTTTTATCAAACAGCCACTAAGTATAAAACGACTCATCTTAAGAGCTCAACGTCATCTGGAGCTTACATGATAATTATTTGTACAACCTTAATTTTGTTAGTTGAGCATAAGATTATCTAAGCAATTGGAAATGGTCGGTTATGCTGACAATGGACAAATGTATCTTATTTATGGTAGGACCTTAGCGTGTAAACATGAACCTAAATTATTAATTTCTACGATAATATACTCACATTTATCAATGTTACAAAAGTGGCCATGACTGCTGTGGTATCTTTGCACAACAATTTTATTTTTTTTCCCCTTACAAGTGTAGTTATCTTACTAGTTTGTTGTTTTTAATTTAAATTTTTTTTATATCATTTTATTTAATTTTCTGAATTTTGTAAAAAATTTATTTTATTCTATGCTATTTTACACACGCAATGCATGTGTCATTGGGCACTAGTCATTGTAACTATGTTATCATGTCATTTATAAATAAATTAGACACTTAATATTTTATGGTTAAACTTGAAATAAAAAAATATCTTTAAAATTTATGAATTTCGCAGATCATACTATTTTTGGGAAACCGAAAGATATTTTATTGATTGATAAGTTTGTTCCTACTATGAAATTTAGAAGTAGCAACTTCTGCGTACCATTTCTTTCACTTATTGGGTTAAAAGAAACTAATAGTTATGTTATAGAACTAAAGAAATAACAAAGCTGCAAGATATAAATATTAGAAAATTCTTTGTTTTTGTGTGTATTTTTTTATTAGATAAGTTTGCATTTTATAGGCAAAGAAAGGGAACATAAATTCAACAAAATTAATTATTCCCTCCGTTCCTAAAAGATTGTCGTTTAAGGTTTTAGCACATGAATTAAGAAAGTATCATTTACCAAGTAAAATTTATTTAAAATTCCATCACTACCCCTTTATAGGAAGTTGAAAACTATTAATACAAAGGAGAGAATTTCTTGGGACAATGAGAGAAGGTGGGGTAATATAGGAAAATAAATAATTATTTTTCTCGAAAGTTGTAAATGACAAACTTTTTGGAATAAATTTTTTCTTCTAAAACGACAATCTTTTAAAAACGGAGGGAGTACATCATAGACTAATGGTCTAGTTTATAGCCATTGATATTAGAGTATTAAGAAATCATATTATAACACTCCACTTTGATTTCCTAAGAAAGAAGATTATGTCTCATTAAAAACATTATTAAGAAAACCCAATGGAAAAAAACTTAGCAAAGGAAAAAAGAGTACATATCTCTCTCTCAAAAGGGCTAGATTATCACATGATCGAATTTGATGCACATCTATATCACCCTTCTTCTGCAGTTCATGTGTATAGAAGAATTTAGGTGAAATGTATTTTGTTCTATCTCATTTGATGTACCCTCCTCTAAGTTGAGCAATACATGCAACGTTATCCTCATACATAATTGTAGAAATATCTTTGATTGATGGTAATCTGCATGACTCTTGGATATGTTGAATAATTGACCTGAACCAAACACACTCTCTACTTGCTTCATGTATTGCGAGAATCTCTGAGTGATTTGTAGATGTGGCCATCATGGTTTGCTTTGTGAATTTTCAGGATATAGCTGTGTCACAATATGTAAATACATAACCTATTTGTGATCTCCCATTGTGTGGATCTGATAAATATCCTGCATCAGCATATCCAACTAATCACGACGTTGAATCTCTTGGATAAAATATTCCAAGATCTATACTTCCACGGAGGTATCTCAAAATGTGTTTGATCTCATCCCAATGACTTTTAGTCGAAGAAGAATTGTATCTTGCGAACAAGTTGACATCAAAAGTAATATCGGGTCGTACAGTTTGCAAGATACATAAGAGTACCTATTGCACTTAGGTATGAAACTATAGGTCCAAGAATTTCTTCCCCACTCTCTAGAGGTCGAAATGGATCTTTATCAACTTCTAGAGATCGAACAATCATCCGGGTAGTTAAAGGGTGAGCTTTATCCATATGAAAACGATTGAGAATATTTTTAGTATATGTGGATTGATGAACAAAAATTCCAAATGTTAAATGCTCAACTTTATTCCCAAATAGAACTTTGTCTTTCCAAGATCTTTCATTTCAAATTCATCCTTTAAATAAGTAGCAGTTCTTGTGAGTTCTTCAGGAGTACTTATAAGATTCAAATCATCCACATATACAACAATGATGGTAAATCCACTTTGTGTTTTTTTAATAAAAATGCATGGGCATACTTGATTATTTGTATACCCGTCTTTTATTAAATAATCAGTAAGTCGATTATACTACATACGACCAGACTGTTTCAACCCATATAATGAGCGTTACAACTAAATTGAACATATGTGGCGTGGCTTTTGTGATTTTCAACCATTTTTAATCCTTCAAGAATTCTCATGTAGATCTCACTATCAAGTGAGCCATATATGTTTGTTGTTACAACATCCATTAGACGTGTTTCCAAACCTTTTATGGTTGTCGTACCTAGTAAAAAGCGAAAAGTGAGTCCATCCATTACTGGAGAGTATGTATCATGATAATCAATACCAGGTTTTTGTGAAAAATCTTAAGCTACAAGTTGGACTTTGTATATCACAATTTCATTTTCTCATTTCACTTTCATAGAAATACCCATTTGTTTCTAACCAGGATTACTCCCAGCGATGTTTGGACTATTGATCCAAATACTTCTCTTTTCAATAATGATTGTAGCTCAGTTTGAATAACACCTTTCCATTTTGTCCAATCTTTTCTTTTTCGACATTATACCACGTTTTTTGTTCAGGATCCATGTCAGAAATCATATAGTAATATCTGGTGTTATGGAGGAAACAAATATATCATCAATCATGACTTTGCTTCGATCCCATATTTTCTCATTATGTACATAATTTATTGAAATCTCTCGGTATTCATCTTTTATCCCTTCGGTAAGATTTTGTACCTCTTTTGGGGGTATTCCCACTTTTGGAATAAGTATTACTTATGGGACTCCCTTATTTGCCTTTTGTTTTCGTGGTGCAGTGTATTTTGCACCAACTGGTCTTCTCCGCTTCTGGCGTGGTTTAGATTCTTCTGTTGCCTTATTTGTCAGTTCTTTAGGAAATAATTTTTTGATAAGTATTTCTATCTTTGCTGGAGGATTCACTGCATGTGTATGTGATTTTATCACTTTTTTAGCATCATTAAATGCATCTGGCATTTGATTTGGAATATTTTGTAAGTAAATAATTCTTTTAACTTCAGTTTCACATTTTTCTGTGCAAGGATCAAGTGAATTTAATTCTAATGCATTCCATGATATTTCAGAGGGTTTCTTATTTAAAAATCTCCCTCCTCCTAACGAAGGAAATACAAATTCATCAAAGTGACAATCTGCATAATATACAGTAAAAGCATCTCCAGTTAAAGGCTCAAGATTTCTAATAATAGAAGAAGAATCAAAACCAACATAAATTGCAATTCTTTGTTGGGCTCCCATTTTAGTCCTTTGTAGAGGTGTAATCAGAACATATACTGCATTTCCAAAAACTCGAAGGTGTGAGATGTTGGGTATCTGACCAAGAACTAACTGTAGAAGGTCAGAACTAACTGTAGAAGAGAATATTTATGAAGAGTTGTTGGCCTCACTCAAATAATGGTTGCAGCGTGAAGAATTGCATGACTCCAAATTGAGGTTGGTAAGTTAAACCTTAATATTAATGGACGTGCAATTAGTTGAAGTCTTTTAATTAAAGATTCAGCTAAACCATTTTGTGTATGTACATGAGGAATAAAATGTTCAATGGACATTCCAATAGTCATACAAAAGACATTAAATGTCTGTGATGAAAATTCAACTGCTTTATCAAGTCGAATTGACTTAATTGGATGGTCTGGGAATTGAGCCCGTAATTTGATTATTTGAGTAAGAAGTTTAGAGAAATACATGTACAAAACTGCATATGGATCTTCACCTGGCATGCGGTAGTCTGCGTAGACAAATTATTTCCAAAAATTGCTAACATTACAAGTTAAAAGCCTATTTTCAATGGAATTATGCCTGACAGAACTTATTCTCTTGGAATTAATTTATTCTCGGCGAAATATTTTGTCGGACATAATTCCCTCAAAAATAGTACAAAATCGACGAAATTCCATCGAAATAAGGTCATGGTTGTGCCACGAAAGTTTCCCTTCAGAGTGAATGTTAACCTCGATGGAATAAACATTAAGGTCGACGAAACATCCGTCGAAGATAAGATAGAGTCGACGAAATTAATTGCCACCGAAATCCGTCGAAAATATTAAGTATTACAACCTGATCGCTATCAATAGCGCCACACTTAAGGATGTAAAATGAGCAAATAGTTTGGGCTCGATTCGTACTCGCTCGACTAAAAGTTCGATTCGAGCTCGACTCGAAATATAAATGAGTCAAATATGAGCACATTTAAAAGTTCGATAAATTACTCGAACCTCCTCAAATTATAATTTTCTATTGATATTCGGATTATATTCGTTGAAGAAGTCCAAACTGCTCGGGCTCAATTCGGAATCGTGCTCGACTCAATAGCTAAATGAGCCTCAATCAAACATTATTTTATACTCGATAAATTTTGTGTACCAAATCTGAGCAACTCAATACTCGGGTCGACTCGATTCGTTTACACCCTTAGCCACACTCAATCAAAGCCCCAAATTTCTTTCTCTCTCTAACCTTCTGTTATCTCTCTCTCTTTGGTCCCTCTCATCTCGCCGGAGTCAATCCTCCGTCCGTCACAGCTCCGTTCGCTGGAACCCTGAGTGATTGCACACATCTAAGTTTCCAATAGCTGGCTTTAGCTCCAATAATTAGCTTCGATTCCAGTTCAATTTCTCCTTCTTCTCGTTCATACAAACTGTTATTATTGCCCAATTTAAGGTTAATTTTTATCAATTAATTTTGGATTTTGGAACCCTAAAATTTTCTGATATATGGTTATGCATAAATTTGGGTATAAGTTTTTATTAATTAATTGTTAATTTGGAGTTGAGAAATCATTACAAGAAAAAAGTTTATCAGCGACCACTTATCTACGACAGTAGAAGGTCACAGATATTTATCAGCGACCGACTTGGGTCGCTAATAGTGGTCGCATGTAATCTGGTTGTTATCTTCACAATAGTGGCCACTTTTAGTGACCGACATATAGCGACCGAATACATCGCTAAGTTGAGTCACCGTGAGTCAAATCGCATTGGTGACGTGGTCCACGTGTCCACGACCATTACTAGCGACCGATGCGGTCGCTAACATCCTGGGTTCATAAACGGTCGCTGATAAAAATTAGCGACCGTATGTGGTCGTTGATTTCTAATTTTTTTAAAAAAAATTGGTTGTTTGGTGGATTTCTCAAAAAAAAAATTGTACCTATTTGTTCCTGATTTATATCTCAACACACAACAATATCTATATATAAACCAACATCCTTACAAATCTATCGAGATCCATCCATATATATATAATTAAAAACTAACACAATATATATAAACATCCACGCACGTACAAACATAAACAAATACCGTCCGACTAAAATTGACTTGGTTTCTTCATCATATTTTCTTAAGTGTCATGTCTAAAGTATGCTAAAATAAACATGAAAAACTAAACATAAAGCTAAATAATGACAAGATTACCTCTGCATCATCATCTTGCTGTTGTGCTGCTTTCGCCACTGCATAAGCGAACTCCTCAAAACTCGGAGACTGCAAATGCCCGCCAAGTGCAAGAAAAAGATTATACGATCTTGATAGTCGGTCGTCGTCGATAAAATTTGTCTCCAATACTCCTTGAGAAGCGTAAGCTAGTTGTGACTCACCTTTCCATGAAATCAAGAAACATCCTCAGTTTTAAAGCCCTTGGTCTTTCAGCTTTTACTCATGTTTTTACAAAATCAATTGTCATAGAGTGAAAGTGTGACAACCTAAAAAATCGGATTGTCCAGAATTTAAGTTTAAAGAAATAGTTATTAATAAAATGAATTTTTATTAATAATATTCTGTGTTATGTGTCTATGAATCGTTCTGAAACTTAGGATGATTATAAAACCGGAGGATTCTGGCAACGAGCTAGACTGAACGAGTAAGAATTTTCAAGAAAAAAATAAAAATATTCCCGGGAATAAAAATATTTCCTAGGAAAAAGACGAAATAGGCACTATTCACCCGAAGAAACCCTAAGGGTTAGGGTTTGAATAACCTAAGCCTTTTCGAGAGTTCGGTATGTCGAAATGACATTCCGTCGAAAGATTTGACGATAAGATGTCGTGAAAAGTTATGTAAGCCGATAAAGTTTTTTTTGAAAAACGTGTAGAAATCAGACGAAATAAAAACGACTAAAAGTACTGCTATGTACTTTTCATTCGTTTAACTACGTTAGGGGAAAAGATGAAGGAAAATGCTTATCATCAAAAAGTGTTTTTTATTTTTTCAAAGTTTCGAAGAATGTGTAAAAGTTAATCTATAAAAGAAAGACGAAATATCCAAAAATATTTAGATTTCAAGAATCGCAATTTTAAAAACTGTCGGATGAATTCTGCAAGACGGAAGCACGAAGCTTCCAAGAGAAGCTTCGTGAATAGTAATGAGGTTTAGTAATGAGGTATGAATAGTAACTTTGGGGGTGAAATAACTATTTTGCCCCTAGCCTTAGTTTTATATAAAAGGAGAGCCTTAGCTCATTTGTTAGTGATTTTGAAAATCACCAACACTTGAGAGAGAGAGAGAGAGAGAGAGAAGAGTTCGGATGAGGAGGAAAAGGAAGAGGAAAAGTGTAACGAGACGAATTAATTGAGTCGTGATTCTGGAGACATAATCATGTTAAGGGGGAAAGATGTGACGAACGAGATTTTGTAATTTAATTTGAATATTTATTGAATTAAATAAATATTTTTCGATGATTTAATTATTGGGTTAAATAATTAATTATGGAATTTGTGGTAGATTAATTTAATTATATGTGTTATATTGATTAAATTAATGTGGAGAATTTTATTATTCAAAGTATGTATTTAATTAAGCTTATTTGATTAAATGAATTATTTGATAAGCATAATGTAATTTTAATTAATTTTATAATTAATTAGAGATTTAATGATTTGACATAATTAATAAATGAGAATTTAATTATGTGACTATGTTAATTAATAAGAAATTATTATATTTTATTTAAATTAAATTAAATAAGATATTTGATTAATTGCCTAAATAAGTGTGACATTATTAAACTATATTATAAGAGATTAATTAAAATAAATTAGAAGAGATACTTATTATGCTAGCCAAACAAGGCCCTAATAAGAGTTGGGCAGTTAACCCACGAAGGGGATTAACTGACCACGACGTTGCCAGTTATTATGCACATCAGTCTTATTTTCTTACGTATGTTATTTTCTGAAACAAAAATTTTGAGAGTCCAGAGAGAATTCAGAGAAAATTTAGAGAGAAATTGTGAGATTGAAGAAGAATTTGAAAGGAATTTCATCTCCTACTAATCTATAGACACTAGCAGGGTAATCTCTTAACCCAAACCTTAATTTCGTTCTTATATTTTTGTGAAAAACTATTTCAAAGTCCTCTATAATTGAAGAGGTTGTCGATTAATAAGTATATGATGTGATGTATATGTTAGGATATGTTTACTATATGTTTATATCATATATCCATGTGATTAGAGTAGTTGATTTCATGTAAACATACTAGAATCATAGTTTTCCATTAATGGGTGTTTTGAGTTATTTGTAAAACAAAATTGTGACAACCTCAAAATAGGTCCATTCCATCCAACCTATTCTGAGTCACCAAATACATGGTACAAAAAATAACTACAACTTTATTACAATAAATGTCGTGCAAAATACAACAACACATATGCTGTGAGTTTGGATACAAATATATACCAAATGTGACTCATGTCCCAACCGTGGACAGCACCCCACAATGACACCTTACATAAAGGTATAGTCAAAAAGTGTTTCAGAAATTAGAATCTTTGGGAAGTGCTCAAGGAAACCTTTGTACATAGGAGGTCATGCTTCTAGGTTGTGATAGATATCATATGACCACAGAATTATCCTTGGTTGACCCAATATACCCCAAAGAAAAATGAGAAGATTACTATCATATTCTTCCCAATGGTGAGTCTTCTCTTGACTTATCATTATCTCCACTGTCTCTAATTGAGAATTATACTTCAAACAAACACCAAGATTATATAAGTAGTGCTTGTATATATACTCAACAAGTGGATGAGCACAACCCTATCTTATGATGACACGAGGTTATATGTCATTAGACATCTTGTATGATAGTGACAAAACACCCTTCCAACGTTGGGTTCGCCTCACCCTCAACAGCTATAGACCACCGTTCTATTTTTCTGTTATCCCCCACTCGACCCAGCTACACTTTTATTACCTGAAAGGAATTGTGAAGCAAAAGGGTGAGCGCAACTAGCCCAGTAAAGAATATCATAACTAAAGATAATTAAATTATCAATAGCCTTCATCAGTAATAAATCAGAGATTTAGAACATATGGTAGATGATAAAATTTTTCAACCATAGTTGCAGCGGAACGAGCAATCCATTAGAAGAGTCAAATAGACTATAAAGTCTATTATCTTCTCCACGTTAAAAATCCACCAACAATGTTTTATCCCTGTAACATCAATCAACAATTCCTGTCCATAATCACGTGTATAACTCATGATCGTAATTGTAGTTCTAAATTCATTTTCTTATCCAGGACAAAGATACTTTTCATCACCAGAAACATCAAACATCATGGTTATACCAAATCACAGTTCATGTTCATAATCATACTAATAAATTCATCTTTGCACTACGGCCCAATGATATTTATCAACAAGTCATCTTTGCACTACATGCCAAAGATATTCAACAACAGGTCATCTTTGCATTACTAGCCAAAGATATTCATCAACAACTCATCTTTGCACTACAGGCCAAAGATATTCAACAACAAGTCATATTTGCACAACATACCAAATATATTAATATCTCAAAGAAATATATAATCATTTCAGAATTTATATAAACAATAATTATAACCATGTTGATCATTTCACCTTTGCACTTAAGCTAAAGATATTCAATTATAAATTCAATGGTCATGATCATACCAGTCAATAATTCAACTTTGCACTACTGGCCAAAGGGAACCCATAGTCATGATCATACCAAAAATCTACCCATCTTTACACTCAAGTCAAAGAGAAATATCATCATTAGGGTTATAAAAATGTTATATATGATAATAAAATCAATATAATCAACATATAGATTTAATCTCAAGAGTAATATTCATAAATCAACTATAATTTGGTCAGGAAAAGAAACCAATTTTATTGTGAATAGTAACTCATGAATAGTAACTCATGAATAGTAATTCGTGAATAGTAACTCATGAATAGTAACATCGACACAAAAAAGAAGAAATTTCACAATAAAATCCATACCAATATTTCGGTATAATGATATTGAAAGAATAATATTTCTTAACCTTATAAACAATTTATTTTAATTGTTTACACTTTACTAAATAATGCATTTAATCATCCTAAAATGCCAAACTCATAAGATTTCATTTCCAATAACCAAAACCCTCATCAAAAATATGCATATACCTCATATAGGATTCTCAAGTCATAAAATCCTATTTTCCAATTTTCTTACTTCACAAAACATATTTAATTCATTTACTCATAACTAGAATATTTTCATGAAAAATACCAAATCAGTTCCAAAAATATTTCTTTTCTGGGATTTAGCAGAATATAGTCCCATATTGAACATATATTTTTCTCAGAATTTTTAAAAGTCATTTACTATTTTTCATATGGCCAAAATAGTCGAATATTTAGACATATATCAAAAATTATACTTTTGTCCAAAAATTCTGAAATTTACAGAGTATACTTCTATCATATACATGTACTCCCAATAAAAATTTCATCAATTTTGGAGTTAACCACAAGAATTTATAAGCGATTACTTTTAAAATAGTCTTTTCTCATAAAATTCATAACTCTCAATCTATACATCCAAAAATTACCATTTTTGGACAAAATCAAGAAAACTCATCAAAATATCATTTCAAATTTTTCCAGAATTTTTGAAGGTCAGAAAAATTTTGAAACTGGAAAATATAACAACCCTTAAAATCCCTTACTATCCCTTACCTCAAAAGTGCAGTATTTCTGATTGGAATGCAAAACCGAAGGAAACTTGCACTGAATAGCAACTCTCAAAGTATCTAAATACTCACAAAATATGCTTCATAATATAGAGAGAGAAAGAGAGAAAGCTTATGTTTCTGGTGTGATTTTCAATTCTAACTTAACCCTCTATTTATAGAAAAATGTTAGCACGCCGAAGCAGGCTTAACCTGCAACCTGATGGCTTTACCTGCTACTATTCTCACCCACCATATTTGAATAAAAATCTCAGCACAATTCTTCACCAACCAAGAGTGGGGCCCACCAATTCTAGAATTTTCCATCAAAATGATAAACTCCGAAAATTAAATAATTTCTGAACCAGTCATCTCGTAAAATTCATAATAAATCATACGTTCATTTTTAACGGTTCAAAATTTGTGGACATATACTCAACTTATATATGTATAACATATCCAAAAATTACCACGATCCAATGATCGGATTAAAAATTATAACCCCCGCAAAATATCTCAAAAACCCTGATTTTTAATACGTCCATTCCGACAAAAATACAGATAAAACACCTCAACATTAACTCCTTCATTTTTTTACCACAATAATATATCCCTCATTTATATCCACATAAAATAAATATTTCCTTATCTTATGAATCAATAATTAATTATTCACAGATAATATTACAGAATCACATTTACGACAACCAGGCCGTTCCCAGGAAAGAGGGGGCTTTCCAATAAGAATTTCTTCTTACTGGCGCGCAATTAGGTGACCAAACCTCTCCTTAGACAGAACTTTTTAGACATTGCCAATAATGTTATCTAATAATATTATTCAAATAATATGAATTATTGATCTGATAATGGAAAATACTGTGCAGCAACAATTATTGAAACAACAATAATATAAAATATCAACGCAGCAATTATTGAATCAATAAAATAAAATATTGAACAGTAATTACTGTGACAATTATTCAGTAGTGCCTTCTTACGTAAGAATTAATAATTTCAAAAATACTGTGCAATACCCTGTGCTACTGTGCAATAACGCGTATTACTGTATTTTAACCACCGGGTATTCTAACAGTGTTAACGGTAACAAATACGCCGTTAATTATAAAAACTCAATTTTTGTCGTTATCTTCATCCGACAGTTATTCTGTTATGGGGCCCACAAATGGCTGCGCCGTCGTACGAATATTCCCCGACAGAAAAAATATTCCACGACCAAACGAATATTTCCCGACAACAACGAATATTTTATAATCACCCTTAACTTTAACATTTATCAATTTAACCATTTACTGAATAGTAATTATAAGAAAAATTGAATACTTTTATTTCATAAAATTCGGGGTCTTACAAAAATTATGTGATCAATGCATGAATTGTTGTTTAACTTGAAATTTAATAGTAGATTATGTTAGCACATGTCAAAACAAAGAAAATAAACTTTGAACGGTCAGATTCGGTGTTATAACAAAACCGTAATGGCAAATTTCATGTTTTATTTTCAAAACTTTCAAAAACACCAAGAACAGTGAAATTGTATGATTTGATTCAAGTAATTGTATGTTTTAAGTTGTTAAAATCATACTATAAAGGTTGGGTGATGATCATGTATGAATTCTAGTATCTGGGTATGCTTAATTTAATGTGTGGATAAAGAAATTGGAAGATTTTGTCTTGTTATGTATTTTTCGTGAACTGTAGATTTCCCGAACTGGAGGGTCGCGCTACTGCGCCATCTCCATGCCTTAGAGTCCGCGCCGCAGCTCCACTATCCAAGCTGCAGTGCCAGCCGCGTCGCAGCACCAAATATAGCCTATATGGTGGAGCCGTAGCGCCACTATGCAGTTTATCCAGAAATGAGAGTTTTAATTGTTTTAGTCCAGGGAATGTAATAGTAACCTAATCTAATGAACATAAAAATATGTTAGACATATAATGTGATGTTAAATAGATTCTTAACATGTCAATGAGGTACTTAGATGTTTAATTGAATTGTTGAACGCATAGTTACCTAGTCGTTCGTGAAATCTAATAGTATGTGAAAACAAATGTTGTGATTTGATTAGTATAATCATAATCAGAGTTTAGACAAAAGAGAATGAACTTGTGATGCTAGTTACGTTATAATTGACTAGTATTGTGAATGTAAATGGTATGTAGGATTAAATCAAGGGACATGTATAGTTAACATGTAACCTACGCACGAGGCAAGTTTCCTAACCCTACTTGTTATTGTTATACAAGTTTCTAAACATTACCTCTTTACATTGAGCTAGTTCTAGACTTATATTCTATATCGATCAAGTTCTTTTTATTTATTAATCAAGTTTAAGATGTCATATTAAATGTTATCAATCTTTTAAAACATGATTCCTGTTATACAATACTTATTCCATTGTATACCTCTTGAGTTTATTATTCAAATTGAATATCATTTATTGTTGAACCTTGTAAGACTAGCAAACCTTTATTGATTCGATTAGTCCATAGTTGATGAGCGTTCTAAATTTCAGAGCCATTATGAGTTTATCCAAACCAAACTTTCTTTGGTGCGGAACTCTAATATCAAACTGAGATGAACAACCTTATTATACGGCATTACTTATGCTTTAACGTTGATATATTGTGCACAGTATGGTACTAAGGGTTGATCCCCCTAAGTACGAGAAGAAGAGTCCATAGTCTTATGACTGTTAAAGGTTTCAAGTATAAACACTTGACAACCTAGGACGTAGTTCAAGGTCTTCTGACCCTCAAGAGTTCTTTTGATTCTTGTTAATCGTTCTTGATTCAAAAGTCGAGTTTCTTATTTTAGAAGTCTCTGATTCACTCGCATGTTATTATATTGTTGTTATATTATTATACTTATGGGCAATCGTGCTCACTCATGCGTAATAATAACATTGCAATTAAGAACGAAAGGTATGACGAGCCTTCAGCAAAGGCAAGGGCAAGATTAACAAGTGATGAAGACTTGTTGTTTATTTAATATATTTATGTTTTAAACTTATGACAATGTTTTAAACTTATGACAATGTTGTGTAAGACTTAATATTTGTTTATGTTTTTGCATTTGAGATTTAAGGTTAGTATGACCTGGGATTGATGTACTTATTTTCAGATGTTGTAACTCTATAAGGAGAGGATTTATTTCTATCTATTTTATGGTTTTCATTTATTATGGGTAGATAAACATATGATGTTTGTACAGTGAACACTAAATCACGTGAGAATTGAAGTACCCGAATTTGGGGGTGTCACAAGTTGGTATCAGAGCTGTAGGTTATGAACCTTAGGTAGGGGAACAACCTTAGGTAGTAGCCTTATAGGAGATCGAGAACGTAGTAGTGGTAAACTCTTATCGAGTTCTAAGAAATGAATTCCTTGATTCATTGAAGATAATAAAATGTGTTTATGCGATAAACTTATGTGCTCGCGAGTATCGATTAGTAACTAAAACTTAAAACTGTATTGTCAGGAAGTCAGATGTTGAAGGATCTAGTCGAGCTGCGGAGGAGGAACCCCGAGTACCTAGAGAGGAGGAGCCCCATGATATCCATGTTGTCCGGGTGTAGTTGGTACAGAGATAGCAATCTCCGTTGATCATTGTTGTTGGTCAGGAGCATGAGCCTGAGACTGATCCAGAGGAGGATCCTGAGGAAGAAGAGGAGGAAGATGAGTTCCCACTGAACTCTATCAGTGCCGAGATGTACGACGAGCTACATGACCGTAACATAGAGTTACGAGATACTGTTCAGGAGCTGAAGGAGCGAACGGTTATTCAACAGCTTAGCATCGAGCAGAGGGATAGAGAGGTTGAGGCTCTTCACACACGTCTGGGAAACGTAGAGTGGGATTTGGTTCAAGAGAAGGGCCAAACTGAGTAGAAGTCAGAGGAAATAGAGGAGTTGAAGACTGAACCGAAAGAGAACTCAGCAAGGCTGACCATAGCAGAGGAGGCCTGGGTAATGGAATCACGACGTGCTGATCTTGCAGGAGAGAACTGTTGGGAGAAGAAGGCTAAGCTTGAGGAGACGTACTCTACACTTCAAAATGCAATTGATGAGACCCAAGATCGGGTTATGAGATACCCAATTCAGTTCGAAGGACTACCATCATACATACTAGATCGCAGGACGATGTCCCGCATTATGGAAGAAGAGCGTAGCAAAGCTATTCAACGCTTTAGCAGGCAGTGATAGGAATAGTTTAATTATGTGAAAACCTATGTTGTAGTTGAAAATGTAAATTCTTATGTGTTTATAAACAGAGGAATATTTTTATATTTTAAATCATGTAGATTCTTTATCTCGGGATAGTTGATGTAAATAGCAGTGATGCTATCGTAGTTTGTTAAAACTTTTGATTAAATAAATATATCAGAGTTATTTGACAAAATGTGTTAAGTGATTATGTTAAAATGTTTGAGTTAAGCCTTAAATATTTAGAGAATTGAATAAAGACCTAATAAGCATATATCTTAACAGAAATATGCCTCCGAGAAGAAGACCAAACTGTCAACCAGCCCAAGAAGGGTAGACGAACAACAACAACGACGCCAATGTTAACCCCGTTCATCAATTGGTGAACTTATTAGCTGGAGCGATTAACAATCAACCTCAAGCTCCACTAAATATAACGTTCAAGGACTTCAAGGCGGTAGGACCGCCAGAGTTTAAAGGCTCCATGAACGCGATAGAAGCTCAAACTTTGGTTATGGAGATGGAAAAAGTTTTTGACGTCGCCAGAGTCAGAGAAGACCAAAAAACTGCCTACGCAACGTTCATGCTGAAATCAGAAGCAAGTTATTGGTGACAAGTAAATAAGGTCCGTGGAGGAGAAGGTGTGATCACTTGGGAGAGGTTTAAGGAGATGTTCTTTGAGATGTACATTCTAACAACCTCACAGAACCAAATGGAGGTAAAATTTTTGGAATTAAAGCAAGGAAATATGTCCGTGCCAAACTATGCGGCAAGATTCAAGTGCACACGGATGAAAGAAAAGCAAGAAGGTTTGAACAGGGACTGAAGCCTTGGTTATATAGTAAAGTGTTAATGTTTCAGTTAAAAAATTTTGCTAGAGTATTGGAGAAGGCCATCCTCGCTGAAGGTGGGAGTGATGCTGTTACTAAGTATAATCAGGATCAGAAGAAGAAAAAGAGTGAAAATGAAGGAATTAACAAAGCCAGTGGAAGTAACAAGGGAGGAAGTAATAATCAGAAGAGAAGATGGTCTGATCACTCATCAACTGGAAATCAGCAAGGAGGTTAGAAGAAGATGATTGAAGCATGCCTGACCTGCGGGAAAACTCATCTAGGAGTTTGTATGAAAGGAAAAAGAGTCTGCTACAATTGTGGTCAGGAAGGCCACATAGCACCTAACTGTCCTAACCCAAAGAAGGGCGCCTGCTTCACTTATGGCTTAAAGGACTATCTGGCAAGGGACAATCCTAAAAGGGATCTGGAGGGGCAGGATTAGGAGGGAATAGGGGAAATAGCGGTGGAAGTGCTCTAACTATCACGGGAATAACCGCAACCAATCGACCAACCGTCAGGACCTTCAACATGACAGTGTAGGATGCTGTGCAGTCTCGCGATGTGGTGTCAGGTATCATTCCGATCAATAAAGTTAATGTTTATGTATTATTTGATTCGGGTGCTACTTGTTCATTTATATCCGATGACTTTGCTAAGAACTTAGAAGTCCTAAGGATGAGTTAGAATACCCCATGAACATAGAAATTACGAATAGAGAAATAATCCATGTTAAGTACTTACATAAGAACTGTAGAGTGGATATTAAGGGTAATATTATGAATATGGATCTTATCCCTATCAAACTTGGAGAATTTGATGTCATTCTGGGAATGGATTGGTTATTCAATTACGGGGCTGTAATTGATTGCCAGAAGAAATGTATTAACCTTAAGACTCCGTCAAAGGTTGTATTCTATGGCAGCAAGTAGCTTAGACAAGCGAGTTTTCTAACGATGATGCAGGCCAGAAAGTTGTTAAGACAAGGCTGTGTAAGATATTTAGCTTACATAGTCGATAGTCGTAAAGAGAACCCGAAAATAGAGGAGATACCAGTAGTGAGGGACTTTGTAGATGTATTTTCGGACGATCTAACAGGACTACCGCCAGACAGAGAAGTTGAGTTTGTGATCGATTTAGCGCCAGGAACGGCTCCAATATCGAAGGCACCATACCGGATGACACCAGTAGAGATGAAAGAATTGATGGCACAACTGCAAGAGTTACTAGACAAGAAGTACATTCAATCGAGCGTATCACCGTGGGGAGCACCGATGTTATTTGTGAAGAAGAAGGATGGGACGATACGGCTCTGCATCAACTATAGAGAACTGAATAAGGTCACAATTAAGAATAGAAATCCATTGCCGAGGATCGACGACTTGTTTGATCAATTGAAGGGAGCGAGATACTTTTCAAAGATATTGAGGAGTGTGTTGGGTAAAATCTAATTACGCACAACACGCAAGTATACGTGGTCAACAAGTAATAAAGTGAAAGTAGAGTATCGTTCCCACGAGAAATTGTTTAATAAAAATCACCAAGTACTAACCCTTAACTAACTCAATCTTATTTAAATGAATGAATTTCAAATTATATAAATAAACTACTATTAAATTCCACTAGTTAAATTAAGATTACGGAGATTTAAAATCACAACTTCACTTATTGCTTCATTTAAGTTAACACACTTCTCATCAATTATTCTCTATCCTGAATTGTTAATCAAGAACACTAAAGCAGATAAAACCACCTCTCAATGCATAATACCCATACTCACTTAAATCCAAAGATGATAGAATTAAGCAAGATATCCTAATTAACTAATCAACTATATCTCTATGTGAATTATAATTAAAAAGGATTTAAAGCACAAGTTCTCTATAAGATTACATATGGCATAAAGGCACATCTCTATCCTAAACATGAATCATGAATTTCATCTATGCAGAAATCACAAACACATGCTATCATGATCAACTCTAAATCTAAACTTCATCTCTTGAGTTCATATAGATTATCACGGTAATTGATGGTCAATCAATTAAACAATTAAGTCCAAATCACAATAGACAATCCTCACAATAGAACATAATAATTGATAGCGAAGCATATTAAAATAAATTACACAATAAGATCCATTATAATCTCAAACAAAGATTTAGTTCATTGAATTAAAACTAAGAATCCACACTTGAATACACATTAAAAGACAAAGATAAAAGAAGATGAGAAGATAGAATCTATTGTCTATAGATTTGATGCGCTCTCCTTGCTCCTACTTTGAATCTTCAATGGTCTCCAAGTTGCTTCAATCTCCAAAACTCATTAGAACTAGGATTTTTATCTAATCTACTCTAATATAATCTAATGGAATCCTCTTTATTTTATACCTCCCATCATGTATTTATAGGTTACAAGTCTAATCTTTAGCTTAGAAACAAACTTAATCTAATTTAGAGTCAAAAAGGTATTAAAATTCGACCCAAAACGCATCAAAAACGTGTTCTGACCCGTACCCCCTCCTCGGCGGGGATTTCCTTCATAAAAAGCCCGTCGCGGCTGGCTATGGCACTGTTTTGTAGCTTGTACCCCCACCCCAGTGGGGGTTTTGTATAGTAAAAGCCCGTCCCGACAGGCATACTTTTTCTGATGCAATGTCCTCTGGTAAAACGACCATAACTTTTAATCCGGAAAGAGTTACGAGACCTGCCACCTATCAAATCGAAGATATCGACGAGCTCTACAACTTTTGTTCTTTTAGAATTGACAGATTCAGATTGGATCAAAGTGGAAATCGGGCTTAAAGTAGATGCTATGTAAATGGCAAGCATGACAACTCTTAGATTTGATCTTGGTTGATAAAAAGGCCATAACTCTAGAAATCCGAACTCCGATTGGGACGATTCAAGATATTCCGAAAAGCTAAGAAGTAGATCTACAATAAAATCTATGTTTCAAGCCAAGAACATCTATCTAACTTGGTGTTAAAAGTCCTTCAATTTTCCCTTCTTGCATTTGCTTGCGTATTTTAGTCCAAAAGATTTTCGAATTACTTTCCCTTGCTTCTTCATGCCAATAGTCACCTTTTTCTTACGTTTTCATACCAATAGTCACTCACACAGGTCCCAAGCATATAATCTACAAAATGAACACAAAATGCATGAAAAGTAACTAAGAAACTTGAGTTTGAGCAACTAATTCAAGTAACAGATACCGGATAAGTAGGTATAAAATCTACTTATCAGAGTGGTTATCATCAGTTGAAGGTGAGGCCAGAGGATATAACAAAGGCAGTGTTCAGAATGCGATATGGTCACTATAAATTTTTAGTGATGTCATTCGGTCTAACGAATGCTCCTGCAGCATTTATGGGCCTAATGAACGGAGTGTTCAATCCGTTTTTAGATAAATTTGTGGTGGTGTTTATCGATGATATTTTGGTATACTCGAAGACCAAGGAAGAACATTTAAAGCATTTGAAAGTAATGCTAGAGGCGTTGAGAAGGGAGAAGTTGTATGCCAAGTTTTCGAAATGCGAATTTTGGATTGAGCGGGTACAATTTCTTGGGCATGTGATCGATAAGGACAGAATTTCGATAGATCCCTCCAAGGTTGAAGCTGTGATGAACTGGGATCAGCCGAAAACTCCGTCGAAAGTAAGAAGTTTCCTTGAATTGGCAGATTATTACAGAAGATTCATTCAAAACTTTTCCAAGATCGCAACTCCACTGACGAATTTGACTAAGAAAGCTGTGAAATTCGTTTAGACGGAGAAGTGTGAGGAAAGCTTTCAAGAACATAAGAAGAGGTTGAGTACAACACCTGTGTTATCTCTTCCGGATGACACATGAAATTTTGGGGTTTATAGTGATGCGTCGCATAAAGGACTAGGCTGTGTGTTTATGCAAAATGGCAGAGTCATTGCATATGCGTCACGACAGTTGAAGGACTATGAGAAAGGGTATCTGACCCACGACTTGGAGTTAGCTATAGTGGTATTTGCTTTGAAGATCTGGAGACACTATCTCTATGAGGAAGAGTGTGAAATATATACAAACCACAAGAGTCTGAAATATATTTTTACACAGAAGGACTTGAATATGCACCAGAGAAAGTGGTTGGAGTTAATTAAGGACTATGATTGTGAGATTTTATACCATCCGGGTAAGGCAAATGTGGTTGCCGACACCTTAAGTAGAAAGGGTCGGGATAAATTGATGATGTTGACCGCTCAAGAGGAACTAATATCAGCGATAGAGAAGTTGAAATTGGAAGTGAAGTATTCGATAGAGATTGACGAGAAACTATTCCAGATGCAAGCTGGTACAACTTTACTGGATAAAATTAAGGAGGCTCAACTTCAGGATGAAGAATGTGAGAAAGTGAAAAGGAAGATATCTGAAGGAACCGAATTGAGATTTAAGTTGGACAGTGAGGGATTACTAAGATTTGAGAGTGAAATTTGGGTACCAACAGTTCCAGAGATTAAGGAAGATATTTTGAGTGAGGCTCATAGCTCACGATATTCGATTCACCCTGGTAGTGCTAAGATATTCTAAGATCTTCGACAACATTTCTGGTGGTCAAATTTGAAACGAGATGTTGTAGAGTGTGTTGCCAAGTGTCTGACATGTCAGAAAGTGAAAGCAGAGCATCTTTAGAGATCCCAAAATGGAAATGAGAACATATTATGATGGATTTCGTGGTTAACCTTCTGACAACTCAGAAAGGCTATGACACAATATGGGTTATCATTGACTGATTGACAAAATCCACACACTTTCTTCCGATCAGAATTAGATTCAACTTAGACCTGTTGGCAATGTTATATGTAAAAAAAATTATTTCGAGGCACGGAGTTTCGGTGTCAATTGTTTTCGATAGGGATCCGCTCTTTACATTGAACTTCTGGAAACGACTACAGGTATGCATGGGTACGCAGTTAAGAATGAGTATAGCTTATCACCCTCAGACAGACGGGTAGAGCGAAAGAACGATTCAGACATTGGAAAATATGTTAAGAGCTTGTGTAATGGACTTTAAAGGAAATTGTGACGATCATCTACCACTGGTGGAATTTGCTTACAATAACAGTTACCATGTAAGTATTGGTATGTCGCCTTACGAAGCGTTGTACGGTAGAAAATGCAGAACTCTGTTATGTTGGGATGAAGTTGGTGAACGACAGCTACTAGGAACAGAATTGGTGCAACAGACCGCTGAGATTGTCAAGGTGATCAGGACAAGATTGATAGCTGCTCAAGATAGACATAAGAAATACGCTGATCAACACCGACAGAATCAAGAATTTGAATTGGGTAGCTACGTTTACTTGAAAGTCTCCCCCTGGAAGGGAAATATTAGATTTGGTAAGAAGGGGAAATTGAGTCCGAGGTTCATTGGACCCTTCGAAGTTTTGCGTAGAATTGGTGAAGTTGTCTATGAGGTAGCCTTACCTCCAGCCTTAGAAAATATCCATAATGTTTTCCATATTTCTGTCTTACGACCGTACAAGCTCGATTACAAACATGTTATCGAATATGAACCCCTACAATTTGAAAAAGATTTATCTTATGAAGAAGTTTCTGTTCTGATAGTTGACATGAAAGAGCAGGTACTCAGAAATAAAGTAATACCTTTTGTTAAGTTAATCTGGAGGAACCACAACGCTGAGGAAGCTGCGTGGGAACTCGAGGAGCATATGATGAAGAATTATCCTCATTTATTTACTTAATTTAGGTGTAAGCGATTCTGGAGACAGAATCTTTGTAAAGGGGAGAATGTAACGGGACGAATTAATTGAGTCGTTATTCTGGAGACAGAATCCTGTTAAGGGGAAAAAGATGTGACGAACGAGATTTTGTAATTTAATTTGAATATTTATTGAATTAAATAAATATTTTTCGATGATTTAATTATTGGGTTAAATAATTAATTATGGAATTTGTGACAGGTTAATTTAATTATATGCGTTGTATTGATTAAATTAATGTGGAGAATTTTATTATTCAAGGTATGTATTTAATTAAGCTTATTTGATTAAATGAATTATTTGATAAGTATAATGTTATTTTAATTAATTTTATAATTAATTATAGATTTAATGATTTGACATAATTAATAAATGAGAATTTAATTATGTGATTATGTGAATTAATGAGAAATTATTATATTTTATTTAAATTAAGTTAAATAAGATATTTGATTAATTGCCTAAATGAGTGTGACATTATTAAACTATATTATAAGAGATTAATTAAAATAAATCAAAAGAGATACTTATTATGCTAGCCAAACAAGGTCTAATATGAGTTGGGCAGTTAACCCACGAAGGAGATTAACTAACCATAACATTGCTAGTTATTATGCGCATCAATCTTATTTTCTTACTTATGTTATTTTCTAAAACAAAAACTTTGAGAGTCCAGAGAGAATTCAGAGAACGTTTAGAGAGAAATTGTGAGATTGAAGAAGAATTTGAAAGGAATTTCATCTCCTACTAATCTACAGACACTAGCAGGGTAATCTCTGTAACCCAAACCTTAATTTCGTTTTTATATTTTTGTGAAAAACTTTTTCAAAGTCCTCTATAATTGAAGAGGTTGTTGATTAATAAGTATATGATGTGATGTATATGTTAGTATATGTTTACTATATGTTTATATCATATATCCATGTGATTAGAGTAGTTGATTTCATGTAAACATGCTAGAATCATAGTTTTCCATTAATGAGTGTTTTGAGTTCTCTGTAAAACAAAATTATGTGATTAATGCATGAATTGTTGTTTAACTTGAAATTTAACAGTTGATTATGTTAGCACACGTCAAAACATAGAAAACAAACTTCGAACGGTCAGATTCGGTGTTATAACAAAACTGTAATGACAAATTTTATGTTTTATCTTCAAAACTTTCAAAAACACCAAGAACAGTGAAATTGTATGATTTGATTCAAGTAATCATATGTTTTAATTTGTTAAAATCATACTGTAAAAGTTGGGTAATGATCATGTACGAATTCTAGCATCTGGGTATGCTTAATTTAATGTGTGAATAAAGAAATTGGAAGATTTTGTCTTGTTCTGTATTTTTCGCGAACTGCAGATTTTCGGAACTTGAGTGTCGCGCCGCAGCACCACTATCCAAGCTGCAGTGCCAGTCGCGCCGCATCGCCAAGTATAGCCTATATGGTGGCACCACAGCGCCACTATACAGTTTGTCCAGAAATGAGAGTTTTAATTGTTTTAGTCCAGGGAATGTAATAGTAACCTAATCTAATGAACATAAAAATGTGTTAGACATATAATGTGATGTTAAATAGATTCTTAATATGTCAATGAGGTACTTACATATTTAATTAAATTGTTGAACGCGTAGTTAGCTAGTCGTTCGTGAAATCTAATAGTATGTGAAAACAAGTGTTGTGATTTGATTAGTATAATCATAATCAGAGTTTAGACAAAAGATAATGAACTTGTAATGCTAGTTACGTTATAATTGACTAGTATTGTGAATGTAAATAGTATGCAGGATTAAATCGAGGGACGTGTATAGTTAACGTGTAACCTGTGCACGAGACAAGTTTCCTAACCCTACTTGTTATCGTTATACAATTTTCTAAACCTTACCTCTTTACATTGAGCAAGTTCTAGACTTATATTCTATATCAAGCAAGTTCTTGTTATTTATTAATCAAGTTCAAGATGTCATATTAAATGTTATCAATCTTTTAAAGCATGATTCCTATTATATAATACTTATTCCATTGTATACCTCTTGAGTTTATTATTCAAATTGAATATCATTTATTATTGAACCTTGTAAGACTAGCGAACCCTTATTGATTCGACTAGTCCATAGTTGATGAGCATTCTAAATTTCAGAACCATTGTTGAGTTTATCCAAACCAAACTTCCTTTGGTGTGGAACTCTAATATCAAACTGAGATGAACAACCCTGTTATACGGGATTACTTATACTTTAGCATTGAGATATTGTGCACAGTATGGTACTTAGGGTTGATCCCCCTAAGTACAAAAAGAAGAGTTCATAGTCTTATGACTGTTAAAGGTTTCAAGTATAAACACTTGACAACCTAGGACGTAGTTCAAGGTCTTATGACCCTCGGGAGTTCTTTTGTTTCTTGTTAATCATTCTTGATTCGAAAGTCGAGTTTCTTATTTCAGAAGTCTCTGATTCACTCGCATGTTATTATATTGTTGTTATATTATTATATTTGTGGGCAATCGTGCTCACTCTTGCATAATAATAACATTGCAGTTAAGATTGAAAGGTCCGACGAGCTTTCTACTAGCAAAGGCATGGGCAAGATTAACAAGTGATGAAGACTTGTTGTTTATTTAATGTATTTACGTTTTAGACATATGACAATGTTGTGTAAGACTTAATATTTGTTTATGTTTCCGCATTTGAGATTTAAGGTTAGTATGACCTGGGATTGATGTACTTATTTTCAGATGTTGTAACTCCATAAGGAGAGGATTTATTTCTATCTATTTTATGGTTTTCATTTATTATGGGTAGATAGACATGTGATATTTGTACAGTGAACACCAAATCACGTGGGAATTGAAGTACCCGGATTTGGGGGTGTCACAAAAAGCTAGCCCGAGTGCAAACTTTGTCCATCGGAAGAAGATTAAAGAAGAAAGGTAATCCAAAACCTAGTCTAATCTAAATTTTCTTTAAGTTTTCTATGTCAATATACATAGCTTAATGAAAATAAGAGAAGAAGATGTTAAGAATGATTTTATATGGTTAAAATCATAAGAACATGAAATATGAAGAATTAAAGATTTATTTATAAAAGCTTTTTTTAAGAAGTATGAATTTCGTAATAAATTTGAATGATCCTAATGAATCATATGAACGATTCGGTGAAATAAGTAAGGAATGGTGTCTTATAACACCAAATTCCAAGAAAAAAGTGAAATCATAATCAAAGTATGGATTAAAAATGAAGAACGAACGAAGAACGCGAAGAGCACGAAGAACGTTATTGATGGACAAATTTAAAACCATCGTAGTTATAACTTATTATTGATGGACAAGTTTAAAACTATCTTGTATAAGTTAGATGCTTATTGCTTGGTTAGGAACGATAGAAATGTTCATGAATAACAGATTGAACTTAGCTATAACGAAGTTATGGCGAAAATTTCGTAAAAGACAAACGAGAAGTAGAAAGTGTATAAATGAACCCGAATGTGTAGGATTTCATAAGAATGTAAGAAAACGTAGAAAATGTGAGTCATGGACTCAATAACGAACGAGTTCCGAGTTCGGATAACCAAATTATGGACGAATGAACGAAGAACGTTAATAACATGAAACGAATGAAGGATGAAATTTAAGCCAATTGAATGGCAAATTAACGGATACAGACTGAATTTCTATCTGAGGAAAGTTGAAGCACGTAAGATAAGAAAGAGAATGTCTTTGGAATGACCTCGTTTCGAGTTATAACGAAGAAGTTATGAGATTGTGAAGTAAGCATCTCAAACATGTTCAACACTTAGAAAAAAATTCTCAGTTTTAGAACTGGCGCAGCAGAGCCAATTATGCCTTGGGAGGCGGCACTGCAGTGCCAGCCTGGGGAGAAAGCTACTGACGAGTGGCGCCGCAGCGCCAGATATAACAAAGGAAGGTGGCGCCACAGCGCTGGTGCAGGGCAAGACCCAGAGAAGAGCTTTTAATTGCTCAACTCCTAGGGGAAGTGCAAGGAAAGATAACGAACATATAGTTCACATAATGTAACACTTAATCAAGTGATTTAAACCTATAGTGAGGGTTGAATGAAAAGATTGAACGGGATGAAAAGACAAAGAATGTAAACATAACGTAGTGGCGATGAACGAATGGTCTTAGCATACAACGAACCGTATGGCTTCGACATTAAGAAAGAATGATGAACGTGGGGTTCGTGTAATGGATAACGAATGAAAGTGATTAAAACCTTAGGTGAAGGTTAAATGAGAGATTAAGAAACGAACAACGTGAACGCAGAATACGTAAACGATTCTCATGAATCGTATTCGCGTTTAATGAACGTTCTAAGTATACATTGGTGGTATGACTTAGACGTCGACGAAAGTAGTAAGTAAGATATGAATTATCAAGAAAGCCGTAGCGAACGGTAATAAGATTAATGAAAGTCTGAATGTGAGTCGGATAGAGAATGTTAGAATGAAAGTAAGCGTTAAACACTTTAGCCGACATAGGATTGAGTGTACACGAATATTAAACGGGCAGAACCTACACGTCGTGTATGGTTTGACCGTAAGGTAATGGAGAATAATGATTAAACCTGCGAACGGTGAAGAAATTGAATTAAAGACAAGTACGCATAACGTAAAGAAGCTGAGTTAATGATTATAACTTGGAGGACGTTCCGAGTCAAATTCACCGGACGTTATAAGATATGAATAAGATAATGTAAAATGCTTAACGCTATGTAAGCATAGTATTAACATTGAATGATCGATCTAGGTATACAAAAGACTGTATAACTTAGACGATAAAGAATGAATCCCGAGGTATAGCATTTAGTTGCCAGAAAGCCATAAGGATTGAGAAATCAACTTAACGAACGTTATAGTTTTAATGGTTCGTATAAGTTAAGCCAAGTTTAGGTTGTGGTACAATCATAATCTTTAATGGTTGACATATGGGAGCTGGGCTAAACAATTCTTTCAGAGAGAGGAGGTATATACGAAACTAGCAATCGATCTAACTCGCTGTGAAAGACAGTGTAGACAAGACGAGAAACTAGTTTGTTGGTTGTTTGTGGGAAACCACTCAGAGTACCATATGGACTACTAGTAGAGATGTGATGTGTGCTGAGTCCTATCAGAGTAATAAGAAGAAGATAAGAATATAAATCATCAAAGATGATGATCGTATGAGTAAAATATCCCCGTATGTCGTGAAGCCATAAAACAATAAAGAAAGTTGGTCGCGTAAACTTAGATTGCAAGAACGCGAACCCTAAGTAAAGTTAAGCTTAAACCAATGCGTAAGTCAAATATATATGACTAATTGGTGCATGTATTCCTTATGTGTTATATAGGGATTGGAATGAACAGTTCATCGTAAACTTTAAGTTGTAACTATGCGTAAGGTAAGTTTTCTAACTTCATTCATATTTTAAATGAATGCTAATTTTTTAAACTTCTCAGATATTGAACATGAGAAGTTTTATCTATGTGCAAATGTGTGATATTTGTACAAGGTGGTAGAACTTATGAGGCCTTGTGCCATAATTTGAACACTTCGGTGTTTCTATGAGATGAACTGTTCTATGATTGAACTGTTCAATATGAAAATGTTCTATTTATACATGAACCGTTATTGTTAAGTCTGTGCTAATGATCCTAGCCAGACAGAATGTGTATGAAAAAGGTAGAAAAAAGAAAGTATTTCAAAGTGAATGTGACTAATGTTTTAAAATGATAGGAATCAAAGTTTATTCCTATTATTCAAGCTACTTCATAACCTTTAATTGAAGTCTTAAAAGAATATTTAAATTCTTAAAGTTGTTTATTCAACTGCTATGACTTACTGAGAAATTGAATGCTCACACTTGCTTTAAATGAAAAACATTTTCAGCGTACGAGTAGAAGAACTTAAGGATCCCGTAAAGATCAAGTTGACCGGTATCCAGATGAAGTGTCATTCAGTAGATGAATGAGCATGAAGAACAAGCCAAGACTTGTAATGAAGAATAGTTAATGAACTGTTATGTATCCTTGATGGCAGATGAAAGTTACTCTTGTAAGATGGAAAGAATAATGTAATTATCATTATTTGTAATGAACGAGGTTATAAGATAATAGAACCTGGGATTTGAGAATGTATGTTGTTATATTTAACATATAATGATGTATGTTTGGAAAGAGATGTGACTGTGACGTACGGAATCTGGGTGTGAAGATAGATCGAATTTCGGGGCGTTACAGAAAGGTTGCCAACTGAGATATTTTTCACTCATATTCTTATTTGACTCAAGGTATGCATGTAATAAATGTGCAGTAGAGATATTGTACCTAAGGTATCATTGATCAGAAGGCTTATCAACAAAGAACTTTTGAATTTCCTGCAAAATCAAACTTATTGGAAAATAAGAGAACAAAAGGAGAGTTTTAAGAAATTCAGCAGTTCCCAATAAGTGGTTCACCATAGTGTACTTCCTCTTGAATTCCTATGGAAAAATCTTATTGTCATTCTATACTGTTGAATTTCCTACAACTCCATTTGTCTCTCATATTTCCCAATAAGTCTGATTTTGCAAGAAAACATTAAGTTATTTTTTGATTAATTAGCTTATCAATGATACCTAGAGTACAATCTCTACTACACATTTAGTACCTGCAGATCTTGAGTCAAATAAATCTATGAGTAAAAATTATCTTCAATTGGCAACCCTTCACTCTATGGCAGTTGATTTTGCAAAAATAAAAGTAATAGCTAAAAGGCCTAGGGCTTTAAAACCGAGGATGTTTCTTGATTTCATGGAGAGGTGGGTCAAACTATCTTTTACACCTCTCAAGGAGTATTGGGGGGGAAACTTTATCATGCAATATAGTGTTGAATCTATAGTGCATGAGAAGTCGCAATTTATTTGTTCAAATAATATAATATCACCGATCAAGACGTTTATATAAAATACTAAAAATATATGTATTAATATACTAAAATGGCAATGATTTAATTAAAAAAATAGAATGACAATGATTTAATTAAAATAAATAAAAGAGAGAACATACTCTATCAATAACTCAACTGCATCATCCTTAAGACCAACTTTTTTTGATTTTTTTTGTAACCAAAGATCAACATTTTCATGACAAATAATTTCTGTCACAATCTTTATCATGAAATTATACTATGAATCTGCGATCAACTAGCCTCTTCTTAAATTTGAATCCACAAAGCTGTATCCTCGAAATATATACAACAAATTGGAGAAAGATGAAAGTGTGCACTTTTTCTGTGAGTAATCGCTTCACTTTTTCAGAAAAAGTTATCTCTTTTGTGAGAACTACCCATCTAAGAAATTCATAGTGGTGAGAAGCTTTCTATTTTATGGATTGAACCCATATCAGTCGATGATTCACTCTTAGAAGAGAAGTGGTCGCTCGTTCATCTAGAGGGTTGCTGAACCTGGAACTTTGTTCAACAACTTAATGGCCCTCATTCGGGATGTTATCATCTGTTATAATGGAACAGTGAGAAAGTCTGCAGTAATTCAATTATTCAATTCGAGTATGAGACACAAATAGGAACTATGACCCATACTTTTTTACTGCCGAAGAACCAGTTAGAGTATTAGCTACAACTTCTATGTTGAATCATGCATACAAGGCAGTCCTTGACTCTTCTTCTAGTAGTCATTACTCATGGGTGATGATGAAGGTATTTGTTTTTCATTATAACATGAAGTTTCCATCTAATTGTGATAAATTATCTTTTAGTAAGTGTACACTTTCATCTTTCTCTAATTTGTTGTATATATTTCGAGGATACTGCTTTGTGGATTCAAATTCAAGACGAGACTTGTTAATCGCAGATTCATAGTATAATTTCAAGATAGAGATTGTGATAGAAACTCTTTGCCAAGAAAATACTGATATTTGGTTACAAAACATTCGAAAAAAGTCGGTCTTAAGGATGATGCAGTTGAGTTATTGATAAAGTATGTTCTCTCTTTTATTTATTTTAATTAAATCATTGTCATTCTATTTTTTAAAATTTATTTATTCTGTATTATATTATATGATATTATATTATTTAAATTAATAAATTTAAGGAATGTAATTAAGTTAATTAATTTATTTCATTTTATGTTATGTGAGGTTATTTTATGTTATGTTATGATATATTATGGTATATTATTTTATTTTATATTATATTATCTTAAATTATACAAAATAATATAAATTTATGTTATAATTTTAATTTATTTTATTTAGTAGTGTAAAACTAAGTAAATTAATGTTACTTAATTTATTTTAATTAGTATTCAAAAACTAAGTAATATTAACTAACTAAATACTACTTAGATGATATAAATTTAATAGTGAAAATTAAGTAAAAGCTACTTAGTTGATTTTAGTACGGGAAAATTATGTAAATTAAGGAAATTTATTTTTTTAATTTTCTTTACTTTACTTTGTATTATTTTTTGTTATATTATTTATTATATTGTATTTTATTTATATGTTATTATATTTAATTTAATTTATGTATTTTAGTAATATTATATATGACGCCCCCAAAATTAGGTATACATCACCCATCTTGGATCGCCAGATACATAGTACAGAATACAAATACAACTTACTAATACAACTGTCGTGTATAATACGGCAAAACATAAACTGTGAGTTTGAATACAAATATTATCTTCTAGAGAGTATTCATACTCAAAAGGAGTCCTCATTATATTTATTAACACACCATTACATAGAATAGTGAGGACTACTAACTAATACTATCATTCGGACCATCACTCCGTTTCCCGACTTGCCCCAGCTACGTTCTCATTTCCTGAAGAGAACAGTGAAAGAAAGGGTGAGCTCAACTAGCCCAGTAAGAAATATTATGACTAAGATAATGCAGAATAAATTATCATTAGCCTTCAACAATGTTAAACTGATAAAATATAATAGACATCAAGTTTAACTGCAGCGGAACAAGCAATCCATTAAAAGAGTCAAGTAGAAAATAAACTCTACTATCTTTTATGATTTAAAAGGTTTTTCAACACTGTGATCGCTGGGACTCAGCTTAATAAAATAATCCACATCATCGAATCACCCCTGCACTACGGCTAAGGATATTCGTGTATTCATTAATGGTCATAATCATGCCAACAACTGTCCATCAAAGCACTACGGGCCAATGAGGACTTTTACCACATCATTTGCAACATTACGATCATGATTATACCGAATAATTCCTGGTCATAATCATACCAAGTCCATCTATGCACTATAGGCCACAGATGACTTTCAACATTTTATAAACATGAGGATGATGACAATGATATAAGAATTCAATAAAACAAGTTCAAGAATTAATTTATCCAAGAATTAACAACGTCCAAATTGTCAACATGATACTGCTTTGTGGAGTAAAATTTAAGAATGCTTAGAAGAATATTTTCATGAAAAGATACTGGATGAACCGCAATTATCAAGGATATTCCACAAATTTCATGGAGTATAGAAGTCAAAACTTAACCAACTGAGTATAATAAAGAATGGAATAACAAAAGAAATCACCATGCATGCGATAGACCGCACAGACAGGTTATTCCAACAGAATAATAAATAATGGAACCAGGTCCGGCGTAAAACGCACAGACAGGATATTCCAACAGAATAATAATAAAGACGGAACCAGGTCCGGTGTAAAACACACAGACATGATGTTCCAACAGAATAATAATAAAGACGGAACCAGGTCCGGTGTAAAACAACCAGACAGGATGTTCCAACAAAATAATAATAAAGACGGAACCAGGTCCGGTGTAAAACACACAGACAGGATGTTCCAACAGAATAATAATAAAAACGGAACCAGGTCTGGTGTAAAACACACAGACAGGATGTTCCAACAGAATAATAGAAGAATGTCACCAAGTATAGGGTAGACCGCGTATACAGGTTATTCTAACAGAATAATAAGAAAGGGAATAACAACAGTTCTCTTCATGAATAAGAAAGAATAACACCCCTTACCGTTTTAAAGAAGAGCTGAAATAAGGAAGTAGTTAAGTAGTAGAATACTCTTCTTCTCTCTCTCTATAGTTTCTCTCTCTAGAGTTCAGTGAATTCGTAAGAAATAATGAAGGAATGAGCTGCTATTTATAGAAAAATAGAATGCATAGTAACTAATCCATGAACGGTCCAGATTAATTACTTTAATCTGACGGTTCATATTTAAAAAAAAAATCTTTTAAATAAAATATAATATATTCTATTTATAGAATAACTTTAATAAAGTATTCTGTTTTATATAAAAAGATGTTTCTGTTTTATTACGTTAATAATACGAATAAAACAAAACGTCATTATCGCTAAATAATTCATATTATTAACTGACAATAATTGAATCAAACTGAGTGACTTCTCACATAAGCATTAATAATCAATATCGTGTGCTACTATGCAACCACACGTATTACTGTACTTTTACTACCGAGTAGTTCAACAGTATCAATGGTAAAACTTCCGCCGTTATTTTTAATAAATATTTTTGTCGTTTTCTCAATCCGACAATAATTTCGTTGTGGGGTCCACCAATGATTGTGCCGTTGTACGAATATTCTCTGTTAAAAACGAATATTCCCCGACCAATCGAATATTATATAACAACTTGCGTACTTTGCAAAATTTATAAATATTACCCACAACTATAACATTATATCAAATTAACTCCATAATATTCAAAAATGATATTTATAGAAAATTCATCTTTATTTATAAAAATTGGGGTCTTACAACCTCCCCTTCTTATGAAATTTCGCCCTCGAAATTAGGGTACGTACCTGGTATGTCAAAGAGGTAAGGATACCTTGATTTCATTTCAGATTCTAACTCCCAAGTCATTTCCTCAACATCGTGATTTCTCCACAAAACTTTGACTTGAGGTATAACCTTGGAGCGTAGAATATGTTCCTTCTTATCCAAGATTTGAACAGGAACTTCTTCATACGTCAAATCCTCTGCTATTTCGTCCGGTTCTAACTCATATTTGCGTAACATGGATATGTGAAAAACGTTATGAACACAAGACATACTTGGCGGTAAAACAAGTCTATAAGCCACAGTTCCTACTCGATCGAGGATTAAAAATGGACCGATGAATCGAGGATTGAGCTTTCCTCTTTTTCCAAATCTCGTAACTCCTTTCCATGGAGCAACACGTAAGAATACATGATCTCCTATATCAAATTTCACGTCCTTTCAATGAAGATTAGCATAACTCTTTTGTCGATCTTGTGAGGTTTTTATACGTTGTCGGATCGTTTGAATCTTTTCTTTAGTCATACGTACCAACTCCGGTCCCAACAACGTTGCTTCACCCACCTCATCCCAGCATACTGGAGAACGACATTTTTTTCCATACAATGCTTCGAATGGAGCCATGCCAATACTTGCTTGATAACTGTTGTTGTAGGAAAACTCCACCAATGGTAAGAACTTGTCCCAACTTCCCTTGAAGTCAAAGACACAGAGTCTTAATAAATCTTCTAGAGTTTGAATAGTACTCTCTGATTGTCAGTCCGTCTGAGGATGATATGCCGAACTAAATCGTAAATCTGTGCCCATAGCTTTTTGTAAACTAACCCAAAATCGTGAAGTGAATCTTGGGTCTCGATCAGAAACTATGGATACTGGCATACCATGCAGTCTTACAATCTCGTTTATGTACATACGAGCAAAATGTTCAAGTGTATAAGTTTCTCGTATCGATAAGAAATGAGCAGACTTGGTCAATCTATCAACAATGACCCAAATCGCATCTATACCTTGAGAAACCTTAGGAAGACCGGTAACGAAATCCATGGTAATGTGCTCCCACTTCCATTCTGGAATTTCAAGTGGTTGCAATGGACCTTTTGGTACTTGATGCTCCGCTTTGACTCGTTATCGCGCTCCACTAACTGAACCCTATTCACAACATCTGAATACAAACATAATTTATGAGAAATAAGATGTTGACGTATCTCAGGTTTAAAACCTCGCAAAAATATTCGCGTCATTCGCTCTTCATTATCCACCAAGTGGGACGCAAACCGGGATAACTCAGCAAATTTAGCCTCATATTGCAACACGGTCATATTATTATGCTCCAATTTGATGAACTCCACCTCCTTCATATGACGAACACTTTCGGGAAAGTATTTGTCATTGAACAGCTCTTGGAACTTCTCCCAAGACATCTTCAATGCGACAGGTTGAGTACGCTTAATCGATTCCCACCAGTAATCTGCCTCTCCTCGCAACATAAAGGCGGTAAAGGGAACCTTTTGCTCCTCGGAGCATCTCAAGACATCAAATATCTTGGTAATCTGCTTTATCCATGTTTCCGCTATAAGTGGTTTTGGCTCTCCCTTAAACTCTGGTGGTCCCAGCTCCTTGAACTGTTTAGCGGTGACCGTTCGAGAGTTTTCAGTGTTTCCACCTATATTTTGGACAGGAGCCGCTCTCGCCTGCTGTTGCATGAACTGCATAAAGTTTTTGAACATTCCATCATTCATCATCTGGTCAGTGTTGTTGTTTGCATGAGGATTGTCACCTTCCTGATGCACATTATCCTGATTATTGATATGGGGTGAATCAACAGTCGCCTGTGCTCCATTGCTATTCTCAACATTCTCAGATGTCATTTTCAGATACTACCACAAAATAAAAGTTAATTGATATGTCATATATTATCCTTATATTATGACCGACCAATTAAATACCATGCAAACAAACTTAGGTAGGTCATACTAGCGAAAGAATTCCCCGTCTCTCCCCTCCTAGTTCTATTCTCACATCTTAGCCAGGGATCATATCCCTAAGCTTTGATACCAACTGTGACGTCTCCAAAATTAGGTATACATCACCCATCTTGGGTCGTCAGATACATAGTACAGAATACAAATACAACTTACTAATACAACTGTCGTGTACAATACGATAAAACATAAACTGTGAGTTTGAATACAAATATTATCTTCTAGAGAGTATTCATACTCAAAAGGAGTCCTCATTATATTTATTAACACACCATTACATAGAATAGTGAGGACTACTAACTAATACTATCATTCGGACCATCACTCCGTTTTTCGACTTGCGCCAGCTACGTTCTCATTTCCTGAAGAGAACAGTGAAAGAAAGGGTGAGCTCAACTAGCCCAGTAAGAAATATTATGACTAAGATAATGCAGAATAAATTATCATTAGCCTTCAACAATGTTAAACAAATAAAATATAATAGACATCAAGTTTAACTGCAGCGGAACAAGCAATCCATTAAAAGAGTCAAGTAGAAAATAAACTCTACTATCTTTTATGATTTAAAAGGTTTTTCAACACTGTGATCGCTGGGACTCAGCTTAATAAAATAATTCACATCATCGAATCACCCCTACACTACGGCCAAGGATATTCGTGTATTCATTAATGGTTATGATCATGCCAACAACTGTCCATCAATGCACTACGGGCCAATGAGGACTTTTACCACATCATTTGTAACATTACGATCATGATTATACCGAATAATCCCTGGTCATAATCATACCAAGTCCATCTATGCACTACAGGCCACAGATAACTTTCAACATTTTATAAACATGAGGATGATGACAATGATATAAGAATTCAATAAAACAAGTTCAAGAATTAATTTATCCAAGAATTAACAACGTCCAAATTGTCAACATGATACTGCTTTGTGGAGTAAAATTTAAGAATGCTTAGAAGAATATTTTAATGAAAAGATACTGGATGAACCGTAATAATCAAGGATATACCACAAATTTCATGGAGTATAGAAGTCAAAACTTAACCAACTGAGTATAATAAAGAATGGAATAACAAAAGAAATCATCATGCATGCGATAGACCGCACAGACAGGTTATTCCAACAGAATAATAAATAATGGAACCAGGTCCAGCGTAAAACGCACAGACAGGATATTCTAACATAATAATAATAAAGACGGAACCAGGTCCGGTGTAAACCACACAGACAAGATGTTCCAACAAAATAATAATAAAGACGGAACTAGGTCCGGTGTAAAACACACAGACAGGATGTTCCAACAGAATAATAATAAAGATGGAACCAGGTCCGGTGTAAAACACACAGACATGATGTTCCAACAGAATAATAATAAAAACGGAACCAGGTCCGGTGTAAAACACACAGACAAGATGTTCCAACAGAATAATAGAAGAATGTCACCAAGTATATGGTATACCGCGTATACAGGTTATTCCAACAGAATAATAAGAAATGGAATAACAACAGTTCTCTTCATGAATAAGAAAGAATAACACCCCTTACCATTTTAAAAAAGAGCTAAAATAAGGAAGTAGTTAAGTAGTAGAATACTCTTCTTCTCTCTCTCTCTAGTTTCTCTCTATAGTTTCTCTCTCTAGAGTTCAGTGAATTCGTAAGAAATAATGAAGAAATGAGCTGCTATTTATAGAAAAATAGAATGCATAGTAACTAATCCATGAACGGTCCAGATTGATTACTTTAATCTGACGGTTCATATTTAAAGAAAAATCTTTTAAATAAAATATAATATATTCTATTTATAGAATAACTTTAATAAAGTATTCTGTTTTATATAAAAAGATGTTTATGTTTTATTACGTTAATAATACGAATAAAACAAAACGTCATTATCGCTAAATAATTCATATTATTAACTGACAATAATTGAATCAAACTGAGTGACTTCTCACATAAGCATTAATAATCAATACTGTGTGCTACTATGCAACCACAAGTATTACTGTACTTTTACTACCGAGTAGTTCAACAGTATCAATGGTAAAACTTCCGCCGTTATTTTTAATAAAATATTTTTGTCGTTTTCTCAATCCGACAATAATTCCGTTGTGGGGTCCACCAATGATTGTGCCGTTGTACGAATATTCCCTGTTAAAACGAATATTCCCCGACCAATCGAATATTATATAACAACTTGCGTACTTTGCAAAATTTATAAATATTACCCACAACTATAACAATATATCAAATTAACTCCATAATATTCAAAAATGATATTTATAGAAAATTCATCTTTATTTATAAAAATTGGGGTCTTACTTTATATAATAATGGACATTATATTATTTTAATTATAATTTATGTCTGACCACTATAAACAGCCTACAAATGATACCATAAATTTATACACTACGCAAAAAAACTCAAATTGAAGCAATTATCTGATTTAATACACTAACATGAGCCTCAATATCAAATTATGAATATGCACGCCCTCAAATTGCACAAATTAAAGCCAAATTGAAACTAAATATCACAATATTATTATATAATCAACATGTTAGCTGTCATTGCATAAATCTAACCCAAATTCAAACTAAATAGCCAAATCAAACTCATATAAACACATAAGTATGTAATATATATAATTCCAAATCAAACCCAAATTGAAAACTATATATAGATGAAAGAGATATATTGGATACCTACGTCGCGGCAGGCAACGGTGGGCGGCGGACAACGGACGGCTGACGACAGACGGCGGGCAGCTTCTCCTTTTTCTCTTTTTCTCTCCTTTTTCTTTCTTTCCGAACTTCTGGCAGACGGTCCATGAGCTGAATGATTTTAAAATGATCAGCGAATGCGTCTTGCGATCGCCTGCAATCGCTGATTTTAATTGACCTGACGGTCTAACTGCTGAGGAAGTCAAAACGATCTGCAACCACTATATGCGACGACATGCGGTCGCAGAGTTTTATTGGTTTTCCCCACCAACCTTGCGCCAAAATTAAAGGCGGCAAATTCAAATTAACCACCTCTAGCGGTCGCTAATATAAAATAGCGACTAGTTTGGATACCCGTCTCTAATAGCGGTAGCTAATTCTATCATTAACGACCGAATACGGCGGTCACAAAAACTTTTGGTCGCTGATGGACCATTTTCTTGTAGTGAATATTCTAATATTTCGTTATGAATAAATTTTGTTTATATTGAGGCTTAATTTGGAACCCTAAATATTCTGGGAATATTTGGTTTATACTGATTCTTAATTTGTTTGAGGTTTACACTCCATGATCAGTTGATGCCTATATAGTTGTTCCATAGTAGTTTTACAATATGTAATGTATTGCTTTAACTGTGAATTGGGCTTGAATAATGTATAATTTATTTGTTAGTTTTACAGTGTTTCATAGTTATTATTGGGTATATTGATATTGTGAATGTGATATATTGATATTGGAAGCGGGAATTTGTGTTGGGAATATATTGTGGTTGGTTAATTTAGCTAAGAAAAATGGATGTGGCCATTTCTGACAGAATTCCCAACGGAATTTCTGTCAGAAATAAAATTGGCAATATATGTGGGCCTTTAATATTAATTAAAGGGGTGCAAAAGTTCTCTAAATATTTGAAATTCGCTAAAATGTGTGATATTTAACTTGGTGGCATGAAAATGATTGATATCCATATTTATGTATTTACTTGATTTGTCAATTTAGGTACTGATTTTGTGAATTTGATTTTGGTAACTGATTTGGGTATTGTAGAAAAAATAGTATTCAGATATAATTTGGGAACTTATTTTTCTATTGAAATACATTATTTGATTTGGAGGCGTATTGTGATTTTGAGCATTTCAGAATATATTGTGAATCTGATTATTATTGTAGTACATTTTTGTGAATCTGATTTTGGTATAACTTATCTATGTTGGCAATTGCTTTGCTTATTTAATATAATATAACTTCTATAATAAACTAAGTAGTATTTACTTAGTTTTTCAAACTAATTAAGTAGGTTTTACTTAATTACCTTCCAATTTCTAAACAAAACAAAATAAATTTAATTTAATTAAACAAGACAAAATAAAATATAATACAGTAAAAATACATTACAATAAAATAAAATAAAATAAATTAGATATAATAAAATAAAAATTAATTAATATAACATAAAATAATAAAAAATAAAGTAAAGAAAAGAAAATAAAATAAAATTAATAAAATAAAAATGATATTATTATGTGATTACACAATTAGAATAAAGTTTCAATTTTTTGTATTCTAGTATTATGGACCATGTCGCTAAGGCGACACCATACACGCCATATTCCTGACACATGTCCCTACTGGCTGCATGCAATTTAACCAGTTCGTGCAGTATGATGCCTCCTTTATGGTGATAGTGTTGTGTGAGTTTCACGTAAGTCGTATTACGTATATTAAACCAAAAAGTTGATCCTAGTTATTTACATATTGTTCAAATTTTTACTGATACGTACGTTATGAATTTTTGATAGACATATTATAGATATGAGGTCGACATCTCTGAGGAAGATGGCGACACTATTAGGAAAGAACAAGTGGGCGAGGTACGAGTGGGCTGTTACGTTATTGCACACATCTCGAAGAATTATGCCAGCTGACTGTACGAAATGCGGCAGAGGGAAGCCCGGGCAGTTGAAGACCAGCATAGGACTACTATACGAGATCATCAACCGCCGGCTACATCAGATGCAACATGGGTTGCCATGTGTACATACTGAGATGCAGACGCCTTCAAGACAAAGTCCGACCAGATGAAGAAGAATTGAGGACAGCTCTGAATTGTACATACTTCTGGATTGCAGTCGTTTTAGGAGGTTAAGGCGATATGTATTTATATTTAGTTTAGTTTAATATTGTTGGGATCTATAGTAAAATAATGTAATATTAATTAATGTATGATTTAGGCCATGCGAAGCAGATTGGACCGATCTCCAAATATGGTCAAGTTTTAAGATAGAGTCCATATACCAAAGGTGTCAACTTCATCGTCGACGATGTCTCCCGTAGCATTAGTTATACAGGTAATACATCTACTATAATAATTGTTATTTAGGATCATATTACGTAATTAATATGATGATGTCGATTTAACTCACATGTACATATATTAAATTACATGACCGGTTTGAGAAGCTCTTGGGCCAACATATAGCTGATTTACAGGCTACTAAGGGCGATTTTGAGACGATAGATTCCACCATCCCTCCACTCGAGATTATTTTATCTCAGGATTAGGAGATGACTCTTTGGGTCGTGTCTCAGGATCCTCCCAGTAGCACTACCGGTCGGTATCGAGTGATGGGGTTGTCTAGGATACCAACATATAAACTACCTAGAGGTATAAAATTTTAGTACATTTCTCGTTTATGAATAAAGTGATACCCAATATTATTCATATTATATTTATTTTTACAAGCTCTAGCCAGCGTCTGCGTCCGAAAGCACCCGTGGGACCAGCACATACGAATGCTGGCTTAGACGACGTTATGTTCCAGAGGGTTATGGCGGCGGTGTTGGAGAGGTTTGTTATGGATCCGATATTCTGTTATCAGGATTTGCCCAACCGTGCTCGCCTCTACCAGCTTGCTCAGGACATTGCAGCTGGTGCAACCGCTGAGAGTATGGGTATCCCTCCGGAGCAGTTTGTCGCGATACGCGACGAGGTGGTTCGGATGGTGGTTACCTTACTCTTGGAAGCTTTTGGCCCGATGCTGAGTCAGCCCTCGACTACTCAGGTATACAATTCATTTTAAATTCACGTATTCTACATGTTATTTAATTTTCATTTAGTTGTATCTTTAATTGTATCATATGAACTAATGAGCTATATTTTTAATTGTATCAATAGGGTGGCGATCCCGAGCGGGATGGCGATGCCGAGGAGGCTGCTCATTTCGATCACGAGCGCAGGGATAACGTCGACGATTTTCATATGTTAGAGCAGCATCGTCGACGCCCACCCGATGATCCTCCTCACACCGGGGGTAGTAGTACTAGCATGACTTAGTTTTCTAGATAATTAGTACATATTTTATTCATCTTTACTTTAATTTAGCTTAATGGGATGTAAATTTTTGTAGTTTAGTTGATGTTTGACATATTGTAATTTAAACCTTGTAATTACATGTCATTTTTGTGTATCTTATGGAAAATTAGAGTATTTTTATTATTGTTGGAGGTGTAATTCATATTGGACTTGTATGTGAATAAAAGGTTGCTATTATTGTATGTATATGTTGTTGAAAGGTTATTATTATGTTGTATGTGTTGCTGAAAAAATAAACAGGTTTACAGGTACAAAAATGTGGGTTAAAATTCTGGATATTGCCAAAACAGAAAAAATAGTTAAAAAATATCTTAATCTCGACGGAATAAGTTATTTTCGACCGAATTTCTATCGGAATTAAGTCTCCCAACATGTCAGCCAAAGATGCCATGTGGCAGATTAACATCGACATATTAATGTCAACGGAATTAATTCCGTTGAGAATAATTTAATTCCGACCGAATATTCTGTCGGAACTGGTTCCGTAGGCGTTTGGTATTTCTGACCCAAATCTCGACGAATTTAATTTCGACGCGTCCATATCCGACAGAATTTTTGACTGAATATTCCGTCGAAATTAAGGTATTCTCGATGGAATATTCTTAATTTCGACTGAATATTTCGTCAGGATTAGCCCTTTTTTCTTGTAGTGTAATAAGAAATGAATACGAAAGAGTATTCACCAAGTATACAGTAGTTCACGTTGTGAAGTTATTCCCACACGTTAATAAATAGTAAAAAGGTTTCCACCAAGTCTTGTAAAATCAATAAGGATAGATGGTACCACTATAAATAACAAAATTTAAAAACGAAAAATAAAACATTAATATAATTTGATAGTTAAAGAATATAATTGGCGAAAAAACCAAGCCAGTAGTATAAAGTTTAATTGTAAGAATTTAAAATTTTACTATCTCAGCTGGTTGAAGCTTCGTGTAAGACCCCAACTTTTATGAATAAAGATGAATTTTTTATAAATATCATTTTTAAATATTAAGGAGTAAATTTGATATAATGTCATAGTTGTGGGTAATATTTATAAATTTTACAAAGTACGCAAGTTGTTATATAATATTCGATTGGTCGGAGAATATTCGTTTTAACAGGAAATATTCGTACGACGACACAATCATTGGTGGACCCCACAACAGAATTATTGTCGGATTGAGAAAACGACAAAAATATCTTTTTATAAAATAACGGCGAAAGTTTTACCGTTAACTGTTAGAATACCTGGTGGTTAAAATATAGTAATACCCGTTGTTGCACAGTAGCACACTGTATTGCACAGTATTTTTGAATTATTGATTCTAACGTAAGAAAGCACTACCCAATAATTGTTACAGTAATTACTGTTCAATATTTTATTTTATTAGTTCAATAATTGATGCGTTGATATTTTATATTATTGTTGTTTCAATAATTATCACTGCACAATATTTTCTATTATCAGATCAATAATTAATATTATTTGAATAATATTATTAGATAAAATTATGGGCAATGTCTAAAAAGTTTTGTCAAGGAGAGGTTTGGTCACCTAATTGCGCGCCAGTAAGGAGAAATCCTTATTGGAAAGTCCCCTCTTTCCTGGGAACGACCTGATTGTCATAATTGTGATTCTGTAATATTATTTATGAATAATTAATTATTGATTTATATGATAAGGATATATAAATTTTTATGTGGATATAAATAAAGGAATTAATGTTGAGGTGTTTTGTCGGAATAGATGAATTAAAAATCAAATCAGTGTTCTTAAAGCTCTATTATGTGAGTTATAATTTTGATCCGACCGTTGGATCGTTATAATTTTTGGATATGTTATACATATATAAGTTGAATATATGTCCACAAATTTTGAACCGTTAAAAATTAACGTATGATTTGTTATGAATTTTTGAAGGTATTAAAAATCGTCTGTATGTGAATTTCGGGCATTTTATGTTTGGAATTTAGAAAAATATTCTTCTATAAAGTTGTAGAGAATTAAATTTTCTATGGAAAGGACATGAGATTCAAATTTTTCTAATAAAATGGCTATTTATTATGAATTGTTGAAGTTTTGGAAAATTCAATATTTTTATTAAAATTATGAGTGGGACCCACTTTTATTTTTCAAAACATGTGGGCTGAATTTTTTCAAAGATGGCTTGCTTAGATTTTCAACAAAGGAGGTACGTAGAAGAAGAAAAGAAAAATTAATATTTTATTAATATAGTCTCCTTTGGTGTTCTAGCATTTTCCTATAAATAAACGCTTAACTTAGAATTGAAAATCACAACAGAATCAGAGAATTCTTCTTCTATAATCTTGAGCGTATTTCTTTCGAGTTTTAGAAAGCTTCGAGCGTAGAAAATAGTGAAAGTTTTCTTCAAGAATATCCCCGCTATACAAGTTGGAATACTCTTCTTTTCAAGGTAAGGGATGTTATTTTGTTCAATATTCACTTGAAATAATATTTTTTTCATACTCTGTAGTATGTAAGTTATATTATTTTGTTTCAGATTTCGAATTCTATACTCGTTTTGTTAAAATTTTGGCTTCTATACTCCATAAAATTAGTAGAATATCCATGATATTTGCGCTTCATCCAGTATATTTTCATGAAAATATTATTCTGAGCATTCTTGATAAGTTTTAACTTTTTCATGCCGGAGTACTATTCACGGGGTTACTATTCCCGAAGTACTATTCACGGAATACTATTCACTCAAGTACTATTCACCCGGGGTACTATTCATGATAAAAATTGATTCGTTTTCGGTCCAAATTATTTTTGGTACAATATTATTCTTGAATTTTACTCCACAAAGCAGTATTATGTTGACAATTTGGACGTTATTGATTTCTGGATAAATTAAATTATAAATCTTTAAAAATTTATCCTTGAACTTGTTTTATTGAATTCTTATATCATTGTCATCATCCTCGTGTTTACATTCTGTTGAAAGTCATATGTGGCCTGTAGTGCATAGATGGACTTGGTATGATTATGACCAGAAATTATTCGGTATAATCATGACCGTAATGTTACAAATGATGTCATAAAAGTCCTCATTGGCCCGTAGTGCATTGATGGACAGTTGTTGGCATGATCATGACCATTGATGAATACACGAATATCCTTGGTGCATAGTGCATGGATAATTTGTGGTCATGATACTAATGAATATCATTGGCCGTAGTGCAGGATGATGTGGATTATTTATTAAGCTGAGTCTCAGCGATAAAAGTGATGAAAAACTTTTTAAATCATAGAAGATAGTAGATTTTATTCTCTACTTGGCTCTTCTAATGGATTGCTTGTTCCGCTGCAGTTAAACGATAAATTATTCTGCATTATCTTAGTCATAATATTTCTTACTGGGCTAGTTGAGCTCACCCTTTGCTTTTATTGTTCTCTTCAGGAAATGAGAATATAGCTGGCACTAGTCGGGGAACGGAGTGACGGTCCAGATATTTGCATTAGTAGTCCTCACTATTATGTGAAATAGTGCGATAATAAATGTATTGAGGACTTATTTTGAGTTTTAATACTGTCTAGAAGACAATATTTGTACTAAAACTCACAGCTCATGTTGTATATTTAAGTTTGTATTTGTATTCTGTACCATGTATTTGGCGACTCAGAATGGATGATGTATACCTATTTTGGGGGCGTCACACTTCGTGCTGATAACGTGTTATAGAACTAAAGAAATAACAAAGTTGCAAGATAGAAGTATTAGAGAATTTTTTCGCTTTTGTGTGTATTCTTTCATTAGATAAGTTTGCCAAATATGCAAAGAAAGGGAACATAAATCCAACAAAATTAATTAGATCATAGACTAGACCAATGGTCTAGTTTATAGCCATTGACATTAGAGTACTAGGAAATCATATTATAACAAGTTACACATGTTGAATTATTGTTCAACCTTGACATATAGCATGAAATGAGTAAAATCGAAATTGAAATCAAGTAAAACCACAAACCCCATGTTAGTATGTTACTAGATGTAAAATGAAGTTTGATTTTTTAAAGTCAATATAAGATATATTTTTTGATGAGGAGCACCGCAGGTGAGATATCTTTTTATAATAATAATAATATTTTAAAAAATTATAAAAATACCTGTTTGCGTATAACATGGGAGGAAATGTATTCAATTACGAAAAACGACGTCGTTTTGATGGCTACCTCATTTGGGTTAGCTCATACTTCTGCATGTTCGACTAATGGCCGCTACGACATGGTAGTCGGGGGATTGATTTTAATAATGTATTGGATTTGAGCTCATATTATAGCAGCTAGGGTTTTCTAGTTATTATAAAATATTATTTGGTGTGTGGATCGTTGTAGAGGCGTGTGAGAAATCTAATGAATACATCAGATAACTAAACATGATTAGTCAAATTGGTGAACTTAGGTATATCGTGCATGTGTCTATTATTTTTCGTTCTGTATTTATTTTTCTGTGAGATTATTGTGTGATTCGATTTTTAAATTCTAACACACGAGATCCCTCTCTCTCTCACATGAATAGTAAATGGATCACACTTATGTGAGTGAACATTTGTATAAATATCAATTTCCTTTTCATAATTGTATTTTTTAAATATTAAATAAAATTATTTAAAATTAAATTTAAAAATATCTTAAACTAACTTAAAGAAGTCGTTATTTGTACTACGTACATTTGAAAGATAAGAAGCAAGTAGTCGATCAATTTTAAATTATAAGATTATTTTTTACTTTTAAAAATCAATTTAAAAATATTTCAGATTTAAATTTGATGAAATTCATTAATAATTGCACAACAATAATCTTACAATTAATAGTATTTTTTAAATAATTTTTAATTTTTATTATTTTATTGATTAAAATAGAATAAATTTATATTAATTTTAAGTTTAAAAATATGTTAAATTAAATTTTAAAAAATCAATAATAATTATATATTTCAAAATGGAGAGAGTATATTTTATAATGTGAAGCAGGAAGCTTAACATGCATGCACATGGCGGGAGAGTGGACATCATGGCTGGATACAATTGGAAACCGTCACTCACTCGTTCCTCATCCTCCTCCACTATCCAAGCAGAGGCGGAACCAGGGGGCGAGGGGGCATATGACCCTGGTAGGCTGGCAGGGCCGGCCCTGACATTTTCAAGGCTATAGGCAAAGATAAAATTTAGGGCCCCTTACATTTTAAAAAAAGTCACTTCTTCAAGAGCAACAAATGATAAAAAAAAAAGGCTTTTCCATAGCAGGTCTATTAGGGGTTTACGGTTTACCAATTATGCAAACTTAATAACCATTCTTCCATATGCACAAACTTTCAGAAAACATATTACTATATTAGGGACTTAGGGTTTTACTGTATACAATTTCAATTGGAGCAACTGAGCAGCAAGAACCAATCTTATGGAACAAAAGTATTAAAAGTAAGAAAGAATGGAGAAATTAGTTACCTGGTAAAACAAAATTATTCTGAGAATTGGACCGGATGAAGAAGAGATGATAGTCAATACTCAATAGATGTCAGATGTGTGTGTGTCTCAGTCAGTGCGATGGCCGATGATCATATGTAGCACATCAGCAGCCAGCAGAAGAAGTGTGATGGTCGATGATCATATACATATTAAAAAAAAAATTGGGGCTCCAAAATTTTTGGGGCTCTAGGCCCATGCCTCTTGGGCCTATGCCCAGGGCCGACCCTATAGGCTGGTATTCCGGTGACTCTTACCCTGCAGATTTGCCTCCTGATGCTTCCCTTCCCCTGCTAACCGGCGACTTGCCAGCTGTCGCCTCAGCCTTAGCCTCAGCCTCAGCCTCACGCCTTCTTCTGCAGAACAGCCAACAGTGATGAGTGAACAGTTAGGTTTTTTTAAACTTACTAAATGAAACGACGTTGTTTCATTTAGTAAGTTTAAAAAAAACTCTTTTCTTTTCTTATACCCTCAACAGCTGAACAACCCTCTTCGTATTTTTCCTTTTACGGCCGCCGACCTGTTAAGTGCTATCCTTTCCAGTTTCCCTTCCAAGTTCCAAAGTTTCGCAGTTCCACACTTCCACTGACCTGCTAGGCTGCTATCATTCATGATTGATGATTCATCAATTTAATTGCTTCTCCCTTTCTCTCTCCAGTAACCCAGTCTCCAGGTTGTTCCGTTGAGGTCAGTTCATTTGGGCCCTTCTGTGTTTCTTTTTCATATATGTTAATGAGTAAATCTCTATATGTGTCTATAAATTAGAAATTTTGTGCTTAATTTTACCATTAAGTTAGAGATTTAGAGTTTGTTATGCCATGAATTAGAGATTATGTGTTATTTTCATTGAATATTTGAATTAATATTGTATATTTATGTATATTTATGATATATTGTTTGTGAGTAAGACCATTTAATCCTAAAATTAATAATATTAAAATTATAATCCATCAAAATATAATCTTGAGATTAATCTTTGCAAGTAAACATGACCCAAAAGTCCAACCCTCAAAAATGTCTGGGGACAATATAACCTCCCCACAGCAGCAGCAATGTTGGGGTGGTTTGGAATTTTCTAGTCCCTTACACATTCGTTTTGCCAAGAAGTTTGTTGATCAGAATTGGAAAAATAACACTCCTTCCATTACAAATATATAAACTTGCAAGATAGCCAATACTATAAAAATAAAATCCATTGAGATGGTTTTGTATTTCTATTAACCTGGTCCATAACTTCTCAAATTTCTGTTAGGGAGAACTTCCAAAATAAATAGAATTTTGCCAAACTTATCTTTTCCTTCACTTGAAGTTAAATAGGAAATGCAACACACCTAACCTTTCAGAATTTCAAATAACAAGGGCACATAGACCTAATTGGTGGTAGCTCGTATCGCCGCCATCATGATTTTACAAGTATATTTTGACCCCCCTCTCAAAAGTTTCTGGTTCCGTCACTGTGTCCAAGTGGCCTCAACCCAAACCCAAACCTCAACAAACATCTTACCCAACTCTCACACTCTGATACTAAATTTCAACCTAACTATTTGCATTATTTATCATTTAGGTTTTGTTTCTTTATATGTTGGAGGATCTCTAGATGAAATTTGAATTTATCTAGACAAGTTATTTTTTTATGTAAAAAGAAACTCCCTTTAATATGTCTTAGCCTAAACTAAGAATTAGTGGAGTAAAAATGATACTGCATTTAACTATGTTTCTTTATAGGGAACTACTCAAAAAAAAATTATTTTAACTTTGAGAACCTATACTATTAAATTCAATTTTACAGCTAGAAATATTTCATCTTAAGATCCTAAGAAGAGTTTAGGGAAGGGACTAGAGGGGAAACGCTCTTTAAGGAAGGGACTAGAGGGGAAACGGTATGGGGAGAGGACAGTGTTAGAATTAGGATCACACACACGCATACGACAATAGACAATTAACACACAGAGATTTACGTGGTTCCCCAATTTGGGTACTCCATATGCGGCTTGTTGTTTTATTGATGATTTCTATTACATATGGCTTTACAATAGATAATATTTACAGCTACTAATTTTATTCCAACTCTACATCACATTATGACTCAAATACCCATAATGTCCTTCCAACAAACGAACCAAAAAATTTTGTCCGCCGACCGGCGCGCCCCGCGCCACTTCCAGACCGCCACCGGTGCGCTCCACGCCATACATGCACAAACTCCATATCGTACCCCCTCCGAGCACTTCCCCCCTGCAACCTTCAATTTAACCCAGATGGGCTAATGCGTCACTTCGCTTCGCTACGCTCCGTACTAGCCTTTTTCAGTAGTTTCTATGTTATGAGTTACAAGTTCTAACAAATCTCTACCTTGACGAATAACCTCGCCTATTCAGAAGATAAGTCACTTGTCCTAACCGATCTTAGGGGGAAATCCTCCAAACTAGCATTCAGAGATATTAATCAAGTTCAAGCAATGCTTGAACTTTTTCGCGGTCACAGTCTTTGTCAACATGTCAGCTACATTTTCAGAAGTGTGCACCTTTTCCAATATCACATCACCCATAGCTGTCAACTCTCACACTTTGTGAAACCTTACGCTAATATGCTTGGTTCTTGCGTGATACACTTGGTGCTTTGCCAAGTAAATGGCACTCTGACTATCACAATACAGCTGTACTCCACCTTGATCTATGCCCAACTCATTTATAAAACCCTTTAACCAAAATGCTTCCTTTCCAGCCTCAGCCAATGCCATATACTCAGATTCAGTAGTAGATAAAGCTACTAGAGATTATACCATGGCTCTCTAACAAATCGGTTCACCTGCAAGTGTGAACACATACCCTGTTGTAGATCTCAAATCATCCGACCTTCCAGCATAATCTGCATCTCCATATCCCATGACTGACATCTGATCTTGTTGCTTTGTAAACATAATCCCATGATTTGCAATACCTCTCAGGTATTTGAGCACCCATTTAACAGCTTTTTGGTGCTCTATACCTGGATTTTCCATATAGTTTCTCACTGTGTTGACTGCATGTGCCAAATCGGGTCTTGTACATACCATTGCATACATCAAATAACCAACTGCGCTCGCATAAGGTAAGTTCAACATATCCTAAATCTCTTCAGCTAACTTTAGACACGGCGCTGTAGACAACCTGAAATGACTCGCCAATGAAGTGCTGAACTATTTAGCATTAGTCATACTAAACCTCTCCAACACTTTCTCCACATAATTCTTCAGTGACAACCACATCTTACCAGCTGTTCTATCCCTGCGAATCTACATCCCAAGTATTTTTCTAGCAGCACCCAAATCCTTCATGTCAAACTCTTTTCCCAACAAGGTCTTCAACCTATTGACTTCAACCATACTCTTTGCAGCAATAAGCATATCATCCACATACAGTAACAGGAAAATATGGGAATCATCCTCAAGGTTCTTCACATAAACACAACAATCATACTCACACCGAGTGAACCCGATCCAGATCATGAAGGAATCGAACTTCTTGTACCATTGTCTTAGAGATTGTTCCAGGCCATACTGTGATTTCTTCAACCTGTAAACCATGTGCTCAGTCTCCAGCTGCTTAAACCCCTCAGGCTGCTCTATGAATATAACTTCCTCCAAATCACCATGAAGAAAAGTTGTCTTCACATCAAGCTGCTCTAACTCTAGATCATAGCTAGCCACCAATGCCAAAATAATCCTGATTGAGGTATGTCTCACCATCGAAAAAAACACCTCATCATAGTCAATCCCCTTCCTCTGTGAGTATCCCTTTGCTATTAATCGAGCCTTAAACCTTCCCTTTCCTTTTCTGATACAGCTTCTTTCTTCTTGTATACCCACTTGCACCCCACTGGTTTCTTTCCCTCTAGCAATTCTGATAATTTCCAAGTCTTGTTTTTCTTCAATGACTTCATCTCCTCCACCATGGCCTCCATCCATCTGTCCCTTTCAGGAATAACAATAGCTTCTTGAAAAGTAGACAGATCCGCACTAGTAGTAAATAGAGCATATGCAACCATATCATCAAACATATACCTCTCCGGTGGTTTAATAGTGCGTCTGGGTCTTCTTACGGCTATGCTTTCCTCCTACTGCTACTGATTATCCTGTTCCACTAGCGGTGAATATCCAATGTCATAGCTTTCCAGCTCAGTTGCTTTAACAGATGAGGTGATACGATGTCGAGATCACAAGAGGCTTTAGCTTCTGTACCAAATGGTGAACAGGTAATGGATTTGGGCTTTGATGCCCTCAATCATTGTTCCTAACTTGTTCTCACAATCGGCGTTGATAGTTTTCTTCTGATTTGATGAAGACTTGTGATTAAGGGTGTCAGCTCTTTGAAGGTCATCGTTGCTGATTGTCTTAGTGTATCGTTGTTTCTTTCTTTCTGGGATTTATGCTAGATTTGATGGAATGACAATGAAGTGTTGTTGGGTCTTCTCAACATGGGTCGCGGACTTGGAGGGTTATTCTTTGGTGTCTTGGGATTGATGTTTTGGCTTGGATATTTCTTTTGAGAGTTCGACCGCACAACTGATGGCTGCCTACGAACTCATGTATGTGCGAGAGATCAGGTCTATATAGTTCCTGCTAGATAAGATAAACGGTTTGAGAAGTGTTTGTTTAGGGTTTTCGAGTTTTTGTTTAGTTTGACCGCACCATAAATGGCTGCCTACATACTCCCATTGATGAGGAAATATCAGGTCTTTCGTAGTTCAGACATTGGTTTGAAAGGCTGAAAATATTTATTGGAGTTTGAGCTTGGTTGAAGGGGTTTTTCGATTTTTATAGTGGTTAGACCGCACCGTACATGGCTGCCTACGTACTCCCATTGATGAGGGGAGATCAGGTCAAGGTAGTTCTAACCTAGCGTGAAAAGGTTTAAAGTTGTAAGTGGCGAGAAGGGTGAAGAGATGTTTTTGTTTTTCTTTTTTTGGTTTTTTTTGTTTTTTTTCTTTTTGTTTTTTTTTTGTTTTTGGATATTTACATGCATGGAAAATAAAAGGCACACTGTGAAGAAAGTGATATCATCCCAACATCTCTTGGAACTCACAACTGCGTCTTCTTGATCTACATCTTCTTAGCTAGCTGAGGCATAATAGTCTAGTTGTCAGTGGTTATGTTACCTTTAAGGCTCGCGATAGAGGTTACCTCTTGGTTCTGAATATCTTCACTTATAGCTATAACTTGATCGCTTCCTGATTCAGTACATTCCTCAAGGACGCTTGAACTGGACCCATCGCAAAAAGGTATGAACTCTTGATTCTTCAATGGGTTGGCTTCCCCGATAACCTCACCACATTTTCCTTCATCTGTTCCTTAACCCTTTTCCTGGGCTTGAGAAGATTCGACCATGAAATCTCCATCGAACTGTTGTTGCATTTCTTGCAAAGAACTTTCCTTCTTAGATGTTTCTTCCTTGGAAAGGATTAGTATTTCCTCCTCATCATCCAAGGTTATAAAATCAGGAATGTGGTTGCTATCTTTGGACCAGAAGATGTTTGATATTGGCAGAGGAATATCCTTTGGGGATTCCCTTGTCTCCTTTGTCATTCCTTGCATTAGGATCAATCCACCTTGTGTTCTGCCAGAATTGGTGCTCATAGCCTTCACCTCCTCTGAACTATCTGTCTCGAGTGGACAGCTTAAGCTTTTTATTTCCTTTTTGCCTTTTCTGGTCATGGGGAATTCTATCTCCAGCTCTCCATTTTGAATGAGATCCTATATTTTATGTCGCAAAGACCAACATTCCTCAGTCGTATGTCCAGATGAGTTAGAATTGTATAGACACGTCTTGGTGGAATCATAACTCTTTATCTTGGGATTTATAGGAGGCAACAACTCAATAATCCTTCCTTCACTTATCAGAAAGTGTAGCATTTCTTCATTTGATTTGCTCAGAGGAGTGAATTTTTGGGCTCTTATGGAGGTTGTTTGATCTTTCTTCTTTGAGAAATCGCATTCCCCCAAGTGATTTTTCCGCTGGCGAGATCTTCTAGCAATTTTATCATCCCCCTTTTCTTATACTTTCAGCCTACTTTGATATTCTTCATTTAGCTGGCTCATCATGGAGAGATATGGGCTTGCATTATGGTTAACCTCCTTTTTCTCTTGGTTTTCTGATAGTTGAGTGAAAAATTGCCTCGTTTCCTGATGTTGACACACTATCAGCTTAGCCAGCAGATTTACTTAATTCTGGATCGTCTCTAATTTTTGCATTACTGTCATACCCTCCTCCGAGTTTTCCCACTCTAGGACATTTGTTTTGTGCCTTTGGGGGTATTCCTCCACCCTCGTATGTACTTACAATTTGGATACATTTCAGCACTTCCTGACCTGATCATGTTTACTTTTTCCGTATCATGCTACAACGGAAGGTTGGTGTTGACATTTTGTTGATCAGATTGTTGGACCACAATACTGCCACTTTCGATCAGATTTTAAATCTTATACTTTAAGGACCAACAATCGTGTGTATCGTGTCCTGGAGACCCTAAGTGGTAAGTACATCTCTGGCTCGGATTGTATCTTTTTCTCCCTGGTTCCAGAGGTGGAGCCAGTTTGGTAATTTTCTTGTGATCTATCGCCAATACATTTTCAAGGGAATCGCCTAGTGGAGTGAACATCCGATTTTCCGTTCTTTCAAATTTTCTTTTTCTATCCTGACATTGGTTGAATGCAACTTGTTGTTGAGATGACAGATTGTCTTGCTTTTTCTAAATGGGGGGACTTTAGTTTGGTCTCCTAGTTTGCCCCTGTACAACAAGGGATACATCTTCATTGCCTTTATCAGGTACCCCCTTGGGATCGCCCGCATACTTGCCAGTCTGTATATGTTTGGCGACTGCTTCCAAGGCAATGTAGTCTTTAATCTTTCCTGCCTTCAGGCCCATCTCTACCATTTCGTCGTGTTTGATCATTTCTGAGAATGGCTTTCTTATGCCTGCTAGGATCCTCTCATAGTAAGGAGCCTCTTTGATATCAATAAACGTCATTACCATCTCAGTTTTTATCATTGATGGAATGACTTGCGCTGCTAGATGTCTCCACCTTTGGGCATATTCTCGGAAAGATTCAGTACTTTTCTTTTTGACTTTAGTCACTTGGTATCGATCCGGTGCCATATGTGACTAAAAACTATACTGATTTAGAAAGGTGTGGGCCAATTCTTCCCAATTGTGGATTTTGGCATTGTCAAGTCGGGCATACCATGTGATGCCCCCAAAATAGGTATACATCACCCGTTTTGAGTTGCCAAATACACGGTACATAAATCAAATACAAATTTCTTTTATACAATACGACAACAGCGTAGCTTAGAATTTTTACACGAATATTGTCTCATAGACAGTATTCAAACTCAACTGAAGTCCTCATTACATTTTTTATCACACTATTTAACAGAATAGTGAGGACTACTAAAGCAACCATCTGGACCATCACTCCATTCCCCGACTAGTCCTAGCTATATTCTCAATTCTTGAAGAAAACAGTGAAAGCAAAAGGGTGAGCTCAACTAGCCCAGTAAGAAATATTATGACTAAGATTGTAAGACCCCAACTTATTAATAAATGAAATTAAATTTCCTCTATTTATTATTCTGAAATAGAAAGGGTTGATTTGATTAATGTGGTTAGTTATGAGTAAAATGCACAAATATTTCAAATAAGCAAGTGGTTATAAAATATTCATTTTTGGTCGGTGAATATTCGTGTGGTCGTGGAATATTCTTTCTGTCGGGGAATATTCGTACAACAGCGCAGCTATTTGTGGGCCCCATAACGAAAAACGATTGGATGAAGATAACGACAAAAATTGAGTTTTTATAAATAACGACGTAGTTGTTACCGTTAACACTGTTGGAATACCCGGTGGTTAAAATACAATAATACGCGTGGTTGCACAGTAGCACACGGATTGCATAGTATTTTTGAATTGTTGATTCTTACGAAGGAAGGCACTACTCAATAATTGTTACAGTAGTTACTGTTTAATATTTTATTTTATTGATTCAATAATTTCTGCGTTGATATTTTATATTTTTGTTGTTTCAATAATTGTTGATGCACAGTATTTTTCATTATCATATCAATAATTCATATTATTTAAATAATATTATTAGATAGCATTATTGGCAATGTCTAGAAAGTTCTGTCTAAGGAGAGGTTTAGTCATCTAATTACGCGCCAGTAAGGAGAAATCCTTATTGGAAAACCCCCTCTTTCCTGGGAACGGTCTGGTTGTCATAAATGTGATTCTGTAATATTATTTGTGAATAATTAATTATTGATTCATATGATAAGGAAATATTTATTTGATGTGGATGGATTTATTTATGTGGTTATTATTGAAGGAGTTAATGTTAAGGTGTTTTATCTGTATTTTTGTCGGAACGGAGGTATTAAAAATCAAATTAGGTTTTTTGAGATATTTTGCGAGGGTTATAATTTTTAATCCGACCGTTGGATCGTTATGATTTTTGGATATGTTATACATATATAAGTTGAGTATATGTCCACAAATTTTGAACCGTTAAAAATGAACGTATGATTTGTTATGAATTTTACAAGATGACTGGTTCAGAAATTGTTGAATTTTTGGAGTTAATCATTTTTGTGGAAAATTCTAGAATTGGTGGGCCCCACTCTTGGTTGGTGAAGAAATATGCTGAGATTTTTATTCAAATATGGTGGGTGAAAATAGTAGCAGGTAAAGCCATCAGGTTGCAGGTTAAGTCTGTTTCGACGTGCTAACATTTTCCTATAAATAGATGGCTAAGTTAGAATTGAAAACCACACCAGAATTCATAAGTTTTTCTCTCTTTCTCTCTCTAGATTATTGAGTGTATTTTGTGAGTATTTAGATACTTTGAAAGTTGCTATTCAGTACAAATTTCATTCAGCCTCATATCCGATATTCAGTTAGAAGTACGGTTATTTTGAGGTAAGGGATATTATTTTATTCTTAATGATATTATTTTCTTCAATATCATTATGCTGAAATATTGATATGAACTTTGTATCAAATTTAAAACTTTTTGTGTCGGGGTTACTATTCACGTATACGGCACTATTCACGAATACGACACTATTCACCGAAAAATAAAAAAAAAAATTTTGTCCAAGATGTCTATTATGGTTACTATCTTTGATTGTATCCCTGTTTTGATCTTTATTTTTGAATTCTGCTTCACAATTGATTATTATGAAGTATTATTGATCTTGGATAAACTATTATACGAATCCCTACTATTTGTCCTTCTGTCTCACTGGGTTCGTTTTCTTTAAGATATTTTTCATCATCCTCAGTCCTAAATGATGATATTACTGAATATCTTTGGCCTGTAGTGCAAAGATGTATGATTACTTGATGAATATCTTTGGCCTGTAGTGCAAAGATGAACATGTGTTGAGATGAACATGACTGACAGGTGATACAAATGAATATCTTTAGCCTGTAGTGCAAAGATGAATATTTGGATAAAGATGATTATTAATTGATGTTACAGGGATAAAATATTGATGATGGACTTTTAAATCTTAGAAGATAGTAGAATTCATTCTCTACTTGACTCTTCTAATGGTTTGCTATTTTCGCTGCAGTTGTTGATCTAAAACTTGCTGTCGATTATATTCTATCATATTTTTCCCTGTTGAATACTAATGATAATTTATTGTATATTATCTTAGTCATAATATTCTTTACTGGGCTAGTTGAGCTCACCCTTTTTCTTTTTGTTCCATTTTTCTTCGCAGGAGGTGAGAACATAGCAGGATCTAGTCGGGGTATGGAGTGATGGTTCTAGAAAGATGTTTTAGCAGTCCTCACTATTTCTGTAAAATAGTGTTTGAATAATTATAATGAGAACTTATTTGAGTGTGGATATTGTCTAGCAGACAATATTTGTATTTAAACTCACATTATGTGTTGTCGTATTTTGCACGACAATTGTATTATTGAAGTTGTAGTTTGTTTTTTGTACCATGTATTTGGCGACTCAGAATGGGTGTTGTATACCTATTTTGGGGGCGTCATAGTTGGTATCAAAGCTTAGGGATATGATCCCTGGCTGAGATGTGAGACAAGAACTAGGAGGAGAGAGACGGGGAATTTCTTCGCTAGTATGACCTGACTAAGTTTATTTGGTGTTTATTTGGTCGGTCAGAGTATAGGGATAATATATGACATGACTATTAACCCTTGTTTTATGACAGTATTTAAGAATGGCAGCTGAGAACGTTAATAATGGAGTAAATCAGACCGTGGAGACACCTTTGATCACCACCCAGGGGAACGTGCAACAGGAAGGCAATATTCCTCCTGTAAACAACGTTACCGAGCAAACGACGAATGATGGAATGTTTAGGAGCTTTTTGCAGTTCATGCAAAATCAGACGAGGGAGACTCGTGTGTAGAATACGGGTGGAAATGATAACAACGCGCGGTTTGTCACAGCCAAGCAGTTCAAAGAATTGGGACCACCAGAATTTAAAGGAAAGGCGGATCCGATCATGGCGGAAACGTGGGTCAAGCAAATTACCAAGATATTCGATGTCTTGGGATGCACGGAGGAATAGAAAGTTCCATTCGCCACCTTTATGTTTCGCGGTGAGGCAGACTACTGGTGGGAGTCGGTGAAGCGTACCCAGCCTGACGCACTCAACATGTCCTGGGAAACATTTCAGAAACTGTTTAATGACAAGTACTTTTCTAAAAGTATTCGTCATATGAAGGAGGTATAGTTTATTAGACTGGAACAAAACAACATGACGGTGTCCCGGTACGAGGCGAAGTTTACGGAGTTATCCAGGTTTGCACCTCATTTGGTGGAGAACGAGGAACGTATGACAAGGGTGTTTCTGAGAGGTTTAAAACCCGAGATTCGGCAATATCTTATCTCTCATGAATTTTCTTTATATTCAGATGTTGTAAACAGGGCTCAATTATTAGAGCGAGATAATGAGAATGTTCAACCGAGGGACCACAACCAGGGTCATACTGGTGACAGCAGTCATCGGAGCGATGAGAACCAGCGAGGAGGAAAAAATATAGATAAAAGTGATAACCACTCGGGTGGTCATCATGGCCATGATAATAAGAGAGGTGAGTCAAGTGGAAGTTTCAAGAAGAGAAGATTTAACGATGACAGGAAGACATCGACAGCAGCACCAGCACCAGGAACAAATTCTAGGGGAGGAGAACGACCGCCAGTTAGATGTTACAGATGCGGAAAGGAGGAACATATAAGTCCAAACTGCCCACAACAGTTCAAGGTATGTTATAATTGTGGAAAGGAAGGACATATCGCTCGAGATTGTACTATAGCGAAACCAAGTCTAGCTGGGACGGTGACACTAAAGGCGGATACGGACAAAATAAAGTCGGCGGTTTCTAGAAGAGCGTTTGTCGTGACTGCCCAAAATGCAAGGAACCCGAACGAAGGTATAACGGGTTAGTTAATTATAAATTCTTGCGAAGTTTATACCTTATTAGATACCGGTTCTACCCATTCTTTTATCTCTCCTGCTTGTGCTCAACGTTTAAACTTGACTCCGAAGAAATTAGACTTTGACCTATCTATGGAGACTCCGTTAGGAGAAACTTTCATTACATCTACAGTTTATAAATCTTGCTTAATCCAAGTTGGCACAATCACATTACCTGTTGACCTTGCCTCTTTAAAGATACTTGCTTTTGATGTGATTTTAGGAATTGATTGGTTAACTACTCATCATGCCAAAATTAATTGTTTTCGTAAGGTTGTTAGTTTTCATATTCCTAACCAACCTGTTATGCGAATTCAAGCAACCAAACCACTAAAATCAATCGCTGTCATACCAAGCCATAAAGCCATTCGTTTATTGAAAAACGAATGTCAAGCTTTCTTAGCCCATATCATGGACTTGAACAAAAATACGTCAGATTTGAATGATATTTCTGTTGTTAGTGAATTTCCTGACGTATTTGCTGAAGAATTTCCTGGCCTAACCCAGAGCGTGATATTGAATTTTTGTATTGATCTTCAACCCGATACAAAACCCATTTCTAAAATCTCATATTGAATAGCTCCTATTGAACTTCAGGAGTTAAAAACCCAACTATACAAGTTGGTACCCGAGCCTCTATCTGGTGACTTCCTTTGTGGAATGCACCAAAGCCAGACTCTCCATAAGGAACTCTATATTTTTGTGGTGGTAAAACAATAGGTGCCATTGTGACGTGCTATCCAAGATTGAGATATGAATCACAATTGAGAGCAACGGAAGTTGGTAACCAAAGTACGTAGCTTTCTGGGCTTAGCTGGTTACTATCGGAGATTCATGGAAGGATTTACTCGAATCGCTACTCCGTTAACTTAACTGACTCAGAAAGATACAAAATTCGTATAGAGCGAGGAATGCGAGATAGCTTAAGAGGCGACTCATTCGGAACCTGTTCTGACCATACCATCCTGGAAAAGTGAACGTGGTAGCTGACGCGTTGAGTAGAAGATTGTACGCGAGTACGAATGCGAAATTGTTGAACACAAAGACCTATTTTGTATAATTTATAAATGATAGAGATAGAGTTAATGACTCTAGGGACCCACGTGATGATATACAAGTAAAATTAACTTTAATCGATAACGTTAAAGCCGCTCAAGCTACAAACCTGGAGCTGATGAATATAAAGAAGAAGGTGCAAGAATGTGTTATTCTAGAAGTAAGAGTCGATGAAGAGAAGAAAGCTCAAGCCTTCGATTTATTTGAAATCCTCGATCGAGTAGGAACTGTGGCCTATAGACTCGCCTTAACGCTAAGTATGTCGCGTGTTCATAACATTTTTCACGTATCGATGTTACGTAAATATGTGGACGACCCAAATCATATTATTGCGTTAGAACCAGACGAGATAGCCGAAAATTTAACATACGAGGAGGTACCTGTTGGACAGGAAATAACATGTCCTATGCACGAAGGTTATACCATAAGTTAAGGTTTTGTGGAGAAACCATGCTATTGAAGAAATGACTTGGGAGTTGGAATCAGAAATGAAAGCGAGGTATCCTCACCTTTTCGAAAAACCAGGTACGTACGTCAATTTCGAGGACGGAATTTTATAAGGAGGGGAGGTTGTAAGACCCCAACTTATTAATAAATGAAATTAAATTTTCTCTATTTATTATTCTGAAATAGAAAGGGTTGATTTGATTAATGTGGTTAGTTATAGGTAAAATGCACAAATATTTCAAATAAGCAAGTGGTTATAAAATATTCATTTTTGGTCGGTGAATATTCGTGTGGTCGTGGAATATTCTTTCTGTCGGGAAATATTCGTACGACAGCGCAGCTATTTGTGGGCCCCATAACGAAAAACGATTGGATGAAGATAACGATAAAAATTGAGTTTTTATAAATAACGGCGTAGTTGTTACCGTTAACACTGTTGGAATACCCGGTGGTTAAAATACAGTAATACGCGTGGTTGCACAGTAGCACACGGATTGCACAGTATTTTTGAATTGTTGATTCTTACGAAGGAAGGCACTACTCAATAATTGTTACAGTAGTTACTGTTCAATATTTTATTTTATTGATTCAATAATTGCTGCGTTGATATTTTATATTTTTGTTGTTTCAATAATTATTGATGCACAGTATTTTCCATTATCAGATAAATAATTCATATTATTTAAATAATATTATTAGATAGCATTATTGGCAATGTCTAGAAAGCTCTGTCTAAGGAGAGGTTTGGTCATCTAATTACGCGCCAGTAAGGAGAAATCCTTATTGGAAAACCCCCTCTTTCTTGGGAACGGCATGGTTGTCATAAATGTGATTCTGTAATATTATTTGTGAATAATTAATTATTGATTCATATGATAAGGAAATATTTATTTGATGTGGATGGATTTATTTATGTGGTTATTATTGAAGGAGTTAATGTTAAGGTATTTTATCTGTATTTTTGTCGGAACGGAGGTATTGAAAATCAAATTAGGCTTTTTGAGATATTTTACGAGGGTTATAATTTTTAATCCGACCGTTGGATCGTTATAATTTTTGGATATGTTATACATATATAAGTTGAGTATATGTCCACAAATTTTGAACCGTTAAAAATGAACGTATGATTTTTTATGAATTTTACAAGATGACTGGTTCAGAAATTGTTGAATTTTTAGAGTTAATCATTTTTGTGGAAAATTTTAGAATTGGTGGGCCCCACTCTTGGTTAGTGAAGAAATGTGCTGAGATTTTTATTCAAATGTGGTGGGTGGAAATTGTAGCAGGTAAAGCCATCAGGTTGCAAGTTAAGTCTGCTTCGGCGTGTTAACATTTTTCTATAAATAGAGGGCTAAGTTAGAATTGAAAATCACACCAGAATTCCTAAGTTTTCTCTCTTTCTCTCTCTAGATTATTGAGTGTATTTTGTGAGTATTTAGATACTTTGAAAGTTGCTATTCAGCACAAGTTTTATTCAGCCCCATATCCGATATTCAGTCAGAAGTACGGTTATTTTGAGGTAAGGGATATTATTTTCTTCTTAATAATATTATTTTCTTCAATATCATTATGCTGAAATATTGATATGAACTTTTTATCAAATTTAGAACTTCTTGTGTCGGGATTACTATTCACGTATACGGCACTATTCACGAATACGACACTATTCACCGAAAAATGAATTTTTTTTTCTTTTTGTCCAAGATGTCTATTATGGTTACTATCTTTGATTGTATCCATGTTTTGATCTTTATTTTTGAATTCTGCTTCACAATTGATTATTATGAAGTATTATTGATCTTGGATAAACTATTATACGAATCCCTACTATTTGTCCTTCTGTCTCACTTAGTTCGTTTTCTTTAAGATATTTTTCATCATCCTCAGTCCTAAATGATGATATTACTGAATATCTTTAGCATGTAGTGCAAAGATGTATGATTACTTGATGAATATCTTTGGCCTGTAGTGCAAAGATGAATATTTGGATAAAGATGATTATTAATTGATGTTACAGGGATAAAATATTGATGATGGACTTTTAAATCTTAGAAGATAGTAGAATTCATTCTCTACTTGACTATTCTAATGGTTTGCTATTTCCGCTGCAGTTGTTGATCTAAAACTTGTTGTCGATTATATTCTATCAGATTTTTCCCTGTTGAATATTAATGATAATTTGTTGTATATTATCTTAGTCATAATATTCTTTACTAGGCTAGTTGAGCTCACCCTTTTCCTTTTTGTTCCATTTTTCTTCTCAGGAGGTGAGAACATAGTAGGATCTAGTCGGGGTATGGACTGATGGTTCTAGAAAGATGTTTTAGCAGTCCTCACTATTTCTGTAAAATAGTGTTTGAATAATTGTAATGAGAACTTATTTGAGTGTGGATATTATCTAGCAGACAATATTTGTATTTAAACTCACAGTATGTGTTGTCGTATTTTGCACGACAATTGTATTATTGAAGTTGTAGTTTGTTTTTTGTACCATGTATTTGGCGACTCAGAATGGGTGTTGTATACCTATTTTGGGGGCGTCACAAAGATAATACAGAATAAATTATCATTAGCCTTCAACAGTGTTAAACTGATAAAATACAATAAATATCAAGTTTAACTGCAGCGGAACAAGCAATCCATTAGAAGAGTCAAGTAGAGCATGATATCTACTATCTTCTATGATTTAAAAAGTTTTTCATCCACTTTATCGCTGAGACTCAGCTTAATAAATAAACCACATCATCAAATCATCCCTGCACTACGGGCCAAGGATATTCATGTAATTATCAATGGTCATGATTATACCGAATAATCCCTAGTCATAATCATACCAACAACTGTCCATCAATGCACTACGGGCCAATGAGGACTTTTACCACATCATTTATAACATTACGGGTCATGATTATACCGAATGATCCCTGGTCATAATCATACCAATCAACAGTCCATCTATGCACGTAAGTCAAAGATGACTTTCATCACAATATAAGCATGAGGATGATGACAATGATATAAGCATTAATCAAACAAAATCAAGGATAAATATTAAAGACTTTAAATTTATCCAGAGTTTAAAAATATCCAAATTGTCAATATGATACTGCTTTATGGAGTAAAATTCAAGAATAATATTCATGTATCAAAAATAATTTGGACAGAAAAGAAATATATTTTTTGGGTGAATAGTACCCCGTGAATAGTACCCTGTGAATAGTACTTCGAGAATAGTATCTCGTGAATAGTACTCCGGCATAAAAAGTTCCTCAAATACCCAAGTGAATAATATTCATGTGAATAGTAACCTGTAAATAGTAACTCGTGAATAGTGCTTCGGCACGAAAAGTGCCCCGAATACCTGAGTGAATAATATTCAAGTGAATAGTAATTGGGTGAATAGTAACTCGTGAATAGTATTCCGGCATGAAAAGATCAATAATTATCAAGAAAGCTCAGAATAATATTTCCATAAAAAGATACTGGATGAAGCGCAAATATCAAGGATATTCTACTAATTTTACGGAGTATAAAAGCAATACTTCAACAGAATGAGTGTAGAAGTAGGAATACGAAACGAAATAATATTACTTACATATTACAGAGTATGGAAGAAAATATTATTTCATACGAATATTGAATGAAGATAATATCCATACGAATACGAAAAATAATATCTCTTCTGAATATGAAATAAATATTACCCCTTACGAATATTGAACGAAAATAATATTCCTTACGAATATTAAACGAAGATAGTGAATATTGAACGAAAATGATATTCCTTACAAATATTAAACGAAAATAATATTCATACGAATACGAAAAATAATATCTCTTCAGAATATGAAATAAATAATGCCCTTCACGAATATTGAACGAAAATAATGTTCCTTACGAATATTAAACGAAAATGATATTCCTTACGAATATTGAACGAAAATAATATTTATACGAATACAAAAAATAATATCTCTTCAGAATATAAAATAAATAATACCCCTTACCTCAGAAGAAGACTAGATACTAGAATAGTGAAGTAGCAGACTTCTCTTCTTCTTTCTCTCTATAGCTTCTCTCTCTATAATTGCTCTTGTGAGTCTTAGTGAATTGGTGAGAATGAAAGAAGAATGAGTTTCTATTTATAGAAAAATATAGTTTTGATAATTGCATGTTTTGGGGCTCGAAATATTACAGTAAAATGCCTTCATCTTTTTCTCTATTTTTAATTTAGTCCTACAAGTATTATCAAACTTGCACCACCTCCCTTAATAGTACATCATGTGAATCAATAGTACATTCATGTGAATCAATAGTTCTATACATGTGAAAAAAATAATTACAGTATAGTACCTTCATCTATACCTTAATTTTTAATTTAGTTATGCAAGTATTATCAATCTTGCACCACCTCCCCTAATAGTATATACATGTGAATCAATAGTACACACATGTGAACAAATAGTTATAAGCATGTGAATTACTAGCAATTAACTACTCATTTATCTGATTAATTACCCGACTGGTCAAAATAACCTCCAGAAAATCAATTATTATCAAAATAAATATCGATTTTCACTTACACTAATAATCCCAACACAATAAAAATATCAATTTCATCTTTAATCAACACGAACTTATTCATCATTAATATTATAACTCATAATATTTAACAACCAGATCAAACTTCTCCTCGACAGAACTTTCTAGACATCGTCAATATTGTAAATAATACGGATAACTTTTTCGTCTCAATTATTAATTTAATAATACAAAATATTATACAGATGATACTGTAACAATAATTGAATCAATAATATGAGAGATATTATGCAGCAATTACTGTAGTAATAATTGAGTATAACTGAGTGACTTTCCACGTAAGCATCAATATTCAATACCGTGTCCTACTATGCAACCACGTGTACTACTGTTCTTTTACCACCGGGCATTTCAACAGTTTAATAGTATAACTTTAGCAGTTATTTTTAGAAAAAGATAATTCTGTCGTTTTCTAACTCCGACAATAATTTCGTTTGAGGGGTCCACCGATGATTGTGCTATCATACGAATATTCCCTGTTAAAACGAATATTCCCTAACTAATCGAATATTTTATAACAACTTTCTTACTTTGCAAAAATTATCACATATCACCCTTAACTCTAACCTTTTATCAATTTAACCATTTACTAAATAGAATAATAATTATAAAAAAATTGAATACTGTCATTTTATAAAATTCGGAATCTTACATACCAGGCTTTAGCCTCTCTAGTGAGACTCTTTTGAAAAAGTTACATTCTGAGGCTTTCATCTTCAGCATAAGACTCCAGTTTGCCAATGTACACTTTTAGGTGCGTATAGGAATCCGCCTGCCCCATTGTACTTTTCAAACTCGAGGATTTTAAATTTGTCAGGATATCGAGCCCTTAGGAATATGCAATGATCTGAATAGGTGACACTTCCATAGTTTCCAGTCCCTTTGATTGACCGGATGGTTTCCTCCATTTGTTGGACTTTCTTTCTTATATCCCCAGTTTCTCGATCATCCCTGAGTTTTGTGATTTCAGGGGTTCTGTTGGTTCCTTTATTGGAATGAGGTTTAGGTATCTGGGTTTCCATTGTTCAGTTAATATTTTGATTGCCCCTTGAGTGAATGACACTGATTGAGTAGGCATTGTGTGGGCCCGAGTGTTTTTACTTTGTTCTTTTAGAAAGACGGAACCAGGTCCGGTATAAAACACACAGACAGGATGTTCTAACAGAATAATAATAAAGACGGAACCAGGTCCGGTGTAAAATATACAGACAGGATGTTCCAACAGAATAATAATAAAGACGGAACCAGGTCCGGTGTAAAACACACAGACAGGATGTTCCAACAGAATAATAGAAGAATGTCACCAAGTACAGGGTAGACCGCGTATACAGGTTATTTCAACAAAATAATAAGAAATAAAATAACAACAGTTCTCTTCATGAATAAGAAATAATAACACACATTACGAGTACAACAAATAATATCTCTTACCGTAAAAGAAACTGAATATAAGAGTAGGAAAGTAGTAGAATACTTTTCTTCTTTCTCTCTATAATTTTCTCTCTCTAGAGTTTTAGTGAATTAATAAGAAATAATGAAGGAATGAGCTTCTATTTATAGGAGAATGGAAGTGTACTGTTTATGAACGAATTATTTCAGCAGAATTATTTCTTCAATCAACTAACAACTAAGTCAAACAACTAACCAATAAGATTTCAACAAAAACTAAAATATAATACATATATTTAAACACATGTTTTCAACTTATATATATCAATATTATATATATCACTAGATTTTTTTCCCCCATATCCAACATCAATCCCCCACCCTCCCAATAACCACTCTTACACATCACTATCACACTACCACTTTTCCACCATTTTCCACTCATACGCACATCACGCACCTATCACTTTCACATATCATTTTCTCCTACCATATACTCAATACATACATATACTTCCATACGTATACTCTTCTATTTCCAAAATCATTTTTCCAACACCAATGGCCCCACATGTGGGCCCCACCTTTAAATAATTTTCTTCCGATTATTTTGAAAAATGGGTAAATAGGAATCCATAAAATAAGCAAAACTTCATAAAAATCACCTTAATAATTTTAACAACATTTATCATCTTTATTATAATTCACAATATCAATCGACCAGGTCGTTCCCAGGAAATAGGGGGCTTTCCAATAAGGATTTCTCCCTATTGGCGCGCAATTAGGTGACCAAACCTCTTCTTGACAGAACTTCTAGACATCGTTAATATTGTAAATAATAATATTAATAACTTTGTCGTCTCAATTATTGATTTTAACAATATATAAAATATCGGCAATAATTGAATCAAATAACGTGAGATACTATGCAATAATTACTGTAGCAATAATTGAACAAAACTGAATGACTTCTCACGTAAGCATCAATAATCAATACCGCGTGCTACTATGCAACCACGCGTATTACTGTACTTTTACTACAGAGTAGTTCAATAGTATTAACGGTAAAACTTCTGCCGTTATTTTTATAAAATATTTTTGTCGTTTTCTCAATCAGACAATAATTCCGTTGTGGGGTCCACCAATGATTGCGCCGTTGTACGAATATTCCCCGACAAAAAGAATATTTCCCAACCAATCGAATATTATACAACAACTTGCATACTTTGTAAATTTATAAATACTACCCACAACTATAACATTATATCAAATCCACACCATAATATTAAAAAAATATTTCGAGAAATTTAAACCTTTATTCATAAAATCTGGGGTCTCACAATCTCCCCTCCTTATGAAATTTCGCCCTCGAAATTTACGTACGTACCTGATATGCCGAACAGATGAGGACACTTCGTCAGATTCTAACTCTTAAGGTATAATCTTTAAGCGTAGAATATATTTCAGGATTTTAACAGGTACATCTTCATACGTTAAATCATCCGCTATCTCGTCCGATTTTAAATCAATAATGTGGTTCGGGTCGTCCACATATTTACGTAACATCGATACGTTAAAAACGTTATGAACATGCGACATACTTGGCGATAAAACGAGTTTATAAGCCACAGTTCCTACTTGATCGAGGATTTCAAATGGGCCAATTAAATCGAGGGTTGAGATTTCCTCTCTTCTTCGATTCTTGCTTCTAGAATAACGCCCTCTTGAACATTCTTCTTCACGTTCATCAGCTCTGAGTATGTAGCTTGAACGGCTTAACTTTATCGATTAAAGTCGATTCTAATCGTATATTCGTTATCTTCATGTGGGTCCCTAGAGTCTTTAACTCTATCTTCATCATTTGTAAGTTATACAAAATGGGTCTTTGTGTTAACAACATCTCACTCGCATACGATCTTCAACTCAACTCGTCAGCTACTACGTTCGCACTTCCACGATGATATTGAATGGTATGGTCATAATCTTCAACAGCTTGAGCCAACGTCTTTGGCGCATGATACGTTTGCTTTAGTTGAAGAAATATTTAAGGGTTTAAGAAATGGGTTTTGTACTGGGGTCAATACAAAATTCGATTTCACGCTTTGGGGTAGACCAGGAAGTCTTCAAAAATACGTCAAGAAATTTATTAACAATAGAAATATCATTCAAAACTGTGACCCTCATCCAAGACTTGGATAATACGTCACATTGATACCTATCAACTTGCTATCGTCATTCACGACGTCGCCTACAGAAAGTCTGGCTTCGGTGTATTCCACACAAGGAAGTCAACAACGAAAGGAACATGGCTCTTTACTTATGGCTTGCTATGACAATGATTGACTTTAGTGGTTTAGTTGCTTGAATTCACATAACAGGTTGGTTAGAAATATGAAAGCTAACAACGTTACAAAAAGCATGATAAGTAGTTAACCAATCGTTTCCAAAAATCACATCAAAGGAAAGTATTTTTAAAGAGATAAGATCGACAGGTAACGTGAAATATTTGAACAAGATTTATAAATAGTTGAGGTAACGAAGGTTTCTCCCAACTGAGTTTAAACAGATATATCAAAGTCTAACTTCTACGGAGTTAACTTCAAACATTAAACACAACTAGGTGAAATAAAAGAGTGAGTAGAACCGGTATCTAACACGGTATAGACTTCACAAGAGTTTATGACTAACATACCCGTGATAATTTTATTCAGGTTCTCTGTCACAAAAAAAAAATGCTCTCTCTTAAACTACCAGCTTTGACTTTTCTGGGACGGCCTTTGGTGCCTCCATCTTAGCTGAACTTGTCTTCGGTGAATGACAAAATCGGGCTAAGTGACCTTCTCTTCCACAATTATAACATGCTTTGGACAGTATCACGTAGTTTGGACTGATGTGTCCCTCCCATCCACATTTGAAGCATATGATAGGTGGTCGTTCTCCTTCCTTAACAACGGGTGCTGGTGCTGACGTCTTTCCATCATTGTTGAATCTCCTCTTCTTGAAATGTCTATTCTTATTGTTTTGACCATGATTACCACTGAAGTGGTTACCATTTCTGGCATATTGATTCCCTTCATATTTATTGTCACCGCTTTGATGATTGTTATCACCGGTATTATCATTTTGTCGGCTGCTCTCTTTTGGTTACGTTGACTCGTTATTGCGCTCCACTAACTGAGCCCTATTTACAATATCTGAATATAAACACATTTTATGAGAAATAAGATATTGACGTATCTCCGGCTTCAAACCTCTTAAAAACATCCGCGTCATTCTCTCTTCATTATCAACCAATGGGACGCAAATCGGGACAACTCGGCAAACTTGGCTTCGTACTGCGACACGGTCATGTTGTTTTGCTCTAACTTGATAAATTCCACCTCCTTCATGTGACGAATGCTTTCGGGAAAGTACTTGTCATTGAACAACTCTTGAAACTTCTCCTAAGACATCTTGACTACGTCGGGCTGGGTAAGTTTTACAGATTCCCACCAGTGATCTGCCTCTTCACGCAACATAAAGGTGGCAAAGAGAACCTTTTGCTCCTCGAAGCATCCCAAGACATCAAATATCTTGGTGATCTACTTTAACCACGTCTCCGCCTTAAGTGGTTCTGGCTTTTCTAAAAACTCCGGTGGTCCCAGCTCCTTGAATTGCTTAGCGGTGACCAACCGTGGGTTGCCATTGTTTCCTCCTGCATTATGAACAGGAGCCACCTTCGCCTGATGTTGCATGAATTCTAAAAAACTCCTAAACGTACCGTCGTTCGTCAATTGATCAGTGTTGTTGTTTACATGAGGATTATTGTCTTCCTGTTGTACATTGTCCTGATTATTGATCTGTGGAGACTCAACGGTCTCCTGTGCTCCATTGCTTATCTCAACATTTTCAGATGTCATTTTCAAATACTGCAACAAAACAATGGTTAATTAACATATCACATATTATCTCTATACTCTGACCGACCAATTAAATACCAATTAACTTAGGCAGGTCATACTAGCGAAAAAATTCTCCCGTCTCTCCCCTCCTAGTTCTTGTCTCACATCTCAGCCAAGGATCATATCCCTAAGCTCTGATACCAACTGTGACTCATGTCCCAACCGTGGACAGTACCTCACAGTGGTACCTATCAGTTTGCCACCGCAGAACGGCGTCCCCTACGGAGAGTCTGGCTTCGGTGCATCCCACATAAGGAAGTCACCAGCGAGAGGCTCGGGGCCCTTTACTTATAGCTCTGATACCAACTGTGACGCCCCCAAAATTAGGTATACATCACCCATCTTGAGTCGCCAAGTACATGGTACAGAATTCAAATACAACTTACTAATACAATTGTCGTGTACAATACGACAAAACATACACTATGAGTTTGAATACAAATATTGTCTACTAGAGAGTATACAAACTCAAAAGGAGTCCTCATTACAATTATTATCACACTATTTCACAGAATAGTGAGGACTACTAATGATATCCTCTGGACCATCACTCCGTTCCCCGACTCGTACCAGCTATATTCTCATTTCCTGAAGAAAACAGTGAAAGAAAGTGTGAGTTCAACTAGCCCAGTAAGAAATATTATGACTAAGATAATGCAGAATAAATTATCGTTAGCCTTCAACAATGTTAAACTGATATAATATAATAGACATCAAGTTTAACTGCAGCGGAACAAGCAATCCATTAAAAGAGTCAAGTAGAGAATAAAATCTACTATTTTTTATGATTTAAAAGGTTTTTCATCACTTTTATCGCTGGGACTCAACTTAATAAATAATCCACATCATCGAATCACCCCTGCACTACGGCCAAGGATATTCTTTAGTATCACGACCACAATTATCCATGCATTACGGGCCAAGAATATTTGTGTATTCATTAATGGTCATGATCATGCCAACAACTATCCATCAATGCACTACAGGCCAATGAGGACTTTTACCACGTCATTTGTAACATTACGGTCATGATTATACCGAATAATCCCTGGTCATGATCATACCAAGTCCATCTATGCAATACAGGCCACAGATGACTTTCAAAAAATATAAACATGATGGTGATGACAATGATCTAAAAATTCAATAAAACAAGTTCAAAAATTAATTTATTCAGGAACTAATAACGTCCAAGTTGTCAGCATGATACTGCTTTGTGTAGTAAAATTCAAGAATACTCAGAAGAATATTTTCATGAAAAGATACTGGATGAAGCGCAAATATCAAGGATATTATACTAATTTCATGGAGTATAGAAGTCAAAACTTTAACCAACTAAGTATAATAAAGAATGAAATAACAAAAGAAATCACAATGCATGCGGTACTTTGCATAGACAGGTTATTCCAACAGAATAATAATAACGGAACCAGGTCAGGCAAAATTTGCACCGACAGGATGTTCCAACAGAATAATAAAACGGAACCAGGTCCGGTGTAAAACACATAGACAGGATGTTTCAACAGAATAATAATAAAGACGGAACCAGGTCCGGTGTAAAACACACAAACTGGATGTTCCAACAGAATAATAATAAAGACGGAACCAGGTCCGGTGTAAAACACACAGACAGGATGTTCCAACAGAATAATAGAAGAATGTCACCAAGTATAGGGTAGACCGCGTATACAGGTTATTCCAACAGAATAATAAAAAATAGAATAACAACAGTTCTCTTCATGAATAAGAAAGAATAACACCCCTTACGAGTACAACAAATAATATCCCTTACCGTAAAAGAAACTGAATATAAAAGTATGGAAGTAGCAGAATACTTTTCTTCTTTCTCTCTATAATTTTCTCTCTCTAAAGTTTCAGTGAATCCGTAAGAAATAATGAAGGAATGAGCTTCTATTTATAGGAGAATGGAAGTGTACTGTTTATGAATGAATTATTTCAGCAGAATTATTTCTTCAATCAACTAACAACTAAGTCAAACAACTAACCAATAAGATTTCAACAAAAACTAAAATATAATACATATATATAAACACATGTTTTCAACTTATATATATCAATATTATATATATCACTAGATTTTTTTTCCCCCCATATCCAACATCAATTCCTCACCCTCCCAATAATCACTCTTACATATCACTATCACACTACCACTTTTCCACCATTTTTAACTCATACACACATCACACACCTATCACTTTCACATATCATTTTCTCCCACCATATACTCAATACATACATATACTTTCATACGTATACTCTTCTATTTCCAAAATCATTTTTCCAACACAAATGGCCCCACATGTGGCCCCCACATGTGGGCCCCACCTTTAAATAATTTTCTTTCGATTAATTTGAAAAATGGGTAAATAGGAATCCATAAAATAAGCAAAACTTCATAAAAATCACCTTAATAATTTTAACAACATTTATCATCTTTATTATAATTCACAATATTAATCGACCAGGTCGTTCCCAGAAAAGAGGAGGCTTTCCAATAAGGATTTCTCCCTATTGGCGCGCAATTAGGTGACCAAACCTCTCCTTGACAGAACTTCTAAACATCGTTAATATTGCAAATAATAATATTAATAACTTTATCGTCTCAATTATTGATTTTCACAATATATAAAGTATCGACAATAATTGAATCAAATAACGTGAGATACTATACAACAATTACTGTAGCAATAATTGAACAAAACTGAATGACTTCTCACGTAAGCATCAATAATCAGTACCGTGTGCTACTATACAACCACGCGTATTACTGTACTTTTACTACCGAGTAGTTCAACAATATTAATGGTAAAACTTCCGCCGTTATTTTTATAAAATATTTTGTCGTTTTCTCAATCAAACAATAATTTCGTTGTGGGGTCCACCAATGATTGCGTCGTTGTACGAATATTCTTCGGCAAAAAGAATATTCCCCGACCAATCGAATAATATACAACAACTTGCATACTTTGCAAATTTATAAATACTATCCACAACTATAACATTATATCAAATCCACACTGTAAGACCCCAACTTTTATAAATAAAGATGAATTTTCTATAAATATCATTTTTAAATATTATGGAGTTAATTTGATATAATGTTATAGTTGTGGGTAATATTTATAAACTTTGCAAAGTACGCAAGTTGTTATATAATATTCGATTGGTCGGGGGATATTCGTTTTAACAGGGAATATTCGTACAACGGCACAATCATTGGTGGACTCCACAACGGAATTATTATCGGATTGAGAAAACGACAAAAATATTTTATTAAAAATAACGGCGAAAGTTTTACCATTGATACTGTTGAACTACTCGGTAGTAAAAGTACACTAATACGTGTGGTTGCATAGTAACACACGGTATTGATTATTAATGCTTATGTGAGAAGTCACTCAGTTTGATTCAATTATTGTCAGTTAATAATATGAATTATTTAGCGATAATGACGTTTTGTTTTATTCGTATTATTAACGTAATAAAACAGAAACATCTTTTTATATAAAACAGAATACTTTATTAACGTTATTCAATAAATAGAATATATTATATTTTATTTAAAAGAATTTTCTTTAAATATGGACCGTCAGATTAAAGTAATCAATCTGGACCGTTCATGGATTAGTTACTATGCATTCTATTTTTCTATAAATAGCAGCTCATTCCTTCATTATTTCTTACGAATTCACTGAACTCTAGAGAGAGAAACTATAGAGAGAAACTATAGAGAGAGAGAAGAAGAGTATTCTGCTACTTAACTACTTCCTTATTTCAGCTCTTCTTTAAAACGGTAAGGGGTGTTATTCTTTCTTATTCATGAAGAGAACTGTTATTGTTCCATTTCTTATTATTCTGTTGGAATAACCTGTATACGCGGTCTACCCTATACTTGGTGACATTCTTCTATTATTCTGTTGGAACATCCTGTCGGTGTGTTTTACACCGGACCTGGTTCCGTTTTTATTATTATTCTGTTGGAACACCCTGTCTGTGTGTTTTATACCGGACCTGGTTCCGTTTTTATTATTATTCTGTTGGAACATCTTGTCTGTGTGTTTTACACCGGACCTGGTTCTGTTTTTATTATTATTCTGTTGGAACATCCTGTCTGTGTGTTTTACACCGGACCTGGTTCCGTTTTTATTATTATTCTGTTGGAATATCCTGTCTGTGCGTTTTACACCGGACCTGGTTCCATTATTTATTATTCTGTGGGAATAACCTATCTGTGCGGTCAATCGCATGCATGGTGATTTCTTTTGTTATTCCATTCTTTATTATACTCAGTTGGTTAAGTTTTGACTTCTATACTCCATGAAATTTGTGGAATATCCTTGATAATTGCGTTTTATCCAGTATCTTTTCATGAAAATATTCTTCTAAGCATTCTTGAATTTTACTCCACAAAGCAGTATCATGTTGACAATTTGGACGTTGTTAATTCTTGGATAAATTAATTCTTGAACTTGTTTTATTGAATTCTTATATCATTGTCATCATCCTCATGTTTATAAAATGTTAAAAGTCATCTGTGGCCTGTAGTGCATAGATGGACTTGGTATGATTATGACCATGGATTATTCGGTATAATCATGACCGTAATGTTACAAATGATGTGGTAAAAGTCCTCATTGGCCCGTAGTGCGTTGATGGACAATTGTTGGCATGATCATGACCATTAATGAATACACGAATATCCTTGGCCGTAGTGCAGGGGTGATTCGATGATGTAGATTATTTTATTAAGCTGAGTTCCAGCAATCACAGTGTTGAAAAACCTTTTAAATCATAAAAGATAGTAGAGTTTATTTTTTACTTGACTCTTTTAATGGATTGCTTGTTCCGCTGCAGTTAAACTTGATGTCTATTATATTTTATCAGTTTAACGTTGTTGAAGGCTAATGATAATTTATTCTGCATTATCTTAGTCATAATATTTCTTACTGGGCTAGTTGAGCTCACCCTTTCTTTCACTGTTCTCTTCAGGAAATGAGAACGTAGCTGGGGCAAGTCGGGGAACGGAGTGATGGTCCGAATGATAGTATTAGTTAGTAGTCCTCACTATTCTATGTAATGGTGTGTTAATAAATGTAATGAGGACTCCTTTTGAGTATGAATACTCTCTAGAAGATAATATTTGTATTCAAACTCAGTTTATGTTTTGTCGTATTGTACACGACAGTTGTATTAGTAAGTTGTATTTGTATTCTGTACTATGTATCTGACGACCCAAGATGGGTGATGTATACCTAATTTTGGGGGCGTCACAGTTGGTATCAGAGCTTAGGGATATGATCCCTGGCTAAGATGTGAGAATAGAACTAGAAGGGGAGAGACGGGGAATTCCTTCGCTAGTATGACCTACCATAGTTTATTTGCATGGTATTTAATTGGTCGGTCATAATATAAGGATAATATATGACATATCAATTAACTTTTATTTTGTGGCAGTATCTGAAAATGGCATCTGAGAATGTTGAGAATAGCAATGGAGCACAGGCGACTGTTGATTCACCACATATCAATAATCAGGATAATGTGCATCAGGAAGGTGACAATCCTCATGCAAACAACAACACTGACCAGATGATGAATGATGGAATGTTCAGAAGCTTTATGCAGTTCATGCAACAGCAGGCGAGAGCGGCTCCTGTCCAAAATATAGGTGGAAATACTAAAAACTCTCGGACGGTCACCGCTAAACAGTTCAAGGAGTTGGGACCACCAGAGTTTAAGGGAGAGCAAAAACCACTTATAGCGGAAACATGGATAAAGTAGATTACCAAGATATTTGATGTCTTGGGATGCTCCGAGGAGCAAAAGGTTCCCTTTGCCGCCTTTATGTTGCGAGGAGAGGTAGATTACTGGTGGGAATCGATTAAGCGTACTCAACCTGCCGCACTGAAGATGTCTTGGGAGAAGTTCCAAGAGCTTTTCAATGACAAATACTTTCCCGAAAGTGTTCGTCACATGAAGGAGGTGGAGTTCATAAAATTTGAGCAGAATAATATGACCGTGTCGCAATATGAGGCTAAATTTGCTGAGTTGTCCCGATTTGCGTCCCACTTGGTGATAATGAAGAGCGAATGACGCGAATGTTTTTGCGAGGTTTAAAACCTGAGATACGTCAACATCTTATTTCTCACAAATTGTGTTTGTATTCAGATGTTGTGAATAGGGCTCAGTTAGTGGAGCGCGATAACGAGTCAACGCAACCAAAAGAGAGCAGTCGACAAAATGATAATACCAGTGAGAGCAGTCATCGAAGCGGTGACAACAAGCGTGGAGGGAATCAACAGGCCAGAAATGGTAACCACTTCGGTGGTAATCAGGGCCAAAATAATAAGAATGGTCATTTCAAGAAGGGGAGATTCAACAATGATGGAAAGACGTCAGCACCAGCACCCGTTGTTAAGGAAGGAGAACGACCACCTATCATATGTTTCAAATGCGGAGGGGAGGGGCACATCAGTCCAAACTGCGCGATGCCGTCTAAAGCATGTTATAATTGTGGAAGAGAAGGTCATTTAGCTCGATTTTGTCGTTTACCAAAAACAAGTTCAGCCAAGATGGAGACACCAAAGGCCGTCCCAGAAAAGTCAAAACCGGTAGTGCAAGGGAGAGCGTTTGTTGTGACCTCCCAGAAAGCAAGGAACCCGAATGAGGTCATCACGGGTAAGCTTATCATAAACTCTAACGAAGTCTATACTTTATTTGATACCGGTTCTACCCATTCTTTTATTTCTCCTACTTGCGCTCATCGATTAAATTTGACTCCGGAGAAATTAGACTTTGATTTATCTGTTGAAACTCTATTGGGAGAAACCTTCATTACATCCACGGTTTATAAGTCTTGTTTGGTTCAAGTTGGTACCCACACATTACCTGTCGATCTGATTTCATTAAAAATACTTGCATTTGACGTGATTCTAGGGATTGATTGGTTAACTACTCATCATGCAAAAATTGATTGTTTTCGTAAGGTTGTTAGCTTTCATATTCCTAATCGACCTATTATGCGAATTCAAGCAACCAAACCATTAAAATCAATCGCTGTCATCTCAAGCCATAAAGCTATTCGTTTATTGAAAAACGGATGTCAAGCTTTCTTAGCTCATGTCACGGATCTAAACAAAAATACGTCAGTTTTGAATGATATTTCTATTGTTAATAAATTCCCTGACGTATTCCCTGAAGAACTTCCTGGCCTACCCCCAGAGCGTGAAATTGAATTTTGTATCGACCTTGAACCCGGTACAAAACCCATTTCCAAAGCCCCATATCGAATGGCTCCTATTGAACTTCAGGAGTTAAAGATCCAACTGCAGGAATTGTTAGACATTGGCTTTATTCGTCCTAGTACTTCTCCTTGGGGTGCTCCTGTACTATTCGTGAAGAAGAAAGATGGAAGTATGCGACTTTGTATTGATTATCGGGAGTTGAATCATGTCACCATCAAAAATAGGTACCCATTGCCACGTATTGATGACCTGTTTGACCAGTTGCAAGGAGCACAATTCTTTTCAAAGATCGATCTTCGTTCTGGATATCATCAGCTGAAGGTTAGAACTGAGGATATTCCAAAGATGGCTTTTAGAACTCGGGACGGGCATTATGAATTCTAGTCATGTCCTTTGGATTGACTAATGCTCCTGCTGCCTTCATGGATATGATGAACCGGGTATTCAAGGAATATTTGGATCACTTTGTGGTCGTCTTTATTGATGACATCCTTATTTATTCCAAAAGTCGTGAAGATCATGAGCAACACTTGAGGCTGGTACTCCAAAAGCTTCGTGAATACAAGCTTTATGCCAAGTTGAAGAAATGCGAGTTCTGGCTGGAGGAGGTAGCATTCCTTGGGCACGTAGTATCAAGTCGTGGAATATCGGTTGACCCGGCAAAGATTGAAGCTATTCAAAGCTGGGAGCAACCTAAATCAGTGACCGAAGTACGTAGCTTTCTTGGTTTAGCTGGTTATTATCGGAGATTCGTGGAAGGATTTTCTCGAATCGCTACTCCATTAACTCAGCTGACTCGGAAAGATACAAAGTTCGGTTGGAGAGAAGAATGTGAGCAGAGTTTTCAAGAACTCAAGAGGAGACTCATTTCAGCACCTGTTCTAACAATACCATCTGGCTCGGAGGGATTTGTCATCTACAGTGATGCTTCGAGCAAAGGGTTGGGATGCGTTCTCATGCAACATGGAAAAGTCATAGCCTATGCATCAAGACAACTCAAGGAATATGAGAGGAATTATCCTACTCATGATCTAGAGTTGGCAGCTGTTGTCTTTGCACTTAAAATTTGGAGGCATTACTTGTATGGGGAGAAGGTGGAGATCTTTACGGATCATAAAAGCCTCAAATATTTCTTCACTCAAAAGGAACTCAACATGCGACAACGACGTTGGCTTGAACTGTTGAAAGATTATGATCATACCATTCAATACCATCCTGGAAAAGCGAACGTGGTAGCTGACGCATTGAGTAGAAGATCATATGCAAGTACGAGTGCAATATTGTCAACACAAAGGCCCATTTTGTGTGACTTGCAAAGGATGGAGATAGAGTTAAAGACTCCAGGGACCCATGTGATGATGGCGAATATACGAGTAGAACCAACTTTAATCGATAAAGTTAAAGCTGCTCAAGCTACAGACCTGGAGCTGATGCGTATGAGGAAGAAAGTGCAAGAAGGTGCTATGCCGGAAGCAAGAATCGATGAAGAAGGAATACTTCGAGTCAACTCCAGACTTTGTGTTCCTAACAACCCTGATTTAAAGTATGAAATCATGATGGAGGCGCACAACACACCGTTTGCAATCCATCCTGGAAGTACCAAAATGTATCATGATCTTCGTCATACATTTTGGTGGAGCAATATGAAGAGAGAGATAGCGCTGTTTATCTCAAGGTGTCTAACTTGTCAACGAGTCAAAGCGGAGCATCAAGTACCAAAAGGTCCATTGCAACCACTTGAAATTCCAGAATGGAAGTGGGAGCACATTACCATGGATTTTGTTACCGGTCTTCCTAAGGTTTCTCAAGGTATAGATGCGATTTGGGTCATTGTTGATAGATTGACCAAGTCTGCTCATTTCTTACCGATATGAGAAACTTATACACTTGAACGTCTTGCTCGTATGTACATAAACGAGATTGTAAGACTGCATGGTATGCCAGTATCCATAGTTATATCCATAGTTTCTGATCGAGACCCAAGATTCACTTCACGATTTTGGGTTAGTTTACAAAAAGCTATGGGCATAGATTTACGATTTAGTTCGACATATCATCCTCAGACGGACGGACAATCAGAGAGGACTATTCAAACTCTAGAAGATTTATTAAGACTATGTGCCTTTGACTTCAAGGGAAGTTGGGACAAGTTCTTACCATTGGTGGAGTTTTCCTACAACAACAGTTATCAAGCAAGTATTGGCATGGCTCCATTCGAAGCATTGTATGGAAGAAAATGTCGTTCTCCAGTATGCTGGGATGAGGTGGGTGAAACAACGTTGTTGCGACCGGAGTTGGTACGTATGACTACAGAAAAGATTCAAACGATCCGACAACGTATAAAAACCTCACAAGATCGACAAAAGAGTTATGTTGATCTTCATCGAAAGGACGTGGAATTTGATATAGGAGATCATGTGTTCTTACGTGTTGCTCCATGGAAAGAAGTTACGAGATTTGGAAAAAGAGAAAAGCTCAATCCTCGATTCATCGGTCCATTTTTAATCCTCAATCGAGTAGGAACTGTGGCTTATAGACTCGCTTTACCGCCAAGTATGTCTCGTGTTCATAACGTTTTTCACATATCCATGTTACGCAAATATGTGGAAGACCCGAACCACATTATTGAGTTAGAACCGGACGAAATAGCGAAGGATTTGACGTATGACGAAGTTCCTGTTCAAATCTTGGATAAGAAGGAACATATTCTACGCTCCAAGGTTATACCTCAAGTCAAAGTTTTGTGGAGAAACCACGATGTTGAGGAAATGACTTGAGAGTTAGAATCTGAAATGAAATCAAGGTATCCTTACCTCTTCGACATACCAGGTACGTACCCTAATTTCGAGGGCGAAATTTCATAAGAAGGGGAGGTTGTAAGACCCCAACTTTTATAAATAAAGATGAATTTTCTATAAATATCATTTTTGAATATTATGGAGTTAATTTGATATAATGTTATAGTTGTGGGTAATATTTATAAATTTTGCAAAGTACGCAAGTTGTTATATAATATTCGATTGGTCGGGGAATATTCATTTTAACAGAGAATATTCGTACAACGGCACAATCATTGGTGGACCCCACAACGGAATTATTGTCGGATTGAGAAAACGACAAAAATATTTTATTAAAAATAACGGCGGAAGTTTTACCATTGATACTGTTGAACTACTCGGTAGTAAAAGTACAGTAATACGTGTGGTTGCATAGTAACACACGGTATTGATTATTAATGCTTATGTGAGAAATCACTCAGTTTGATTCAATTATTGTCAGTTAATAATATGAATTATTTAGCGATAATGACGTTTTGTTTTATTCGTATTATTAACGTAATAAAACAAAAACATCTTTTTATATAAAATAGAATACTTTATTAAAGTTATTCTATAAATAGAATATATTTTATTTTATTTAAAAGATTTTTCTTTTAATATGGACCGTCAGATTAAAGTAATCAATCTGGACCGTTCATGGATTAGTTACTATGCATTCTATTTTTTTATAAATAGCAGCTCATTCCTTCATTATTTCTTACGAATTCACTGAACTCTAGAGAGAGAAACTATAGAGAGAAACTATAGAGAGAGAGAAGAAGAGTATTCTGCTACTTAACTACTTCCTTATTTCAGCTCTTCTTTAAAACGGTAAGGGGTGTTATTCTTTCTTATTCATGAAGAGAACTGTTGTTATTCCATTTCTTATTATTCTGTTGGAATAACCTGTATACGCGGTCTACCCTATACTTAGTGACATTCTTCTATTATTCTGTTGGAACATCCTGTCTGTGTGTTTTATACCGGACCTGGTTCCGTTTTTATTATTATTCTGTTGGAACACCATGTCTGTGTGTTTTACACCGGACCTGGTTCCGTTTTTATTATTATTATGTTGGAACATCCTGTCTGTGTGTTTTACACCGGACCTGGTTCCGTTTTTATTATTATTCTGTTGGAGCATCCTGTCTGTGTGTTTTACACCGGACCTGGTTCCGTCTTTATTATTATTCTGTTGGAATATCCTGTCTGTGCGTTTTACGCCGGACCTGGTTCCATTATTTATTATTCTGTCGGAATAACCTATCTGTGCGGTCTATCGCATGCATAGTGATTTCTTTTGTTATTCCATTCTTTATTATACTCAGTTGGTTAAGTTTTGACTTCTATACTCCATGAAATTTGTGGAATATCCTTGATAATTACGTTTCATCCAGTATCTTTTCATGAAAATATTCTTCTAAGCATTCTTGAATTTTACTCCACAAAGCAGTATCATGTTGACAATTTGGACGTTGTTAATTCTTGGATAAATTAATTCTTGAACTTGTTTTATTGAATTCTTATATCATTGTCATCATCCTCATGTTTATAAAATGTTAAAAGTCATCTGTGGCCTGTAGTGCATAGATGGACTTGGTATGATTATGACCATGGATTATTCGGTATAATCATGACCGTAATGTTACAAATGATGTGGTAAAAGTCCTCATTGGCCCGTAGTGCGTTGATGGACAATTGTTGGCATGATCATGACCATTAATGAATACACGAATATCCTTGGCCGTAGTGCAGGGGTGATTCGATGATGTGGATTATTTTATTAAGCTGAGTTCCAGCAATCACAGTGTTGAAAAACCTTTTAAATCATAAAAGATAGTAGAGTTTATTTTCTACTTGACTCTTTTAATGGATTGCTTGTTCCGCTGCAGTTAAACTTGATGTCTATTATATTTTATCAGTTTAACATTGTTGAAGGCTAATGATAATTTATTCTGCATTATCTTAGTCATAATATTTCTTACTGGGCTAGTTGAGCTCACCCTTTCTTTCACTGTTCTCTTCAGGAAATGAGAACGTAGCTGGGGCAAGTCGGGGAACGGAGTGATGGTCCGAATGATAGTATTAGTTAGTAGTCCTCACTATTCTATGTAATAGTGTGTTAATAAATGTAATGAGGACTCCTTTTGAGTATGAATACTCTCTAGAAGATAATATTTGTATTCAAACTCACAGTTTATATTTTATCGTATTGTACACGACAGTTGTATTAGTAAGTTGTATTTGTATTCTGTACTATGTATCTGACGACCCAAGATTGGTGATGTATACCTAATTTTGGGGGCGTCACACACACCTTAATATTAAAAAAATATTTCGAGAAATTTAAACCTTTATTCATAAAATCTGGGGTCTCACATAATATAACTCACGCATATAAATTACTTTATATGATTGCATGAATTAAAGTGACACATATATTTCGAATTATTGTAGTATCTTGGACCCGGTCGTTAAGCATACGCTACACGCCATTTGCTTGACACACCTGCCTACAGGATGTAAGCGATTCAATCAATTCTCGCAGTATGATGCACACTATATGACTATTGTGCTGCGAGAGTTCCATGTAAGTCAAATTACATAACTTCAATTAAGTAAGACTCTAGGTATTATCATCAAATTTTGATATTTTAACATTATTTGCATAGATTTATTTTAGATTTGAGGAGGGTGTCTCACAAGCAGCCGGCGACAGTGTTATTACTGCACATGTTGCAAAGAATTATTCCGACTAGCTATACGAGATAAGACAGCGGGCTGCCGGGCTGTTATTGAGCAGCCTGGGACTACTATACGTGATCATCAACCTCGCGTAATCTTCGATGCAGCATGGGCGGCTATGTGTGCACACTGGGGCATTGATGACTTCAAGAAAAAGTTCGAACAGGCGAAAAAGAATCGTAGCCAGCTCCGAGTCATACACACAACCAGTTCACGACCATTTGAGGAAGTGAAGTGGGTAAGTATCTCAATTTAGTTCTTTAATTACTCGATTATCATTATCATAATTATTAAATGTTATTTTCATATATTTATTAGGCCATACGGGATAGCTTGGGCCGACCTCCTACCATGCTAGAGTTTTGGGATAGAGCTTATACGCCAAAGGATTCTAGCATGTCTCCCGCAGCATTAGTTATACGGGTAAGACTAACAGAAATTAATGTATATAATTATTAATATTTGGTAGTTTATAAAATGATTTCATTAACTCGCATGTCACAAAATAAATTACAGGACCGATTTCAAAAGCTTCGGGACCAACGTAGAACTGAGTTGGAGGCTGCTAGGGGGTGTTGAACCGTTAGATTCAACCATTCCTACGTCCGAGATTGTATTATCTCAGGATGACGAGTTGAGACTATGTGTCACGTCTCAGGATCCCCCTAGTAGCAGTACTAGCAGGTATCGAGTGATGGGCCTGCCGAGGATACCGGCGTATACATTACCTTGAGGTAATATTATTTTTGTTATATAAGTTAATATAATTTAATTTCAAATATTATTAGTAATGATATATTTGTTTTCGCATGCTTTAGCCTGCGCCAGCGTCCGAGAGCACCTGTTGGACCATCTCATACGGGCGTTGGCTTGGATGACCATATTTTCCAAAGGGTCATGGCGGCTGTGCCGGAGACGTTTTGTACGTATTTGATTATCCGTCATCAAGAGTTGCCCAACCAAGCTCGCCTTCACCAGCTAGCGCAGGATATTGTAGCAGGGGCAACCATCGAGAGCCAAGTCTTTTGATGGTACTGATTTATTTAGAACGGATGACCCGTTGTAAGAACAAGTTAGCAATCCCAGCCACGTTCTGCCAGATGATGACGATGTGTTGGCAGAAGATGTCGTTAACGTACTCGATGATGAAGAAGTCGATGATGACATTGTTGTCAGTGACTATGTCGTTATACAAGATGATAACAACGAAACATTAATTATACGAAAGAGGAAGAGACTGAATCTGAGGAGGAAATTGATTTTGATGATTCTGACGGGTTTGATGATGTATTAAGTCTTAACTTCAACTTATTGTTGTTTTTAAATAATTTACTAATAAAAAACATATTTATTAAGATAAATTTAGTAGAAATTAATGTTCTCGTTCTTTCTAATTATAGTAGTACAATTATGGCTAGAAACAGCGATGGAGGTCGCTGCGGGGGTGGCCGTACAGGATCTGGCGACCACTCCTAGGGCGAGACGTCCTCATCATCTAGTAAGTTCCATCGTTTTGTAATTTAACTTTTTTCTACATAATTATTTAACGTATATGGAAATACTATATATACATAATTTCAACACTTACACTTACAGATATTGTTCGTCGACGTCAGTGAGGTACTAACCTCGGCTTAGTTGGGCATCCGTCGGCCCAGCGAAAGATTTCTATAGTTGATGTCGACTCGGCGCAGTACATGTCAACTATAATATAACTCACGCATATAAATTACTTTATATGATTGCATGAATTAAAGTGACACATATATTTCGAATTATTGTAGTATCTTGGACCCGGTCGTTAAGCATACGCTACACGCCATTTGCTTGACACACCTGCCTACAGGATGTATGCGATTCAATCAATTCTCGCAGTATGATGCACACTATATGACTATTGTGCTGCGAGAGTTCCATGTAAGTCAAATTACATAACTTAAATTTAAGTAAGACTCTAGGTATTATCATCAAATTTTGATATTTTAACATTATTTGTATAGATTTATTTTAGATTTGAGGAGGGTGTCTCATAAGCAGCCGGCGACAGTGTTATTACTGCACATGTCGCAAAGAACTATTTCGATTGGGGGAATTCGACGTTATATTGGGTATGGATTGGCTATCCAATTATGGGGCTGTAATTGACTGCCAAAAGAAGCGTATTAACCTCATGACTCCGTCAAAGATTGTGTTTTATGGTAGCAAGTCGCCTAGACAAGCGAGTTGTCTGACGACGTTGCAGGCCAGGAAGTTATTAAGACAAGGCTGTGTAGGATATTTAGCTTACATAGTCGACAGTCGAAAAGAGAACCCGAAGGTAGAGGAGATACCGATTGTGAGGGACTTCGTCGATGTATTTCCAGACGATTTGCCAGGACTTTCACCAGATAGAGAAGTAGACTTTGTGATTGATTTGGCGCCCGGAACTGCTCCAATATCGAAGGCACCATACCGAATGGCGCCAGTAGAGATGAAGGAATTAATGGTACAACTACAAGAATTGTTGGACAAAAAGTACATTCAACCGAGCGTATCGCCGTGGGGAGCGCCGGTGTTGTTCGTGAAAAAGAAGGACGGATCGATGAGGCTCTGCATTGACTACAAAGAATTAAATAAGGTCACGATTAAGAAAAGATATCCATTACCGAGGATCGATGATCTGTTTGATCAATTGAAGGGAGCAAAATACTTTTCCAAGATTGACTTGAGGAGTGGTTATCACCAACTGAAGGTGAGGCCAGAGGATGTACCGAAGATAGCGTTCCGAACGCGATATGGTCATTATAAGTTTTTAGTAATGTCGTTTGGTCTTACGAATGCTCCTGCAGCATTTATGGGACTAATGAATGGTGTATTCAAGCCGTTTTTGGACAAATTCGTGGTGGTATTTATAGACGACATTATGGTATATTCCAAAACCAAAGAAGAACACGAATAACACTTGAGGTTAACGTTGGAAGTATTGAGAAGGGAGAAGTTGTATGCTAAATTTTCGAAATGCGAATTCTGGATCGAGAGAGTACAATTTCTTGGTCACGTAATCGATAAAGATGGAATTTCGGTAGATCCATCCAAAGTAGAAGCTGTGATTAACTGGGATCAGCCGAGAACGCCGTCAGAAGTAAGAAGTTTTCTTGGATTAGTAGGATATTATAGAAGATTTATACAAGATTTTTCTAAAATCGCAACTCCGTTAACGAATTTAACTCGAAAAGCTGTGAAATTTGTTTGGACGGAGAAGTGTGAGGAGAGTTTTCAAGAATTTAAGAAGAGGTTGAGTACAGCGCCTGTGTTATTTCTTCCGGATGATACGGGAAATTTTGTTGTTTTTAGCGATGCGTCGCATAAAGGACTTGGCTGTGTGCTGATGCAAAACGGCAAAGTCATTGCGTATGCATCACAGCAGTTGAAGGATTACGAGAAGGGTTACCCAACCCATGATTTGGAGTTAGCTGCAGTTGTTTTTGCTTTGAAAATTTGGAGGCACTATCTATACGGGGAGAAGTGTGAAATATATACAGACCACAAGAGTCTGAAATATATTTTTACACAGAAAGATTTGAATATGCGTCAAAGAAGATGGTTGGAATTAATCAAGGATTATGACTGTGAGATTTTATACCATCTAGGTAAGGCTAATGTGGTTGCCGACGCCTTAAGTAGAAGGGGTCGTGAGAAATTGATGATGTTGACTGCTCAGCAGGAGCTAATTGCAGATATGGAGAAAATGGAGTTAGAAGTGAAGTATCCTATGGAGATTGATGAGAAGCTATTTCAGATACAATCTGGTACAACTCTACTAGATAGAGTGAAGGAGGCTCAGCTTCAGGATGATGAATGCAAAAAGGTAACATCGAAGATATCTGAAGGAACCGAACCAAGATTTAAGATGGATAAGGAAGGAATATTGAGATTTGAAAGCAGAATTTGGGTTCCGCCAATACAAGAAATTAAGGAAGAAATTTTGAGTGAGGCTCATAGTTCACGATATTCAATTCACCCTGGTAGTACCAAGATGTACCAAGATCTTAGACAACATTTCTGGTGGCCAAATTTGAAGCGTGATGTTGCAGAATGTGTTGCCAAATGCCTGACATGTCAGAAAGTTAAAGCAGAACATCAGAGACCGAGTGGATTGCTACAACCGTTGGAGATCCCAGAATGGAAATGGGAACATATTACGATGGACTTCGTGGTTGGCCTTCCGACGACTCAGAAAGGCTACGACGCAGTATGGGTTATCGTTGACCGACTGACGAAATCCGCGCACTTCCTTCCTATCAAAATTAGATTTAACTTAGATCAGTTAGCAAGATTATATGTGAAAGAGATTGTTTCGAGGCACGGAGTGCCGGTGTCTATTGTCTCCGATAGGGATCCGCGCTTCACATCAAATTTCTGGAAACGTCTTTAGGAATGCATGGGTACACAACTGCGAATGAGTACAGCTTACCACCCTCAAACAGACGGACAGAGCGAACGAACGATTCAAACACTGGAAGATATGTTACGAGCCTGTGTAATGGACTTCAAAGGAAATTGGGATGATCACCTACCGTTAGTAGAGTTCGGCTACAACAACAGTTACCATGCTAGTATTGGTATGCCGCCTTACGAAGCGTTATACGGCAGAAAGTGCAGAACTCCGCTTCACTGGGATGTAGTTGGTGAAAGACAATTGCTAGGGCCAGAACTGGTACAGCAGACGGCAGAAATAGTCAAAGTAATCCGAGCCCGTCTGGTAGCGGCTCAAGATCGACAGAAGATATACGCTGATCCACATCGTAAAACTATCGAGTTTGAATCCGGTAGTTATGTTTTCTTGAAAGTCTCTCCCTGGAAGGGAAAGATCAGGTTCGGAAAGAAAGGAAAATTGAGCCCAAGATTTATTGGACCCTTTGAAGTACTGAGAAGAATTGGAGAAGTTGCGTACGAGGTAGCCTTACCTCCAGCACTCGAGAATATCCACAACGTCTTCCATGTTTCTGTGTTACGACCTTACAAACCTGATTACAAGCATGTAATTGAATACGAACCCCTGCACTTTGAGAAATACTTATCTTATGAAGAAATTCCTGTCCAAATTGTCGACCGAAAAGAACAAGTTCTCAGAAATAAAGTTATACATTCTGTTAAGGTAATTTGGAGGAACCACAACGCTGAAGAAGCTACGTGGGAACTCGAAGAGAATATGATGAAGAATTACCCTCATTTATTTACTTAATTATTTGTAAGCGATTCTGGGGACAAAATCTTTATAAGGGGGGGAGAATGTAACGGGTCGAATTTATTGAGTCGTGATTCTGGGGACAGAATCCTTTTAAGGGGGGAAAGATGTGACGAACGAGAATTTTATAAATTAATTTTAAATATTTATTGAATTAAATAAATATTTTTCATGGATTTAATTATTAGATTTAATAATTAATTGATGCAATTGTGGTAGATTAATTTAATTATATGTGTTACATTTATTAAATTAATGTAGAGAATTTTTAATATTCAAAGTATATGATTATGTGAGCTTATTGAATTAAATGAATTATTTAATTAAGTATGATGTTACTTTAATTAATTTAATTATTAATTAGAGATTTAATAAATTATTATTATTTATTAAAGAGATAATTAATATTGTGACTACGTGAATTTATGAGAAATTATTATATTTTATTTAAAGTAAATTAAATAAAATATTAGATTTATCTTATAAGAGTGTGACATTAATTAAACTATATTATAAAGCTCTATTAAATTAAATAGTTTTGAATTAATTTGCTAAGCCAAACATGGCACTAAGGGAGGTTATGGGCAGTTAACCCATGACTGGGTTAACTGACCATAATACGCCAGTTCTTTTATCGACGTCTTTTCTTTTCTTCATTTGTTAAGTCTGGCATAGCATCACAGAGAGAGATTTAGAAATTTTTGAAGGAGAGTGTAAGTTGTGTGAATTAAAGGATTAATTGAGAAGGTTTTAATTCTACTCATTCATACTCTGGGTAATTTTCTCCAAACCCAAATTCTTATTTCACGTCTTTTTAAGTTTTATGATTATGGCTTTTATATATTCTGTTAATCTCTGTGAAGTGAGAAATTGTGTTATGTTATATCAAATTGTGTTTAATTATGTATATGTTGTAAACCATAACATCAAATTCATAAAAGCATGTCATACGTATGTTTTTCAAAATAAACAGAGTACGTGATATGGCCATATGGCCTTATACGTGATAATTGATGTATTGATCATATATTATTCCTAAATTTTATACCCTTACATTATTGAGCATGTCGATACGGAGAGATCGGAGTTTAAATGAACGAATTCGGTGTTATAACGAATCCGTAGGGAGAATTTAAAGTTTTCTAAACTTCACGAACATCAAAGTCAGTAATTTTGTTAGGCTTTAAATCTGTTAATAAGTGTTTAAAATTGGTTTTGTCAGTTTATAAATGTTGGGTAATGATTATATACAAATTATATCATATGGGTATGTTTAATTTCGAGTAGAACTTTAAGAAATTGGGAGAAATTGGCAAGTTCTGCGATTTTCGCGAACTGCCATTTCTGTACCTGGTACGCCGCGCCGCAGCGCCGGCTGCCTGTTCATTTTCCACGCCGCAGCGCCACCGCGCCGCATCGCCAGAGGCCCGGCCGCAGCGCCATGGCGCCGCAGCGCCAAGGGCCAGTTCAAATGTGGCGCCGCAGCGCCACTCCCCAGAAAACTCAGAAATGAGATTTTTAAAATGTTTAAGTCTAACAATGTGTTAGTGGATTATTGTAATGAACATGTAAACATGTTAGAAGAATAATGTGATGATAAAATAGTTGTATAACATGTAAATAACATAATTACATGTGGATTAAATTATTAATTTCATAATTAGATTATTATTCATGAAGTGGTATTATGTGGCAGTAAATGTGATAAAGTGATTAAGTATAGTCAATAATCAAAGTAGACAAAGAGAATGGGTTTATGTTGATTAGTTAAGTTATAATTAACCGGTATTGAATGTGAATGGTATGTAGGATTTAATTCAAAGCACGTGCTTAGTTAAAGTGTAATCTACGCACGAGGCAAGTATCCTATCCCTAACTCCATTCTATTAAGCAAGTTTATTTAAACTTAAACGTTACTTTTATGTTGAACAAGTTTCCCTAACCCCACTTGTCATTATTGTTCAAGTTTATTATTTACCTTGAATAAATTATCCTTGTTATTATTCAAGTTCAAGCATGATATTAAAGATTAATTATCTTTCCAAAGCATGATTCAGTTATACAATAATTGTCCTATTGTATACTTTTGAGATTATTATTCTAATCAAATATCAATTATTGTTGAACCTTATTAGACTAGTGAACCTTATTGATTCAACTAGTCCTTAGTTGATGAGCGTTCTAAATTTCAGAACCCTTGATGAAATTATCCAAACCAAACTTCCTTTGGTGCGGACTCGAATGTCAAACTGAGATGAACAACCCTGTATAGGGGATTAATTACGCTTTAGCGTTAAGATATTGTGCATAGTATGGTACTAAGGGCTGATCCCCCTAAGTACGAGAAGAAGGTCCATAGTCTTATGACTGTTAAATGTTTCAAGTATAACCCTTGTTAACCTAGGACATAGTTCAAGGTCTTATGACCCTCAGAATTCTTTTGATTCATGTTATTTATTCTTGATTCAAAAGTTGAGCTTTATTCAGATGTCGTTAATTATTCGCATGTTATTACACTGTTGTTTCATTTTTTATACTTGTGGGCATTTGTGCTCACTCTTGCTTAATAATAACGTTGCAGTTAAGAATGAAAGAAGCGATGAACCCTCCACTAGTAAAGGCAAGGGCAAAGTTAGCAAGTGATGAAGACTTGTTATTTTAATTTATGATGTATTTATGTTTAAGACTTATGATGTTGTTTAAGACTTATTTGTTTAGAATTACGCACAGATGTTTTAAGGTTAGAGTAACCTGGGATTTATTTATGATTCAGTTGTTGTAACCCTTAAGGGAAGAGATTTATTTATGATTTCTATCTATTGTATGGTTTGATATTATTTATGGGTAGATAGATTGATGATGCTTGTACAGTGAACACCAAATCCCGTGGAATCGAAGTACCCGGATTTGGGGGTGTCACATCAATAATCAGGATAATGTGCATCAGGAAGGTGACAATCCTCATGCAAACAACAATACTGACCAGATGATGAATGATGGAATATTCAGAAGCTTTATGCAGTTCATCCAACAGCAGGCGAGAGCGGCTCCTGTCCAAAATATAGGTGAAAATACTGAAAACTCTCGGACGGTCACCGCTAAACAGTTCAAGGAGTTGGGACCACCAGAGTTTAAGGGAGAGCAAAAACTACTTATAGCGAAAACATGGATAAAGTAGATTACCAAGATATTTGATGTCTTGGGATGCTCCGAGGAGCAAAAGGTTCCCTTTGCCGCCTTTATGTTGCGAGGAGAGGCGGATTACTGGTGGGAATCGATTAAGCGTACTCAACCTACCGCACTGAAGATGTCTTGGGAGAAGTTCCAAGAGCTGTTCAATGACAAATACTTTCCCGAAAGTGTTCGTCACATGAAGGAGGTGGAGTTCATCAAATTAGAGCAGAATAATATGACCGTGTCGCAATATGAGGCTAAATTTGCTGAGTTGTCCCGATTTGCGTCCCACTTGGTGGATAACGAAGAGCGAATGACGCGAATTTTTTTGCGAGGTTTGAAACCTGAGATACGTCAACATCTTATTTCTCATAAATTGTGTTTGTATTCAGATGTTGTGAATAGGGCTCAGTTAGTGGAGCGCGATAACGAGTCAACGCAACCAAAAGAGAGCAGTCGGCAAAATGATAATACCAGTGAGAGCAGTCATCGAAGTGGTGACAACAAGCGTGGAGGGAATCAACAGGCCAGAAATGGTAACCACTTCGGTGGTAATCAGGGTCAAAACAATAAGAAAAGTCATTTCAAGAAGGGGAGATTCAACAATGATGGAAAGACGTCAGCACCAGCACCCGTTGTTAAGGAAGGAGAACGACCACCTATCATATGTTTCAAATAGAGAGGGGAGGGGCATATCAGTCCAAACTGCGCGATGCCGTCTAAAGCATGTTATAATTGTGGAAGAGAAGGTCATTTAGCTCGATTTTGTCGTTTACCAAAATTAAGTTCAGCCAAGATGGAGACACCAAAGGCCGTCCCATAAAAGTCAAAACCGGTAGTACAAGGGAGAGCGTTTGTTGTGACCTCCCAGAAAGCAGGGAACCCGAATGAGGTCATCACGGGTAAGCTTATCATAAACTCTAACGAAGTCTATACTTTATTTGATACCGGTTCTACCCATTCTTTTATTTCTCCTACTTGCGCTCATCGATTAAATTTGACTCCGGAGAAATTAGACTTTGATTTATCTGTTGAAACTCTATTGGGAGAAACCTTCATTACATCCACGGTTTATAAGTCTTGTTTGGTTCAAGTTGGTACCCACACATTACCTGTCGATCTGATTTTATTAAAAATACTTGCATTTGACGTGATTCTAGGGATTGATTGGTTAACTACTCATCATGCAAAAATTGATTGTTTTCGTAAGGTTGTTAGTTTTCATATTCCTAATCGACCTATTATGCGAATTCAAGCAACCAAACCATTAAAATCAATCGCTGTCATCTCAAGCCATAAAGTTATTCATTTATTAAAAAACGGATGTCAAGCTTTCTTAGCTCATGTCACGGATCTAAACAAAAATACGTCAGTTTTGAATGATATTTCTATTGTTAATAAATTCCCTGACGTATTCCCTGAAGAACTTCCTGGCCTACCCCCAGAGCATGAAATTGAATTTTGTATCGACCTTGAACCCGGTACAAAACCCATTTCCAAAGCCCCATATCGAATGGCTCCTATTGAACTTCAAGAGTTAAAGATCCAACTGCAGGAATTGTTAGACATTGGCTTTATTCGTCCTAGTACTTCTCCTTGGGGTGCTCATGTGCTATTCGTGAAAAAGAAAGATGGAAGTATGCGACTTTGTATTGATTATCGGGAGTTAAATCATGTCACCATCAAAAATAAGTACCCATTGCCACGTATTGATGACCTGTTTGACCAGTTGTAAGGAGCACAATTCTTTTCAAAGATCGATCTTCGTTCTGGATATCATCAGCTGAAGGTTAGAACTGAGGATATTCCAAAGACGACTTTTAGAACTCGGTACGGGCATTATGAATTCCTAGTCATGTCCTTTGGATTGACTAATGCTCCTGCTGCCTTCATGGATATGATGAACCGGGTATTCAAGGAATATTTGGATCACTTTGTGGTCGTCTTTATTGATGACATCCTTATTTATTCCAAAAGTCATGAAGATCATGAGCAACACTTGAGGCTGGTACTCCAAAAGCTTCGTGAATACAAGCTTTATGCCAAGTTGAAGAAATGCGAGTTCTGGCTGGAGGAGGTAGCATTCCTTGGGCACGTAGTATCAAGTCGTGGAATATCGGTTGACCCGGCTAAGATTGAAGCTATTCAAAGCTGGGAGCAACCTAAATCAGTGACCGAAGTACGTAGCTTTCTTGGTTTAGCTGGTTATTATCGGAGATTCGTGGAAGGATTTTCTCGAATCGCTACTCCATTAACTCAGCTGACTCGGAAAGATACAAAGTTCGGTTGGAGAGAAGAATGTGAGCAGAGTTTTCAAGAACTCAAGAGGAGACTCATTTCAGCACATGTTCTAACAATACCATCTGGCTCGGAGGGATTTGTCATCTACAGTGATGCTTCGAGCAAAGGGTTGGGATGCGTTCTCATGCAACATGGAAAAGTCATAGCCTATGCATCAAGACAACTCAAGGAATATGAGAGGAATTATCCTACTCATGATCTAGAGTTGGCAGCTGTTGTCTTTTCACTTAAAATTTGGAGGCATTACTTGTATGGGGAGAAGGTGGAGATCTTTACGGATCATAAAAGCCTCAAATATTTCTTCACTCAAAAGGAACTCAACATGCGACAACGACGTTGGCTTGAACTGTTGAAAGATTATGATCATACCATTCAATACCATCCTGGAAAAGCGAACGTGGTAGCTGACGCATTGAGTAGAAGATCATATGCAAGTACGAGTGCAATATTGTCAACACAAAGGCCCATTTTGTGTGACTTGCAAAGGATGGAGATAGAGTTAAAGACTCCAGAGACCCATGTGATGATGGCGAATATACGAGTAGAACCAACTTTAATCGATAAAGTTAAAGCTGCTCAAGCTACAGACCTGGAGTTGATGCGTATGAGGAAGAAAGTGCAAGAAGGTGCTATGTCGGAAGCAAGAATCGATGAAGAAGGAATACTTCGAGTCAACTCCAGACTTTGTGTTCCTAGCTACCCTGATTTAAAGTATGAAATCATGATGGAGGCGCACAACACACCGTTTGCAATCCATCCTGGAAGTACCAAAATGTATCATGATCTTCGTCATACATTTTGGTGGAGCAATATGAAGAGAGAGATAGCGCTGTTTATCTCAAGGTGTCTAACTTGTCAACGAGTCAAAGCAAAGCATCAAGTACCAAAAGGTCCATTGCAACCACTTGAAATTCCAGAATGGAAGTGGGAGCACATTACCATGGATTTTGTTACCGGTCTTCCTAAGGTTTCTCAAGGTATAGATGCGATTTGGGTCATTGTTGATAGATTGACCAAGTCTGCTCATTTCTTACCGATACGAGAAACTTATACACTTGAACGTCTTGCTCGTATGTACATAAACGAGATTGTAAGACTGCATGGTATGCCAGTATCCATAGTTGTATCCATAGTTTCTGATCGAGACCCAAGATTCACTTCACGATTTTGGGTTAGTTTACAAAAAGCTATGGGCACAGATTTACGATTTAGTTCGGCATATCATCCTCAGACGGACGGACAATCAGAGAGGACTATTCAAACTCTAGAAGATTTATTAAGACTATGTGTCTTTGACTTCAAGGGAAGTTGGGACAAGTTCTTACCATTGGTGGAGTTTTCCTACAACAACGGTTATCAAGCAAGTATTGGCATGGCTCCATTCGAAGCATTGTATGGAAGAAAATGGCGTTCTCCAGTATGCTGGGATGAGGTGGGTGAAGCAACGTTGTTGGGACCGGAGTTGGTACGTATGACTACAGAAAAGATTCAAACGATCCGACAACGTATAAAAACCTCACAAGATCGACAAAAGAGTTATGTTGATCTTCATCGAAAGGACGTAGAATTTGATATAGGAGATTATGTGTTCTTACATTTTACTCCATGGAAAGGAGTTACGAGATTTGGAAAAAGAGAAAAGCTCAATCCTCGATTCATCGGTCCATTTTTAATCCTCAATCGAGTAGGAACTGTGGCTTATAGACTCGCTTTACCGCCAAGTATGTCTCGTGTTCATAACATTTTTCACATATCCATGTTACGCAAATATGTGGAAGACCCGAACCACATTATTGAGTTAGAACTGGACGAAATAGCAGAGAATTTGACGTATGACGAAGTTCCTGTTCAAATCTTGGATAAGAAGGAACATATTCTACGCTCTAAGGTTATACCTCAAGTCAAAGTTTTGTGGAGAAACCACGATGTTGAGGAAATGACTTAGGAGTTAGAATCTGAAATGAAATCAAGGTATCCTTACCTCTTCGACATACCAGGTACGTAACCTAATTTCGAGGGCAAAATTTCATAAGAAGGGGAGGTTGTAAGACCCCAACTTTTATAAATAAAGATGAATTTTCTATAAATATCATTTTTGAATATTATGGAGTTAATTTGATATAATGTTATAGTTGTGGGTAATATTTATAAATTTTGCAAAGTACGCAAGTTGTTATATAATATTCGATTGGTCGGGGAATATTCGTTTTAACAGGGAATATTCGTACAATGGCACAATCATTGGTGGACCCCACAACGGAATTATTGTCGGATTGAGTAAACAACAGAAATATTTTATTAAAAATAACGGCGGAAGTTTTACCATTGATACTGTTGAACTACTCGGTAGTAAAAGTACAGTAATACGTGTGGTTGCATAGTAACACACGGTATTGATTATTAATGCTTATGTGAGAAGTCACTCAGTTTGATTCAATTATTGTCAGTTAATAATATGAATTATTTAGCGATAATGACGTTTTGTTTTATTCGTATTATTAACGTAATAAAACAGAAACATCTTTTTATATAAAACAGAATACTTTATTAAAGTTATTCTATAAATAGAATATATTTTATTTTATTTAAAAGATTTTTCTTTAAATATGGACCGTCAGATTAAAGTAATCAATCTGGACTGTTCATGGATTAGTTACTATGCATTCTATTTTTTTATAAATAGCAGCTCATTCCTTCATTATTTCTTACGAATTCACTGAACTCTAGAGAGAGAAACTATAGAGAGAGAGAAGAAGAGTATTCTGCTACTTAACTACTTCCTTATTTCAGCTCTTCTTAAATGTTATTTTCATATATTTATTAGGCCATACGGGATAGCTTGGGCCGACCTCCTACCATGCTAGAGTTTTGGGATAGAGCTTATACGCCAAAGGATTCTAGCATGTCTCCCGCAGCATTAGTTATACGGGTAAGACTAACAGAAATTAATGTATATAATTATTAATATTAGGTAGTTTATAAAATGATTTCATTAACTCGCATGTCACAAAATAAATTACAGGACCGATTTCAAAAGCTTCGGGACCAACGTAGAACTGAGTTGGAGGCTGCTAGGGGGTGTTGAACCGTTAGATTCAACCATTCCTCCGTCCGAGATTGTATTATCTCAGGATGACGAGTTGAGACTATGTGTCACGTCTCAGGATCCCCCTAGTAGCAGTACTAGCAGGTATCGAGTGATGGGCCTGCCGAGGATACCGGCGTATACATTACCTTGAGGTAATATTATTTTTGTTATATAAGTTAATATAATTTAATTTCAAATATTATTAGTAATGATATATTTGTTTTCGCATGCTTTAGCCTGCGCCAGCGTCCGAGAGCACCTGTTGGACCATCTCATACGGGCGTTGGCTTAGATGACCATATTTTCCAAAGGGTCATGGCGGCTGTGCCGGAGACGTTTTGTACGTATTTGATTATCCGTCATCAAGAGTTGCCCAACCAAGCTCGCCTTCACCAGCTAGCGCAGGATATTGTAGCAGGGGCAACCATCGAGAGCCAAGTCTTTTGATGGTACTGATTTATTTAGAACGGATGACCCGTTGTAAGAACAAGTTAGCAATCCCAGCCACGTTCTGCCAGATGATGACGATGTGTTGGCAGAAGATGTCGTTAACGTACTCGATGATGAAGAAGTCGATGATGACATTGTTGTCAGTGACTATGTCGTTATACAAGATGATAACAACGAAACATTAATTATACGAAAGAGGAAGAGACTGAATCTGAGGAGGAAATTGATTTTGATGATTCTGACGGGTTTGATGACGTATTAAGTCTTAACTTCAACTTATTGTTGTTTTTAAATAATTTACTAATAAAAAACATATTTATTAAGATAAATTTAGTAGAAATTAATGTTCTCGTTCTTTCTAATTATAGTAGTACAATTATGGCTAGAAACAGCGATGGAGGTCGCTGCGGGGGTGGCCGTACAGGATCTGGCGACCACTCTTAGGGCGAGACGTCCTCATCATCTAGTAAGTTCCATCGTTTTGTAATTTAACTTTTTTCTACATAATTATTTAACGTATATGGAAATACTATATATACATAATTTCAACACTTACACTTACAGATATTGTTCGTCGACGTCAGTGAGGTACTAACCTCGGCTTATTTGGGCATCCGTCAGCCCAGCGAGAGATTGCTATAGTTGATGTCGACTCGGCGCAGTACGTGTCAACTATAATATAACTCACTCATATAAATTACTTTATATGATTGCATGAATTAAAGTGACACATATATTTCGAATTATTGTAATATCTTGGACCCGGTCGTTAAGCATACGCTACACGCCATTTGCTTGACACACCTGCCTACAGGATGTATGCGATTCAATCAATTCTCGCAGTATGATGCACACTATATGACTATTGTGATGCGAGAGTTCCATGTAAGTCAAATTACATAACTTAAATTTAAGTAAGACTCTAGGTATTATCATCAAATTTTGATATTTTAACATTATTTGTATAGATTTATTTTAGATTTGAGGAGGGTGTCTCATAAGCAGCCGGCGACAGTGTTATTACTGCACATGTCGCAAAGAACTATTTCGGCTAGCTATACGAGATGAGACAGCGAGCTGCCGGGCAGTTATTGAGCAGCCTGAGACTACCATACGCGATCATCAACCTCGCATAATCTTCGATGCAGCATGGGCGGCTATGTGTGCACACTGGGACGTTGATGATTTCATGAAAAAGTTCGAGCAGGCGAAAAAGAATCGTGGCCAGCTCCGAGTCGTACACACTACCGGCTCACGACCATTTGAGGAAGTGAAGTCGGTAAGTATCTCAATTTAGTTCTTTAATTACTCGATTATCATTATCATAATTATTAAATATTATTTTCATATATTTATTAGGCCATACGGGATAGCTTGGGGCGACCTCCTACCATGCTAGAGTTTTGGGATAGAGCCTACACGCCGAAGGATTCTAGCATGTCTCCCGCAACATTAGTTATACGGGTAAGACTAACAGAAATTAATATATATAATTATTAATATTAGGTAGTTTATAAAATGATTTCATTAACTCGCATGTCACAAAATAAATTACAGGACCGATTTCAGAAGCTTCGGGACCAACGTAGAACTGATTTGGAGGCTGCTAGGGGGTGTTGAACCGTTAGATTCCACCATTCCTTCGTCTGAGATTGTATTATCTCAGGATGACGAGTTGAGACTATGTGTCACGTCTCAGGATCCCCCTAGTAGCAGTACTAGCAGGTATCGAGTGATGGGCCTACCGAGGATACCGGCGTATACATTACCTTGAGGTAATATTATTTTTGTTATATAAGTTAATATAACTTAATTTCAAATATTATTAGTAATGATATATTTGTTTTCGCATGCTTTAGCCTGCATCAGCGTTCGAGAGCACCTGTTGGACCATCTCATACGGGCGTTGGCTTGGATGACCATGTTTTCCAAAGGGTCATGGCGGCTGTGTCGGAGACGTTTTGTACGGATTTGATTATCCGTCGTTAGGTTTTGCCCAACCAAGCTCACCTTCACCAACTAGCGCAGGATATTGTAGCAGGGGCAACCGTCGAGAGCCAAGTCTTTTGATGGTACTGATTTGTTTGGAACGGATGACTCGTTGTAAGAACAAGTTAGCAATCCCAGCCACGTACTGCCAGATGATGACGATGTGTTGGCAAAAGATGTCGTTAACGTACTCGATGATGAAGAAGTCGATGATGACATTGTTGTCAGTGACTATGTCGTTATACAAGATGATAACGACGAAACATTAATTATACGAAAGTGGAAGAGACTGAATATGAGGAGGAAATTGATTTTGATGATTCTGACGGGTTTGACGACGTATTAAGTCTTAACTTCAACTTATTATTGTTTTTAAATAATTTACTAATAAAAAAAATATTTATTAAGATAAATTTAGTAGAAATTAATGTTCTCGTTCTTTCTAATTATAGTAGTACAATTATGGCTAGAAACAGCGATGGAGGTCGCTGCGGGGGTGGCCGTACAGGATCTGGCGACCACTCCTAGGGCGAGACGTCCTCATCATCTAGTAAGTTCCATCGTTTTGTAATTTAACTTTTTTCTACATAATTATTTAACGTATATGGAAATACTATATATACATAATTTCAACACTTACACTTACAGAAATTGTTTGTCGACGTCAGTGAGGTACTAACCTCGGCTTATTTGGGCATCCGTCGGCCCAGCGAGAGATTGCTATAGTTGATGTCAACTCGGCGCAGTACGTGTCAACTATAATATAACTCACGCATATAAATTACTTTATATGATTGCATGAATTAAAGTGACACATATATTTCGAATTATTGTAGTATCTTGGACCCGGTCGTTAAGCATACGCTACATGCCATTTGCTTGACACACCTGCCTACAGGATGTATGCGATTCAATCAATTCTCGCAGTATGATGCACACTATATGACTATTGTGCTGCGAGAGTTCCATGTAAGTCAAATTACGTAACTTAAATTAAGTAAGACTCTAGGTATTATCATCAAATTTTGATATTTTAACATTATTTGTATAGATTTATTTTAGATTTGAGGAGGGTGTCTCACAAGCAGCCGGCGACAGTGTTATTACTGCACATGTCACAAAGAACTATTCCGGCTAGCTATACGAGATGAGACAGCGGGCTGCCGGGCAGTTATTGAGTAGCCTGGGACTACCATACGCGATCATCAACCTCGCGTAATCTTCGATGCAGCATGGGCGGCTATGTGTGCACACTGGGACATTGATGACTTCAAGAAAAAGTTCGAGCAGGCGAAAAAGAATCGTGGACAGCTCCGAGTCGTACACACTACCGGCTCACGGCCATTTGAGGAAGTGAAGTCGATAAGTATCTCAATTTAGTTCTTTAATTACTCGATTATCATTATCATAATTATTAAATGTTATTTTCATATATTTATTAGGCCATACGGGATAGCTTGGGCCGACCTCCTACCATGCTAGAGTTTTGGGATAGAGCCTACACGCCGAAGGATTCTAGCATGTCTCACGCAGCATTAGTTATACGGGTAAGACTAACAGAAATTAATGTATATAATTTTTAATATTTGGTAGTTTATAAAATGATTTCATTAACTCGCATGTCACAAAATAAATTACAGGACCGATTTCAGAAGCTTCGGGACCAACGTAGAACTGAGTTGGAGGCTGCTAGGGGGTGTTGAACCGTTAGATTCCACCATTCCTCCGTTCGAGATTGTATTATCTCAGGATGACGAGTTGAGACTGTGTGTCACGTCTCAGGATCCCCTTAGTAGCAGTACTAGCAAGTATTGAGTGATGGGCCTGCCGAGGATACCGGCATATACATTACCTTGAGGTAATATTATTTTTGTTATATAAGTTAATATAATTTAATTTCAAATATTATTATTAATGATATATTTGTTTTCGCATGCTTTAGCCTGCGCCAGCGTCCGAGAGCACCTGTTGGACCATCTCATACGGGCGTTGGCTTGGATGACCATATTTTCCAAAGGGTCATGGCGACTGTGTCGGAGACGTTTTGTACAGATTTGATTATCCGTCGTTAGGAGTTGCCCAACCAAGCTCGCCTTCACCAGCTAGCGCAGGATATTGTAGCAGGGGCAACCGTCGAGAGTACGGGTATCCCGCAGGAGCAGTTTATCGCGATACACGACGAGGTGCATCGGTTGGTGGTTACCTTACTCTCTGAGGCTTTTGGCCAGATAGGGAGTCAGCTCCCACCTACTTAGGTATTATATTTATTTTAAGCTTATTAATTTGCATGTTATTTAATTTTCATACTGTCTATTTTGATTCTCTCATACGGACTAATGCTTTTTATTTTTAATTGTATCAACAGGGTAATGATACTATCGATGGTGATGGTGAGCAGGATTTTCGGACACCCGAGCAACATCGTCGACCCCTGCCAAATGACTCTGATCCTACTGGTGGTAGTACTAGTTTAGGTTGATATATATATATATATATATATATATATATATATATATATATATATATATATATATATATATATATATAGTGTCTATCTTATATCTGTCTAGATGTTTTGTAAAACATTTTATAGGCACATAGTGATAATTCGGCACCATTTCATTGTTCATTTTAGTTTATAAGTTATACTATATTAAAGTACACTCTACATATAAACACCATTGTTATTTGTACATGATCATTGTTTATATCCTTATAGTTTTATTTTGCCGTTTAGTTTTGAAGTTTATAAGATACATCACCCCAGTTTATAAGTTTAGTTTAGTTGTTTTGTTTTTCATTTGTAGTTTAGTTTTTAATTGTTATTGTTATTTAACGTTAGAATGTATTTGAAGAAAAGTATATACAACGTTGTATTATGATTTTATTATGATATATATGTTGTTGTTGGTTGTTAGATGTAGTTGTATTATGGGTTGAATATTATTGTATGTATTGTTGTGATAAACAGGTTACATGTACAAAAAAGAGGTTTAAAAACCTGGAAAATGTGAACTCAAAAAGATATTTAAATTTTTTTTGCAATTTTCGACGGAATTTTCGTCGAAAATAATGAATTTAATTTATTTTATAAAATGTTATTTCCGAAGGATTAGACGCTATTTCTGACACACATTCCATCAAAATTAAAAATAGCTCACTTTTCATGTTGCGCCACGTGCCAAGCTTTATTCGAAGAATTTTTTCCGACGGGATAAATTCTGTCGAGTGTAGTGTATTTCTAACGGATAGTTCGTCGGGAATAAATCCGTCGTAAATAAGTTTTTCCAACCGAATTTGTGACGAAAGTAAGCTCAACGACAAAAAATTTATCCGAATTTTTGACGGAATATTCTGTTGTAAATAAGGTATTCTCGACGGAATAACCTTAATACCAACGGAATATTCCGTCGAAGATAGCCGTTTTCCTTGTAGTGCGTCATAGTCACAAGAGCATCCTTAATAGACTCACCTATATGAACGTGGAAGTGAGGCTGCTTCCTATGAGATTTGGTCTAATTCTCTATATCTTTCATGAAAATTGGGATAAAGCACATGGCCTTAACATGCTGGCTTATGAAGCTTGGTCTAGGATATCTTGAACACCATGTGTGAGATATGCTTCTACGTATCCTCAAATAGCCATCGTTTAAAGGCAGGTCCACTTTGGCTCTAATACGAGAAGATTGATTCACTAAGTGAAGGTTTAAAGGCAGAGCCACTTTCACAAAGCATGTTGTTCAAATCATCGCCCTAATCATATTATTATATTTATATATTATTTATTTTATCAAAAATAAGTGGGGGAATGCTGGTTATTTTGATAAAATAATTAGCAACTTAAGCTATTAATTTTGTATTGATTATGCATTAAAGTGTTTTCTATTTTCTATGCTAAGCATTTTTTGATATTTATAATAGTTATAAATACTATGTTTTAAATTAAAGGGAGTTACAAATAAAAATGGTGTTACAAATACAAAGGGGAGTTACATATTTGTTAAGTTAATTTCATGATTTATTTTTAGCCAATAGAAATAAGTTTAAGTTTTCAGTTTTTTGATACTTCACTATATATATATATATATATATATATATATATATATAGGGCTGTTGTATTTTGGAGGCGACGCATCAAAATTCTTTTGCACTTATTTCAATTCAAGAGGAGGCGCGAATCGTCTTAAGAGATCGACCTAGTACGCGCCTCACCTAGCTGGAATATTTTTTGAGAGAGTACATCAATTGTTATTTCCAACAAAGAGTATGATTCATATATTGCTAACCAATAAAAATGACTAAAACATTTAATTATAGGTCTCACTTTCTATTTTCTCTCTTTTTTATACTATGTGCACACAATTTTCTGTGTATAGTTGGTGTCTCTAGCATTACTTCAAGATTAATTAAATATAAGTTGAATAATGTTAGGTACGCAAACTATACACAAAAATTGTACACAAACTATACAAGTCCCTAGTATTATCAATGAAAATGTGTAAAATATTTAATTATAGGTCTCTCTATTTTCTCTCTTTTTTATACCGTGTGTGCCCAATTTTTTGTGTATAGTTGGTGTTCCTAGTATTACTTGAACATTAAATATAAGTGAGTAATACTAAGGACACAAACTATACACAAAAATTATGCACAAACAAAATAAAATAAGAGAAAAAATAGGAAGTGAGTCCTACGATTAGATGCTTTACACATTTTCATCAATAAGTAATAAATGTGTAAAATATCTAATCGTACGTCTCAATTTTATTTTATTTTTGTATACCGTTTAGTACACAATTTTTTGTGTACAATTTATCCCTATTTTATGAGTCATACTCTTTATACATAATTTTTTGTGTATAATTTATACACAGTATTATTCATATAAGTTTAAGTTTCTCCGAGATTCTAAAATGCAATGTATCTCCTAGTCCCTACATTTGAATTGTAATAATATATGTTTTTTTTTCTCTTATTTTTTAAAGTTTAATAAATTAAGGAGCTTTAAATATAATATTTGTAGCTTATTAATTATTACTCCCTGAACCTCTAACCAAGTGGACTAATAGTCTGATACAGAAAATAAATAAAATAAAAATTGATCCATAATTAAAATTTGATTGAAACAAATAAATAAATAAAGTGAATAGAATTATCCTTATCAATAACGTAATAAATGAGTTCAAATTTTATATACAACAAAAAATGGTAACCAAACCAAACAATAACGTAATAAATCCCCCCAATAAAAAAATATCTCAATTGACTTTTCCTAAAAAAAAAGAAATCCTCCGAATATTCTAAATCGAGTGCAATTCAATTTTGGCCGGTAACGAAAGTCGTGACTTCTTCACCGCGTGTGGACTATCAACCTCGTCCTCTCCAAAACCCGGCCAGAACACCGGCAACGCCGGCAAATTCAGGTCGAAACCGCCACGTTGGCTGCTAGCGGACCCCACACCTTCAGATGATGACGTAACTCCGCCGGCGCCGCTGCCTCCTTCGTAGTGACGCCGCTTGTGTCCTCCCAACGCCTGTCCGGTGGGGAAACACTTGTGGCAAATCGAACACTCGTGAGTCCTTACTCCGCCGTTGGCGGCGGCGGTGATGGTAGCGGATTGGTGGTCGTCGGCACCTCCGGCGGCGTGTTTTCGGTGACTGGCCTTGTGTCCACCGAGAGCTTGGTAGGATCCGAAAGCCTTGTTGCAGACGCTACACTTGTGAATTAGGTTCGATTCCGATAAAGTGCAGGCTGACGGCGGCGGAGTCGGTGAATCAGTAATTCTGGCAGTGGTGGCGTTGTTGTTGCCGCCGCGAGCGAGCATGATGAGGCAGAGAGCCAAGTACTCTTCTTCTTCAGTGGGTTTATCCATACGGTGTCGTATTGAGCGTTTCCCCTTGGTCCACTGCTTCTTGGATTGGAAAGTAGGAGTGGTAGTAGTGGGTGAGCTTATAGCTTCGAGTGTCATTTTTTTTTTCTTTTCTAATTTAAGAGAGAGATTAAGGAGATTTTTAGAGAGAGAAAATAAAGAAGATGATGATGATGATGGTGGTGGTAGTTTTTTTTGTTGTGTGTTTGCTTATAAAGGAAAGGAAATGAATTAGTAGGGAGGGAAGTTGCGTGGGAGGTGTTATGAAATTAAGAGAGTTAGTTGCCCAATTAGTTAACTTACGACTAGTGGTACTACTACTTAATTAATCTGTGGATTTCATAATAATTACTCCCTCCATTCCATTATATCTGATTTCTAGACTTTTTTTTTTTCAAAATATTTGACATTTTATAAAACCAAATATATTTTACTTATTTTTTTCCTTCTCTACCCTTCCTTCCCCAACCATTAATACCAAATCCATCCCATTCACTTTCTCTCTCCTGTTTCTGTCTCATATATACCAATACATAAACGGACCTGAAATTCAACTGTTGCCGCCGATCAAATCCGCCGATCTAGTGTTAATGGAGTCGCCGGTTATACTCTCTCTACTCCTCCTAATCCGTACGTATGTACTCATCAAATCCGTCGAAATCTGCCGAAATCTCCTCCTAACCTAAGATCTGGTGTTAATGGAGTCGATCTGGTATTAATGGAGTCGCCGGTTATACTCTCGCCGGTATTAATGGAGTCTCCGGTTATACTCTCTCTCTATTAGTGGCGGAGATTTTTTTGGGTGAAATTTTTATCCTTAACGAGTTGAGTCGGAAGAATTTTTCCGTTGGAGAAAAGTTCTTCAGCGGAGGTGGTGGATTCATGGTTGAAATTATGGTGAATGCAGAAATCAAAATCAACCGTTGATGCAGAGATTGATCGGATAAGGCGTTGTTCGTCGGGGTTGCTAATATCTAGTGGATGCTGAAATTATGGAGTCGCCGGTTACGAAGAGAAAGTTGTTGCTGCCGTTTCCGTAGATATGGTGTTAACGGAGAATTAAATGAGATTAAAGTATTAATTAAGGATAAAATAATAAAATTGTATATATTCTTAATTTACGTGAAAATGTCTAGAACGTCAGATATAATGGGATGGAAGGAGTATTTTTTTAGTTTCATACACATGAATTAAGAATGTCATTTAATATTATCATTTAAAAATTAAAATTTATATAAAATTTTATCACTATCCTTTTTTAAAAAATTGAAAATAAAATTTATTAGAAGAATGAAAGAAATTAGAGATAATATAAAAAAATAAATAATATATTCTCTTAAAAAATTATAAACAATAAATAAATTAAAATAATTTTTTTTCTTCTAAAATGACGGTGGTTACAGTATTATGCAACCGAAGGAGTATAAAATAGAGATTGGGTTGAGCACGTTTAGTTGGAGTTCTTTTATGTGATTCAGAGGACCAAGTTGTAACAAATACTCCCTCCATCCCATAATAACTGTCGTTTTAGCTTGATACACATAGATTAAGAAAGTCATTTAGTGCTATCATTTATTAATTAAAATTGGTGTGAAATTTTATCACTACCCCTTTATGGGAAGTTGAAAATTATTAATACAAAAGAAAAATTTATTGGGACAATGAGAGAAAGTAGGGGTGATATAGGAAAGTAAATAATTGTTTCTCCTAGAAAGTTGTAAACGACAAATAAATTGAAAAAAAAAATTTCTTCTAAAACGACAGTTATTATGGGATGGAGGTAGTACTGTTAAAAGAAAGGGTGCTGAAATATATGTTTGTCTAATAAAAATATTTTAAATTGTAGTTTAGAGTTGGGAAGATTTTTGGGGCTAATATTAACTCCTTATGCATGAATTCGATTGGCATGAAATTTATTTTTAAGTAATTTAATTAATTAATCAATAAAATATTGACATACATAGAATTTCGTCTACGTGTCAGTACTCTATTAGTCAATTGACCAATTTATTCAAAAATAAATTTCATACTAACCACTTTCCTTACGTATGTATGAAAGTTATGTTCAGATATCAGTGTTTATAACCTTTTTGTTTGTTGCTAAATTCAGTGTTTATAACGTTTACGGAAGTAACAGTACCTAGTTAGTAGAGAGATAATAATGGTGTGTAGCGTTTAATTATTAAATTATGTGTTTGAATTAAATAACTTGCATATATATAAAATAAGATTTGAATATCCATTAAGCACTTCGTAAGCTAGTAGATAAACACGCACGTTACCGGCTCTTTGACAAGTGCTTTGTTTGATTTTAACCAGAAAATCTTGGGCGGTAGTCATTCTTTTTCCAAGTATTGGATGAAATAAGTTTTTGTTTGTATTCTTCCCCTAATTAGTAAAATTGCTCAAAATTAATAATATGTTAGTATGATCCTAGGATATAGATAAAAATGATTTTGACTCGAGTCTAAGATTACGTTACTCAGATTATACTTGAAATTTTTAAGAGTGTTTAGATTTGTATTTGAGCTCGAATACGATTTTGTAATTTTTGTTTATATTCAAATTTCACACGTTTTATTGTACAAATTATTCGCGGGCATTTGAGACATACACGAATTAGAAACGAATTCATTTATGTTATAATAATGTAAAAAAATTAACTCAATCAACTATTTATTTCATAATTTAAAAAATTACACAAGCTACATAAAATAATATGACCTCGAGCATTGTAATTAATTAAAAATTAAGAGATGATATTATCTCTCCTGAATCAATTGATGAACATGTATTTTATAAACTCCTTTCACTTCTTAAATTATATGAAGAATTTAATTGTCAAACACTATATAGTAAATCAATCAAATATACTCGATCAATAAGTTAAGAAATTTTGATATTTTAAATGAGCAAACAATGAGTTACTAATATTTGATTTGTATAAATATTCAAATATTAAAATAAATTTAAATCCGATCAATTGAGTTTTGAATCGGATTTTAAATGACTCGGAATGGTAAATGCAAGAATGTGTTTCTTTTTCATTTTTATTCATTGAGAGTAATTCAACCTTTAATATAGGCAAATTAAGGCCAAGTTGTAGTTGTAGTTGTAGTTGTAGAGCAGTGGACTAAAGTGAAGTCGTTTATTTAGAGAAAGTGGGCCATTTAGGGAAATGAAGAGGTATACAGAGTAAAGGAGAGTGAGGTGAGTCAAAGAGTAGTGAGAGACGACTAGAGACTAATTCCAATTTTCCAAGTCAAAGGTGTAACGCGGGGTGTGTACTTTGAGTACCTTTATTTCCATGTGAAAGAGCAGCAGCCAGATGATCCTCAAGCAGTCTGTTAGTTGAGCTCATTTGTATCTTAAGCTCATCTTTTATCTAATTTATTTTATTTATTCTTTTTTAGCGATAGACTGGGCGACGATTCGATCCGTCACTATTTATAGAACCGTCATCTTAACTTTTAACGACGGATAACATATAGCGACGGACAACATATAACGACAGACCGAACATATAGCGACGGACCAAATCGTAGCCCGATCCGTCGTTAAAAGGGGGGTGAGCAAGATGAGTTAGATAAGGAGTGAGCTTAAGATCCGGACCGCTAGTTAAGCTATGGTATATATATATATATATATATATATATATATATATATATATATATATATATATATATATATATGGTCCGCATGCGCATCACCTTTAGCGATAGACAAAATTGTCGTTAAACTTGTCATCATAGGATCTGAACCATTGCAATAGACCAGAACCGTCGCTATAGCCCAGTTCATATTACGACGAGTTTAACGACAATTTTATCCGTCGCTAAAGGTGGTACACATGCGGACGAACCGCATAGGAAGCGAACTATATATATATATATATATATATATATATATATATATATATATATATATATATATATATATATATATATATATATATATATATATTAGTCCTTATTATTAGTAGTGAACGTAATATGTCGTCCGCTAAAAATGGTGAACGTAAATTTTTCAATTTTAATTTTGATTAATTCCTATTTTAAACGATAGATATGGTATATATATATATATATATATATATATATATATATATATATATATATATATATATATATATATATATATATATATATATATATATAGTCCCCTTTAGTTGAGGGATCCTTCAAATAGTGTTATTTGAGGGATAGTGCGCTCAACCGTTTGATCTGTTTTAATGACTTTATGTGGCTGAAATTTTACCTCTTTTTTAACATGTTTTCTCCAAATAACCCAACACATCCAATGCTGGAGAAAATCTAAGGCACGCAAAAGGAAAAAGAGGAAGAGTCACGTGCAAGCCTAAGAGAAGACCAACCCTTTCGAGATGAAGAGATGACCCACCATTTTCACAAATTTCAACTCAACTTGCAGGATTTCTATTTTTACAAGGTATCCATGTAGTTTTTTTCCCTAACAAAATCTAGGTTGTGGGCGTTGATTTGGAGATGTACGAGGGTTTTTTGAATTGAGTTTTTTAAATCTGAGTTGAGATTACATCTCCAGATTTAATATGAATTTGTAAAAATTCGTGTGACTTATTATTGTTGAAAGAAAAAAAAAGTCAAGAGATACGAAGCAAGAGAATCAAATATCTAATGAGTAATTTTTTATTTCAGTTATAATAATGACTAATTTTTTATTTCAGTTATATGTAATGTGTGTGTGTGTAGGAGTTTAGTCATTAGATGATGTCATGAAAGAAAGTGGATGAGTAGTGGCTTGGCTGGGATTAGACTTCTAGTTGTTGAGGTTTTTTCTTCAATTACTTGTTTTGTTTTGGGGTGTATATATTGAAAGAACATATGGACAACCAAACAAATTAGACTTTTATTCTGACGTTCTAGATGTGTGTCAACTTTCTATATATGTAGGAAATGATAGAGTTATAACTGACATTAATAATTTTACGTAAAATTTACTAATAACTAATAGTCTATCTTTTTTCGAAATCAAAGATATATTTTTTAACAGCGATTTTTTAAGAATAATTTATATCTCAAATTAATGCAATTTTAACTAAAAATTTGATAGTAATTGTGCGATACTAGATATGTAGCAAAGAAAATAATACATGTATACATGTTTGATATATACACACACACACAAACACACACATATATGTATATATATATATATACAAAGTACGAATTTAAAACATACATATTAAATAACATACCTCTTTTAAAAAGTATACTTTTATTAAAATTATATTATTTTGGAGATTCTTTTAAAAATAAAATAATATTAAAAGAGAGTAGTCTCGTTTGCTTTTTTTTATTTATAAAAATATCACCGTGGCTCCACTTGTTTTTTAAAAGAATCTCCAAAACGACGTAATTTTAATAAAAGTATGTTATTTAAGAGATGTATGCTTTAAATTCATACAAATAAAATCAAAATATTTGTCACAAACTTGACTTCATTTATAAGATTGTCTAAATTTTTACTAACACTCACAAAGAGGAAAAAAAATCTACATAATGATGGTTTTGAAATTTATTTGAAGCTCATCGTGTCTTTTAACTAAGTTTATAAATAATGTAAACGTTGAATCAAGACTAAGAAAAAAAGGAGAAAAAAATATCTATTTTCTTCTTTTACGAATAAACCATATCTTTTGCCATCTTGCCGTATGAACTTGTTTGTTTTCACTTATTTTTTAATAGCTTTTAGATTTTTTTTAAGTAAAAAAAATTGAATTTTATGCTTATTTTAAATAGTTTAAAAGTTGTTTACAACATCTCCTATTATATATTAAAAAAAAGTTAGGTAAAAAGTGTTTCCTGCCCTTTGTGATACGGTGGACGAGTCCGAATTGGAATTGGAACAGACTTTTATTTTTGAAGTGACATAATTTTTTATTTAAGATAAATTATGGCGTCATAATATATTAAATCGAAACTAGCTAGCAATCCTACAATTGCCTTTGGCTATGAAGTATATCATTTTAAAGTGTTAAAAAACCTGTTTAAAGTAATTCTATTGTGGGTCCATTTTTGATATTTTTGATATTTTTGTTATTTTAACTTTCTTTATCCTAATTGATGTTAGCTAGAGATTAGTTTAAGTCTACGTGTAAGATCTCAATTTTTTATGAATAAAAATTTAATTTTGTCTAAATATTATTTTGAATAATAAGGTGTTGATTTGATATAATACTATAGTCATGGGTGATATGTGTAAATTTTACAAAAGTAAACAAGTTGTCATAAAATATTCGTTTGATCGAAAAATATTCTTTTTGTCAGGAAATATTCGTACGACGGCATTGGTGGACTCCACAACGGAATGACTGTCGGATATAGAAAGTGATAGAAATAACCTTTTTATAAAAATAACGGCAAAACTTTTACCGTTAACTGTTGAAATATTGGTGATAACAGAACAATAATGCGCGTGGTTGCACAGTAGCACACGGTATTGTACAGTATGTCTGATTATTGATGCTTACGTAAGAAATTACTCAGTTCATTTAATAATTGTCATTATAGTTGCTGCATAGTATCTCATATTACTGATTCAATTATTGTCACAATATCATCTGCACAATATTTTATATTATTAAATAAATAATCAAGACGACATAGTTATTCATATATTATTTGTATTATTGACAATGTCTATAAAGTTCTGTCGAGGAAAGGGGTTAGATTATTTAATTGCGCGCCAATAAGGAAAAATTCTTATCGGAAAGCCCCCTCTTCCCTGTGAATGATCTAGTTGTCAATATTGTGAGTTATAATATTAATAATGAATTATTGTTAAAAAATTAAAAATGTGTTTATTAAAGATAAGTAATTTATGGTAAATATTTATTCAATTTTTGATATAAATAGAGGGGTTTGTCATGAAGTATTTGTTGTAAGTTTGACTTATTACATGGACTCCCACTTACTTATTTTTTAAAAGCACCGGTAGAAAGTTGTCTCAGTTTATTTTATTATTATTATAATAGTAATAAAACAGAAAAAATTTTATATAAAATAAAATACTTTTTATATTATATATAAAGTTATTTGTTTTATTAGATTATAATTAGAATATATTATATTATATATAAAATTTTTATTTTATTAGAATATTTTATTGCACAGTGATGAATAGTAAAAATCAAAAAATTTGTCGAATTCGCCCGTGAAAATTTTACTGTTCATCCGTGATTATTTTCTTAAATAGTGCCCTGCCATTCTCCTATAAATAGGATGTTTAGTTAAGAAATGAAAATCACACCAGAATCAAAGAATTCTTTTTCTATAATATTGTGTGTATTTCTTTCTAGTATAATAATACTTTGAGTGTAGCAAATAGTGCAAGTTTTTCTCAATAATATCTCCACTATACCAATTAGAGTTAGTCGCCTACTAAGGTAAGGGATATTATTTTCGTTCAATATTCGTAAGGGATATTATTTTTGTTCAATATTCGTAAGGAATATTATTTTTTTCCATACTCTATAGTATGTAAGTGATATTATTTTGTTTCGTATTCTTAAATCTACACTTATTTTGATAAGTATTGCTTCTATAATCCTTAAAATTAGTAGAATATCCTTGAGTTTTACGCTTCATCTAGTATCGTTTTACTAAAATATTGTCTGAACCTTCTTATTAAATTATAATATTTTTATTTGGGGTACTATTCACGGGGTAATATTCACGGAGTACTATTCACTCGGGGTAATATTCAAGACAAAATTAGTTTTTTTTCTGTCTAAATTATTTTTGACACATGAATGTCATTTTTGAATTTTACTCCATAATTAGTTATCATGTTGACAATTTGGACTTTCTTGAACTCTAGATAAATTAAATTATAAATCTTTAATATTTATCATTGATCTCACTTGATTGATTCCTTATATCATTGCCATTATCCTTATGCTTATATTGTGGTGAAAGTCATCTTTGGCCCCGCAATGCATAGATGGACTGTTGATTGGTATGATTATGACCAGAAATTGTGTATTGATAATATCATGACATGTAATATTACAGACAAATATTGTAATAAAAGTCCTTTTTGGCCCGTAATGTATAGATGGACAGTTGTTTGGCATGATCATGACCACTGGTGATACAAATGATATCCTTGGCCCGTAGTGCATGGATAATTTATTGATTTGAAACATTTATTGATTGGTGTTACAGAGAGAAAATATTGATAATGAACTTTTTAAATCATAGAAGATAATAGACATCATGCTCTACTTGACTCTTCTAATGGATTGCTATTTCCGCTACAGTTGTTGATCTAAAACTTGTTGTCTATTGTATTCTTTCAGATTTTTTATTGTTGAGGACTAAGGATAATTTGTTCTTCATTATCTTAGTCATAATATTCTTTACTGGGCTAGTTGAGCTCACCCTTTTTCTTTTGGTTCCATTGTTATTCTCAAGAGGCGAGAATGTAGTTGGAACTAGTCAGAAAGTGGAGTAATGATCCAAGATGGTTATTATAGTAGTCCTCACTATGTTGTAAAATAGTATGACAATAATTATAATGAGGAACTTATTTGAGTTTGGAAATTGTCTACGAGATAATATTTATATTAAAACTCACAGCTTATGTGTTGTCGTATTTTGCACGACAGTTGTATTAATAAAGTTTGTATTTAAATTCTATACCATATATTTGACAACTCAGAATGGGTTGTGTGGACCTATTTTGGTGGCGTCACACTATGTTTGTTTGCAAATATTATACTTGGGATATGACTATTAATCCCAAGTGTCTTGTTCGTTTTTAAATTTAGACTTGCGACTATTAGTCTCGGTATTATAAAATGACTTAATAATCTTGACATTATAATTACAATCTCGGGATTATAATCCTTGCAAACAAATATAACATTAGAGTTTCTTAAGAGTTACATTTTATTAATTAATTGATATGATTTCTTTTGTTCTCTTTGTAAGTTTATTTTTTTCCTTGTGGATTCAAGAATTTTATTCTGTTCGTGTTGATATGATAACTTATATTATCATATTTATGTTAGAACGTTACAATCGAACTATATATATTCTGCTGTGTCAATTAGTAACTTATTAGAATAATTTTTTTTTATTTAAAAATTCTGTTTTAATAAGTAAGTTTCCAGCTTATTGAAAAACTTGCTTACTAAAAATTGTCAAAAGAACAATATTTTAAATGGCTATTTAAACTTTGTAGTACATTTTTAGAAAAAATTACAACAAAAGTGCATCTAGAAAATATTTACAGAATTAATACATTTTTAATATTTTATTTACAAAATTAGTGATCCTCTTCATTACTCTCCCCACAATTCTGCTGCAATTGAGAAGAACTTCCACTTCCATTGACAACGGAACTATCCACTGCCTCCAGCATTTCCCCAATTTCTCATGGAAAATTTAAGAATTAGCTTCGAAAATTGAAATTAATGGGAAGATCACGCATTGCATAGTTTGGAAACAGGGGGTTTAGTGGGTTTAGAGAGAGAAAAATTGGAGAATTTTTGAAGTTTTTAGATAGAGAAAAAACATGATCCCAACTTCTACTTTTCCTTCCCCAACTGAATCTCTCTTATCCATCCAACACATATGTCTCTCACGTCATCTCTTCTGTAACTCCCTTTATTCCAATTCAAATCCCTCAAGCTCAGTTCCCCATTCCTCTATGGCTCCTCACCAACGTTCCTTCTCCTCGCGAACTCCTCCTCCCAAACCCCCCAACTATTGCTCACTTTCCTTCCTCCAATTCGAGCCATGAAATTCCTTCAGGGCCTAGTTGGTCGTGTAACTCTTCTAGTACTGTAGTCCTATCGGCACTGCTACTACTGCTGTCCGCTCCGTCATAGTATAGTTGGTAGCCAAACCTTAATCCGAAGGTAACCAATTCAATTTTATTAGGTTACCAATTAATTATAAAAAAATTAAGAACAGTTTTTAAGTGTTATGTAGATTTGTTTTATTCAACATGTGTATCCATGAACAGTTTTATTGGGTTCTACAATTGTTGTTATCTGTGCATTTTTTTTTCATAGTATAATTGGTAGCCAAACCTTCATACAAAGGTAATCAATTCAGTTTTATTGGGTTACCAATTAATTATAAAAAAAGTTAAGAACAGTTTCCAAGTGTTACCTGGATTTATTTTCTTCAACATGTGCAACCATAAACAATTTTATTGGATTCTGCAATGGTCGTCGTCGGTACATTTTTTTTCATAGTGCAGTTAGTAGCCAAACCTTTAAACAAAGATAACCAATTCAGTTTTATTGGATTACCAATTAATTATAAAAAAATTAAGAAAAGTTTCCAAGTGTTAACTGAACTTATTTTCTTCAACATGTGTAACCATGAACAATTTTATTGGGTTCTGCAATGGTCGTCGTCGGTATATTTTTTTTCATAGTGCAGTTGGTAGCCAAACCCTTCATACAAAGGTAACCAATTCAATTTTATTGGGTTACCAATCGACAGAAGGCAACGACGGAGAATATAAAGAGACGGGTGGTTGTGTAGTAGTGAGATTGGAGGTAAAAATGAGAGGAGAGGACTGGGAATCGAAGAAGAAAATGAAAGAGAATAAGAATATTATGAGTAGAATTGAAAGAGAGAAAGTGAAGGATTACTTTCTCTCTCTAAAGAGATTGTTCACTGAAATTGCCATTGTCATTGTTGTTGGTGCTCTGTAAATTGTAAAGAGAGAAACAGAGGTAGAAGAGAATAATAGAGAAGTAGTAGTAGTAGTAGTAGGTGATGATGGTATGTGAATTCGTTTAGTCAATTATAGTGGAAGGAATGAGAAAAGTTCGAAATATTGTTATTATGTTGCACTCTTTTTATAATTATTTTCTGGATGCACTAATCTTGTAATTACTTTCTAATTGTTGTATATTAGTGTAAAGAACCCTATTTTAAATAAGTTGTGTCAAATATGGTGCATACTCTTATGTATGCCAACCTGTACAGTTTAGTTTCTTCAGGAATATATATATACATTCATATTGCAAAAGGATTGAAAAGTAACTATTACAGCCCCTATATGTTGTAGCGCTAGGGCTGAGTAAAAACGGATATAACCGAATAATCGAATTTTTTCAACCGATTTTTTTCAATTATTCGGTTATTCTCTTCAATTCGGTTATTACCGAATTAATATTTCGGTATTCGGGTTTTAATACAGTTATTGGAATATTGATATTCGATTAACCGAAAAACCGAATAGATTTTTTTTTTTTAAAAAATAAAACCTTAATCTCTTACAACTTTGCCCTTAATGGACCATGAGTATGGGTAACAAACCTTAGTGGAGCATAGGACAATCATGGGCAGTCCAACACAAGTACCATGGGATTTGTAAATCCAATTCATGCATTCACTCGGTTGTCCAAAGTTTTAAATTCCAAGTCCTTGTATTTGTGATACCGATGTATGTTATAAAATACAAATCGTGGACTGCTCTCTCTTGTAAATGAGGCAGACACAATAGACCATAACGAGATTATTCCTCTTTCTCCTCCTTATTTGTTTTATAAATACTCTCCTTATTTGTTCTTTTACATACTTACTTTCTAACAATACTGTCTTCAGAAGTCACCAAGTTTACAATAACTGGTATAACCACTTAATTTCGATTATTATCCGAAATAACTAAATTGAAAATTCGGTTATGCGGTAATTCAATTATTTTTAAATCGGTTAGTTATTCGGATAGTGAAATTTAAAAAATTTCGATATTCGTTTATATCCGAATAAGCAATTCAGTTCGGATATAACCGAATTGCTCACTCCTATGTGGCGGCATGAATTGAAAAATATTATTAATATTATTATATTACAATTCATTACAAAAGGAAGATTATTATAATAATATAATAATTCGAATATGGCTAGTGTCACTGGGTGCATAGCCACTACATATTGTAGCGGCATGCATGGAAGGAAATAAGGAGAGCTACAAGTGATTATAATGCCGCAACAACTTTTAATGGTATAGCCTTTATTCTTTTCAATCTCAAACATTAAAAACGTTGATCAACGATGAAAATAATGATTGCTAGAATAGTTTCCCTAACAATCGTTACTAAAAGGTCCCTCCTTATTTCCATGCATGTCGCTACAACATGTAGCGGTTGGCAATATTCAAATTATTATATTATTATAATAATCTTCCTTTTGTAATGAATTTTAATATAATAATGTTAATAATATTTTTCAATCCATACAGCTACAACATGCAGCGGCTGTAATAGTTGTTTTTCAATCCTTTTGCAACATGATTGTAATATAATATTATAGTATTGTTATATTATTATAATAATCCTCCTTTTGCAACATGATTGTAATATATTAGTATTGATATTAATATTAGTTAGTTAATATTATTATATTAAAATTAGTTAGTAATATTATTAATATTAATATTAGTATTGATATTAATAATAATTAGTTAATACTATTATTAATATTAATATTAGTTAGTAATATAAATTGGGACAAATGACAAAAAAATTGGGTCAATCAGTGACATGGCGCTATAACGTGTAGCGGCTAGCTTTTGGATTTTTTAAGAACTTTAGTTAATATTATTATTAATATTAATTTTAGTTAGTAATATTATTAGTTAGTTAATATTAGTATTGATATTAATATTAGTTAGTTAATATTATTATTAATATTAAAATTAGTTAGTAATATTATTAATATTATTTATTTTATTATTAGTATTGATATTAATATTAGTTAGTAATATTGCTAATATTAATATTAGTTAATAATATTAGTAAAAAAAATGAAATCTCACTTTTTTGGAAATTATTGAGTAAGAGAGATTATGCCTCCAACCTACCCATTCATAAACTTTCAAACCGGGTCAAGTTGGTTGTTAGTATATATGAGGATCAATTAACACTTAGCATAAGTCATATTATTATGCTCTCAGAAATGAATATAACTCTATTTGTTGTAACATATTTAGAGGGATGGTGAGTGTTATTATGGTTATCTATAAGGAAATGCTAATATATTTTACTCTTTATAATTCAACTAAAATTAAAAATACAATTATGTACTCTCACGGTTAATAAAATGAATTTCATTTATTATTATTTTTGTCACATAAAAGAATTTTTATTTAATTGTCATTTTATATTACTAACTAATATTAACTAACTAATAATATTAATATCAATACTAATATTAATATTAATAATATTACTAACTAATTTTAATATTAATAATAATATTAATTAACTAATATTAAAATCAATACTAATATATTACAATCATGTTGCAAAAGGAGGATTATTATAATAATATAATAATATTATAACATTATATTACAATTATGTTGCAAAAGGATTGAAAAGCAACTATTACAGTTGCTACTTGTTGTAGCGGCATGGATTGAAAAATATTATTATATTACAGCTTATTACAAAAGGAAGATTATTATAATAATATCATAATTTGAATATGACTAGCCGCTATATGTTGTAGCGGCATGCATGTAAATAAGGAGGGACCCTTTAGTAAATATTCATGTCGGTACAAGTGATTATAATGCCGCTACAATTTGTAGCAGCAGAGCATTTATTCTTTTCAATCTCAACTATTAAATATGTTAATTAACGATGGAGATAATGGTTACTGGAATAGTTCCCTTAACAAATAGTTGCCATGTATTAGAAACCATATATATATATATATATATATGGAGATCGATTCATAACTAATGTTGTAAATTTAAGGTTATCCTTATAATACATTGTGACCGTCCATCCGATGATCATTATAATTAAAAAAAATAAGCAAATTTTCAAAAATAAAATAAAAACCACACCAACCTACTGAGTACAAACCAACCTACTTCATCACATGGCGTTAATTACTCAGTGATGGGTAACAATACTAAACAAAAAAGTTTTAGTTATACAACTAATTAATTCAGGATTAGCTACTATAGGTGTCTACGTGCCAATATTTGAGCTGTTAGAATTAAATAAAAATTAACACGTAAATAATACTTACATATGAATCGGTTAGTATCCATGAAATGCCAAATTTACCAGCGACACTACGAACACAGCTACTACGATCCTTCTTACTTAATTCTCGTCAATATAAAGTTGTTACTAGCAATAATGGGAACGAACTAAAGTGTTCACACTAAGTACACCCAAGTTTATTGATGGAAGCTTAAAAATACTAGAGAGAGAGTATTTAGAGAGAAAGTGTATTGGAAAAATAATGCGACATTTTTTCTTAGTCGTACACAATGTAGGCTTCAGTATTTAACGTAAAACCCAATAGATATGAGATAAGTCGACAACTGACTAAATTAGTAGAATTATCTCATATAGAGTCCTAACCATATCTAGTATTATTTAAAATACTTCTAAGTGATATGTGACTCTTCCAATCCCTATTGAGTTATCCAATATCCATACTTAAGTGGATGTTCATGATCCACGAGTCCGACCAGGATCAATTACTAACATCTCTCACTCAGACACTTGGGTTATAATGGTATATACTCATCTCAAATCAATAATATCTATATTTTCTCGTACAGGTGCCAGGCGTGCTGAATGTGATGCTAAACAAATGTCTTCCCTAAACTCTCACGTCAATCTTCGTTAACTTGGTTGCTTTCCTAGACAAGTACCCATGGAACCTCATTATGTGAACTTAGGAATACAAACTAGAGTAGTAACACAAAGTCTTTGTTTCATGATATAGTTTCAAGTTACTAAGGACAATAGTTAATGTACAGGGCTAACACAGTGAGTGGAGTGATTGGATAGGGATCCACCATATCACTGATCTTCTGTTTGTCTCTTATTTTGCACACGAGGTATAATTCTCATGTTACAGCGGAGCTCCCAAAAAAATGTCGCTCTAGTTAAAATAACATTGTACGGACAGTAGTTAACCTTAGAAAATATCCCTAGCTACTTCAGATAGTATCTAGTATGAATCTAATGTTCGACAACCCCAAAAAATAAGGCTACACCTTTTACAAGTGTTCAGTATATAATGATACCTCTTCTTGGACTTAGCCAAGGCGACAAAATCATAATGTCTCAAAAACGGTGCCCAACCATTTAGACCACCACAGAATAGGCTCATCTTGATTGCTAGTAGATCAACCTTTTGACTTGTGACATTATATACGTGTGCTTATATATATACAACAAGTTAAAACATATAATTGAATAGAAATCAATATTATGAAATAACTTTTATTGCATAAAAAATATAGTAAACAATATTCAAAAGATGTTGATAAGTGGGTTTTATACCTACTTATTGGATATCAATTCACGAGAACTATGCTCATCTCAAGTACATTTTAGTGTGTTTTTAGTTGCATTTCATAATATTTTGCATTGCATGTACTGAACACTCCTTTGGTGCAAAAGTGTAGGAATTGGCATGAGCTTAAAGTTGGTTGGTGGTGGTGGAGCTAATGGAGGTATGATGATCGAGTGGAGCAAAGAAACCAAGCATTGGTGGACAATTGAACTAGAGCAGTATGACAAGGATAAGCAGCATGACAGAATCAGAAGCAGCAGCAGAACCAGAATCCAAACTGTAGAAGCTGCGCGGCCGCGCGGCTACACAAGCCAATACTCACGCACTCGCACGATCACCCGGATTGGACAGACTTTACACACGCATGCCCGCGAGAGGAATACAAAGGGGAAGTGCGCGCCCGCGCGCGACATCTGAGGCTGATGATTTAATTTATTTTAATTTTTAAATTATAAGTGTTTGGGTTGGTTAAAAACAATTCTGGTTGGTACCAGACGCGATAATCTTCAGTTTTACATGTTTTTCAATAGAGAGAACTAGGGTTACACTTCGAGAGAATTCCAACGTGAAGCCAAGCTTAGACTTATTATTTTTCTCTTCTTCTCTGGAAATTCAGTCATTGTGGATGCTTTACTTTTATGTTGCTAAACATTATGTTGGAATTGTAATCAGTAATTGAGTTTGATCAATTCTATCTACTCTCTTTCAATTGCTTATTTATTTTCCATGCGTTGCGTTGATCCCATAATGACTTTTGGTTCAGTCATGAACTAAACTCCATTATGGGATTCTAATGGATTTTAATACGTAGTCTAACTTATGGCCTGATTGCCGGACTGTTTGTGTATCATAAGGAATTTCTATCATGGTTGATTTGAATGCATGAATGATTGATCACCGTTCGTTTTATGTGCTTGTATGGAATTGAAAAATAACATGCGAGTAGGGTTGTAATCATGATAGCATACGTATATGGGGCTGTTTTGCTTAACTTTATATTTCGTGAACCAGATAGACATATACTGTTTCACCATATGAGTTATATAAGGAATTGTGCTAAAATTCAATATTGCTGCAATTTCACATAGAAATATAGTAAGGTTGGTTTTATTGACGATTATATGGTGTCTATTGCATGTGGATGTTATGTAAGTAAGTCATAATGCATTGAAAAATGGTTATGTCTACATTAGGGCTCTTGGCTACTTTTCTGTGATACGTGAATAATCTTGCATGATGGTGGTAATTAGATGAACTATTAAATGAAGTTAGGATCCCATTATCTCCATATTTGATTTATTACATTACTATTCTTATTTTAGTTATTATTTGCATTTAGAGTAATTCACAATTATAAACATTCGTTTAAGCATATAAAAATAGTGATTTAGTTGATGCATAATAGTTTAATTTAGATAACTTTATCCGTGAATCGATACTCGACTTACTCTGTATTGCTTGTTGACACATGTATGCTTGCATGAGTTAGAGCTCTTTTGTTAGAACTAAAAAAGAGGCAACAGATGTCCATTATCAAACATAAAACATATCGAGCCCTATAAAGTCCCAAGCTCCTAACATGAGCTCGAAAAACATCCCTAGGAATGGGCATAGTCAAGGGATCAGTAACCATGTCGCTCGTAGAGATATGTTTAAGGACCTCCTTCTTTCGTTCCATAATATTCCTAATTTAGTGAAATTTATTCTCAATATGATTGGCCTTTTCATGATACAAAGGACCCTTAACATAAGACAAAGCAGTCGTATGTCACAATGAATAGTGACAGGGTCACTCGAATGTGATCCAACATGCAGGCGCTTGAAGAATCTCCGTAACCATACTACTATAAAATAACATGCAATGTTTTCTGACTCCATAGTGGATAAAGCAACACATGGTTGTTTCTTGTTCAATTCAACCAACTAATGACTCCACCACAAAGCAAGAAGTTATAATAAGTGGTAGACTTACGCTCATCCAAGTCGCTAGCCCAATCTGCGTTGTTGTACTCCTATAAGGTGTAGCTCACCACCCTGATACCACAACATATAGTCCATGGTGCCTCTCAATTATCGAAGTATCCTTTTAACTTCCATCCAATGAGCAAATCCAGAATTGATTTCAAACCGACTAACCATCCCCACTACAGAACTTATGTCGGGACATGTGCACATCATTGCATACATCAACTTACCAACCACACTATCATAAGAAACATAAGTCATCTGCTCTTTTTCTTGATCAGTCTTAAGGAAAAGATCCTGGCTTAGTTTATGACTCTTCTAAATGGGAGTGTCAACGGGTTTAGAATTATGCATACGAAAATGCTCTTAAAAAGATTTTATATAAGTCCCTTGACTTAAACCCAAAAATCTTTTTGAGCAATCCATATGGATCTTAATTTCGAGTACAAATTCTGCCTCACCCATGTATTTCATCTTAAAATAAGATGATAACCACTTTTTAGTGGCGATAATCAATCTCATATCATTTCCAGCTATCAAGATGTCATCAACGTACAAACACAAGATCATGATGCTTTTGTCGACCCGTTTAACATACACACAATGATCTTCCTCAATCATCGTAAACTGATCAGCAATTATGGCTCGATGAAATCTAAAGTACCATTATCTAGATGATTGCTTTAAGCCATAAATGGAACGTTTGAGCTTACACACTTTACGCTCTTGTCCTGTAACTTCAAAGCCAACTGGTTGATTCATGTAAATCTCCTTATCTAGTTCCCCATATAGAAATGCATTTTTAACGTCCATCTGAAAAAGCTCCAAATCTAAACGTGCGACAATAGCTAGAATAAGGCTAATGGAGCCAATTCTCATAATTGGTGAGAATGTCTCTTCATAGTCCACACCATCCTTTTTGTTAGTTCTCAGTAGGCACAATAGATCTAGAAGGGGGGGTTGAATAGATCCTTTTATTTCAAATACCTTTCTCATTTATTTTGTATTGCTAATGAATTAACCTATGACAAACATAAGAATCTTTTCAAGAACATCGGAATAAGTAAAAGATCCCCTTCATTGATAAATACGTAATCATACATACATTGTTCTTAGAGTTAGTTCAGTTATAAGCAGTTAAAACATACATGGCAGTTATAGCAGTTAAGTACATAATGTAAATGATATAAGGTAAAAGACACAAGGGATTTTAAGTGGTTCAGAGACTTAAGCTCCTAATCCACTCTTCTGCTTTTAACTAGCAGGATTTTCACTAAGGAAGGGCAGCACCCTGAATCACTAAGATTCCTTCAAGGCCAACAGCCTTGGGACTTCAGTTCACTAAGAATTCTTCAAGGCTAGCAGGCTTGGAACTTTTCTAGTTCCCTAGGAACTTTTCAAGCCCAACAGGCTTGGAACTTCATTTAGTCCCTCCGGATAAGGACCCCTCAGGCCCTAGCTTCTTATTGTTGAGTTGTTTGTTTATTTGTTGGAGTTGGTGCTGAGCTACTAAGATGTCTTTATGCTCTCAACATCTTCTGTACTTAGCAGCTTGGCGTGATCATCCTTGAAGTACAGTTAAGTGTTGCATAATGCTCAGCTTCTTCAGTTACTTAATCACTTCTGATGATTCCTTGATGAACTGCCTTGAAGATCATTCTTCTTGATACTTGATGGCTGCACATGATGATTTTCTAAGATGACTGTAAGCTCTTCTGCTAGGTACTTAGAAACTTTTTCATGCTTGCCACCATGATGGTGTTGGTGATCTTCATTCTTGATACTTGATGCCTTCTCATGATGAACTTTCCAAGATGACTGTAAGCTCTTCTCTCTTGTACTTGGAGTCTTTCCATGATGGACATTAAGATGACATTGATGCTCTTCTTTCTCTCGATAGTTCAGAACACTCTTCTTGTAGTAGAACTCTCACTTCTATATTGTAAAACTCTCACTTCTACTTCTTTCTTCTTCTGTCTCTAAGTGTTCTTGGTGGATCGTAGAGTGAGCCTTCAGACTTATTATCTCATGTGATTTAGATCAGTCCACCATTACTGTAAACTCGGCAACTCTAGGAACCTTTGATATTTGAAGTTCTAGCTGATTTATACTCCTTTGCAATCTTCCTGTTGGAATGTAGCCGTTAGGAGTTATTCAAATCTCTTCACAGATCTTGAGTTGTTTGGTGCAAACTGCTGATGTGACATGCCATGACTTTCTGACACTGCAGTCTACTGTTTTACTTACCCCATCAGAGATGTCACTTTTATATCTTGGACAGGTCGAAGACTTTATTTTCTCCTTCTGATTTCTCGATCAGAGGTTGTCCTTTTGCATCGATGCTCTCAATAAGCTTTTGTCCAAATATCAACCTTCAGATTGAACCGTTGCCAATGCTTCAATCTTTAGCTGTTCAAACTCTATGATTCTGATGCATGTCTTCTTGGACCTGATCGTAGTGTCTTGTTGACTAGTAGAGACAACACTACGATCTTGAAGAGTGTTGATTGAATCTTTAAAGTACAACACCTCTTTCTTCTCTTGTGCAGTGCTTCAACCTTCTGTTTGCCTCAACAGCTCTCAGATACTGATGGCTTGACTTCTTTGTTCTGGCTCCTTCTGAATAGCAAGACACTTCAGATTTATGGCGTGTCCATCCCGTTTTCTCCTTGTGATATCCCGTTCACTTATCATCAATGGACTGACCCAATGCTTAATCACTTTAGCCTTGTTCTTCAGAGGCTGACCAATATCTCTGTGTATACTCCATCAGTTCTTTCTTTGTTTGGCAAACACTACGATCCTGGTTGCTTCCAAGATCATTGTCTTCTGTCTGCTTGACAGCTACTGCACTTGCTGACTTTCCTTAGTCAGTTACTGAAGTCTTCTTCTGATCTCCTTGTGGAAGACTTCATCTCGAATGGCTTCACAACTCAATCTTGATGCTGATTGGGTTGGTGCTTAGATCTTCTGTTAGCTTGTATGCCATTCATTGAGTGCTTTCTGGTTTCCTTCAGGTGGGATGTATCTATACAGTGCCAACCAGAGGCTTCATTCCTTTGGATATTCTGGGAGTGCTCATTCGTTGAGAATCGTATTTGCTCTACGATTCTGCCTTGGCATTGTGAGCACATCTGTTGAGGTCTTAGTTCTGCACTCTACGATTCAGCTTTGGCTGTGCAGACACTACGATTCTGAGATCAGATCTTGACACTCTACGATTTCTGTCGTTGTGCTTGTTGTCTTCATCTGATCTTGCTCGACTACGATCTCTGCCTCTGGTATGATCAGTAGACTCTACGACTCTGAGTGTAGTATTCGATTCTTGACTTGGCTTTGATAGATACTCGGTCGGCTCGTAGACAGGCTGTCTCTACGATTCTGAACATGACTTCCTCAACAGACTACGACCCTGAGGAAGTTCAACTCGACACACTACGATCCTTTGCAGTCTACGAACTCCGAGATCTACTATCTTGCAGACTACGATTCTACCTTGATAGCTCTCGAGTTTTCCTTAACTCTCCTGGTAGACTACAATTTCTGGTGCAGTGCTCGATGATCAGACAAGCCTAACTATTACATCATAAGATCAACCTAACATGCTTGATCTTTCTATATTTGTAGTCCTTGTATATCATTTCTTTTTAAGGACTTTACAAAGCTGTTTTACTTATGTAGGATCAACCTAACATATTTGATCAATTCATTCTAAGTCATTGTATATATGTTTCTATTGTCTATTAAAGGACTTTAGAGCTTTTCTTAATGCAAGCATACTTGCATATTTATTCATATATATCATAATCAAATCATAAGTAAATAGGAATAACATTCACATGCATATTCCTGACAATCTCCCCCTATTTGATTATGACAAAAATAATAAGTGCATATGCATGTTATGAGTGAATCTTATATACAGTGAGCAGCTATATTTCTAGAATAGATAATCATGAATGTCATTTATAATGATGTGGAATTTAATACACTGACATTTTACATCCTAGATCCAGAACATACCTAACTAGTTAGAGAATGTACCTCTCTTTGGCTCCATGTATGCTTCCAGGATGTCGGTTGATTAGCTATTCATCTGTTTAATTTCTTTGCCCCTGCTCCCCCTAGGATGTGGACTTCATTTCTTCTTCTTCTAGTTCTGGCTCCCCCTCAGCCTCAGGCTCATCATCCTTTGACTCCCCCTTAGATGACGACTCAGCTTCTTCTAGTGTTGTCTTCTTCTTTTCTTTCCTTCTACTCTCCTTGCTCTTTCTAGAGTGCCTCTTACTCTTCCTCTTTCTATGCCTCTTTTTCTTCCCCTTTTTGTCATTAATCATTTGGGAGAGCTACTCCATATTGGACATGAGTCGCTCCATTAGGTAGGAGGAGTTACCAACTTCCATTTTGAGTTCTTGTTGGCTCAGCTCAAGTTGCATAGAGAAGGACTGATTCATGTTGTCAATCTTGTCAGAGAGGACTTGGAGGTTCTCTTCATTTGCCTTCTGTGTTCGTAGAGCTTCTGCCTTTTGATCATTTATGGCCTTCAGATAGATGTGATCTCTCTCTTTGATTTTGAGAGATACATCAGCCATGGTGGTTTGGAGTCTGTCTGGAACTGAGTTATCTTCTGTTGCTGTCAACCTCTTTAACTCTTCATTTATTAGAGACATCTTCTCAACCAGCTCATCAGAATTCTTCAACAGCTCCTGCTCCATAGGAGTTTGATCATCTGGTTGGGCAGCCTCTTGTTGAGCATCAGATTGGACTCTACGATTTTCATCATTGGACATATTTTTGAAAGCTTTGAGAATCTGAACAATCGTTGAGTACCAATTATCATTTGAGGATGAAGGAATGTCAGTTAACAGTGCTTGGGCAGATGGAGGCTCCTCATTTTAGACTTGAGCACCATCATCGGTAGAGTGAACAGACTCTACGATTATCTCTTTGGCCATATTCCTTCTACCTTCAGAGTCCACTCTACGATCAAAGGGAATATAGTGGTTGCCAGCATGTCTTTAGACTTTGTAATGGGGCTGGTCTTTGATCATCAATGTTGCAAAATTCTTCACCCTTGGGAAGTTTTGAGACATCAGCTCCAGGCTTGGAAATTGAGAGTAGCACCAGCTGAAGTAACTTCCATCTCTTTCAGTATGTACCTTTAACCAAGGCATCCATTAGAAAAACCATCTCATCAGCAAATCATCAGGGTTGTAGAGGATAGTAGTGCAGTCCATCTCCATGTTGTTCCGGTTTTTAAACACTTCAAATGCAGTCATCCTCACAACCTTGAGCTGTTCATTTCCATAGTTTACCCACCTTTTTGGAGGTACTTCTGGAGGTTCATCAGAGACTTCCACCACTATTCTCCTGGTGATTTTTGCTGGAGAGAGAACTGGGTAGAATTCTGGTTCCTCTTCTGCGGAACTGGAGTTGGGCCTTTGTAGATTTCCCTCATCGGACTCATCAGTTTGGTCCTTCATTTTATCACTTTCTGAGCTTGTGTCATGCTGACTCTTTTCATCTGTTTCATCAGAGAGTTCTGCTTGTTGGTTTTCATTACTAGAACCTTCTACAATATCTTCTTCCTTTGATTCAGACTCATCATCATTTAATTCTATGACTACAGTGGATTGATCACTTCTCTTTTTGGAGGCAAATTTGGCTTGTAGTCTGTAGCTCTTCCTTATCCTTGGAGGTTTAACCATGGAAGAGTCAGACACTTTTTCTTTTTCAGACTTTGAAGCTTTTGGATCATTAGACGAACTTCCTTGAGGTTCAGTACTGGCAGGGGCAGGTCCTTTTTCTTCAGAATCAACATCATCTGACCCATCATCTATGCTGGTTTGAGTATTTGCATTTGGGGATGAAGTTGGGTGAACTTGCATCTTGTCTTTATCATCAGAGTGAATGCTCTGAGAGTTAGCCACAGGGCTTATGCATTCTTCTTCATCAGCAGATGCTGCATTTTCTTCCATTAATCCAGCTTCCCCTTTATTGCTGGATTTGGTCTGTGGGGACTCATCCTTGAGATTTTTAGTCGCCTTCTCTTCTTCTGACTCTACGTCTTTTTCTTCGTGAGAAGTATTTTCTTGGTAAATTGAGACTGGTTTGTTTACCACTTTAGCTTTTTTGCTGGATGGCCCTTGAAGTAATCTGTTACTTCTTCTCTTTGTGGTCTCTGTAGTTGAGACCTTTTCTTCTTCAACCTTATCTTCTGTGGATAGACTTCTTGTAGGAGCCTCAGTGTTTCTCACACCTTTGGATTTCTTTCTGGCTGGTGTGGTTGCTGCTGGTACAGAGTCATCAGACTCAGAGCTTTCTACCTCTTTTGCCTTCCTCTTCTTTGTAGAGGCCTTGCTGCTGCTCCCAGTTGTCAGCCTTCTGTTCTCCTTTGGGTTCTTCTTCCAATTTATGAACGTACAGCTGAGGAGACATTACTTTGTGAACATTTAGAGGCTCTCCCTCATCATCCTTGATCTTTCCTCCCAGCTTCTTCTTCAGCACAATACTTAGCAGTCTTCCATGAAACACCTTTGTAAGTGGTTTTTCTGTAGACTTATTCACCTTAGCCTTTTCTACCCATTTGGAGATCTGATCAAACAAGATGGCTCCAAAGTTGATTCGCTTCTTCTAAACTATTGTTGACATAATTTTCAACTGCTGATCAAGCACAGTGTCATGTGCAATATCCTTGCACAGTATACACTTTCCCACTATTTTAGCAAGGAACTCGAATTCCTTAGGAAACTCCTTCTTCTTCATGTCCTTCAGATTAGGGTTTCTTTGGTATCACATTAGCCTCTTGCCTTCTTCAATGTCGACCTCATTCAGGTTTATCAGACCTTGATTGGAAAACCCTAGACATTGATTAATGTTTGATGCTCTTATCTTTAGACTTGCTCCTTTCACCTTCGTGGCCAGAAACCCAGAATTCATTGAAGCATTTGAGTAGAACTGCTTAACTAGCTCTATATAGATTGGAGTGTCGGCCTCCAAGCACTCAGAGAACCCAGCATTCTTTACGAGCTCAAGTATGTCCTTGAACTTCTTTTCTGATCTTTCGAACTTTTTGAAGCCGAGTTGAATGCCAGTGATTACTTTCCAACCTTCCATTAGAATAGTTCGAGGAATATGGGTATTTTGATTTAGAGGAGCTTATGAGAAATGGCTGATCGTGATTTGGACAAGGCTTTGGAAGGTTAATTGATTTTGGCTTTTAAGAGGATTGTAGGGTTTGAAAATGGGAGGGAGAGAGGTTCGATAGTTTCTGATAACTGTTTGCAGATTTTGAATTTGTCTTTATGACAGTTCCTTCTGACTCTGCATAAGCAGTGATGTGTCAACCAACCGTTGGTTGCACAATGCCCAGTAATGAGCTGTAACTCTCCCATTACCTCTTCAGTTTAATGTCCCTTAAAAACAAACAGGCGTTCATGACGTGGATTGACCGTTGACCATTTTGGTTCGTAGTGTAGCATGGTAAGGCGGCTATGAACTCTACGATTTGCTTCGTCGACTCAACGATCTTCTTCTGAAAGATGCTGCAGTGGATGGTTTTGACATTAATCCTTATCTTGAAACTGCATAGCTTAACCACTGATGTACTTTATGAAGGTTTGGTGACTCTACTTCTGAGATGAATCTTCAGGTCATCTTTCCATCTAGTGTTAGTGTAAGACCCCGAATTTTTTTTAATAAAATAGAATTTCCTTTATTTATTATTTTGAAATAGTAAGGGTTTATTTGATTAATGTGGTTAGTTATGGGTAAAATGCGCAAATATTTTTAAATAAGCAAGTGTTATAAAATATTCATTGTTATCGGAGAATATTCGTTTGGTCGTGGAATATTCTTGCTGTCGGGGAATATTCGTACGACAGCGTAGCCTTTTGTGGGCCCCATAACGGAAAGCGATTGGATGAAAAAAACGACAAGTATAAGTTGTTTATAAATAATGGCGTAGTTATTACCGTTAATACTGTTGGAATATCTAGTGGTTAAAACACAGTAATACGCGTTGTTGCACAGTAGCACACGGTATTGCACCAATTATTGATTTTTACGTAAGAAGACACATCTCAATAATTGTTACAGTAATTACTGTTCAGTATTTTATTTTATTGATTCAATAATTGCTGAGTTGATATTTTATATTACTGTTGTTTTAATAATTGTCACTACACAGTATTTTCCATTATCGGTGCAATAATTCATATTATCTGAATAATATTATTAGATAACATTATTGGCAATGTCTAGAAAGTTTTGTCTAAGGAGAGGTTTGGTCACCTAATTGCTCGCCAGTAAGGAGAGATCCTTATTGGAAAGCCCCCTCTTTCCTAGGAACTGCCTAGTTGCCAGCATTGTGATTCTGTAATATTATTTGTGAATAATTAATTATTGATAAGGAAAATATTCATTTTATGGAGAAAATTTTAAAGTGACAATTATTGAAAAATTGATATTTTATTTTTTTGATAAAATAATTCATTTAAATATATTATTATATTTTAATAATATAATAATGGTGATATTTTTACAATGAATGTGGGATATATGAATATATGAGGAGGAAGAGTATTTTTGTTACTAAAAATATTTAAAACATGTTTTTCATGTTTGTGGACCCCATTTCTTGACTTAAATTTAATTATAGCCTGTAAAATTGTCCGTTTGTAGATTTCGGTCAATTTTTGTTTAAAATTTAGAAAATATTCTTCTGCAAAGTTGTAGAGAATGGAATTTCCTACGAAAAAGACATGAGATTTGAATTTTTCTGATAAAAGGGCTATTTATTATGAATTATTGAAGTTCCGAAGTTCCGAAATAATTAATTTTTAGAAGTTTTAAATATTTATATTATGAAAAACGTTTTTGGTGAGTTGGCACATCTGTGGCTGATGTTTTGGATCAGTGGAGGTGTGCGTAGGAATTTATAATATATATATATATATATATATATATATATATATATATATTTTATTAAATTTTCTGCTTTGGTATTCTAAGCATTTTCCTATAAATAGGGTGCTTAGGTTATAATTAAAAATCACACCAGAAACTGAAGTTTTTCTCTTTCTATATTATCGAGCGTATTTTTGTGAGAATTTTGATACCTTGAGTGTTGTTATACGGAGCAAGTTCTTTTAGCACTATATCCAGTATTCCAGTCAGAAGTACTGTCTTTTTGAGGTAAGGGATGTTATTTTTTTTAAAAAAATAATATTATTTCTTTCAATATCATTATGCCGGAATATTGGTAAGATTTTTCTTGTGAAATACTTATCTTTTTATGTCGGAGTTACTATTCATGAGTTACTATTCACGAGTACTATTCAAGAAGTATGATGATTTTTCTTGTGGACTTTCTTCCTTTTAGTGTCGAAGTTACTATTAACGTTTACTGTACTATTCCCGTATACGATACTATTCACAAATACGGCACTATTCACAGAAAAATTAAATGTTCTTTTCTGTATCCAAGATTGTCTGTTATGGTTCCTATATTTGATTGGATCTATGTTTTGATCTTCATTTTTAAATTTTGCTCCACAATAGTTTATTATGGAGTATTTTTGAATATGGATAAATCGAAGTACGAATCCTTAATATTTGTTCTTTTGTCTCATTGGATTTACTTTAAAATATATTTTTCATCATCCTCAGTCCTAAATGATGATATTACTGAATATCTTTGGCCTGTAGTGCAAAGATGAATGATTAAATGATGAGTATCTTTGGCCCGTAGTGCAAAGATGAACATGTGTTGAGATGAACATTACCAACTGGTGATACAAATGAATATATTTGGCCCGTAGTGGAAAGATGAATATTTGATTCAAGATGTATATTGATTGATGTTACAGGGATAAAATATCTATGATGGACTTTTAAATTCATAGATGATAGTAGATTTCATTCTCTACTTAACTCTTCTAATGAATTGTTATTTCCGCTGCAGTTGTTGATCTAAAACTTGTTGTCTATTATATTCTATCAGATTTTTCTCTGTTGAAGACTAAGGATAATTTGTTGTACATTATCTTAGTTATAATATTCTTTACTGGGCTAGTTGAGCTCACCCCTTTCCTTTTTGTTCCATTTTTCTTCTCAGGAGGCGAGAATGTAGCGAGTACTAGTCGGGGTATGTAATGATAGTTCTAGAAAGATGTTTTAGTAGTCCTCACCATTTTAATAAAATAAAGTATCAATAATTATAACGAGGACTCCATTTGAGTTTGAATACTGTCTAGATGACAATATTTGTATTTAAACTCACAGTATATGTGTTGTCGTATTTTGCACGATAATTGTAATAATAAAGTTGTAGTTGTTTTCTGTACCATGTATTTGGCGACTCAGAATGGGTTGGGTGGAATGAACCTATTTTGGGGGCGTCACAGTTGGTATCAGAGCTTAGGGATATGATCTCTGGCGGAGATTGGGGAATAGAACTAGGAGGGGAGAGACGAGTAAAACCTTCGCTAGTTTGTCTTACCTAAGCTTATTTGTTGGTTAGTAAGTATATAGGGATATTATGTGATATGATGATTTCTTTAATTAACCCTTATTTTATGGCAGTATTTGAGAATGTCGACTGAGAATGTTAACAGTGGAGTAAATGAGACCGTGGAGACACCTTTGCTCACCAATGAGGAGAACGTGCAACAGGCCGATAATGTTCCACTTGTGAACAACACCACTGATCAGACGATGAACGATGGGATATTTAGAAGCTTTTTCCAGTTCATACAAAATCAGACGAGGGAGACTCGTGTACAAAATACCGGTGGAAATGATAGCAACACACGGTTTGTCATAGCCAAGCAGTTTAAAGAGTTGGGACCACCAAAATTCTGGGGAAAGCCGGATCCGATTAAGGCGGAGACGTGGGTCAAGCAAATTACCAAGATATTCGATGTCTTGGGATGCACGGAGGAACAGAAGGTTCCATTCGCCACTTTTATGTTTCGTAACGAGGCAGATTACTGGTGGAAATCTGTGAAGCGTACCCAACCAGTCGCACTCAGCATGTCTTGGGAAACGTTTCAGAAACTGTTCAATGACAAGTACTTTCCTGAAAGTATTCGTCATATGAAGGAGGTAGAGTTTATTAGACTAGAACAGAACAACATGACGGTGTCCCAGCACGAGGCAAAGTTCACGGAGTTATCCAGGTTTACAACTCATTTGGTGGAGAATGAGGAACGTATGACGCATATATTTTTGAGAGGTTTAAAACCCGACATACGTCAATATCTCATTGCTCATAAATTTTCTCTATATTCAGATGTTGTGAATAGGGCTCAGTTATTGGAGCACGATAATGAGTCAGCTCAATCGAAGAATAACGACCTACAACTCGATGATAATCGTACCGATGGCAATGGTCATCAGAACAAGGATAACCATCGTGGAGGAAATTATCGTGCCAGAAATGGTAACCACTTCGGTAGTAATCATGGCCAAGATAATAGAAGAAATAACTCAAGTGGAAATTTCAAGAAGAGAAGATTTAACGATGACGGGAAGATGTCGGCAGCAGCACCAGCAACAAATTCTAGGGAAGGAGAACGACCGCCAGTTAGATGCTACAAATGCGGAGAGGAAGGACATATAAGTCCAAACTATTCACAGCCTTCCAAGGTATGTTATAATTGTGGAAAAGAAAGTCATATCGCTCGAGATTGTACGGTAGCGAAACCCAGTCCAGCGGGGATGGTGACTCAAAAGGCTGTCCCAGAAAAGTCAAAGTTAACGGTTCCTGGAAGAGCATTTTTCGTGACTGGTCAGAATGCGAGGAACCCGAACGAAGTTAGCACGGGTTAGTTAATTATAAATTCTTACGAAGTTTATACCTTATTAGATACCGGTTCTACCCATTCATTTATCTCTCCTGCTTATACTCAACGTTTAAACTTGACTCTGGAGAAAATTAGACTTTGACTTATCTGTTGAAACTCTGTTAGGAGAAACTTTCGTTACATCCACTATTTATAAATCTTATTTGATCCAAGTTGGCACCATCACATTACCTGTTAACCTTATTTCTTTAAAGATACTTGCTTTTGATGTGATTTTAGGGATTGATTGATTAACTACTCATCATGCCAAAATTGATTGCTTTCGTAAGGTTGTTAGTTTTCATATTCCTAAGCAACATGTTATTCGAATTCAAGCAACCAAACTATTGAAGTTAAACACTTTCATATCAAGCCATAAAGTCATTCGTTTATTAAAAAACGGATGTCAAGCTTTCTTAGCCCATTTTATGGATTTAAAAATACGTCAGATTTGAATGATATTTCTGTCGTTAGTAAAAAATTTTTTTTTGACGTATTTCCTGAAGAATTTCTTGGCTTACCCCAAGAGCGTGATATTGAATTTTTGTATTGATCTTGAACCCGATACAAAACCCATTTCTAAAATCTTATATCGAATAGATCCTATTGAATTTCAGGAGTTAAAAACCCAACTACATGTGTTGATACCCGAGCTTCTAACTGGTGACTTTCTTTGTGGAATGCATCGAAGCCAGACTCTCTGTAGGGGACGCCATATTTGTGTGGTAGTAAACTGATAGGTACCATTGTGACGTGCTATCCAAGATTGAGATATGAGTCATAGTTGAGAGTAACCTAAGTCAGTAATCGAAATACGTAGCTTTCTAGGCTTAGTTGGTTATTATCGGAGATTCGTGGAAAGATTTTCTCGAATCGCTACTCCATTAACTTAGCTGACTCGTAGAGATAGAAAATTTGAATGGAGCAAGGAATGTGGGAAGAGCTTCGAAGAACTCAAGAGGAGACTCATTTTGGCACCTGTTCTGACCATACCATCCTGGAAAAACGAACGTGGTAGCTGATGTGTTGAGTAAAAAATCGTATGTGGTTACAAGTGCGATGTTTTTAACAAAAAGACCCATTTCGTATGACTTACAAATGATAGAGATAGAGTTAAAGACTCTATGGATCACGTGATGATATACGAGTAAAATCGACTTTAATCGATAAAGTTAAAACTGCTCAAGCTACACACCGGAGCTGATGAATATAAAGAAGGAGGTGCAAGAAGTTGTTATTCCAAAAGCGAGAATCGACGATATGAGGAAAGCTCAAACCTTCGATTTATTAGTCCATTTGAAATCCTCTATCGAATAGGAACTGTGGCCTATAGACTCGTTGTACCGCCAAGTATGTTGCGTGTTCATAACGTTTTTCACGTATCGAAGTTACGAAATTATGTGGATGACCCGAACCACGTTATTGAGTTAGAACCAGACGAAATAGCCGAAGATTTAACGTACGAGGAGGTACCTGTCAAGATTTTGGATAAGAAGGAACATATCCTACGCACAAAGGTCATACCGCAAGTTAAGGTTTTGTGGAGGAACCATGTTATTGAAGAAAAGACCTGGGAGTTGGAAACAGAAATGAAAGCGAGGTATCCTCACCTTTTCGAAACACCAGGTACGTATGTCAATTTCGTTCTTCGAGAACGAAATTTCACAAGGAGGGGAGGTTGTAAGACCCCGAATTTTTTTTAATAAAATAGAATTTCCTTTATTTATTATTTTGAAATAGTAAGGGTTTATTTGATTAATGTGGTTAGTTATGGGTAAAATGCGCAAATATTTTTAAATAAGCAAGTGGTTATAAAATATTCATTATTGTCAGAGAATATTCGTTTGGTCGTGGAATATTCTTGCTGTTGAGAAATATTCGTACGACGGCACAACCTTTTGTGGGCCCCATAATGGAAAGTGATTGGATGAAGAAAACGACAAGTATAAGTTGTTTATAAATAACGGCGTAGTTGTTACCGTTAATACTGTTGGAATACCTAGTGGTTAAAACACAGTAATACGCGTTGTTGCACAGTAGCACACGGTATTGCACCAATTATTGATTCTTACGTAAGAAGACACTACTCAATAATTGTTACAATAATTACTGTTCAATATTTTATTTTATTGATTTAATAATTGTTGAGTTAATATTTTATATTACTGTTATTTCAATAATTGTCACTACATAGTATTTTTTATTATCGGAGCAATAATTCATATTATCTGAATAATATTATTAGATAACATTATTAACAATATCTAAAAAGTTCTGTCTAAGGAGAGGTTTGGTCACCTAATTGCGCGCCAGTAAGGAGAGATCCTTATTGGAAAACCCCCTCTTTCCTGGGAACTACCTAATTGTCAGCATTATAATTCTGTAATATTATTTGTGAATAATTAATAATTGATAAGGAAAATATTCATTTTATGGAGAAAATTTTAAAGTGACAATTGTTGAAAAATTGATATTTTATTTTTTTGATAAAATAATTCATTTAAATATATTATTATATTTTAATAATATAATAATAGTGATATTTTTACAATGAATATGGGATATATGAATATATGAGGAGGAATAGTATTTTTATTACTAAAAATATTTAAAACATGTTTTTCATGTTTGTGGACCCCATTTCTTGACTGAAATTTAATTATAGCATGTAAAATCTCCCGTTTGTGGATTTCGGTCAATTTTTATTTAGAATTTGAAAAACTTTTCTTCTGTAAAGTTGTAGAGAATGGAATTTCCTATGAAAAAGATATGAGATTTGAATTTTTCTGATAAAAGGACTATTTATTATGAATTATTGAAGTTTCGAAGTTTCGGAATAATTGATTTTTGGAAGTTTTAAATATTTATATTATGAAAAACGTTTTTGGTGAGTTGGCACATGTGTGGCTGATGTTTTGGATCAGTGGAGGTGTGCATAGGAATTTATAATATATATATTAATATTTTATTAAATTTTCTGCTTTGGTGTTCTAAGCATTTTCTTATAAATAGGGTGCTTAGGTTAGAATTAAAAATCACACCAGAAACTGAAGTTTTTTTCTCTCTATATTATCAAGCGTATTTTTGTGAGAATTTTGATACCTTGAGTGTTGTTATACGGAGCAAGTTCTTTCAGTACTATATCCAGTATTCCAGTCAGAAGTACTGTCTTTTTGAGGTAAGAGATGTTATTTTTTTTTAAAAAATGATATTATTTCTTTCAATATCATTATACCGGAATATTGGTAAGATTTTTCTTGTAAAATTCTTATCTTTTCATGTCGGGGTTACTATTTATGAGTTACTATTCACGAGTTACTATTCACGAGTACTATTCACGATGTATGATAATTTTTCTTGTGGACTTTCTACCTTTTAGTGTCGGAGTTACTATTCACGTATACAGTACTATTCCCGTATACGGCACTATTCACAAATACGACACTATTCACAGAAAAATTAAATTTTCTTTTCTGTGTCCAAGATTGTCTGTTATGGTTCCTATCTTTGATTGGATCTATGTTTTGATCTTCATTTTTGAATTTTACTGCACAATAGTTTATTATGGAGTATTTTTGAACATGGATAAACCGAAGTACGAATCCTTAATATTTATTCTTTTGTCTCATTGGATTCGTTTATTTTAAAATATATTTTTCATCATCCTCAGTCCTAAATGATGATATTACTGAATATCTTTGACCTGTAGTGCAAAGATGAATGATTAAATGATGAGTATCTTTGGCCCGTAGTGCAAAGATGAACATGTGTTGAGATGAACATGACCAACTGGTGATACAAATGAATATCTTTGGTCCGTAGTGCAAAGATGAATATTTGATTCAAGATATATATTGATTGATGTTATAGGGATAAAATATCGATGATGGACTTTTAAATTCATAGATGATAGTAGATTTCATTCTCTACTTAACTCTTCTAATGAATTATTGTTTCCACTACAGTTGTTGATCAAATACTTGTTGTCTATTATATTCTATCAGATTTTTTCCTGTTGAAGACTAAGGATAATTTGGTATACATTATCTTAGTCATAATATTCTTTACTGGGCTAGTTGAGCTCACCCTTTTCCTTTTTGTTCCATTTTTCTTCTCAGGAGACGAGAATGTAGCGAGTACTAGTCGGGGTATGGACTGATGGTTCTAGAAAGATGTTTTAGTAGTCCTCACCATTTTTGTTAAATAAAGTATCAATAATTGTAATGAGGACTCTATTTGAGTTTGAATACTGTCTAGATGATAATATTTGTATTTAAACTCACAGTATATGTGTTGTCGTATTTTGCACGATAATTGTAATAATAAAGTTGTAGTTATTTTTTGTACCATGTATTTGGCGACTCAGAATGGGTTGGGTGGAATGAACCTATTTTTGGGGCATCACAGTTCGACCTTATCTCCTCATAGTTTGAACGGTTGAGCAATTGTTTAGTTCTTCTGAGCTCCTCAAGAGCTAGTGAATTCTGGTAGGACTGCGATCATCGAGTCTGCTCCTACGATCGTTGAGATTGCACCACGATCGTTGAGTTTGCTTCAAACTCTACTCTATGATCGTTGACTATCTTGGTCCTTGAGATGAACTTGACTAAGTAATCCTTCTGGGTTAAGGTAGCTCAGGAAGGGCCAACCTCTTAGAGTGAACTAAGGGTTAGGTTTGTCCCTGAGGTGCTTTCCAGATGAAATACTTTAGAAGTGATTTGAACTGATATCTCATTTGACCTTTTCTGGTGGGGAGGTCCTCTACCAACTTTAGACAATTGCATTTGCTGAAATCGTGGTGTCTTCCCACTCTTACACTACGATCAGATGTTTGATCGTAGGCATTCCACGATTTTGAGTTGGGTGGCTGATAGGTTATCAGTAGTACGTTTTGAGACGTTCCTCCTGACTATGGATCTTCATTTGGTTCATCAGCCACAAAATTTTGGGACTTTGTAGCTGGTATATTTCTTTATAGTATATGATGAGTGAGTTTTATACTCATAATTGAGTGCGTTTGAGCTTAACCTTTTGGTTGATTTTAAGTGTTTGTGTCTATTCATGAATGTTTTATGTTGTTTTGTAGAAATTGGGACAAAAGTTACTTGGATCGACGTTTGGGGTGGCTAGATTCGCGTTTTCGGCTTGACATTTACACAGTAGTCACTTCAGCCAATTTCAGTATTTCTCCGGACCTTATTTTGAAAAACTTAAAGAATGAAAGTTGTAGATCTACGTCTCCTCTTTTCGGAACATCTTGAATCATCGAAATCGGAGTTCGGACGAAGAAGTTATGGCTATTTTCCCGAAGGACATTGGAGTAGAAAATTTCCAGAATTGTTCCAGCGTCGGAGCGCCAAAATCAAGCTCATTTACAGCGTCGGGGTGCTAGGGAGCAGTGTTCCAGTGCCATGCCCAGCGTCGGAGTGCTGGGGAAGGGATTGGTGAGGCTTGGACGCGTTTTGAGGTGAATTTTGACACTTTTCTAACTCCAAATAGGATTGAGTTTGTTCCTAACCTAAAAATTAGACTTGTAATAAATACATGATGGGAAGCGTAGAATAAGGGAGATTACATAGATTAGATTAGAGATACACTCCATTAGATTAGACATTAACCCTAGTTCTTATTAGTTTTCGAGATTGAAGCAACTTGGAAATCATTGAAGATCAAGAGCAGAAGCAAGAGGGGAGCATCAGATTTGCTGACAACAGATTCTATTCTTTTCTCTTATCATACTTTTATCTTTTAATGTCTATTCAGTTGTGGATTCTTGGTTTTAATTTATTAATTAAGAACTAACTCTTTTATTAAGATTTCAATTGAACCTTTTATGTCTATAAATTAGTTATTTGATTTATTCCAATTATTTATGTCAAAGTGAATTGTTTATCTTGTCTTGAGCTTATTGATTAATTATATGATCAGTAATTACCTTGTTACTCTAGAAGGAATTGAAAGAGGAATTCTAGGGTTAGAACTGGGCATGATAACATGTGACTTAATTATTTGCATGGTGAATAATTAGGTTTGTGAATTGAATGGAAATATCTGTTCACCGCATGTAATACATAAGGAATTGGAATTGAAAGAGTTTAATTCAATTATTTTGCATAGGAATATAACAAGATTAATCTGGATTTAATAGAAGTCAATTGATCACTTGGAAAAGGACTTTTGGCATTTGAGAATTCCTGTTAACAATTCAGTAGGCATAATAATTGGGATAATTGGATAATTGGTTTGTAGTTCATAATTGGTGATATTGAAGTCTTAATATTTATTTATCTGAATTCAGTCATAAAGCAATTCAGTTTAATTAGTTAATTTAGTTTTTTAAATTAAAAAAATCACGATTTGAGATTGTTTAAATAAAATTAGTTTGGTTAAGAATTAGTACTTGGTGATTTTTATTAAATAATTCCTCGTGGAAACGATACTCTACTTTCACTTTATTACTTGTTGACCATGTATACTTGCACGTATTCATTGATTGCAAAATTGACCAACAAATTTTTGGCGCCGCTACCGGGGAATTAATTTAATAATTATTTACCAATATTAATCTCAATCAAATTAGTGTTAATTTAAATATTTTTATTAATTCTCTTTCAATTTTTTTTCTTTCTCTCTTTTTAGGTACCATGTATGACTTTGCGTATCAATGGCCATACACGAACATGACTCGACCAATGGAAACATGGAGTCCACCATCCACACCGCAAGTAGCAATGGTTTGTGAGTTATGTGCTGGGAGTCATGCTACAGATCAATGTGCCATCAATTCGGAATCAGCTCAGTTCATAGGGAGCTATAATCGATCTACCCAACCGTATCCGAATCAAAATGCATATAATCCAGGTTAGAGAAATCACCCGGGATTTCCATGGAGTAACAATCAAGCTCAAGCACCTAGACAGCAAAACACTGCCGGATTTCAAAATCAGACTCAACAGCAGCCAGAGAGTAAAACAAGTTGGGAAGAAGCTTTGGAAAAATTCATTTCAGCTACTGACAAAAGGATCGGTGAACGAGAAAAGTTATTGAATCAAGTAGATATGAATGTGAAAAGCCAAGGTGCGTCGATAAAAAATCTGAAAAATCAATTGGGGCAGATAGCACGTGCTTTGAATAACTGTCCACATGGAACACTCCCTAGTGATACAGAGATAAATCTGGGCAGAGATGATCATTGCAAGGTTGTGACTTTACGTAGAGGAAAAGAATTGCAAGAGACTCTCAAGGACACAGAAAAAATGGACAATGCAACAAAGGAACAACTAATCAATGCCTCGAACATTTGTCCTCAATACACTTGGCTCTATGACATGGATTCCGAGATCGATGGAGAGCCCGAACAAAATCTGCAACTAGATGAGCCACAAGATGTTGAAAGAGAGGAAATAATTGGGAACCAAGAAAAGGAGATCGACGAAGAGTTAACTGTAAGATTCAACGAAGATGAGCTGATTTCATTAGTATCCCATATGCCTCCTCCACTAAAGTTCAAGAATCTGGGTAGTTTTGCAAAATCATGCCCAATTGGCAGTCATGTCGTAGGCAAAGCTCTATGTGACATAAGAGCTAGTACAACTGTGGAGTCATGGTGGGTTGAAAAGGAGAAGATAGAGGAAGATCCCATTGTGTTTACTAAGCTTCAATGCCCCAATTTGATCATAGACATAATGGAGAAAACACCTAGTTTTTGGACGTTCTTAATGGGGAACATATATACAAAGAGCTTGCTAGGTGACTTTCATTCAAGGGTCATTACTAATGGGAACCTCCCAAAAGAGACATTGTTTCTGATGGATGGAGGGTTTCTTAATTTTCGTAGGGGAATTGAATAGAGAATTGAAGAAGTCAGGCTGAGACTATAAAATAAGCGCTTATTGGGAGGCAACCCAAGTTTAATTTTTAATTTTTAGTTTTTATTAGGTTTTATATTAGTAGTTTTAAATTTGCATTTATTTAGAATTTAATAAAATCGCCTCTATCATGGTTTACAGGTTATTCAAGTCAAATTCAAGTGTGGTGCCCAATTTGTTCCATGTGCCTAGCCTATTCTCCAAACTTAGCGGACAAGGAGGAAGATTGCTATATTTTCAGGGAAGTCCTCTGCTTTACTTTTTTCTATTTCAGCAATTGAGGACAATGTCTAGTTTAAGTTTGGGGGCATTTTAGTGTCGTATTGCATATAGTTAGTTATCTGCATAGTAGTTCATTTTTTATGTGTTAGCGTCGCTTTTTTTTAGGTTACAAATAATACATGGTAGTTATTTGCATATTCATATATGTGTTGCATTAGTATGTGTTCATGTAGTATAATTGCATTTTTTTTTTGCATGAATCTGTGTGATCGGTTGGTGTGGTCTTAGCTCGGCCTATGATAAGATTGGTTTTGCATGTTAACTTGAACAGTGTTGATAATTGATGATGAGTTCTAATTTTAAACATGAAGAAAATCTGAGCTTATCTGAAACTTATGTAACCGGTTAGCACTTAAAGTTTAACTGTTTTAATCTACTTGGTTCAAGGGTTTCATAATTTGTTTATGAGGGAAAATCTTGATTAAAATTTAAGAAAATTAGTGAAATGGCGGTAAAGGTTGGAATGACGTAAAAGCTTGAGTTTGGGGGAATCTATGGGGTATATATATACAAAATGAAAAAAAAGAAAATGAAAAAAGAAATGATGAAAAGAAAAAAAATAGAAAATCCAAATAAAGAAAAAAAGAGAGAATAAACATCGTGGCATGCTTGTCTAGTTTTGTGGCCTTTGCTACTTGAGTAAGTAAGCCCGAGGGGATTGTCTTTACACCTAGCGCCCTAAGGTCTTAATGCCTTGGGAGTCGTTGGTCGAAAGTTCGTTAAGGTAGCACTGAAAAGCCTATGAGAATAAGACATTGCACAGCCATGAGAAAAATAAAAAAAATTGAATAAAACACGAGAAAGAGCAAAAATGCCCTCGTGGTTGAATAAAAGTATAAATAAATCTTATATTTATCCTTAAACTTGGTAATTGCTTAGTTTTAACTGGAGTTGTCATGTTCACAAAAGTAATTGAATTAAAACTGAAATTTTCCTTCTAAGAAGTTTGTTATGTGATTATCTTGAACTGTGGTTGGTTAGAATGGTTGACAAGAACACACACACAACATGGGTGATGACTGGTTTGGATTGACTAATTGGTTAGAGTTATGAATTTTGACTTGATTGGATATATTATTTGAGTATCAATGGTATCTTTGAGGCCTGTTGCTATATATCATACTAATTTATTACTGGGTTTGTAGGTATATTAGGAAGTAGATCATGCATATGCATTCATGTAGTTGAGTTCGGTTATTTATTTTTAGTTCTTTTGTATTTTTGCTTGAGGACAAGCAAATGTTTAAGTTTGGGGGTATTTGATTAGTGAGTTTTATACTCATAATTGAGTGTGTTTGAGCTTAATCTTTTGATTTTAAGTGTTTGTGTCTATTCATGTATGTTTTATATTGTTTTGTAGAAATTGGGACAAAAGTTACTTGGATCGACGTTTGGGGTGGCTAGATTCGCGTTTTCGGCTTGGCATTTACACAGCAGTCACTTCAGAGTCAATTTCAATATTGCTCCGAACCTTATTTCGAACAACCTAAAGAATGAAAGTTGTAGATCTACGTCTCCTCTTTCCGGAACATCTTGAATCATCGAAATCGGAGTTCGGACGAAGAAGTTATGACCATTTTCCCAAAGGACGTCGGAGTAGAAAATTTCCAGAATTGTTCCAGCGCCGGGGCACCCAAATCAAGCTCATTTACAGTGCCGGGGCTCTAGGGAGCAGTGTACCAGCGCCATGCCCAGCGCCGGGGCGCTGGGAAAGGGATTGGTGAGACTTGGACGCATTTTGGGGCGAATTTTGACACTTTTCTAACTCCAAATAGGATTGGGTTTGTTCCTAACCTAAAAATTAGAGTTATAACCTATAAATACATGATGGGAGGCGTAGAATAAGGGAGATTACATAGATTAGATTAGAGATACACTCCATTAGATTAGACATTAACCCTAGTTCTTATTAATTTTGGAGATTGAAGCAACTTGAAGATCAATGAAGATCAAGAGCAGGAGCAAGAGGGGAGTATTAGATTTGCTAACAACAGATTCTATTCTTTTCTCTTATCATACTTTTATCTTTTAATGTCTATTCAGTTATGGATTCATGGTTTTAATTCATTAATTATGAACTAACTCTTTTATTAATATTTCAATTGAACCTTTTATGTCTATAAATTAGTTATTTGATTTATTTCAATTATTTATGTCAAAGTAAATTGTTTATTTTGTCTTGAGCTTATTGATTAATTATCTGATCAGTAATTACCTTGCTACTCTAGAAGGAATTGAAAGAGGAATTCTAGGGTTAGAACTGGGCATGATAACATGTGACTTAATTATTTGCATGGTGAATAATAAGGTTTGTGAATGGAATAGAAATATCTGTTCACCGCATGTAACACATAAGGAATTGGAATTGAAAGAGTTTAATTCAATTGTTTTATATAGGAATATAGCAAGATTAATCTGGATTAAATAGAAGTCAATTGATCACTTGGAAAAGGACTTTTGGCATTTAAGAATTCCTGTTAACAATTCAGTAGGCATAATAATTGGGATAATTGGTTTATAGTTCATAATTGGAGATATTGAAGTCTTAATCTTTATTTATCTGAATTCAGTCATAAAGCAATTCAGTTTAATTAGTTAATTTAGTTTTCTTAATTAGAAAAATCACGATTTGAGATTGTTTAAATAAAATCAGTTTGGTTAAGAATTAGTACTTAGTGATTTTTATTAAATAATTCCTCGTGGGAACGATACTCTATTTTCACTTTATTACTTATTGACCGTGTATACTTGCACGTATTCATTGATTGTGAAATCGACCAACAGTATATCTCAGTGCTGTTGGTCCTTAACAAATCACTGCTCCCCCATGGTTGATGTTGTCTTCTAAGAGGGATGTGATTTCCTTTTCTTTAGGTGTATGAGAGGGCAGCCTTGGATATCTCTTTATGACTGAAATCACCATTATCAATTGAACCTCCTTATATCGTAGGCATAGATATCTTCAGGACAAATCACTCTACGATCATTTGACAGCACTACGCACGTAGTCTTCTTTGACACGCTGTGCTTGCTGAGTTCTGCTTCCATAATGAGTTCCTTATGATTGATGCTCGATGATCCTCTGATATGAACTTTCTTGAGGATTCTTCTCATATAGCATGCTTTGCCTGATTTGAGCATATAAGACCCTTTTCATCTTTGGTTGAATGGCCTGCTTCCATATATAGATTAGGAACCATGTGAGCTTCATTCAGGTTAGCTTAGCGGGTCTTCAAGGACAGGCTTTGACATAGGAATTTTATCAGAATCATTTCTGAGCAGTCTTAAGCCTTCTGCTGGTTGATTCTTCTTGACTGAAGTCTTCTGCTTTAGCATTCCTTAGTGTGGTCAGATAGACCAAGTACCTGCAGGTTATAAATTTTTATTTTTGGTACCCATGGTTAAATGGGTCCTGCTAGGTTAGTTTTCTAAACCCTTGTTCCTCATGTATTTGGATAATCATCATATTTGACACCAACAGTCATATTCATGCATGTAACTAATTTAGATAATATATTTTGAGATGCATGATGGTGAGTATGTGTGAGATTTGCTATTTTTAATAAAATACCTTTTTTTAATGGTTTCATCATTTGCTAGGTTATGTTCACAGGGTTTAAATATTCACAGAGTGAGAATCAACTCTACGATTTATTTGTATCTGGTTGATTCATGGAGGTGGTCAGTTTTTACGAATCTTCAAGATGCTTTTGTAGAACTGATCATACTCCGTGTGTTATTAAACACTTAGAACATAGGTTGTACATATATATTAACCCATCAGCAAAGATTACTTCACATAAAATTAATTTAGCCTGTGATGCACTTATAACCCATTTCAGATTTCCTTCAAGATGTCATCTTCAACCTAAAACTTGGATGGAGAGAAGGTTTATAAACATTTGAATTTTCAACCTCAGTGTACTTTCTCTCTTCACCTTTTTAGGTAGATTATGATTCCTTGAAATAATACTGTTATAGTTCATAAGGAGGTGAAACATGATATACACAATTATATTAGTGAGGAACCAAACCTTTTTACTGTCAGTTCCTTAACAGTCATTTAGCTTAGATATATTGAGGTTAGGCATTGATGTGCATAGTTTCTCATTTGCTTCTGACAACTTGTAGCTTCAGTTGACCTTTACTCAGTCAGTCGTGGTCTTGAAGATGTAAGCTAGGAGAATCTTAGCATCTTTAGTTCTCTGACATCTTTGAGTTCACAAGGTTTACATCCAGCTGCTGGTTGGCCAGACACATGTTTGAGAAGATCTTCTTTCTTCTCTAGATAAGCATTCCTTAGCATGTATGGCCTTTGCATCTTTTTAGGCTGGTGGATGTTTGATGCTTTTTTGTTGATGTCTCTTGAGCTTCCTAGCCTTGTCTTCAGACTTCAAGATTGACTGTGGGCAGGGACTGGTCTTATTGATATGGCAATCAAGAACATGGACCAATCTGAGCAACTTCAGGTGTATATACACATTTACCTGTACACAATATTTCTGACGTGTGAGCTCATCTGCATATAACAAGTGACTTACTACTAAACTAAATTTAGAACAATGTTTATGCCTAGGACCAGACTCAAAGCGATTAGCTTTTGAATAGCATGAGAACCTGCTCTGATACCAATTGTTAGTTCCCAGTAGGCACAATAGATCTAGAAGGGGGGGTTGAATAGATCCTTTTATTTTAAATACCTTTCTCGTTTATTTTGTATTGCTAATGAATTAACCTATGACAAACATAAGAATCTTTTCAAGCACAACAGAATAAGTAAAAGATCCCCTTCATTGATATATACGTAATCATACATACATTGTTCTTAGAGTTAGTTCAGTTGTAAGCAGTTAAAACATACATGACAGTTATATTAGTTAAGTACATAATGTAAATGACATAAGGTAAAAGACACAAGGGGTTTTAAGTGGTTCAGAGAATCAAGCTCCTAATCCCCTCTTCTGCTTTCAACTAGCAGGATTTTCACTAAGGAAGGACAGCATCCTAAATCACTAAGATTCTTTCAAGGCCAGCAGCCTTGGGACTTCAGTTCACTAAGAACTCTTCAAGGCCAGTAGCCTTGGAACTTTTCTAGTTCCCTAGGAACTCTTCAAGCCCAACAATAGGCTTGGAAATTCATTTAGTCCCTCCGGACAAGGATTCCTCAGGCCCTGACTTCTTGTTGTTGAGTTGTTTGTTTGTTTGTTGGAGTTGGTGCTGAGCTGCTAAGATGTCTTTATGCTCTCAACATCTTCTGTACTTAGCAGCTTGGCATGATCATCTTTGAAGTGCAGTAAAGTGTTGCATGATGCTCAGCTTCTTCAGTTACTCAACCACTTCTGATGATTCCTTGATGAACTGCCTTGAAGATCGTTCCTCTTGATACTTGATGGCTGCACATGATGAGTTTCTAAGATGACTGTAAGCTCTTCTGCTAGGTACTTAGAAACTTTCTTATGCTTTCCACCGTGATAGCGTTGGTGATCTTCTTTCTTGATACTTGATGCCTTCTCATGATGGACTTGCCAAGATGACTGTAAGCTTTTCTCTTTGGTACTTGGAGTCTTCCTGTGATGGACATCAAGATGACATTGATGCTCTTCTTTCTCTCGGTAGTTCAGAACACTCTTCTTGTAGTAGAACTCTCACTTCTACATTGTAAAACTCTAACTTTTACTTCTTTCTTCTTCTATCTCTAAGTGTTCTTGGTGGATCGTAGAGTGAGCCTTCGGACTCATTATCTCATGTGGTTTATATCAGTCCACCTTTACTCAAAACTCGGCAACTCCAGCAACCTTTGATCTTTGAAGTTCTAGCTGATTTATACTCCTTTGCAATCTTCCCGTTGAAATGTAGCCGTTAGGAGTTATTCAAATCTCTTCACAGATCTCGAGTTGTTTGGTGCTGACTGTTGATGTGACATGTCATGACTTTCTGACACTGCAGTCTATTATTTTACCTACCCCATTAGAGATGTCACTTTTATGTCTTGGGTAGGTCGAAGACTTTATTTCCTCCTTCTGATTTCTCGATCAGAGGTTGTCCTTTTGCATCGATGCTCTCAATAAGCTTTTGTTCAAATATCAACCTTCAGATTGAACCGTTGCCAATGCTTCAATCTTTAGCTGTTCAAACTCTATGATTCTGATGCATGTCTTCTTGGACCTGATCGTAGTGTCTTGTTGACTAGTAGAGACAACACTATGACCTTGAAGAGTTTAGATTGAATCTTTAAAGTACAACACCTCTTCCTTCTCTTGTGCAGTGCTTTAACCTTCTGTTTGCCTCAACAGCTCTCAGATACTAATGGCTTGACTTCTTTGTTCTGGCTCCTTCTGAATAGCAAGACACTTCATATTTGTGGCGTGTCCAGCCCACTTTCTTCTTGTGATATCCCGTTCACTTATCATCAATGGACTAACCCAATGCTTAATCACTTTAGCCTTGTTCTTCAGAGGTTGACCAGTATCTCTGTGTATACTCCATCAGTTATTTCTTTGTTTGGCAAACACTACGATCCTGGTTGCTTCCAAGATCGTTGTCTTCTATCTGCTTGGCAGCTACTGCACTTGCTGACTTTCCTTAGTCAGTTACTGAAGTCTTCTTCTGATCTCCTTGTGTAAGACTTCATCTCGAATGGCTTCACAACTCAATCTTGATGCTGATTGGGGTGGTGCTTAGATTTTCTGTTAGCTTGCATGCCATTCGTTGAGTGTTTTATAGTTTCCTTCAGGTGGGATGTATCTATACAGTGCCAACCAGAGGCTTCATTCCTTTGGATATTTTGGGAGTGCTCATTCGTTGAGAATCGTATTTGCTCTACGTTATGCCTTAGCATTGTGAGCACATATGTTGAGGTCTTAGTTCTGCACTCTACGATTCAGCTTTGGCTGCGCAGACACTACGACTCCTAGATCAGATCTTGACACTCTACGATTTCTATAGTTGTGCTTGTTGTCTTCATCTGATCTTGCTCGACTACGATCTCTGCCTCTGGTATGATCAGCAGACTCTACGACTCTAAGTGTAGTCTACGATTCTTGACTTGGCTTCGGCAGATACTCGGCCGACTCGTAGGCAGGCTATCTGTACGATTCTGAACATGACTTCTTCAGGAGACTACGACCCTGAGGAAGTTCTCCTCAACACACTACGATCCTTTCCCCGTCTCTCCTGGCAGTCTACGAACTCCGAGATCTACTATCTTGCAGACTACGATTCTGCCTCGATAGCTCTCGAGTTTTTCTTGACTCTCCTGGCAGACTACGATTTCTGGTGCAGTGCTCAACGATCAGACAAGCCTAACTATTACATCATAAGATCAACCTAACATGCTTGATCTTTCTATATTTGTAGTCCTTGTATATCATTTCTTTTTAGGGACTTTACAAAGCTGTTTTGCTTATGTAGGATCAACCTAACATATTTGTTCAATTCATTCTAAGTCCTTGTACATATGTTTCTATTGTCTATTAAAGGACTTTATAGCTTTTTTTAATGCAATCATACTTAATATTCATTCATATATATCATAGTCAAATCATAAGTAAATAGGAATAACATTCACATGCATATTTCTGACACTTTTGGGTGAACCCTTTCGCCACAAGACGAGTCTTATACTTGTCGATTAATCCATCTGTCTTTTCTTTAATTTTGACCCATTTTTTTCCAATGGTCTTATGACCAGGCAATAGATTATGACCAGGCAATAGATCAACCAACTCCCAAACATGATTCTTTCCCATAGAACCAATTTCATCCTTCATAACATCTATCCATTCATTATGAACATGTGAAGTGAGAGATCCCTTATATGTAGCAGACTAATTATCATCTTTTAGAGTGCACATAAGGGCCTCTCTTTCAAGCACAAGAAGAGATCCATCTTTTATTTTGAAAAAATTTCGAGGTACTTTTACACGTTTGCTTCGACGTGGCTCAAGATTTTGTGAATCAGGTGGTGCCCCGTTAGGCGGTAGATCACTCCCAGCATCCTTAGCAACAAAACGATGAGAATCAAATTCCCTTCTTTCGCTAAGGGATGATAAAATGTCTCCCACTTATTTGGTCAACTCATATAGCTCAAAATCCTTTCTCGTGTTACCCCTACTTGGAAACTCATTCTCTATGAATTCCACATCTTGTGATTCAATATCAGTCATTACTCCATCGGGTTATTCGCATATCATCACAAAACCCTTAGAGTGTTACCTTATAAAGATACCCTTCCTTCCTTTAGAGTCTAACTTCCCAAGTAATTGGGAAGGAATACGGACATATGCTGCGGACCCCCATGGTCTTAAATGATCTAGGGTTGGTTTTTTGCCTTTCCAAGACTCATATGGTGTAGAGGTAATTGACTTAATAGGCACACGATTAAGGATGTAGGCTGCATTCATTAGTGCATCTCCCCAAAAATTAATTGAAAGATCAGCTTGCGTCATCATCGACCTAACCATCTTTAATAGCGTATGATTCCTTCTTTCAGCAACACCATTTTTTTGCGGCGTGCCATGAATCGTTAGTTGTCTGATGATACATTTTTCTTCACTGAGTTCTTTAAATTGCTCAGATAAATATATATTTGCATCTACAATCGGTCCTAAGAACCTTTATGGATCTATCCCTTTGTTTCTCAACTTTAGTAATGAAACGATTAAAGCAATCTAATGCTTCTGACTTATGAGAAATCAAATAGACATATCTATATCGCGAATAATCATATATAAAAGTGATGAAGTAGTTACCACCATGTCATGCTCTAACATTCATTGGACCACAAATGTCAGAATGAACTAGCTCTAAAGGATTAGTGGCCCTTACTACCTTCGCAAATGGTTTTCTTTTTGCTTTCCCTACTAAACAAGGTTCACATACTAGTACGTCAACTTTAGCGAGTGAGCTTAAAAGGTCTTCTCAAGTTAGCCTAGTCATCATATCTTGGCCAATATGACCTAATCTAGCATGCCATTTCAATAATTCATTAACAGTATCATCATGAGAAGCAATATAAGAAAAACGGGATTCACCTTTATTCAAAACATAAAAACCATCCGATAAAGTACTATGTCCTACAAAATCATTATGAAAACAAATAGATACGCTACTACTGTCGAAGGAAAAAGAATACCTTACTCTAACTAAAGCTACAACTGATATTAAGTTCTGTCAAATTCTTAATACATAAAGTGTGTCCTTAAGGATTAGTGTGCGGCTATTTCGTAAAGTAAGTTGATAAGTGCCAAAACCAAGCACTTGCTCCTCTGAATTATTCCTCATGAATAAACTTTGACTCCCTTTAAAAACTCGTTAGTACTCAGTGAATCCCTTCCTATCGCGAGTTACACACTTGGTTGCTCCTGTGTCAATAATCCACGAAGGATCAGTTTGAGCAAGAAAAACATGCGAACACACAAAGTATTCATCGTAATGAAGAAATTTAAATTGTACCTTTCTCTGCTCAATGTATTCAAGAGCAAAATGTCCAACCTTCTGACAGTTATAATAAGTCATCTTCTTTTTTCCTCCTCTTTTGCCCCTATAGTGGTTAGCATTACCCTTCTATTTTGGTTTGTTAGCCTTAACCTGATCGTTAGCATTAGCTTGTCTCTGGCGCTTGCCTTTTTCAATGCGCGTACCAACTTTAGCCATGAATACAAAGATGCCATCTTTAGGACCACGACACTCATATTCAAGTTCAAGATGCCTTTTGAGATCAAAAAGATTTTTGATATAGTTATCGCGAAAGGCTCCCACGCATCAGGTAAAGACCTAAGCATAACTTAAATTTGTTGCTCTTCAGTAAGGGTTGTGCCAGCTGCACTAAGCTCGTGGATAATAGCTGACATTACTCGAAGGTGCTCCATAATAGTTTGTTTGGGATCCTTCTTGTAACGGTCCAGATTATAATTAAGCTCGTGCAACCTAGTAGCAGTAGTCCCACCATAAGACTTCTTAAGCATATCCCACATTCTATTGCAGTTTTGCAGGACTCAAATTCTCTAATAAGGTCGTTATGCATTTTTCTTAACATGGTAAAGTGGCACATCGATCCTTCTTGACCCATTCATCGTAGGTTTATTTGTCTCGACGGTGTTGTACAGTGGTGCCCTCCTCAGGCGGTTTCATAGTGGTAGTTAAAGTTTCAAACACATCTAACTCATAAAGAAGATAATGAATTTTCTTCGACCAAAGGTAATAATTTTTATCATCCAATTTTTCACCTTTGTTAAGGTCAGAAATCACATTTTTAGAGTCCATTTAACTACAATAAGGTTGCACGCAATATGAATATTAGCACACATATAATAATTTTGTCATTAAATCCTAAATAATCACAATTATTTAGTTTATAGATAGAAATCGAAAAATCGTTAAGCTCATAATCATCATTCCATGTCATAAGATAAATAATTATGAGTAATTTTATTTTGTATGACAAAAAATCTAAATAATTCATTATAAAAAAAATAAGGACGGGGTTTATGAAATAAAAACCCTCTTGATAATTTAATTGTACTTTGGAAGATAAATTCAATTAATTGAAGAACAAGTGCAAAATTACATTCCCTTACAAGGTTTCGATATAAATACATCAATCCCAAAATTCACTACAAGAAAATGCTCTAACAGTGGCCAACAATATCAACAACTGCACTTCAGGTCGCTGATATGATTAGTAGCAACCGACATTGGCGACCGCCCTTAAATATAGTCGTTAGATTATTTTAGCGACACACCCGATCGCTAATTGGTCGTTGTTTCAATTTTACCGCCTAAAAAGTTGAGTGGAAGTTGGCGCGCTGGTTTTTTTGTGACATCTCACAATCAGCGACCACATTCGGTCACTGATACTTCCACATCATTAAAATTCAGCGACCGCATGCGATCGCAAATGACGATCGCTGATCTTTTTAATGTATCAGGCGCTTTGTTCGACAGTAGCAGAAGAAAAAAAAGAGGGAGCTTAAAAGGGAGAAGAGGGAGAAGGGGGAGAAGGCCACGCCGTCGGACGCCATCGCTGCCACCGCCGCCCATATCACCGTCGCCGTTAGGTACAAATTTCCTTTTTATTTGGGGAAATAATGTTTCAAGTAAATTAATTTTGAATCTAATTATACATGCACTAGTTTGACATATATGAATCTGATTATGTTTGGGTAATATGATTATGATTTTATTAGTACTTGAACTCGATTTGGGTATATGATTTGGTTAATAAGTTTTAAACAGAGTAAAATTATTTTGGTTAAATTGATTTGGGTAAATTGATTTTGAATCTAAATTGATTTTGATTTCTTACTTTGGTAATTGAAAAAAGTTTTATATCTTTGGAATTGTTCATGTAGTTAGAGGCATGTTCTACATCTATATATATATGGTGTTTTCAGATTGTTTGGGGGCAAAATTTGATTGAATGAAAGTTCATCTCCTGAGTGTTAACTCCTAAGAAATTTCCTTTATTTTTATTTTTATGTTTTAAACTTGTTACTATTAGATATACCAATAAATTTCGTTCATAATAAATATGGGATGTTATATTAATTTTTTTTAATGGTTAAGAGATTATGTTTGAGATTGGTGAATTAGAGAATTTTGTTCCCCGGTATCGTCTATTGATCACAACGACGTAATTAAGGTTTCAACACCTACTAAGAGCTATGTAGTAGAACCCTAATTGAAAAGTTAATTAGAGTTTATATTGGACATAGTAACCTGCAAGTTCCCATATTTTCAACTTGTAACATACCCAAATTTTAAGAATTGATTTCCAGATTAGTTAGATACGGGAAATGTTTGACTACATTTACTCCCAACACATTGACTACATTAGTTATCTTTCCCAACACCTATCAAAACAACAAAGTTATTCAATGAAATTAATAAGACTTGCTTTGGTATAATTATAAATTATAATATTAAACTAAAATATAATATCATATTAAATATATTAAAATATAATATAATAAACTAAGTAGCATTACTTAGTATCTCATACTAAATTTAATAACATTTAATATTTGACATATAATATATATTAAATATGATTATATATATAATTAAATTAAAATATAATATCATATAAATATAATATTAATTAAAATAAAATATCATATTAAATATAATGAAATATAATATGATTATATATATAATTAAATTAAAATAAAATATAACTAAGTAGCATTTGTTTAGTTCTACTACTAAATATAATAAAAATAATAGAATATAATTAATGATGTATCCAAGCTATCCAAGCTAGAAACTGTGAAGATTGCAGTTCATTATTTAGATCTATCCATTAAGATTGTTCTATCCAAAGCCTTTATTTATTATACATTTAAACATACTACACGGTTTCCTTCACTTAATCAACTAAATCAAACATTAACTTAAGGTTAATGATATCTCCTCACCTTTTTGTACTCGATTTTAGCCAAACTCGGCGTACGTATAAACTAGAATGGCAGTCATATACTTACAAGTATACTCAAGTCATATGCTTACAAGTATACTTAAATGTTAATCATATGCTTACAAGTATGCTAAAGTCATATGCTGATAATTATGCTTAGAGAGCATGACCATGTTATACATTAATAAGCTCATGTTGTCTGTAGTAGGTACCGTGGTATCTTGGACCTCTATTCAGACCGTAGTTGGATGATATGATGAAAGTCAAGTGCCTAGATAGGTGCTACAGCTGAATTTAGAGCCTGTTGCCAAATATTTTTGGAGTATGTGTATAGTCACTCGGAATGTATGAATGGTCAGAACAAGATAAGATGTCCTTGTTTGAAGTGTAAGAATGTAAATTATATGGACAGAGACGTGGTAAACTATCATTTACTTGTTTCTGGGTTCATAAAAAATAACGAACAATGATGGTGGGCACATGGGCAGGGAAGAGATGGTGGCATCACAAAAGTACACAATCCAGGCAGCAGTACTCATCGTATGAATAAAATGGTTCATAATATTGCAAGGCCGAATTTTGATTGGGAACAAGGCAGAGATAGGAGTGAGCATTTGGTTATTACCTGAACCGAATAAATATTTCAGTTATAACCGAAAATCGAAATTACACTGCTTTGAGTATCCTAACAACTAACCAAAATATATGATAACCAAATAACCGAATTGATTATTCGGTTAATTAGTTAATAACCGAATTTATTAGTTTTCAACTTTGTTTAAATTACCAGCAGTACAATGATAGCAGTCACTCACTCAGCAGCAAATTAAATAAACTAATCAAGTGTCAAGACAACAATAATCAACTAGTTACATATTACAAAAGATTAACAGTAGCAATCAACTACATATTACAAAAACATGAATGATCCTCAGATAAACAGCAACAACAGACAACTGAGCCAACAACAACAACATCAGTGACTACAGGAGCAATCAACAACATGCAGCCAACTGAGCCAAGCCCAAACAGCAACAACCAACAAGTCTAAATCCTACCGCTTGAATGATCCAAACCCAAAAATAGTTCTTGCATTATTTGCCAAACTGCAATGAATAAAAAGAAATAAATTACATCAGTGACTTCACACACTATGTTTTTAGAGCAAGAAAGACATGAGAATGCAATTATGCATGTTAAATTTCTCATCAGTTGCAATTCCACATAATATTTAACAATAAACTGAGTCCAATATCAAAATAATAGTTGATAACTGATTAACCAGAACCAATCATAATAAAAATCAAACCACCAAATATTTTTAAGTACAAAAAAAGAAGTCATTCGTGTGAAGTTGAAAACACACAGGTAACTAATTTATGAGACAAAATGAGTAAAGTTGTTTCAATTGCAATAATGAAGGCGCGCATTAGAACTTGTCAAAGAAAGGGCTATGAAACATCCATGGACTCACGCCTTTCCACACTAGCAGGAAGTTGGTCACCTAAATAAATTCTAAAGTGAAAGATCAAGAAAACAAACTCAATGCAGCAGAGCTATAAGCTTTTATCATATCAGGCAAACACACTATAAGAACAAATAATATACTGGATGCACTACTACTACGTAAAAATTGTACAATGTTGTGCACAAGCTTAGTGATAGTAATATTTTCCCAACGAATTAATCAATGAGCATATAAAATCCTAAAATGTGGAGGCTAAATACAACAAACAAACTCTCTTCAGATGGCAAAGCATACATAACACCAATGAATATATCAGCTCCAAGTTCCCAAGTTTCACGCTATTATGTTCTCTAAAAACCAAGTCAAAATCGAAATGAGATGACAAACGAACATGAGAACAAAGTCAAAATCAAAATGAGATAACAAAACTACAAGTACCAAGTGCCAACTGCCAAGGCTTATTCAAAACTGACACAACATGCATAACAAGTCAAATTTGCAAAACAAGATACACAAAGTTCTCTATTATTTGCTACATGATCGACTGGCTAATGATTTTACAAGCACAAACCCATATATTCCCAAATCATTATTAAAAATTAAATTGCAATAATTAATTGAGAGATGAATTTACCTCATTAATTAAGTTGATTCATGGAAACATTGGCATCATTAGTAGCAAGGCTCAACTCAAAAATTGATGAAAAATGAAATATATAATTAAACACATTACTTTTATAAATTTTTTTATTAGTTCAATAAAATAAAAATAAAAAATAATTATTACCACACACAAATTTATCGCCAAAGACGTTATCTTCCTCCACATCGATATAATTCTTCTTTTTAATCCAATCTTGAGCACATATAAGAGCTTCCACCATATTAGGAGACAATGAACTCCTAAATGAATCAAGCATGGGTCCCCCCGTGCTAAATGCGGACTCCGAAGCAACAGTAGAAATGGGAATAGCCAACACATCACGGGCAATACGTGCAAGGATAGGGAATCTTTCACTATTAACTTTCCACCGCACCAAAATATCGAAAGACTTAGCGGCTTCTTCCACATCTTCACTTAAATATTTGTCCAACTCCGATTTATCTCCAAGTATCACTCCGATCCGACGCTTTTTGAACTTGTCCATAAGCCTATTTGTATTTTGGGATTCTATTGAATTAGAACCTTGGGATGACATGTTACTTAAACTTGATGTGCCACTTTCTTGAGTTGAATATTTTTTTGGACTCATTAAACAAATCTTCCATTGCTTTCTTCACACCATCAACAATCTTTATCCCCATGGCCCTATTACTTGCTTGATATTCTAAATCCCTATCTTCATTATCAATATCAAAATGAAGATCTACTCACATACCCTCCTATGGATCTTCAACTTCAATTTCATCATCTCTATACATTTCGTCTAAACTAAATTGAACAAAACTTAACTTAGACCGAGGATCAAGCACAGCGGGAATATACAACAACATATTCATCTTTGTAACATTTCCCCAATACTTATCATATTTTCTTCTCATTGCCTTGGCCATTTTTTTCAATTCTCTATCATTACTTCTTTCCCACTCACTCAAAATAATATAAGTTTCACTTATTTCATGAAATACATTATTTAATGTGACATAAGATGAGCCCAAAATACGCATAGTGAGATTATAAAAATATTCTAAGAATCTCACAAACAATTTAGTCATATTCCAATTCGAGTCCGTTGGAATATTTTTTCCCCCATCTCTTTTTCAAAGCCACGATCTTCAAATCCAAATCGATCAAAAGCTTCTTTGTACTTTAAGGTTGAACTTAACATCAAGTAAGTAAAGTTCCATCTAGTTGGGCAAACTAGACTTAAGCCTTTCTTGTCTTGAAGACCACAATACTCAATAAAGTCCTTAAATGACTTGACCCTAGTCGGGGATTGCTTTGCATACTTCAGTACATGTCTAACATTCTCAACAGATTTCTCAATTAATTTCAACCCATCATTCACAACAAGATTAATCATTCACTACTGCTATACATCTCATGCGAATGAACTTACCACCCAAGACATTGGTTTTCCAAGATGTACATCTCTCTCTCAAGTAAGCAGTTGTTGTATCATTTGAGCTAGCATTATCTATAGTGAGTGTCATAACTTTAGAAAGTCCCCACTCTTTTAGACAAGACTCAATCATTTCCCCAATGGTCTTCCCCTTATGACTTGTGATGGTTCGAAAATTTAAGATTTTCATATGCAATTTCCAATTTTCATCAATAAAATGGGCAGTAACACACATATAATTCAATCGTTGATTGAAAGTCCAAGAATCAGTAGTGAGGCAAACACGTTCACAATTTTTTCTAAGGATTGTTTTCAGCTTAATTTCTTCATTATCATACAAACGAATGCAATCTCTAGCAAATGTAAAACGTGAAGGCAACTGAAACCTAGGACATGCAGCTTGCATAAGTTGTTTAAAACCATCCTTCTCAACATGTTTGAAATGAAGCTCATTTACAATAAGATGGTAAGTCACGACTGCCCTAATAACTTCTTGGTCAAACCTCCAAGTGATGAGTGTACTCGCACGTGCCCATCCCTCCCCCTCACCCTCTTTAATCCCTACAAGTTGGGGTTGAGCTTTATCCATGTTGTTGGGATTTTTTTTTCAAGTTCTAAAGTGATTTCTTAAAGAAGTGGTGCCATTTGAAGATGAATCAGCAGCTAATTCTTTCCTATAATAAGTACACTTACCTTTGATGACATTACCATCATTATCTTTAATTGGAATGATCCACACCTTGGATCTAGGTGCCGTTCTCTTTCTTTGCAGCTTTACACTTCCTGACTGTCCCGTACTCTTTGTACTTGTCTCTATATTGGGGGTGAGGATGAGGGCTCGTCTATATCATCCACCATTTACAAATCATTTAAAATACTTCTTGACATCATCTGAAAATTTCAAACAAATCAAATTACATTAACAACAAAAGTTTAAAAAGTGTACATCAATCAAAAACTTCAAGCTATAAGTTGAGAAATATTGTACATTTAAAGCTACCAATTTGCGAAAATTTCATAAAAAGAATCCATGCAAAAATGAGGTTCGAGAAGATTTATTAGGTGAAAGATGTTATAACAATTCCAATTTGAATTTGAAATTCTCATATTTTTGTTCAAAAGTCTTTTACACTTTCAAAATAGAAGTTGGTTAAAGAGACCATGGTAAGATATTAAGGCCACAAAAATAAAAGAATTATTGTGGTCGACAATGTGGCTATAAGTCTTTACAACATATATATTGGAGAACACAGAAAGTGAAAACAATCCTTCAACCTACACTTTCAAATTTATAGAAACAGGGGAATGTAAACAGACAGAGAGAGAAGTATGAATTTCTTTATATAAAACTTCAAGTAGCTCAAGATCCCAGAGTTTAGAGAAACAAGGTAAACAATATGTTTTGTTTGTCAAAAACTTTCAATCGACAACATAAATACAGAGAAACAATAAGATTCATGAAGCTAATGGATAGAACAATTCAGAAATAGTAAAACCAAATAATTTAGCCATTTATAGACAAGAATGTCTAAGACTATAAAATATAGCAAATGGAACTACAAATTGATAATACTCCTAGCATGTTTAAACCATAAAAAGAATTTCCATTTTACAGACAAGGCCAACAAAATTTCTAACACTAGATGCAGATCTTATAATCTCATCAACTTTAAATAAAGATACAAGCAAAAATATGAATATCACAGTACTGTTGAATCAAACAAATAAATAACCTCTAAAATATTGATTAGACAGTAGTAAATTAGAACAAAGAACAAAGAACAAGTTAGCCCTATATTAAATTAGACAAATTAAAGACTTTAGAACTCACAATTTAAGGAACAAGAAGTAGTAAAAATAAGATTCCATCCAGGCTCAGAGTCAGAGATGAGGTTCCGTCCAGATTTTGGTCCACCGTTCGGAGGCGCAGTGGAGTCGCGAAGTCTGAAGTACGATTTGGGGACTGGGGTTCTGGCTTTTGGGGTAGGGGCTTAGGTTAGGGCATAAATAGAGATGAGAAATCGAGATCTGATGGATGATCGGATAAGAGTTCGAGATGAGAAATGACCGATGAAGGGTCGACCGGGCAAAGGTGATGAAGCGATGGCCGATGACGATGAGTGAAGGCGATGAGGCGATGACTGTCAAGATCTGGGCTAGTGGGCTGACGAGTGACGCTGAGTAAAGACTAAAGGAGTTGATATTATTATTTTAACTTTTTAAGTTTAAGGCTTTATTCGGTTATTCGGTTAGACCAAATAACTCAAAATTAAAACCTGTATTAACTAACCGTACACCGTAAATAATTTAGGGTATAACCGAATTGTTAAAAATAACCGAATTATCAGAAAATTTTGGTTAAATTATTTTGGTTCAGTTCGGTAATTCAGTTATACCCATTTTTTGCTCAGTCCTAGGCAAAGAACAACCTATGAATTCTGATGCCAAAGCCTTCTTTAAGTTGTTAGACGAGGGTAGCGAGCCATTGTGGCATGGTTGCACCAAACACACTACATTGTCTATAGTGGCGACTTTACTTAACATCAAGGCTGATCACAACATGAGTCATGAGTGTTTTGAGTCGCTCTTGAAGGTCATTAAGAGTTTGTTGCCTGACGGTGAGAAATTACCCGATAACTATTACTATTGTAAGAAAATGGTGAAAAAATTGAGTCTTGCAATCATGATCGGCTCAGGCCTAATAAAGAGGGTGTGACAACAAAAAAATCAAATATACCTTTAAAGATTTTAAGGTATTTTCCAATTACACATCGACTAAAAAGATTGTACATGTCTTTAAGAACAACTGAACATATAAGTTGGCATGCGAAATCTCGAGCTAAAGATGGAAAACTAAACCATTCCGCAGATGGGCAGGCTTGGAAGGATTTCAATTTAGCACATCTTTGGTTTGTATTGGAACCTAGAAATGTGAGGCTTGGATTGTCCACCGACGGTTTCAATCCGGTTGGCCACTCAGTTGTCCCGTACTCATGTTAGTTTGTAATTGTTACTCCGTACAACTTGCCTCCTTGGATGTGTATGAAACAACCATATTAGTTTTTTTTTCACTCGTGATTACTGGTCCTAAGAGTCCTGGAAAGAACTTATATGTTTACTTGAGACCTCTTATAGACAAGTTGAAGGTATTGTGGGAGGATATAGTACAGACTTGGGATGTTTCCACGAAAACAAATTTCAACCTGAGGGTAGCGGTTATGTGGACTATAAGTGACTTTTCGGCTTATGGTATGTTAGTTGGATGGAGTACATATGGGAAGTTGGCTTGTCCGTATTGTATGGAGCATACAAAGTCATTCAATTATCAAAATGTCTAAAGCCTTGTTGGTTTGACTGTCATCATCGTTTCTTGTCGGTAGATCACCCGTTTCGAAGAAATAGAGAACACTTCAGGAAAGGGAAAGTAGAAAATGATATGCCTGCATCGCGATTGTCGGGGATGGAGATGAGAGACCATGTGATGAGATTACCGGTCATCGCATTCAGTAAGATTGATTCCACATACATAATCAATGGGTTTGACAAATCTCATAATTGGGTTTGGAGAAGCATCTTTTGGGAATTGTCTTATTGGTCTACAAATTTAATTCGTCATAATCTAGATGCGATGCATATTGAGAAGAATGTGTTCAATAATGTGTTTAACATCGTGATAAGTGTTACGAGGAAGACGGATGATAAGGCACGGTTGGACATGAAAGATATTTTTAAGCTCCTGAATTAGAACTTTATGAATCTCCTAATGGTAAGATGGTCAAATCGCATGCAAGGTACACATTGTCCAAAAAGCAAGTTGAAGATGTGTTGACATTGGTTAAGTCTCTAAAACTACTAGATGGGTATGCGTCTAACATTATAAGGTGTGTTATAGGTGGGAAATTACAAGGGATGAAGTGTCATGACTGTCATGTGTTCATGGAGAGACTCATGCCTATTGCATTTCAAGATTTGCTTGAAAAACCAATATGGGATGCTTTGACGAATCTAAGTCGGTTCTTTAGAGACTTATGTTCAAAAACATTAAATGAAAAGGGCATGTCCGTACTTGAGAAGAACATCATTGAGATCACGTGTAAGCTTGAAAAAATATTCCCATCTATTTTTTTGACTTCATGGAGCATTTGCAAATCCATTTTCCTTATAAAGCTCGTGTTGGGGGTCCAGTTCAATATAGATGGATGTACCCTTTCGAGAGGGTGATGGATAACCTTAAAAGGAAGGTGAAGAATAGAGCTTATGTTGAGGGGTCGATACGTGAGGCTTACAACTTCGATGAGATATCTACGTTTACTTCAGACTATTTTTCGAACGAATTCTTGACAAAGGCTAATCGAGTCTCGAGACATGATGATGGGGGAAATATTGAGCTAAATGGTCAGCTTTCTGTATTTGTTCTATCGGGTCGCGCTTTTGGAAAAGGGAAGCACATATTCCTCTCTAAGCAAGAATTATATGATGCATATACTTACATTCTTCTCAATTGTGAGGAGATTGACGGATTTGTGAGGTACACATGTAATATAAATCTTTATTCCTCACTTTCTCTTAAAATGTAATGACATACATTTCCAATATGTTAATGTTTATAAAATTGTATAGATCATACGATGTCGAGTTAAAAGCGAAGCATCCCTACATAACTGATAAAGATATTCAAATCAGCCTTGATAAAAAATTTACAGTTTGACTAAAGGATAAAGTAATTTAAGTTACTTAAGCAAGACATATATATACTCCATTAATTTATGACTTCATTTAATGTAATAGAGTTTGTGTAGGATTTTACTGAGGGAACGATTCTGAATAATGTACAAGCCCTAGCTATGGGCCCAGACAAGGACCAAGTCATCCGGAATGGTTACAAAATAAATGGTTGTGAATTTCATACAAAGACATGCTTGCGGTAAAAGAACAATGAACACTGGAGTTTATGTCCAAGGAGATTTTTACAATGAGCTTGGTCATGCCTTTTATCGAGAGTTGGAGGAAATCATAGAGTTATCGTACAAGGACACTTACGGGGGTCAGATTAACTTATTCAAGTGTCATTGGTTTGATTCAGAAAAAGGGCTATGTGTTGACAGACATGGAATCGTCGATATTCACCTCCATAGGTCTGGGTACGCCAATGAACCATTTGTGTTGGCAACTCAAACAATACAAGTATACTACACTCCTAGTCTTGTTAGGAAAATGGATAGACCGCCTGCAGATTGGCAAGTTATAATTCATACTCTTGCGCGCAGTCGTGTAGAAGTAGTAGCCGGGGAGATCTACCAAGAGGAGATACTTCATAGACCTACCATAATAAATGTGGAGGACGACAATGAAGTAATCCAGTTAGAGGGTGGAGATGAACCTAATGAATTGAATCCTGAGTCAATACTTGTGCCAGATGACGTTGATACTGAGGAGGAAGAGTTATTGACTGAAACTGATACTGAATCTGAAGAAGATGATGGTTATGAATCTGCAATACGTATACAAAATGATTCTGACTCAGACATCGATTAAAAAAATAAAATGCATGTTTAGTATTACATGTTCTTTATATCATTGTCATGTTTATGTACTTAACTATTTCATACAATTTCCTATCATTATTTTCATTTCAATTAAAATTCTAATAATATCTTGAAATTCTTATTTGTCTGGCTTTTGAACCAGCGCAGAAAAAACGCAGCTTGGGTAGGGGGCCTAATCAAGTGTCAAAGGCCCCTGCTAATCTGGATGACCAGATTCTCATCCAGATTCGTCCTCCTCCGGATAACATGTACGTTCACATCATTTATATATAATTGTTTTATATTTTCATTATTGTAGATATATACTAATGTAAATTGATTTAAATATTATAATAAATCTATCTTTAATATAAATTGTTGTATATTGTAGTGATTTTATAGATAATAAGATAATTAAGTGCATTGCACAACTATGCTTACAGAACTGGCCTACGCTAGTGATTACGTGGGCTAACACACATATCGCTAACAAGATGCAGTTTGGGCTGAATTTCAGGTATATTTTTTTAATTCTTACATATAATATAATTAATAAACTAATATTGTTTAGTAGTGTTGGATTACATGTTAATAATACCATTTTATTAATATTATTATTTTTATTTTATTTGCAAAAAAGGTATAGGTGGGACGACACGCAGACATCGGTAATACAAAAACTATTTTGGCAAAAGTACTGTGTTGTCCGCACCAAAGATAACTTGAACAAAGAACAACAAAAATCCATACATAATGCATCGATCGACCATCCAGGGCAGGGAGAGGAGTACATGCACAAGCATAGTCCCTGGTGATACACTCAGTCCATATGGGCTGAGATATGTGCCCAATGGAGAGCTGAGAGTTGGGTGAAAAGACGAAAGACTATCGCCACTAACAGAGCCTCAGGTGTACCTAATGGAGAAAAGGCGAAAGGCACCTACAAGGGCGACAGTATATCACAGATGCAACATATTACTGCCAGGGTACGTCTCATTACAGTAAACTTATGAATTGGTTTTATTTTTTTATATGTTTACAGCCATGGTTTACATACTTGGGATGTTTACATAGTAATATGAGAGTATGCTTTGTATAGGAGTCTCAGTCTCAATGTCAACCTATCCATTGGTTGAATGTGTACGTTGTGACGCCCCAAAAAAAAGGAATACATCACCCATTCTGAGTCGCCAAATACATGGTACAGAAATCAAATATAACTTAATTATACAACTGTCGTGCATAATACGACAACACAATAGCTGAGAGTTAACACGAATATTGTCTCATAGATAATATCCAAACTCAAATTCAATTCTCATTACATTTATTATCATACTATTTCCTAGAATAGTGAAGACTACTATGGCAACCATCTCGGACCATCACTCCATTCCTCGACTCGTCCCAACTATATTCTCATTTCCTGAAGAGAACAATGAAAGCAAAGGGGTGAGCTCAACTAATCCAGTAAGAAATATTATGACTAAGATAATGCAGAATAAATTATCGTTAGCCTTCAACAGTGTTAAACTGATAAAATATAATAAACATCAAGTTTAACTGCAGCGGAACAAGCAATCCATTAGAAGAGTCAAGTAGAGCATGATATCTACTATTTTCTATGATTTGAAAAGTTTATCATCAATATTATCATTGAGACTCAGCTTAATAAATAATCCACATCACTAAATTATCCATGCACTACGGGCCAAGGATATTCATTAGTATCACGTCCACGAATTATTCATGCACTACAGGCCAAGGACATTCGTGTAATCACCAATGGTCATGATCATGCTAACAGCTGTCCATTAATGCACTACGGGCCAATGAAAACTTTTACCACATCATTTGTAATATTACAAGTCATGATTATACCGAATAATCCCTGGTCTTAATCATACCAATCAACAGTCCATCTATGCAATACGGGCCAAAGATGACTTTCATCACAATATAAGCATGAGGATGATGACAATGATATAAGAATTCAATTAAATGAAAGCAACGAATAAATTTTAAAAATTTATAATTTAATTTATCCAGAACTTAATAATGTTCAAATTGTCAACATGATACTGCTTTGTGGAGTAAAATTCAAGAATAATATTGTATCAAAAATGATTTGGACGGAAAAAAATTCAATTTTTGTCATGAATAGTATCTCGGATGAATAGTAACCGAGTGAATAGTATTCCGTAAATAGTAATTCAGGAATAGTACCCCGTGAACAGTACATCGACATGAAAAGGTTAAAACTTATCAAGAATGCTCAGAATAATATTTTCATGAAAAGATACTGGATAAAGCGCAAATTTCAAGGATATTATACTAATATCATGGAGTATAGAAGCCAAAACTTAACAAAATGAGTGTAGAATTCAGAATCTGAAACGAAATAATTTTACTTACATACTACAGAGTATGAAAGAAAATATTATTACATACGAATACTGAACAAAAATAATATCCCTTACACCTGTTGAACGAAAATAATATTCCTTACGAATATTAAACGAAGATAATATTCCTTATGAATATTAAACGAATATAATATTTCTTGCGAATATTGAACGAAATAAAATTTCTTACGAATACGAAAAATAATATCGTAAGTAAATATGAAATAAATAATGCCCTTTACCTTAAAAAGAGAGCACTTCTGACTGGTAGGGCGGGAATATTCTTGAAGAAAACTTGTATTATTTTCTACACTCAAAGCTTCCTAAAATACTAAAGAAATACTTTCAATATTATAGAAGAAGAATTCTCTGATTCTGGTGTGATTTTCAATTTTAAACTAAGCATCCTATTTATAGGAGAATGGAAGGAGTATTGTTTAAGAAAATCACGGATGCAACAGTTTTAAAATTCACGGATGCTTTACGAAACATCACGGACGACTGAAATTCCAAGCAATCATCAAGTAAAAAAAACAATAATATATATATATATATATATATATATAAACATGTTACTTTGAAAAAAAACCCCCCCGCATGATAAATTTTTCTACCCCCCATTTCAATTTTCTTCCACACATGGGCCCCATATGTGGCCCCCCACCTATATATATATATATATATATATATATATATATATATATATATATATATGTATACTTAATAACTTTCTACCGATTATTTTGAATAATGGGTAAATGGGGGTCCAAATAATAATCAAAATTTACAACAAATACTTCATAATTTTTTTTTAATATTTTTAACAACATTTATTCATCATTATTATAACTCGCAATATTAACAACCAGATCGTTCTTAGGAAAGAGGGGGCTTTTCGATAATGATTTCTCCCTATTGGCGCGCAATTAGGTGACCAAACTCCTTTCCTCGACAGAACTTTTTAGACATTGTTAATTATGCAAATAATAATATGAATAACTTGTCATCTCAATTATTGATTTAATAATATAAAATATTATACATATGATACTATGATAATAATAGAATCAATAATGTGAGATACTCTGCAGCAATTATTATAGCAATAATTGAGTATAACTGAGTGACTTCTCACGCAAGCATCAATAATCAATACCGTGTGCTACTATGCAACCACGCGTATTACTGTACTTTTATCACTGGGTATTTCAACATTTAACGGTAAAACTTTCGCCGTTATTTTTATAAAAAGATAATTATGTCATTTTCTAACTCCGATAATAATTCTGTTGTGGGGTCCACCAATGATTATGCCGACGTACAAATATTTTCTGTTAAAATGAATATTCCCCGACCAATCGAACATTTTATAACAACTTGCATACTTTGCAAAAAATTATAAATATTACCCACTATAGACACTCGAAATTTTCTGTACACCTGTCACTAACATTGCAGGAGAATAGATTCGTCTTTTAAGAGGGAACCCTGAAAGACTATCCATATCTATGTCGGATACTATCGAAAGTTCAGCATCAACCCCGGATCGCAATCTGGGAGTAACAATTCCAATCTCGGAGATAATCTCGAGGCATGCAGATCAATACCGGACCACACACCGGAGAAGACCGATTAATCTCGGAGATAACCCCGAGGTATCCAGTCTCAGTCCCAACCATGGGAATAGCCACCAACCTTGGTGATAACTCCAAGGAATGCAATTTCGGCAATAACCCCGAAAATGCTTGTTACAAATGCAACCAGCTTCAATCTTGGCGCTCACAACGAGATATACTGTACTAGCCCGGCGATAACATCGGGAAGACAGACACACCTCAAAGATGACAATGAGGACCTACAACCAATTGCAGCAGTCTAATCCCAGCGAAGCTGAGCAACGTCTGCTTTATCAGCCCAATCCGGTGATAACACCGGTGAGGGACAACATCGTCATCTGACCAACACGATGCCACGCCACGTCGTCTCAACGTCTCTACACAACAGTGTCCCACAAGACTAATCAATCTCGAGTGACCATTGTGCGGGGTAACAGATGAAAGTTGAAGCTCAGATTACACTTCTGAAAGTCCGAGTGGACATTACAGTGCCTGAGTGCACGTACTTCGAGACGACTCGAGCCGAAAAACCCGGGCCAACCCGGGTTACCTCTGGTACATCTACAGCTCAGCCGCAGGTACATCTGCGGCTCCACTCTCTATAAATAGAGGGCTTGGGGTGGCCATTTTGTAAGAGAAAACGTTGAGGAAGCCCTACCCAATTTGCTCTGCACTCATCCCAGGCAGTGTATTTTCCCCTTTTAAACACCTGTGAGCTCATATATAGCCTCTTTTGTACCTATAAAAGTCAATGTTTACCCACTTTAAAGATATTGAAGTTTTCTTTGGAAGCCCACTGTAAGCCTTCTTTCACACTTTAAAGTTTTTCTCTTCATCTTTGCACACACCCTTCTACACGTTGAGAGTCGTGTTGCACACTTTTGCCCGGACTTCGGTCCGTGGTTTATTTTTAGTTTGTATATACATATGTATATATATATATATATATATATATATATATATATATATATATATATATGGACTAACATTATCGAGTTATGTTTCGATTGAGCCTAGACTTCGGTATGGAGCGTTTAATGACTTTCTTACATATATAATTATATATATGAACTGCTATCGAACTCTGTTCGATGAGCCTGAATTTCACATCCGGTGCGTTTACTGCTTTAATGTATATATACTTATATATATTAACTGTTGTTGGACTTTGTCCGATGAGCCTGGATTTTATATCCGGTGCATTTATATGCTTTTATATATATATATATATATATATATATATATATATATATATATATATATTTACATTTCGTCCCACCTGGAGTTTACTTCATGGTGGTTGACCGTTTTTACAGCTTTTTGTACATTTCGTCCCACCTGGAGTTTACTTCGTGGTGGTTGACCGTTTTTATAGTTTTCTGTACATTTCGTCCCGCCTGGAGTTTCCTCCGTGGAGGTTGATAGCTTTTACAGCTTTATTTATATTTTTGATCCCCCATGGAGGTGCTTCGTGGTAGGTGATCATGTATGTATATATATATTTACAGCTTTTATATATATACCTGCTTATTGCGTTTATATCAATTGCGACATCATGTGAGCGTAGGAATCATGTGATCACAGATTCAGTCCCCTGAATCTAGATTCGGTTCCCGTGATGGACCTTTTCAGCTGTAAGCATCTTGTAATTATATCTGTGATGTTTGGATTTTCTCAGATAGTTTTCATACCCACGAGGAATTCAGCACCTTTTTGTACATTATTTTCGTACGGATGCTTCGCATCTGTCAAATAAAATCAATCCAGCCGAATACGGAATAAAATGGGAGTGTAAAAGGTCTCAATTACTATTAAGCACCAGGGTTTGAAAAAATCTCTTTTATAAAACATCACTGCCATTTCTTGCTTAAAATTAAATTTTTACATAAAATTCAAACCCTGTGTATATAGGTGCGAACGAGGCCTCACACTACTTCCAAATAACAGCACATTGACCCACACACACACACACATTCAGATAACAGTTTCTTAAAAAGAGGCGGTCACCGTGGTAACACGGATGTCGGGGGGGTGCCTAACACCTTCCCTCCGCATAACCAAGTCCCCGGACCCTAATGAATCTCGGTTCCACCGACCCGTTTAGCAGTGTCACATCACTGGGTCAATGTGCAAACCTTTTCTTAGTTGTGTTGGTACAACCATTTAAAAAACCAACTGGCGACTCTTATAGTCCAATCGTAGACATTATACATGTCAGACCTTTTTCACTTGTTTTTTCAAACAAATCTCACCTAAAATGAGAACACCAAAGAACAAGTAATGGAAATGGACAATTAAAAATCCCGACATCGATAGGTGGCAACTCTGCTGGGGACTCCAGTAAGAGAACTTAAGCCGCTATTACAATTTTTTCAAAATTGTTATCTGCTTGTGTGTGGATGTTGCATTTACATTTTATGATGAATGTGTACGAATGCATTTCCTTACTTAGTGCTTCGCACTATAAACTGCTTGTGATATTAGTGCTTCGCACATGTCATCATTTTCATATGGTAAGACGTGATGTATGTGAATGTATGTTTTGTGGTCCCTCCACCAGGAGGCTATCCCGTCGGTGTTTGATTACTGGACTCGTGAGAAGACTAATTCTCCGAGGCTCAGGAAAGGCACCACCCAAATTCGTTCCAGTTGAAAGATTGGATTAACTTCCCGTCAAGTAGATTGCGATGATTTGGGAACCTTCATGCCAAAAAGCCGCGAGATTAACCTAAGATAGGTCAGCCTCTTATAAACCCAAAACGGAGGAAAGTCTCTTCATGCTCTCATTTCAATTACTTGTAATTATCTTCCATATCTATCTCCATGTAATGAGAAATATGAAGAAATGTGTACACATACATGCTACAAACCGCTGACATCCGTTTTGCAGGATAAAATTCCTAAACTGGACACATCGCATATCATGTTATTATCCACCTTAAAGACTAAACTATGCAAGTCTTTTGTAGGGAATCAATCGGACCTACCACCCGTTCAAAATCCTAAAAGGCAACATGCCTACAGTCAATCATGTCGTCATCCGACCAGACTGAACTTAATCCAGTTTCTCACAAAGAATTTGACGGATTAAGCAAACAGATTGCAGATTTGGCTGTTCTACTAAAAGAATTACACCAGTCTACGCAGGGTCAGAAAATACCCATACATGTTGAATCCTCCACACAAGGAGGAACCCAGGTCATTACAATACCTGAACTGCAGTTGGATTCGACCAACAAAACTCATGATGCTGCCCATCTCACTGAGAGACCCAGACACTGGTGACATTAAAAAGAAAGTCCTCCAAATGGAAGAGACCCTTTGCACTATTAAAGGAATTAAAACACACGGGAGTGTTTCATATGCTGATTTGTGTATTTTCCCTGGTATTCATTATCCAGAAAAATTTAAAACTCCAGACTTTGAAAAATATGACGGGTTAGGAGATCCTTACACACATCTAAAGGTGTTTATTGGAGAACTGGGATCTTATGCAGAGGATGAAAAACTCAGAATGCAACTGTTCCAAAAAAGTCTAATTAGAGAAGCCCGTTCGTGGTACATAAGATTAGACAATTCAAAGATCTATAGTTGGGAAGAGCTAGCACATGCTTTCCTCACCCAATACAACTTTCAATCTCAAATGGCTCCTGATTGGTATCAAATTACCAAGATCAAGAAATAGTCTAATGAGTCTTTCAGAGAGTATGCTCAGAGGTAGAGACGCCTGGCTGCCCAAGTTAGTCCTTCCATGACAGAATCAGAGATGGTCATGACTTTCATAGACATACAAGAAGCACCTTTCTATGAAAGAGTTTTACCCGACATTGGCAAACCATTTTCTGAAATGGTCAAACATGGGGAGATGGCTGAAATGGGATTGAAATCCGGAAAGATTCAAGACCTAGTTGCACTCAAAGCTGTTGCTGATCACATCTAATATGGAAATTATGGGAATAACCCCCGGATGGTCCATAAAAAGAAAGAAGAGGATGTTTCCTTGATACTACAGGGTAAAAAAGGCAGTCAAAACATGCCTATCCAGAGGAGAAATTACACTCCCTTTCAAGCACAGTCTTCAAACCCTCCAGTACCAAAAGGTGGAGAAGTCAAACGACCTCGAGTATTCACACCCGTAGGGGACACCCTCGAGAACATTCTCAATCTTCTAACAATACAGAAGAAAATCACGCATCTTCTTCCACCAGCCAGCCCTAATGGACGGGGTTTTAATGCTGCTCAGAAATGTGCTTATCATACCGGGGCACCTGGACATGATACTCAGGATTGTTGGGCCTTAAAACATAAAATCCAAGACCTGATAGACAACGGTGAAATCATGGTCACCAAACCCGATCAACCTCACGTTCAAGACAACCCTCTTCCTCAACATAAGGAAGAAGAGGTCAACATGATCAATTAGAGCAGCGGAGAGAGTTCCAATTTTAGCTATGAATCCTCCCAGTTCCCCAAAGATGGTGATGACAGATGGGATAATGCTAAGTTCCAATTCACAATGGAACGAAAGATGAAAGCTCTCTGTAAACAAATTGAGCAATTGGCGGAACTGGTGACTTATCAGCATCAAGTGACTCGTCAGCTAATCAGCTAGGAGCATGCCAGTCTCCTACCTATTGTCATGAATATTCCCTCTTCACTTTCAAAAAATGAAATACTGGAAGACAAAGTGACGAAGAGAGCAAATGCTAAGGCCCGTCGGGATTTTACCAACAAAAGAGAATTCACACATTTGGGCTAACCTATGGAGGAAATCCTTCATATGTTAATCAATGAAGGAAGGATTAGTTCCCTTCTACCTCCAATCAACCCCCGTTCAGGACGATATAACTCTGAGGGAGTATGTCAATATCATTCTTAATCTCGCGGTCACAGCACAGAAGAATGCTGGGCACTCCGCCACCTTATTCAAACACTACTAGAAAAACAAGAATACGTGACGAAATTTTGTGACAGTTTTTAAAAACAATCACAAAAGATAGTAATTTGTGATGAACTTTTTAAGCAATCACAAAGTAATAGTATATATGATGGCTCTTAGTGATGACTAATCTTGCCATCACTGTATTATAATTGTGGTGATCATGTCAATCACACCAATTTTTTCACGTAAAATAAATTTTTTTTTTCTGACGCACTAAGTCATCACTTATAGATATACCCTTTTCGTAATTGCATTTATGCTATCACTAATATTTTAATGTAAGAAATAATCAAAACAATATTTTATGACGGTCGTGACAATCATTAAAAAAGATATATTTTTGTGACGACTTTTATTTGTAATTACAAAAAGTAGGTATTTTGTGATGGAATTTTCAAGCCATCACAAAATAATAAAATATATGATGGCTCTTAGTGATGACTAATTTTACCATCATTATAGAGTATTTGTGACTGCCATTATAATCACCAAATCTTATGTGGAAGTAATTTTGTTTAGTAAGTCAACTCAAATATGTTTCCTTTTATATTTTGTTTTAAAAATATAATCATGATCTGGACTTTGGTGTAGTGGTAATACTCGTTATTTAGTTTGCAAATGGGAGAGGGTTCGAATCCTACAAGTATCATTTGATACAATTAATATAGATACAATTAATATAGTGAAATAAATTATACGTATATTCACGTTCTTTTATTTGATCCCTAAAGTCTTATTTTTTTGTGATGACTTTGACAATCACAATAGATTACGTGTTAATGTGATTGTATTAATCATCACAAAAGCACTAAGCGTTTGCGTGATTGCCAAAATCATCACGTAAAACCTTTCATGATGGGCGTATACAAGACGGCCATTGTGATGCTTAAAGCCATCACGTGAACCTTTCGTGATGATTTTCTTACTTTTTGTGATAATTTTTGACCATCACAAATGACCATTTTTTTAGTAGTGAAAATTTAATCGACAGTGGCGTACTGCGTCTGGTAGATAACGACACTGTGTTACGTGCAAGTGAGGATTCGTGTCCTACTAAGTGGAAGAGTGTAGTAGCAGTCATATCCACTGAAAATGATGGGGTTAACAAATCACTTGTCATGTCAGTCATTCAACTCAAGGGAATCAACAATCCTTTGAAAGTGGCCGCTCCCGAGCCAATCAACTTACCGTGCAGAGCACAATATCCTATTGTTAGCTTGTGCGCAGTTCCATGGAATTATAGAGAAGGTGAAGGATCCACCTCGCATATAACTGCTACAGTGTCGAAGGAAAATCCACTGTATCTTCCCCAACGGGTAATGAAGTATGTCATCAAGTCTAAGGGGAAAGTACCCATTGAGAAGATTGAAAATTTCCTTCGTACTATGGGTCATAACGAAGCCAAGGTGGTTTTAAGCTTGAAAGAAGCTCGACAACAGATATCAATCTTGGACTTGGTCCTGACTTCTGAAAATCACCGGAAGGTCTTGTTAAAGGTTTTAGAAGAAGCCTATCTACCGACATCAGTTGATACGGAAAAGTTTTAACATCTGGTTGATCACATTTTCAACAATAATGTGATATCCTTCACTGATGATGACATACCGCCCGAAGGGACCGGTCATTGCAAATCATTGCATATTGCAGCCTTGTCCTCCAGATATATGGTGGCAGGAGTTTTAATAGATGGAGGTTCCTCTCTGAATATCTGCCCATACGCTACCTTGGTGAAGTTGAATATCAATCCCAATCGAATTCGGAGTAGCCATACCATCATCAAAGCTTTTGATGGAGCCCGCCGTAACTCGGTTGGAGTAGTTGAGCTGCCAATTGAGATTGGTCCTCATACATTTTGTGTATCCTTCCATGTGCTCAAGATAGATTCGGGATACAACCTGCTCTTGGGACGACCATGGATTCACATGGCAGGGGCAGTCCCCTCCACTCTTTACCAACAGTTGAAATACATCATCAACAATAGCCTGGTCACAGTCAACGATGAACTGGAGATTCCTCAGTATGGGGGCATGCCACTCATCAATGCCAATAAGGATGTTGAGCCAATTAGTTTTCATGCTTTGGAAATAAGCAATACCCAATACCATGCTATTGGAACGCCACTGCCCGAACCCCAGATTTTTGCCGAGGTAATGTCGGCCACACAAGAAATGATGTCGTTGGGTCATAAACCAGGACAAGGGTTGGGTAAAGATTGCCAGGGTATCAAGTACCCTATTCATTTAACCAAGCAAATTGGGGCAGCTGGACTAGGCTATTCTGCCAGCTCTAGTCATAGGAATCCTCATAAGCATCAGCAGATTCCTTCAGCTTCGACCATGCGGCGTTTAGCTTCGCCTTCAAGCTCCGAGTCTGCACAACCTCCCGTAAAGGTGGCAGCCAATATAATGACAATGTTATTTCCCAAGCCGATACTGATAAAGGAGAAAGAAATCTTTGTTCCAGATCCCGCAGTGGAGGAAGAGGAACGAAGAATCAAGCAAGACGTCATGCGGATGATGTCTAACATACGCATCATCGTTCATGATGAGCATACCAACAGATACACCCCAGACGATGATTGCCCAGACGTAATGGCTATCATTCAGGACAGGGAAGATGATAATAATCCCTCTATCACTGCGGTTCACCCAGAATTTGCTCTTGCCAATTGGAACAGCATTCCTTGTATTGGTCGTCAAGGGTAAAGCGGGTAAAAACTCTTTCTGCCCTGTAGATATAATAACTACTTACTTTTCTGTACAGTATTAGCGGTTTATTTTGCCAGTATATGCTAACACTGTGTATGATCAAAACATTTCATATATACTAAGTGAAAGCATATTTTATTTCAGGACTCTGAATTTAGATGTGCCTGTGCTTGCTGATACGGTGCCTCTTCTCCACAAGGATTGTACCTTTGATGTAGAGATGAATTCAGCCTTGGTGGATATACAGGATGACATTGAGGTGCCTCCATAAATTCAAGAATGGGTCAAAGACAAACCCAAACCCAATCTTGATCAAACCACTCTTTTCAATCTCGGAACCTTAGAAAACCCTAAGTTAATCCAGATTGGTTCAGACCTTACCCCAAACCGACGGAATGACATGGTTATGCTACTAACCCAGTTCCAGGATGTGTTTGCATGGTCTCATGAGGATATGGTGGGTTTGTCCACTGACATTGTCCTTCATCACATTCCCATTAAAGAGGGATTTAAGCCAGTCAAGCAAAAGCTCCGGCGATTGAAACCTGAATGGAGTTTAAAGGTGAAAGAAGAAATTATGAAACAGTTTCAAGCTGGCATCATAATGGTGTCTACATATCCTGAGTGGATATCCAACATCGTGCCCGTACTTAAACCTGGAGGGAAGGTGCGAGTTTGCGTGGATTACCGGGACTTGAATAATGCTTGCTTAAAAGATAGTTTTCCTGTGCCATTTATCCACATTCTCATTGACAATACTGCGCAATACGACATGTACTCCTTTGTAGATTGCTTTGCGGGGTATCATCAGATCATGGTTGTCGAGGAAGATCGTGAAAAAACCGCTTTCATCACTCCTTGGGGAACTTTTTGTTATAGACGGTTGTCATTTGGCCTCATCAATGCTGGAGCTACCTATCAACGAGCTATGATGGCTCTTTTTCACGACTTAATGCATACAGAGATTGAGATCTATGTGGATGACATTATTGTCAAATCCCGGAAGGAGGATGACCATATAGACCATCTCAGGAAATTGTTCAACAGGTTGCGTAAGTACAACTTGAAGTTGAATCCATCTAAGTGCGCCTTTGGCGTTAAATCAGGCAAGTTACTAGGATTTCTAGTCAGCCACAAAGGGATAGAGCTGGATCCTGCCAAAATCTAAGCCATCACGAAAATGCCCATTCCTCAGACAGAAAAGGAAATACGGGGATTTTTGGGAAGGATCAACTTCATTATTAGATTTATCTCCCAACTCACAGCAACCTGTGAGCCAATCTTCAAGCTGTTAAGGAAGAACTCCTCCATGAAATGGAATGAGGAGTGCCAGAATGCCTTCCTTACAATCAAGAAACAGCTAATCAAAGCTCCCATCTTGGTACCACCCAGGGATGATGTTCCCCTGTTTAGGTATCTGTCCGTAAATGATAATGCCATGGGCTGCATGCTGGGACAGAAGGACGATAGAGGCCTAGAACGAGCTATTTATTACCTCAGCAAAAGATTCAGCAGCAGTGAACACAAGTACACTCTGATCGAAAAGACGTGTTGTGCTTTAGCATGGGCTACCATGAGGTTGCAACATTACCTCCATGGGAACAAAACCCATCTCATATCCCGCGTGGATCCTCTCAAGTACGTGTTCAGTAAACCCATACTGAATTATCGGCTGTCCAGATGGCAGTTGATCCTACAATAATTTGACATTGTATATGTGACTCAAAAGTCCATCAAAGGTCAAGGAATTGCAGATCAACTGGCCGCCGCACCATCAGGGGATTTTAAACCCTTGGAGACATATTTTCCTGATGAAGGAGTAATGACAATTCATACACGCCAAACGTGGAAGATATATTTCGATGGAGCTATCAATATGGAAGGTTCTGGAGCTGGAGCAGTTCTAGTATCTGATACGGGGGAGTAGTATCCCGTCACCGTCAAATTACAGTTTGTCAGCACCAACAATACAACTGAGTATGAAGGCTGTCTTATAGGGCTAAAACTTTCCCATTCAATGGGCATCAGGCGGTTAACTGTCCTTGGGGATTCAGAGTTGGTAATCAGATAATCCACCGGTTCGGCAGGTTTTAAAGATGGCTTTGGGGTTCGAAGAAATATCCTTTCTACACATTTCTCGTAATAGGAATGATTTTGCGGACGCGTTAGCAACTTTGGCCTCCTTAATTCGCATATCAGACAAGGAACACTTGCCAAGCGTCACAATTTCCTTGCACAAGGCCCCAGCCTATGGGAATTACATTGGAGAAGTATCGGATGAGCTACCTCCCATCCAACATCCTTGGTATCAGCATATCAAGGAATATTTGCGAGATGGATCTACACCCGCTGAGGCGAGCCTTACTGAGAAAAGGTGGATCCACCGACTTGCTATGAAATTCTACCTGAGTGGAGATGCACTCTACAAAAGAGATGCAGGATTAGGTCTCCTCAGATGTTTAGACAAAGATCAAGCCCAAAGGTTTATGGATGAAATCCATGGCGGAGTCTGTGGCCCCCACATGAGTGGCCCCCTTCTTGTCAAGAAAGTCCTCAGGACAGGACATTATTGGCTATCTCTCAAAGTTGATTGCAATGACCATGTCAGGAGATGCTATTAGTGCCAGATTCATGGGAATGCTATACACGCCCCTCCACGGGAACTTCACAATATGAGTTCACCTTGGCCCTTCTCAATATGGGGAATGGACGTTATCGGGCCCATTGAGCCTAAAGCCAGTAATGGTCATCGATTTATCTTCACCATGATCGACTACTTCACCAAGTGGGTAGAAGCAGCCTCCTTCCCCAGGGTTACTAAAGAAATCATCATTGCTTTCATCAGAAATAATGTCATTTGTCAATATGGACAACCAGAGGTGATTGTGTCCGACAATGCCAAGAACCTCAACAACAAAATAATGGAGGAATTATGCAGTAAATTTCACATCAAACATCTCAACTCAGTCATCTATCGTCCGAAGATGAATGGTGTTGTTGAAGCGGCTAACAAGAACATCAAGAAGATTATGCAAAAGATGTCCACCAATCACAAAAATTGGCCTGACCAATTGCCTCTGACTCTGTTAGCCTACAAAATCTCAATGCGCACTTCCACTAGGGCAACCCCCTACGCATTGACCTATGGGATGGAAGCAGTGCTCCCCATAGAAGTTGAGATGGAATCCCTCAGAGTATTGATAGACGCTTAGTTGGATGAATACCAATGGGTACAAGATAGGTATCACCAACTATCTCTAATAGACGAAAGGCGAACCGCGGCTATCTTCCATGGTCAATTATATCAGCAAAGGATCGCCCGATCCTACAACAAAAAGTCCGGCTACGGCAATTCAGACAACATGACTTGGTTTTGAAGAAAATCCTGGACAACCAAGATCAGGCTAAGGGAAAATTCGCTCTTAACTGGGAAGGTCCGTTTATTGTCAAGGAAGTATTGACAGGAGGCGCTCTCAAGTTACAAGAAATGGACGGCGATGAATTTCTATAACTCATCAACTCAGACGCCGTGAAACGATACTATGTCTGAAGTTACCATCAAGTAAACATCCTGGTGGTAGACCATCAGGTCACCAGTCATTCCGGTTCTTTAAACCGTTACCACAAACAAATTTTCTACACTTTGCCCCTCAGGGAAACATACCTTTCAAGCCAACAGCCTGGCTTTCTCCTTTACGTTCCTATAACTTAGGTCATCCCACCGTGGATTGAACCTCTTGCGTTTGCAGTTTGGCTACCCATACCTGGGATCAAACTTTTCACCTGCAGTTTATCCTCAACCTAGGATTAAACTTTTTCTTCCCTGCACTCTGACCTATACATGGGATTATGCTTTTCATCTCGCCTTGAGGGGCGAACTACGTCGACCTGATCTCCTCTTTAATAGGAGTACGTAGGCAACCATTTCATATGGCCCGGTCGCAATAAAACAAAAACAAAAAAAACATTTCCACCCTTTTCCTTACAAAATCAAAACAAAAAAAAAATAAAACAAAAACATTCCTACACCATTCCTGCCACATACAGCGTTGAACCTCTTACACCAGGTTCGAACTACGCAGACTTGATCTCCTCTTCAATAAGAGTACGTAGGTAGCCATTCATGGTGCGGTCTCACCCCCTACCAAAACACAAACCCTTGTCAGTTGGTACTGGGATCATCCTTCAATCCACTACGTTTCATTCGGCTTCAGACCAAAGGGATGGAATTACCTGAACTCCTCCCAACTAGGAGATTCGGCGACCATCTAAGCTACGGTCATACCTCGAAGAGCAACACCAATCCATAAGAGATGGAATTAACTAGGTTTCTCCTGAATAGAAGTGCTGGCGACCATCTATGGTGTGGTCAATCTCAGAGAGGAAAGCCACACTCCTCTCCTCATTTCCATACATAAACCAGTCCCAAGACACCGAGAGATGGTAGGGATACATACAGATTGATGATACATTCTAAACTATCCAGAGACAACTCAATGTCCATCCACCGAGAAGGAATTCCGAATACATCAAGATCACAAGCCCTGAAGCAGCAGGCAAAATATCAAGCAAGTAGCAAAGCATATCTAAAAGGGAAGTGACCAAAAATATATTTCCCTGTCATATATATAATGATGCTTGATATACACAATGTAAACTGTACATGACAAAATGGCTAAGCTAGTCTGTACAGGAAAATATAAGATCATCTACAAGTCAGGGTATATGCGAGCTAACAAGCCCAACATGGCTTCCCTCTTAGAAGATGGAGGTAAAGTTGTGGTCTCATGTATGAGAATATCCACACGACCCAATAGATCTACAGCCATCTGCATGGTGACCATATGATCATCAATGTATGCGCTCATCTCTGCGATCATGCAAGTGGTAAGGGACCTCACTGCAGTACTATCTGTGACGGCTACATCCCGGGCAGATATGGCGATATCCCGCTCAACTATCACTGCATCTCTGGCTGATATAACCTCATCCCGCTCAACGACGGCGGCATCTCTACGAGCCAATGCCTCGTCTCTCTCCAATAGAGCGGCTTCCCTCCCATCAAGAGCAGTCAACATCATAGATCGAATCTGATCTCTCTCAAAGGTCATCAGATGAAGACTCTGCTCTAAGTACTGTGACGAGTGCTGAATCACAACAGTACTGGTACTAGGAGAATCCGGAAGAAATGTTGGTAACTCAGCAGTGGGCTCCTCCTCGATGTAGGTATCAATGTCCTCCATGGGCTCTACATCATCTAACTCGCGCTCCGGTACTGCAAATACTGCTGCAGCCGATAAAATCTTTGTCTCCTTCCACGCGGAATACTCTTCGAAATAACCAGGATGACTGACAGAAAAACCCGTTATCTCGCGCTCATCCCAGCAGGCGTATACCTGAGATCGATCCTCTACTGAGAGGTATCGAGAAGCTAAACGTTGACCTGTCGCCCCCTCAAAAGGATGAAAATCCTGGAACTGGTCGAACTGCGACATCACGGCCAATGGGTGATAAGTGGTCATTCCCCTCAAACCAGCCAGAGGGAGATAGTCTATGCCCGGAGCATGAGTAATGAAGCTGTATGGTGAGCTAAGCCCTGAACACGGCAATATGCTGAATGGATCTCTGATATCTGCCAAGAATATGGACCAGGACAGAGCATCTATACACTCTGATGGCTGAAAAGAGTATGACATAGCTACATCATGGGTGAAGCAGTACCCATGCCGTCTAAGAGTGCCAATCGGTCTCAAGTGTGACATGAACCACACATATAGCATGACTAAACTCCCAGTGAACACTCCTGTCAGATAAGTGTAGCAGTAAGATGCCGACCGCAGGGTCTCTGCTACAATCATAGGTACAATGGTACAACCCTCCCTGAGAGCTCTCACGGCCATGACAATGCCTATATCTATCTCATTTAAATACCGCGGCATATATACATATGACAATACACATAGCATCAGTACGTCAACTCTGGCCAAACGCCAATGATCCTCCGATGCGGTGAAATCCCCAAAATTTCGTGAATAGCTATCCTCCGAGCCAAATCTATCGTACAGAAAATGCTGGGATATCACGTGGCCAGATGTCAATTCATCCTGTACTACTCTGCTCCTCAATCCTATGATAATCATGAATTGTCTGCTCATCTCTCCCAAAGCCAGATGCACGCAAGGTCTGTCTAAAGGCAGCATCGTCAAACGTGCATACTCCTCCAGAGTAGGAGTCAACTAATGGGTGCCGAATCGGAATACCTGCCTATCCGGTAGCCAATGTTGTGACAACCCGAGAATTTAGATAATTATTAAAATTCTAAAATGATGCATTAAAGGTTATAAGATTAACCTAGACAGAATATAAGTGTATAGAATTGACATTTCTGTGAAGAAATTTTAAGGATTGCAAAATTTTTAAGAAGAACCTATATGGTTTCTTAATTGAATGAGAATAAAGAAATATGGGTTACAAAATTTCAAAACCCTAGAAATGAATTAATATGTACTTGAAGGAATATCGAGAATAAGGTATTACGATACCTGTAAATTCGGTGTGAACTGAATAGTCTAAGAAATATTATATAAGTACATATGAAAATTTTATTAAGGAGATAAGATTTCACATGAAAAGATGTTATAAGGTTAAAACGAAGATGAGTATATGTATAGAAATATATATACTTAGTAAGGTGCTATATATATTTTAGCAAGAGGAGTGATGAATTAAGTTAATGATATAAGGATCAAGATAAAACTATGTTAGTAATTAACATAGCTTGAACGTTGGCCTTGAATGGCAAATAAGAATTTGAATAAGTATAAAGTCGTTAGTTAATACGATTAGCAATAAGAAAGGAGTAATTTAAAACTCAAAATTTGAGTTAGAGATAGAATTTTGAAGCATGGACTGCTCGGTTGCGTCCGGAACGTCAAGTTTAGTTAGAATGGACAGTAAACACAAAATGTGTAAAGGTTGACTTTTGGTCAAAGTCAACAGTTGACTTTTTATGGAGAAAAGTTAAAATTAGTGTGAGAAGTGAAAGATGTTATATGGATAATGATATAATATTTAATATTTTACCAAATGATGTGAAGCTAAAATATGAGATGAGATCCAATATGTAGATATGAATATTAGTATCAAAGTAGTTAGTAAATTAAATTCATATTTGAATATATTAAATTATATATTTAATATATAAATAAATTGTTTGAAAACAATTTATGGAGAGGAGGAGGAAATTAAATTAAATTATACAATATAAATTGTATAACTTAAATAAATTATTTAAATTAAGTATGATAATTAAATAACCTAAATGATTATTGTTATTTAGTGGTACTAGTATTTAAATATATACTAGTGACATAATCTAAGAGAATTGTGGAGCATGTCACAATTTATTTAATGATTATGTGAGTAAGTGAATACGAATGTTATGTGATGACAAATAAAAGAAACTAGTATGATCCTAATTATATATTAGGAATGAAGAATTAAATAACTTAAGGGTTATGAAATTAAAAATGCATGAGTAAAGAATTTATTTTCTAGAGTGAGAAATAAAAACCCTAATTAAATAATTAGGGTAAAATAATATTAAAAGTAATGGACTATAATAATATCATAGCCCATTAATTTATTTAGAGTCCAAGAGAATTAAATTTGATGAACTAAGGAAGTTATATTATTTAAACGAGCCCAATTAATTAATTAAGCATGAGACTTGTAGATAGAGTGACTAAGGGCGATTAGATTATTTAATCTAGCCCAATATATTATGTATGTGACAAGTATTATATTGACCCAATTTAATTAGGGATTGAAAGCCCAAGTTTGTTTTGTTAGTAAGTAAAACAATTAAATTTGTTAGCTCAATGAGATTAATTAAGGGCCAAAACTAGGCCCACTTGTGGGAGAACAATAATATTAAAAATAATATTAAGTTAAGAGATATATTTTTATTATCTCAAGTTATTAATTTTATAACTTAATTAAAACAAGTTTAGTTAGGTTATAGAATTTAATATACAAGAGTGGTGATTTAAATTCTAAATATTTGGAATGGATACCCTAATTAAATATTTAAGGTGAGATAAGATGGAAAGGTAGTGGACTATGTAAATTACATAGCCCAAACATGTTAAGTAGAAAGCCCAAAAGAATTAAAGGAGTGACTCAATTTTTAGCCCAAGAGTCGGCCCAATCAATAATTTAAAGAGCCCAAAATTTAATCCAAGTAAAGGGGGACATCTTTGGAAAAGAAGAGGCAAAGGAGGGACATTTTTGGACAAAGAAAATTAAACCAAACTTGGTAGATATAAGGCCACATGGCCGGTCAATTATAGAAGAGAAAAAGGGAGATGTATCTAGATATTTTAGGCAAACATAAATTATGTCATTTTCTCTTTTCTCTCTTATTTTTGCTAACCAAAAAGAAATTAAGGGAGAGAAAGAGAAGAAGTGGTGGCAGCCATGGTAGAGAGAGAGAGGAGAGGGACGGCTGGAAATAGAGAGAAAAGGAGAAAGAAGAGTGGCCATGGAAGCCATTAAAGAGAAGAAAGAAGATTTTGATCAAAGGTAACTAGTTTATGTATTTGATTTTAGTTTTTCCAAATCAAAGCTTGGATTTATGTTTATAAACTCAAAAACAATGGATATCCATGTTGATGAGTATTTTATATTTAGATCTACACATATTGGGTGTTGATTTGGTTGAAATCAAAAAGGAATAGAAAAAAAAAATTCCGGAAAGCTTAAACTCTAAGATGTGATCTAGCTTTTGATTTTTGAAATCTATGATGGATATTTGTGATTTATTTTCTTGGGATGCTAGATATATGTATTAAGGATAAAACCCCTTTGGAATCACTCAATTAGGTTGAAAAATGAGCAAGTTATGGAAGTTATCCCAAACTACTCAAAGCTAAGAAAACTGTTAGAACAACAGTTTTTACCTGCCACTTCCGGGCTAAATTCCGGGAGCTTAACATGTCCAAATATGGATTGTGATAGATGAAAATTGTAGATCGGAAAGACACGAATCCAAAAAAATTGACAGATCGTTAATCAGAGTTATAGATCTCATTTTATTTAAGATTTAGTAAAGGACTCCAAAACTGTTTTTGGCCAAAAAGTTGCTGCCCAGTTTTTGCAAGGGCTGTTTTGGCAACTTAGTTTGTGTAATAAATTCCGAAATTTTGGGACATGAAAATATATGGTATTAAGTACCTCCTGTCCAAAAAAGAGCTAATTCCGACTTAAAACGACCAAGTTATAACAATTTCAATTTCTGTAATTTTCCGACGAAAATGGCTATAACCGGAGTTCTATAACTCCGATGGCCACGAAATTTAAACTGAAATGTCACGTAAAGAAGTATAAGATTGTGCCAAGAGATGGGAATTGCTGGAGTTAAACACGAGGTAGCTAATTTCTTAAAGAATTAACTAAAAATGATTTTTAAAAAATACCAAAGGAAGTTGGAAAATTTTGAAAAAATATTTTTTATGTATGAAATATGTGTATACATGTTTGTACAAAGGATAGAAAAATAATAAGTTGATTTGGTATTTTCGTGAACGGATATGGAATCCAGCTTGCTGGATTGAAAAATCTGATGAATCCAGCTTGCTGGATTGAAAAGAAGTTTACTGAATTGAAAATATGTTGAATCCAGCTTGCTGGATTGTAATCTAGTTGCTGGATTTGTAATCCAGTTTGCTGGATTGCAGTTTGACTTGCTGGATTGGAAATTTGTTGAATCCAGGTTACTGGATTCTGTATCCAGTCTGCTGGATTGGCAATTTGGTTGTTAAATTTAGAATCCAAGTTGTTGGATTAGTATTTGACTTATTAGAGTATAAAGAAGAACTTATAATGTATAAGATTAAGTGTTTAATCATAATGAATATGATACAGTGATTGAAGAATTATCCAAGAATGATAATAATACCGATGTGTTAGGATGTTATCTAATATTTGATTAAGTGTTAGATAATCTATTGATAAAGTAATTGTATTATGATACAAAGTAGAATATGCTGATTGAAAGACCAATCTTATTATTAATGATAGGTCTTACCAAAAGAAGTTAACTTAAACTGCGTAGCAGTAGTCAACGAATCATGCAAGTTTTCCCTAACTCAAACTTGAGTTGTATGTTCAAAGCAAGTTAATGAATAATTATTGTTAATTATTCACGTCTATATTAATTATTGATTCGCACGTTGTGCATATTGTAAATGTTCATCAGGTATGAAAGGCTGATCACCTTCATTACCATTTGGTTCAGTTAATCTGTTCATGTTTATGCTTGACCATTCATTTTTATTGACTTGGTCGTTCAGCTAAGAAAATTTGTTCATGCTTTTTTACAATGTTTATATTGCTGAAAGTTAGCTAGCTTATTGTTCAATTCTTTCAATCATGATATATCTTTATTGAATTTAAACTTGCTGGGCAAATTTGATGCTCACCTTTGCTATATCATGATAAAAAATTTCAGATTAAGATGAAAGCTCGAGTAAAGACAGAAGCAAAGTCAAAGTGCAAGATTAAATTACATTGCAGTTAGATCTATTAAATTTTTTGACGAAAATAGTATTGTAAATCTTCTAAGATATTGAAGGTATGTATTAAGTTAAGGTTGTAGACCTTAGGATTGATGTGAAAAAGTTTAATGTATAAATAATTTATGTTTATATCTTCCGCAAATAGTAATAGTTGTATAGAATGATCGAACCGGATCCGAGGTTAATTGGGACTTGGATTCGGGGCCCTCACAGTTGGTATCAGAGCTGTAGGTTATAAACCTTAGGTAGGTGTACCTTAGGATATAACCGCGGAGAGATGATAAGTAATAAACTCGAATAGAGTGTAAGCGATAAGAGATGAATTTTTGGAAATTCATTATTAAGTAAAGAGAAAGATAATTAAGATTCAAAGAAGAATCTTGAAGAGCTATAAGGATAAGAATCCGGAGTTACCTGACTCCAATAATAGAAATGAAAAGTGATAATAAATAGATTATGTCTATAAGATGAGAAGTGTTAATACAATCATAATATAATATGATTAAAGAGAAGAATAAGAAGATCGTAAAATAAAACGATCGTAAGTATAAGGAGAAATGATTACGAAATAAGATCACGACGTGATCAGATTAAATCGTTGAATAACATAAGATATGTTAAGTGATTGGAATGATATAGCTTGATGCTATAAAGAGAAGGTACTATGAAATGATACGATGTAAACTCAGAAAAGAGTGGTAAATGGTAAGATATGGATTAAAGAAAATTCATATTAAGAAAAGAGAAAGTAAGAATGGTGTGGGATTTCAATTGAGGACTCATGTCAGCAACTGAGTTGTATGATTCCTTGTATGGGCATGAAATTTGTACTTGGTTTTAGAATCACTTAGCTTCCTGGTCGATAGAGTGGTTAGGTTGACCGATTCTTTGTATGGGCGGGGAATTGTTCGCTTAGCTTCCTATATTGATTAGTGGCCGAGTTTGGTTTGACAACCACTTAGTTTCTTACATTGATAATCATTGGAACCTATTGTCGCGCTATTTGTTATATGCATGTGGATAAGGTGATTCTTTTCTCATGTGTATAACGAATAGGTAGAGAATATAAGGTTAAATACGAGTTCTTAAAACTCATACTTATGGTACGTTCGTGACTTATAATTATATGTAATATTTATGAACCCCTCAGCGAATGGACGCCAAAGGTCTGACTAGGACAAGTTCTTAAACTCATATGATTGTGGAAAGTTCCTGAACTCATAATGTGTGGTAAGTTTGATGAACTGGGTATAGGAAAGTTGTGAATGGAGAATTGAGGATTATAGAATAGATAGACTTATTAAGCAATGGATCATTAGAGAAAGTGAAGTTGATGGTGGAAGCATAGGTATTCCAAATCTTCTAGCTATGCTAGACTTCGAAGTTTTTGACATCAAGCTAAATTCGCACTGATGTGCCTTTCGAAATAAAATAAATTTTTATTATCCTCAACACATGGTGACAAGTGTGTAGGTGTGAACTTCGTACCACTAACACATCGTTACCTGTTGTGGCATGATGACACCAAAGATGATTTTCAAAGATTTTTGAACGGTTTAAAGAGGAGTCTATGCTAATTGATTCGGCTAGACAAAAATGATTTGAGATGTCAAAATGTATTTTATATATCATCAATGTATCATGGAACCTGATGCAGAATGATAAAAATGATGGAGTTATCAATGCAGAATTACCTAGTGTGGTATGTGATCTAAAGATCGTCAGCCCACTATGGAATGATGTAGTATGACAAAGTCACAAAATGACTGAATCCTCAAACGGACTGTAAATACAGTGAGGTATCATGAAGTCATAAAATGATTTTGAGAATTTTAAAGGTAAATTATTGCCAACTGAATTTGGACAGAAATGTTTCGATTGAAATTCGAATTATTGATATGCGTCTAAGCTATTTGATTCAGCTAGACAAATGTTTATGAAATTCAAAGTATTCTTTGAAAGCTTATGCCGAACCAAATTGCTTTGGTGCGGAATCTTATGATGAGTCTGAGGTGAATAACCCTAAAAATGGGGATATACTAATGGGATAAAATATTCCAATCTAAGAACGCATATAGTCGTTCCGATTACTAAGGTACAACAGACTGATCATCTAAAGTACCCGCATCGGTAGTTTACCTTCTTTGTAATTGTAAACATACCAAATATAAAATATTTCAGAGGTAGAGTACCTTTCTTTCTTAATTGAAAGAGGTAGCAGGTAGAAATACCCTAAACCTCCAAGTTCATGATTTTATGATCCCTCAGACAGATATAAAAATATTTTAAACTCCTCAGAGTAATGTTGGGGTAGTATGTGATTATGGATATGAATAGTGTGAACTCGTTGAGTACGAGTAGAATCTGAGATGGTTGAATAAAGGTTATTATGACAACCTAGTTTTAATGAATGTTTAGAAAATGTAAACTCCTAGTGAGTAGTTATGGTGAAATGTGATAATAGATGAGAAATCCTCAAATGAGGAAATTGTAAAGGTTAAGTTAAAAACCTAGTTTTGATCAAGAGAATAAGCAGAGATTAGTATGCTTTAATTTCGAGGACGAAATTCTTAGAAGAAGGGGTGAATGTGACAACCCGAGAATTTAGATAATTATTAAAATCCTAAAATGATGGATTAAAGGTTATAAGATTAACCTAGACAGAAAATAAGTGTATGAAATTGACATTTCTGTGAAGAAATTTTAAGGATTGCAAAATTTTTAAGAAGAACCTATATGGTTTCTTAATTGAATGAGAATAAAGAAATATGGGTTACAAAATTTCAAAACCCTAGAAATGAATTAATATGTACTTGAAGGAATATCGAGAATAAGGTATTACAATACCTGTAAATTCGGTGTGAACTGAATAGTCTAAGAAATGTTATATAAGTACATATGAAAATTTTATTAAGGAGATAAGATTTCACATGAAAAGATGTTATAAGGTTAAAACGAAGATGCGTATATGTATAGAAATATATATACTTAGTAAGGTGCTATATATATTTTAGCAAGATGAGTGATGAATTAAGTTAATGATATAAGGATCAAGATAAAATTATGTTAGTAATTAACATAGCTTGAACGTTGGCCTTGAATGGCAAATAAGAATTTGAATAAGTATAAAGTCGTTAGTTAATACGATTAGCAATAAGAAAGGAGTAATTTAAAACTCAAAATTTGAGTTAGAGATAGAATTTTGAAGCATGGACTGCTCGGTTGCGTCCGGAACGTCAAGTTTAGTCAGAATGGACAGTAAACACAAAATGTGTAAAGGTTGACTTTTAATCAAAGTCAACAGTTGACTTTTTATGGAAAAAAGTCAAAATTAGTGTGAGAAGTGAAAGATGTTATATGGATAATGATATAATATTTAATATTTTACCAAATGATGTGAAGCTAAAATATGAGATGAGATCCAATATGTAGATATGAATATTGGTATCAAAGTAGTTAGTAAATTAAATTCATATCTGAATATATTAAATTATATATTTAATATATAAATAAATTGTTTGAAAACAATTTATGGAGAGGAGGAGGAAATTAAATTAAATTATACAATATAAATTGTATAACTTAAATAAATTATTTAAATTAAGTATGATAATTAAATAACCTAAATGGTTATTGTTATTTAGTGGTACTAGTATTTAAATATATACTAGTGACCTAATCTAAGAGAATTGTGGAGCATGTCACAATTTATTTAATGATTATGTGAGTAAGTGAATATGAATATTATGTGATGACAAATAAAAGAAACTAGTGTGATCCTAATTATATATTAGGAATGAAGAATTAAATAACTTAAGGGTTATGAAATTAAAAATGCATGAGTAAAGAATTTATTTTCTAGAGTGAGAAATAAAAACCCTAATTAAATAATTAGGGTAAAATAGTATTAAAAGTAATGGACTATAATAATATCATAGCCCATTAATTTATTTAGAGTCCAAGAGAATTAAATTTGATGAACTAAGGAAGTTATATTATTTAAACGAGCCCAATTAATTAATTAAGCATGGGACTTGTAGATAGAGTGACTAAGGGCGATTAAATTATTTAATCTAACCCAATATATTATGTATGTGACAAGTATTATATTGACCCAATTTAATTAGGGATTGAAAGCCCAAGTTTGTTTTGTTAGTAAGTAAAACAATTAAATTTGTTAGCTCAATGAGATTAATTAAGGGCCAAAACTAGGCCCACTTGTGGGAGAACAATAATATTAAAATAATATTAAGTTAAGAGATATATTTTTATTATCTCAAGTTATTAATTTTATAACTTAATTAAAACAAGTTTAGTTGGGTTATAGAATTTAATATACAAGAGTGGTGATTTAAATTCTAAATTTTTGGAATGGATACCCTAATTAAATATTTAAGGTGAGATAAGATGGAAAGGTAGTGGACTATGTAAATTACATAGCCCAAACATGTTAAGTAGAAAGCCCAAAAGAATTAAAGGAGTGACTCAATTTTTAGCCCAAGAGTCGGCCCAATCAATAATTTAAAGAGCCCAAAATTTAATCCAAGTAAAGGGGGACATCTTTGGAAAAGAAGAGGCAAAGGAGGGACATTTTTGGATAAAGAAAATTAAACCAAACTTGGTAGATATAAGGCCACATGGCCGGTCAATTATAGAAGAGAAAAAGGGAGATGTATCTAGATATTTTAGGCAAACATAAATCATGTCATTTTCTCTTTTCTCTCTTATTTTTGCTAACCAAAAAGAAATTAAGGGAGAGAAAGTGAAGAAGTGGCGGCAGCCATGGTAGAGAGAGAGAGGAGAGGGACGGCTGGAAATAGAGAGAGAAAAGGAGAAAGAAGAGTGGCCATGGAAGCCATTAAAGAGAAGAAAGAAGATTTTGATCAAAGGTAACTAGTTTATGTATTTGATTTTAGTTTTTCCAAATCAAAGTTTGGATTTATGTTTATAAACTCAAAAACAATGGATATCCATGTTGATGAGTATTTTATATTTAGATCTATACATATTGGGTGTTGATTTGGTTGAAATCAAAAAGGAATAGAAAAAAAAAATCCGGAAAGCTTAAACTCTAAGGTGTGATCTAGCTTTTGATTTTTGAAATCTATGATGGATATTTGTGATTTATTTTCTTGGGATGCTAGATATATGTATTAAGGATAAAACCCCTTTGGAATCACTCAATTAGGTTGAAAAATGAGCAAGTTATGGAAGTTATCCCAAACTACTCAAAGCTAAGAAAACTGTTAGAACAACAGTTTTTACCAGCCACTTCCGGGAGCTTAACATGTCCAAATATGGATTGTGATAGATGAAAATTGTAGATCGGAAAGATACGAATCCAACAAAATTGATGGATCGCTAATCAGAGTTATAGATCTCATTTTATTTAAGATTTAGTAAAGGACTCCAAAACTGTTTTTGGCCAAAAAGTTGCTGCCCAGTTTTTGCGAGGGCTGTTTTGGCAACTTAGTTTGTGTAATAAATTCCGGACTTTTTGGACATGAAAATATATGGTATTAAGTACCTCCTGTCCAAAAATGAGCTAATTCCGACTTAAAATGACCAAGTTATGACAATTTCAATTTCTGTGATTTTTCGACGAAAATGGCTATAACCGGAGTTCTATAACTCCGATGGCCACGAAATTTAAACTGGAATGTCACGTTAAGACGTATAAGATTGTGCCAAGAGATGGGAATTTTTGGAGTTAAGCACGAGGTAGCTAATTTCTTAAGGAATTAACTAAAAATGATTTTTAAAAAATACCAAAGGAAGTTGGAAAATTTTGGAAAAATACTTTTTATGTATGAAATATGTGTATACATGTTTGTACAAAGGATAGAAAAATAATAAGTTGATTTGATATTTTCGTGAACGGATATGGAATCCAGCTTGCTGGATTGGAAAATCTGATGAATCCAGCTTGGTGGATTGAAAAGAAGTTTACTGAATTAAAAATATGTTGAATCCAGCTTGCTGGATTGCAATCTAGTTGCTGGATTTGTAATCCAGTTTGCTGGATAGCAGTTTGACTTGCTGGATTGGAAATTTGTTGAATCCAGGTTACTGGATTCTGTATCCAGTCTGCTGGATTGGTAATTTGGTTGTTAAATTTAGAATCCAGGTTGTTGGATTAGTATTTGACTTATTAGAATATAAAGAAGAACTTATAATGTATAAGATTATGTGTTTAATCATAATGAATATGATACAGTGATTGAAGAATTATCCAAGAATGATAATAATACCGATGTGTTAGGATGTTATCTAATATTTGATTAAGTGTTAGATAATCTATTGATAAAGTAATTGTATTATGATACAAAGTAGAATATGCTGATTGAAAGACCAATCTTATTATTAATGATAGGTCTTACCAAAAGAAGTTAACTTAAATTGCGTAGCAGTAGTCAACGAATCAGGCAAGTTTTCCCTAACTCAAACTTGAGTTGTATGTTCAAAGCAGGTTAATGAATAATTATTGTTAATTATTCACGTCTATATTAATTATTGATTCGCACGTTGTGCATATTGTAAATGTTCATCAGGTATAAAAGGTTGATCACCTTCATTACCATTTGGTTCAGTTAATCTGTTCATGTTTATGCTTGACCATTCATTTTTATTGACTTGGTCGTTCAGCTAAGAAAATTTGTTCATGCTTTTTTACAATGTTTATATTGCTGGAAGTTAGCTAGCTTATTGTTCAATTCTTTCAATCATGATATATCTTTATTGAATTTAAACTTGCTGGGCAAATTTGATGCTTACCCTTGCTATATCATGATAAAAAATTTCAGATTAAGATGAAAGCTCGAGTAAAGACATAAGCAAAGTCAAAGTGCAAGATTAAATTACATTGCGGTTAGATCTATTAAATTTTTTGACGAAAATAGTATTGTAAATCTTCTAAGATATTGAAGGTATGTATTAAGTTAAGGTTGTAGACCTTGGAAATGATGTGAAAAAGTTTAATGTATAAACAATTTATGTTTATATCTTTCGCAAATAGTAATAGTTGTATAGAATGATCGAACCGGATCCGAGGTTAATTGGGACCTGGATTCGGGGCCCTCACAAATGCTCTATCATCCCGTCCACAAATCCTGCGGGAACCTAAAAAGTCAAAAAGGTCATAGTATGCTACAATAAATGATCTACAGTCACCCTGTCTGGTGGTGACATGCTATCATACCACGATCTCATACCCGATGCCACCACTGACGGTGGGGTATGATCTATACGGCTAACTGTCGAAGAAGACATCTGTGCGGGCCGTGTCATAAGACCATCCAGGGGTCAATGCCAAATATCTCTGGACAAACATACATATGCATAATATGATACATGCATAACAGATAATAGATGACAATATGATATAGGGAATGAAAAAAACAGTGCATACATTCCCAAGTATATCATCATCTAATACATCATCTCTGTACAGCTACAAATACAGGGAAATGGGGCACAGCCACCCAATATCTAACAAAGGCCTATTAAAAGATATAGCGAGAATGGGGCACAACCACCCAATATCTAACAGAGGCCTATCAAAAGATATAATGAGAATACACATCAGAAGAAGATAATGGTGTCGATGTCCACATCATCAATCCTGTCCACTTGATGTAACTCCTCCTGAGTCACTGGATCTCTATCAACAGGGATGTCAGGCCTATAAAGAGGAGGATCTGCACCGATAAAACTGAATGGGTCACCTGAGGGGCCAGCGCCTGAGCTGGAAGGATCAAATGAAGCCGTCTCTGTCAGATCTCTGCCCAAATGCCGAATAAAAATATGTGCCTGGTCCAACTGCCTGGTCAAACTATCAATCTAGGTCATATGAGTCGGATCTCGGATACAAGCTATCCAATCCGTCATCATCAAGGATCCTGGAACCTTATCCCCCATAAACTGTGTGGCACGGGACTGAGCTCCAATAGTGCGAGGGGACCGCCACCGATAGAACGTCTCCTGAGTACATGGACCCTCTGACAATGCAAAACCGTTAACCCCCAACAATGGGATATCAATGACGAGTGACTGCGACACAGGCCAATAACGCCTAGCAAGAGGCAAGATCGGTATACGGATCTCCCCTGTAGTGCTCCTGATAGCACGCTCTCCTAAATAGAGCTCCCAGCCTCCATCTGTGAAGAAAGGAACTCTCCTGGTGAAAATCACATACTCGACTCCAGTCGGGTATCCATCCTCAAAACCCACGGTCAAGTGTTCCCCGGAATAGGGAAGCCATGTGATGGTATCGGTCGTTAGCAACTCCAGCTACATACGGCAATGAGTGAATCCCTCAGCTACAGGGACCTCTGGCAGAATCGAATAATGCCATCATCGCCCTCGTGGATAGGAGTCTAAACCTAACACACTCACAGGATGCAAGCATGGAAGCCTCTCATAGGCCCAAAACTGCCAACACAAAGGCAAACATCTGCTGTCAGTTAACACTCTTAACCTATACATGGTAAATGACAAGAGAAATACTCACCAGCAGAAATGGGTAAAATCCTAGCCAAGCCTCGGTCAAACCTTGTGAGCGCATACGCATGCCCATGAGGAAATAGGCAAAGGTGTAGGAACCCCAATCATACTCTCCAATATAGTCCACATCACGTGTAGCACTGATCAAAGTGAAAGATACCATGGAAGAGTTATCTGCTATGAAGCAGCCTCGAATGATCATCAGGAACAATCGCCGCAGAACTCGATCCCTGATTCTGACATCATCAGGCATAGGCTCACTCAATAGCCCGCTCATAGCATCTATGCTCAAAGGACCTGAACGGACAATCCTGCCTTTGAGCGCCGCCGCCGGAACTCCTAATAAGGATCTAACGGCAGTAGGGGTAATATTTGCCATGCAAGGCACTAGCTCCCCTCCAAACTCCATACCTGTGATAAATCGCCAATCTATAGGCGTCATCATCACCTCGTAATCCAGCAGATGGAGTGACTGAGTCTGATGAAACCATCGCTTAGACAATGCCCTGAGATAACCCTAGGGACAACGACGGGGAAGGATGGAGAAAAATGCCCCAAATCCCTACTCATGCACTACCGCTCTATAGTCAGGATGAAGCGCCTGGTACATGGAGTGAATACTGAACCAGTTCCCTCGAGGCTGTGTAAAACCAGGAACCTGCATGAAATGCAGATCAACATCAAAACCCTTTAATCCTCATCAATAGGAAAGAAGGAAGATCAAAGTCTAACGCCATACCTCGTTAGCATGCAAATACATAGATGGATGTCTGCCCAAATCACCCAACAACTCTAGGTTCACCACCTGATTGCTCAGAAGCTCCATGCGAGGGACATGTACAGCAGGAGCGGGATCCTCTATCGAAATATCCGCCTCCTCGTCCTCAACGTCTGGAACATCTACCTGGATAGGACGTATCACGACCTCCACCAACCGACGAGGCTGTCTGACAGAACGGGGACGAGGCACTTCAGAAGCCCTCCGCCGTACACCAGAAGTGGTCCTATAGGAACTGCTCGGCTGATCCGGATCCATAGTATCTGGACAACAAGTCTCCAAATCACCACAGAAAGGGTGTGGTATTTTCTTACCTAGAGCTTTCTAGAATGCATGTTATGACTATATGCATGCATGAATTTACTTTAACATATAATAGAGTTAAAATGAATGACTACCCAATGCCTACATTTAGAAAAATTTTGCCATAGTCCCCTTTGAAAATAGGACTATCCACATGCATCCAGGCATGTCTAGGTGGCCATTCAGTAGTACACTTGCCCCAAAGTCATATACATAATATATGCATTAAAAATTAAAATTATCATGCATAAGGCCAACCTCAATACTAGGAGTACTTTGCCTTGCTACCTTATGCTCATTGGACCTCAAATAGGACAAAAAATAGCATAAAAAGGTGCCAATTTGACTGTCTCAAAAATCAAATTTTTTCACAGCATTATGTTTAGCTGGTTTAATACTAACATTTACTATGTTAAATATTTTTTATCTAGTCATTTGTGCATACATAATCACTACTATATGTTTAGATGCATTTCATGCGATAACGCAAAATCCAACGGACAGAAATGAGAGAAAATACAGGCATATGTTACCAGGATAGTGCAGAACACTTGTATGGTGACAGAATTTGTAGAAAATAGCCCGAACTCAGCAGATCTGAAAGAGGCTCACGTATTTTCCTTCGCGCAAGAAGTTAAAAGTGACTTGTGAGACCAACCAACTGGAATTTATCATCCACGATTGGCCGCAGCCCCATCTGCGGCTGCAATAGGTGCACCTGCGGCACCCCCATGCGGGTCCCATCCCTCCGGCTCGGTCCAGTTCGAGTTGCAAAGGAGTTCTTACAAGCTGAAAAGGCCAAACCAGAGATAAAAATGCTACGCGATTGAACAGAATAGCCTAAAACCCTGGTTTTTCTGGATCCAACTGTGGCTTTCTTTTCATCCATTGGTATTCGCCCGAACACAGGGTTTACTATACCGATGATTTAAGTCTTTGCATATCACAATCGGCAATACCGTACAGAGGTCTGATGCCGTCAGCGTAAGGTTGTCACCCCAATCTTTTCACAAAAGAGATCCCCGGCGGGGGTTATAACGTATGCTCATCCGTTGACACACAAATTAATGAAGGTCAAGCAGCCTTGACATTATTACGGCCGATAGCAATTTAAACCTATCAGAGCTCTGAAGCCATTCGAGGTTTTCACACTCGACCGCTCATATTCCCCAGCGGGGGTCACAACGCAATGTTTTGGTGATCTACAAGACAGCGGAGGTCAAGCAACCTTGACAGTCTATCCCACAGGATTTTTTAGCCGTTGATTCACATGTCGGTGAAACACACAACTTAACGAAGGTCGGGCATCCCTGACAGCATTTACTTTTGGCAGTAAATCCAACAGAATCGTGACATGTCCTGACGATACAAACCAGGAGATTGTCATCAAGAAGGATTGATGATGAAATATGTTATACACATCCTCAAGCAGATCAAGCTTCATCCCCATAGATCTCTCATACATAAGAGGTACATCTTCGGGATCAAGTCATAATCAAAGACACAGGACTTTGGTGATAACTCCAACATCAACATCCTAACAGATTCGGATTACACATCAAATCTGGTCATCGTTGCCAACCCCCAGTTGAAGCAACAGGGAGCCAGCAATCATCCCTAGCGTGTTGGGCTACAACCTCGTACACATGCATCATACATTTGCATCATGTTGCTATCCATAGTACCATATTCGTCTTGTTACATTTCAAGTGTCTAGGATTCTTTATCCTACCCATGCATCGCCATGCATGAGTAAGATAAAGAGGGGCATCTGTAGACACTCGAAATTTTTTGTACACCTGTCATTAACATTGCAGGAGAACAGATTCATCTTTTAAGAGGGAACCCTGAAAGACGATCCATATCCATGCCGGATACTACCGAAAGTTCAGCATCAACCCCGGATCGCAATCTGGGAGTAACAATTCCAATCTCGGAGATAATCCCGAGGCATGCAGATCAATACCGGACCACACACCGGAGAAGACCGATTAAATTTGAAGATAACCCCGAGGTACCCAGTCTCAGTCCCAACCATGGGAATAGCCACCAACCTTGGTGATAACCCCAAGGAATGCAATTTCGGCAATAACCCCGGAAATGCTTGTTACAAATGCAACCAGCTTCAATCTCGGTGCTCATAACGAGATACACTGTACTAGCCCGGCGATAACATCGGGAAGACAGACACACCTCAAAGATGACAATAAGAGGACCTTCAACCAATTGCAGTAGTCCAATCCCAGCGAAGCTAAGCAACGTCTGCTTTATCAGCCCAATCCGACGATAACACCGGTGAGGGGCAACATCGTCATCTGACCAATATGATGCCACGCCACGTCGTCTCAACGTCTCTACACAACAGTGTCCCACAAGACTAATCAATCCCGAGTGGGATAACGGATGAAAGTTGAAGCTTGAAGACCGGAGAGCACCGTCCCATCTTCAATGACTTCGCACAAACTCTAATCCCATGCAATCGTACAACTCTCGACAATGGCAGTCCGAAATAGGTCTTGTATACCTCAAACGAATGCCCAGATTATACTTCTGAAAGTCTGAGTGGACATTACAGTGCTTGAGTGAACGTACTTCGAGACGACCCGAGCCGAAAAACCCGGGCCAACCCGAGTTGTCGCAGGTACACCTGCGGGTCCACCCTCTATAATAGAGGGCTTGGGGTGGCCATTTTGTAAGAGAAAATGGCGAGGAAGCCCTGCCTAATTTGCTCTGCACTCATCCCATGCAGTGTATTTTCTCCTTTTAAACACTTGTGAGCTCATATATAGCCTCTTTTGTACCTACAAAAGCCAGTGTTTATCCACTTTAAAGATATTGAAGTCTTCTTTGGCAGCCCACTGTAAGCCTTCTTTCACACGTTAAAGTTTTTCTCTTCATCTTTGCACACACCCTTCTACACGTTGAGAGTCGTGTTGCACACTTTTGCCCGGACTTCGGTCCGTGGTTTATTTTTAGTTTGTATATATATATATATATATATATATATATATATATATATATATATATATATATATATATATATATATGAACTAACATTATCGAGTTATGCCTCGATTGAGCCTAGACTTCGGTCTGGAGCGTTTAATGGCTTTCTTATATATATATATATAATTATATATATGAACTGCTATCGAACTCTGTTCGGTGAGCCTGGATTTCACATCCAGTGCGTTTACTGCTTTAATATATATATATATATATATATATATATATATATATATATATATATATATATATATATACTTATATATATTAACTGTTGTTGGACTTTGTCCGATGAGCCTGGATTTATATATCCGGTATATTATATATATATATATATATATATATTTATATTTCGTCCCAGCTGGAGTTTACTTCGTGGTGGTTGACCGTCTTTACAGCTTTCTGTACATTTCGTCCCACCTGAAGTTTACTTCATGGTGGTTGACCGTTTTTACAGCTTTCTGTACATTTCGTCCCGCTTGGAGTTTCCTCCGTGGCGGTTGATAGCTTTTACAGCTTTATTTATATTTCTGATCCCCCATGGAGGTGCTTCGTGGTTGGTGATCATGCAGTGTCACATCACTGGGTCAATGTGCAAACCTTTTCTCGGTTGTGTTGGTACAACCATTTAAAAAATCAACTGGCGACTCTTATAGTCCAATCGTCGACATTATACATGTCGGACCTTTTTCACTTATTTTTTCAAACAAATCTCACCTAAAATGAGAACACCAAAGAACAAGTAATGGAAAGGGACAATTAAAAATCCCGACGTCGACACCCACCACTATAATATTATAACAAATCCACACCATAATATTAAAATATGATATTTCAAGAAAAATTAATCTTTATTCATAAAAGTTGGGGTCCCACAGCCGTGGGCAACACCGCCCTGCCCATATCCGACGTCACCGTGGTAGCAACATCCACTAAGACAAGCAGGGGTGCTTGGACCGAGGCCACAACAAGCATATCAAATGCCAGTCGCCTCTCCAAGTGGCTAGGCTCCCACCGACATCGACGCCGCAATGCACACTCTCTCTATCTCTCAACCGGATGAACATTGGTACATGGACACCGGTGCTACCTCTCACATGACGGCAAATCAAGGTACTCTCACATCGTATTTTAATTTAAACAAACATCATGGTATTATTGTTGGTAATGGTAGCACTATTCCAATTCATGGTTATGGTAGTACCTTCCTCAACCCTCCTAATCCCCCTTTAAACCTAAACAATGTACTCCATGCTCCAAACCTCATCAAAAATCTTATTTCTATTCAAAAATTCACTACTGATAATATAGTTTTAGTTGAGTTTGATTCGTTTAGGTTTTCTGTGAAGGATTTACAGACAGGGAGGCATCTAATGCGATGTGAAAGCTCGGGTGAACTTTATCCTATGACCACTGAAAATCGAGCCACAACACACTCTACTTTTCTTGTTATTTCTCCTAGTTTATGGCATTCTCGCCTAAGTCATCCGGGAGATATTGTTCTTCGCTCTCTTTGTAGTAGCAATTTCATTAAATTTAATAAGGCCCGTAACTTTTTTTGTCATTCTTGTCCCCTTGGGAAGCACATTAAGTTGCCATTTCGTGACTCTTTATCTTTTACTACAATGCCTTTTGATATTGTTCACAATGATTTATAGACATCTCCCGTTTTAAGTTCACGTGGGCACCGTTATTATGTCTTCTTTCTTGACAATTACAGTAATTTTCTATGGACTTTTCCAATCTCACACAAGTCACAGGTTTACTCCATCTTTCAATCCTTTCAGGCATTCATACGAACACAATTTGAAAGGGAAATCAAAAACTTTCAATGTGACAGTGGGCGAGAGTTTGATAATGGTCCATTTAGAAAATTTTGTGAATCAAATGGCATGAAATTTCAGTTTTCTTTCCCTCATACTTCACCTCAAAATGGTAAAGCAGAACGAAAAATAAAGTCCATTAATAATATCATTCGTACATTGCTTGCCCATTCTTCCATGCCTCCCTCTTTTTGGCATCATGCCTTACAAATGGCAACTTACCTCCTCAACATTCTTCCAAATAAGGTATTAGGGTACAAATCTCCCACTCAAATTCTATACCAAAAAAATCCATCTTACTCTCACCTTCGGGTATTTGGGTGTCTATGTTACCCTCTCTTTCCTTCCCTTACCATTAATAAATTGCAAGCTCGTTCTACACCTTGTGTCTTTTTGGGCTATCCTCCTAACCATCGGGGCTATAAATGCTATGACTTGTCGAGCACAAAAATAATTATTTTGAGGCATGTAATTTTCGATGAGACTCAATTCCCATTCTCCAAATTACATACTCCCTCAACAACCTCGTATGATTTTTTGGATTATGGAATTTCACCACTCATACTACACTACATGCAAAATCAGCCTACTCCGCATATGCCTCAAGCCTCACAACCAATTCTCTCACCAGCCCAATCTCCTCAACTGGCCCAGTCATCACAACAACAAACCCCACCCTCTTCCTCTCCTCACCCACAGACCCATTCTCCACCTTCACCTGTTGACAGCCCAACGCGGACAGCCTAACATCCACGATCCCAATTCTTCCCGCCTGTGCACCTTGCCAACCCAACCCATTTTTGTTTTGGGTCTTTTCCAACTGCCCCATTTCCATCGAGCCCAGCCACACAAACAAGACCATAGCCCCAACCCAATCCACCATCCCAACGTATGGTCACTCGTAGCCAACATGGGATCTTTAAGCCTAAATGCCAATTCAACTTGAGTGCTACCACTACCACATCTGTTTCACCTTCACCACAGAACCCAGTGAGTGCTCTCAATGACCCAGATTGGAAATCGCCCTTGTTGGATGAATATAATGCTCTAATTAAAAATAAGACGTGAGAGTTAGTACCCCGTCCACCTGATATGAATATAATTCGTTCTATGTGGATTTTTTTGGCATAAAACGAAATCTGATGGTTCTTTTGAGCGGCACAAAGCCCGTCTTGTTGGTGATGGAAGGTCTCAGCAGATTGTAGTTGATTGTGAGGAGACTTTTAGCTCGGTGGTCAAATCGGCTACCATTCGAACTATATTGAGCATTTATTTGTCTAAATCTTGGCATATTCATCAACTGGATGTCAAGAATGCTTTCTTATATGGCCATCTCAATGAAACAGTATATATGCATCAACCTATAGGATTCAAAGATCATACTCATCCAGATTATGTCTATTTGCTACAGAAGTCTCTTTACGGCCTCAAGCAAGCACCACGTGCTTAGTACCAGCAGTTTATAGGTTATGTTGCCACTATTGGTTTTTATCATAACAAATGTGATCATTCTCTCTTCATTTATCATCATGGCAACGACATTGCATATATTCTACTATATGTTGATGACATTATACTTACTGCCTCTTCAGATGCTCTTCAAAAGTCTATTATGTCTCTCCTTGCCTCTGAGTTTGCTATGAAGGACTTAGGTTCTCTGAGCTATTTTTTGGGAATTACAGTCACTCGTAATGTAGATTGTCTTTTCCTTTCTCAAAGAAAGTATGTAGAGAAAATTATTGCTCGAGTTGGTATGTCTTCATGCAAGCCCTGTCCCACACCAGTTGACACTAAGAAAAGTTAGGGGCAATTGCGGGTCCTTCCTATGAGGATCGCTCTCATTATCGGAGTCTAGCTGGTGCACTTCAATACCTCACATTCACCAGACCTGACATTTCCTACGTCGTGTAACAGGTTTGCCTTCATATGCATGACCCGAAGGAGGAGCATATGAATGCTCTTAAGCACATTGTACGCTACAAACAAGGTAGCCTCGACTTTGGCTTGCATCTCTATAAATCTTCTGTCACCACACATGTCTCATACACAGATGCTGTAAGACCCCGGATTTTATGAAATAAAAGTATTCAATTTTTCTTATAATTACAATTCAGTAAATGGTTAAATTGATAAAAAGTTAAAGTTATGGGTGAAATGTGAAATTTTTCAAAATAAACAAGTGGTTATAAAATAATCATTGTTGTCGGGGAATATTCGTTGGTCGTGGAATATTCTTTCTGTCGGGAATATTCGTACAACGGCGCAGCTATTTGTGGGCCCATAACGGAAAACGGTCGGATGAAGATAACGACAAAAATTGAGTTTTTATAATTAACGGCGTTGTTGTTACCGTTAACACTGTTGAAATACCCGGTGGTTAAAATACAGTAATACACATTATTGCATAGTAGCACACGGTATTGCACAGTATTTTTGAAATTATTGATTCTTACGTAAGAAGGCACTACTGAATAATTGTCACAGTAATTACTGTTCAATATTTTATTTTATTGATTCAATAATTACTACGTTGATATTTTATATTATTGGTGTTTCAATAATTGTTGTTGCACATCATCTCTATTATCAGATCAATAATTTATATTATTTGAATAATATTATTAAATAGCATTATTGGCAATGTCTAGAAAGTTCTGTCTAAGGAGAGGTTTGGTCATCTAATTGCGCGCCAATAAGGAGAAATCCTTACTGGAAAGTCCCCTCTTTCCTGAGAACGGCCTGGTTGCCAGTACTGTGATTCTGTAATATTATTTGTGAATAATTAATTATTAATTTATATGATGAGAAAAATATTAATTTTATGTGGATATAGATAAAGAAAATTTTTTAAGTGACAATTGTTGAAAAATGATATTTTATCTTTTTTGATAAAATAATTTATTATTATATTTAATAATATAATAATGGTGATAGTTTTATAATGAATGTGAGATATATGAGTATATGAGGAGGAAGAGTATTTTGTTGTATTAAATAATTAACACATATTTTGTGTCGGTGGACCCCATTTCTTGACTGAAATTTGATTATAGTCTGTAAAATCGCCCGTTTATGGATTTCGGTTAATTTCTGTTTATAACTTGGAAAAACTTTCTTCTGCAAAGTTGTTGAGAATTGAATTTCCTATAAAAAGTCGCGAGATTCAAATTTTCTGATAAAAAGGCTATTTTCTATGAATTATTGAAGTTTCAAAAAATAAAATGATTTTTATTAAATTATAGGGTGGGACCCACTTTGGTTGGTGTTAATAACATGTGGGCTGCTATATTTTTTCAGAATTGGCATGCTTGGATGGCTGGTCTTGGATGGTTGGTGTGTAGAAAAGAAAAATAATATTTTATTATTTTAGGCTCCTTTGGCGTTCTAGTATTTTCCTATAAATAGGTGCTTATGTTAGAATTAAAAATCACACCAGAAACAAGTTTTCTTTCTCTCTATATTGTCAAGCATATTCTAGTGAGTATTTAGATACTTTCAGAGTTGTTATTCAGTACAAGTTTCATTCAGCCTTATACCGATCAGAAGTACTGCTCTTTTGAGGTAAGGGATTTTAAGGGTTATTATGTTTATCAGTTCGTAATTCTTCTGACCTTCAAAAAATTCTAGAAAAATTTGAAATGATATTTTGATGAGTTTTATTGATTGTGTCCAAAAATGGTGATTTTTAGATGTATAGATTAAGAGTTATGAATTTTACAGAAAAAAGACTATTTTAAAAGTAATCGCTTATAACTCCTTGTGGTTAACTCCAAAATTGATAAAATTTTTATTAGAAGTATATCTATATAATATCAGTGTACTCTGTGAATTTTGGAATTTTTGGATAAAAGTATAATTTATGATAAATGTCTAAATATTCGGCTGTTTTGGCCATATGAAAAATAGTAAATTAGTTTTAAAAAATCTGATAAAAATATATGTTCAATATGAGACTATATTCTGCTAAATCTCATAAAATAAAATATTTTTGGAACTGATTTGATATTTTTTATAAAAATAGACTAGTTATGAGTAAATGAATTAAATAAGTTATGTGAAGTAAGAAAATTAAAAAATAGGATTTTATGGCTTGAGAATCCTATATGAGTATATGCAGATTTTTTATGAGGGTTTTGGTTATTGGTAATAAAATCTTATGAGTTTGGCATTTTAGGATGATTAAATGCATTATTTAGTAAAGTGTAAACAATTAAAATAAATTGTTTATAAGCTTCAGAAATATTATTCTTTCAATATCATTATACCAAAATATTGGTATATATTTTATTGTGAAATTTCTACCTTTTTGTGTAGGGTTTACTATTTATGAGTTACTATTCACGAGTTACTATTTATGAATTACTATTCATGAGTTACTATTCACGACAAAATTGGTTTCTTTTTCTAACCAAATTATAGTTGATTTATGAATATTACTCTTAAGATTAAATCTAGATGTTTTGATTATATTGATTTTACTATTATATATGACATTTTTATAATCCTGGTGAAGAAATTTTTCTTTGACTTAAGTGTAAAGATGGGTAGATTTTTTGTATGATCATGACTATGGGTTCCCTTTGGCCAGTAGTGCAAAGTTGAATTGTTGACTAGTATGATCATGACCATTGAATTTATAATTGAATATCTTTAGCTTAAGTGCAAAGGTGAATTGATCAACATGGTTATAATTATTGTTTATATAAATTCTGAAATGATTATATATTTCTTTGAGATATTAATATATTTGGCCTTTAGTGCAAATATGAACTGTTGTTAAATATCTTTGGCCTGTAGTGCAAAGATGAACTGGTGATGAATATCTTTGGCCCATAGTGCAAAGATGACCTGTGGTTGAATATCTTTGGCCAGTAGTGCAAAGATGAATTGTTGATGAATATCTTTGGCACATAGTGCAAAGATGACATGTTGTTGAATATCTTTGGCCAGTAGTGCAAAGATGAACAGGTGTTGAGATGAGCATGACCAACTGGTGATACAAATGAATATCTTTGGTCGTAGTGCAAAGATGAAGTTATTAGTATAATTATGAACAGAAAATATGATTTGGTGTAACTATGATCTTTGATGTTTCAGGTAAAGATAGGTGATGAAAATTATCTTCGTCCTGGATGAGAAGAGGAATTTAGAACTACAATTATGATTATGAGTTATTCATATGATTGTGGACCAGAATTGTTGATTGATGTTACAGGGATAAAATATTGTTGGTGGATTTTTAACATAGAGAAGATAATAGACTTTGTAGTCTATTTGACTCTTCTAATGGATTGCTCGTTCCGCTGCAACTATGGTTGAAATTTTTATCATCTACCATATGTTCTAAATCTCTGATTTAATTCTGTTGAATGCTATTGATAACTTATTTATCTTTAGTCATGATATTTTTACTGGGCTAGTTGTGCTCACCCTTCTGTTTCACATTTCCTTTCAGGTAATAAGAGTGTAGCTGGGTCTAGCGGGGATAATAGGGGATAGAACGGTGGTCATCATTTAGTAGTTATATTTGGTAAATCATCTAGGGTGAGGCAAACCCAATGTTGGAAGGGTGTTTTGCCAATATCATACAAGATGTCTAATGATATACAATCTCGTGTCATCATAAGACAGGGATGTGCTCATCCACTTGCTGAGTATATTTACGAGCACTACCTATATAATCTTGGTGTTTGTTTGAAGTATAATTCTCAATTAGAGACAGTGGAGATAATGATAAGTCAAGAGAAGACTCACCATTGGGAAGAATATGATAGTAATCTTCTCGTTTTTCTTTGGGGTATATTGGGTCAACCAAGGATAATTCTGTGGCCATATGATAGAAGCATGGCCTCCCATGTACAAAGGTTTCCTTGAGCACTTCCCAAAGATTCTAATTTCTAAAACAGTTTTTGACTATACCTTTATATAAGGTATCAATGTAAGGTGCTGACACAAGTTGGTGTCCAGAGTCACAGTTGGTATCAGAGCTATAAGTAAAGAGCCCCGAGCTTCTCGCTGGTGACTTCCTGTTGATGGGGGATGCACCGAAGCCAGACTCTCCGTAGGGGACGCCGTTCTGCGGTGGCAAACTGATAGGTACCACTATGAGGTGCTGTCCACTGATGGGACATTTGTCATAGTTGGTATCAGAGCTTAGGGATATGGTCTCTGGCGGAGATCGGAATATATAACTAGGAGGGGGGAGATGAGTAAATCCTTCGCTAGTGTGTCCTACCTAAGCTTAATTGTTGGTCGGTTAAAATATACGGATATTATGTGATACGTTAATTTATTTAATTAACCCATGTTTTATGGCAGTATTTGAGAATGGCAGCTGGGAATGCTAACAATGGAGTGAATGAGACTGTGGGGATACCTCTAATCACTAACCATGATAATGTGATGTCAGACGAAGAAGGAATTAGAGATATTCTTGTGGTGAGTGAAGAATTGATAGTTGCACTTGAGATATTCGTAGAGGTAACAACTGAGAGTGAGGAAGAAGAGGAAGAAGAGGTTCCTGAGAAGAATTTATTAGAGGTATTATATGATCAAAATGTAGAATTGCAAAATCGTGTTCATGAGTTAGAAGAGCAGGCTGAAGAACGACAGGCGGTCGTGGAACAAAAGGATGCAACAATTCAAGCTTGTGTTACCCGATATGTGATGCTTGAACAGAAGCATTCTTTGGCAGAGTATAAGATGATAAAGATGGAATCTGAGCTGAAAGAAGAAAAAACTGAACGAGTGAGAATAAGTGATGCATGGGCAAAAGCCACACCACACGTGGATATTGTGGAAAGAGATGTCCAATCTAAGAAGGCTAAAATAGATGATATGAATTTTTCTTTTTGGAAAGCAATTGGGAGAACCCAACATCGAGTTTTGAATGACCCGGTACAGAGCGGTCAACTTGAATTCGTTATGGATCGAAGATTGATGATTTAGAACATGAATCAGAAATACGACGAGACAGTTGAGGGAGGAATATGCCCTATAGAAAAGTATATTCCAACGGTAGTGATGACGCCAAATGCTGCCCCAGACAAGTCAAAGACGGGTAGTTCAAGGGAGAGCGGTTGTCATGACTTCCCAACAAGTGAAGAATCCAAATTAAGTTATCACGAGAGATGAGCAATGGAGAAATCATGATGACCCGGGAGATAGAATCTGAAATGAAAGCAAGGTATTCTCAACTTTTTGAAATATCAGGTACGTAAATTTCGGGGACGAAATTTCATAAGGAGGGGAGATTGTAAGACCCCGAATTTTATGAAATAAAAGTATTCAATTTTTTTTATAATTACAATTCAGTAAATGGTTAAATTGATAAAAAGTTAAAGTTATGGGTGAAATGTGAAAATTTTTCAAAATAAACAAGTGGTTATAAAATAATCATTGTTGTCGGGGAATATTCGTTGGTCGTGGAATATTCTTTCTGTCGGGGAATATTCGTACAACGGCGCAGCTATTTGTGGGCCCATAACGGAAAACGGTCGGATGAAGATAACGACAAAAATTGAGTTTTTATAATTAACGGCATTGTTGTTACCGTTAACACTATTGAAATACCCGGTGGTTAAAATACAGTAATACACGTTATTGCACAGTAGCACACGGTATTACACAGTATTTTTGAAATTATTGATTCTTACGTAAGAAGGCACTACTGAATAATTATCACAGTAATTACTGTTCAATATTTTATTTTATTGATTCAATAATTGCTGCGTTGATATTTTATATTATTGTTGTTTCAATAATTGTTGCTGCACATCATCTCTATTATCAGATCAATAATTCATATTATTTGAATAATATTATTAGATAGCATTATTGGCAATGTCTAGAAAGTTCTGTCTAAGGAGAGGTTTGGTCATCTAATTGTGCGCCAATAAGGAGAAATCCTTATTGGAAAGCCCCCTCTTTCTTGGGAACGGCCTGGTTGCCAGTACTGTGATTCTGTAATATTATTTATGAATAATTAATTATTAATTTATATGATGAGAAAAATATTAATTTTATGTAGATATAGATGGAAAAAAAATTTTAAGTGACAATTGTTGAAAAATAATATTTTATCTTTTCTGATAAAATAATTTATTATTATATTTAATAATATAATAATGGTGATAGTTTTACAATGAATGTGGGATATATGAGTATATGAGAAGGAAGAGTATTTTATTGTATTAAATGATTAACACATTTTGTGTGTCGGTGGACCCCATTTCTTGACTGAAATTTGATTATAGCTTATAAAATCGCCCGTTTATGGATTTCGGTTAATTTCTGTTTGAAATTTAGAAAAACTTTCTGCTGCAAAGTTGTAGAGAATTGAATTTCCTATAAAAAGTCTCGAGATTCGAATTTTCTGATAAAGGACTATTTTCTATGAATTATTGAAGTTTTAGAAAATAAAATAATTTTTATTAAATTATAGGGTAGGACCCACTTTGGTTGGTGTTAATAACATGTGGGCTACTATATTTTTTTAGAATTGGCATGCTTGGATGGCTGGTCTTGGATGGTTGGTGTGTAAAAAATAAAAATAATATTTTATTATTTTAGTCTCCTTTGGCGTTCTAGCATTTTTCTATAAATAGGTGCTTATGTTAGAATTGAAAATCACACCAGAAACAAGTTTTCTTTCTCTCTATATTGTCAAGTATATTCTAGTGAGTATTTAGATACTTTCAGAGTTGTTATTCAGTACAAGTTTCTTTCAGCCTTATACAGATCAGAAGTACTGCTCTTTTGAGGTAAGGGATTTTAAGGGTTATTATATTTTTCAGTTCGTAATTCTTCTAAGCTTTAAAAAATTCTGGAAAAATTTGAAATGATATTTTGATGAGTTTTATTGATTGTGTCCAAAAATGGTGATTTTTGGATGTATAGATTAAGAGTTATGAATTTTACGGGAAAAAACTATTTTAAAAGTAACCACTTATAACTCCTTGTGGTTAACTCCAAAATTGATGAAATTTTTATTGGAATTATATCTATAAAATATCAGTGTACTCTGTAAATTTCAAAATTTTTGGATAAAAGTATAATTTATGATAAATGTCTAAATATTCGGCTGTTTTGGCCATATGAAAAATAGTAAATGAGTTTTAAAAATTCTGAGAAAAATATATATTCAATATGGGACTATATTCTGCTAAATCTCAGAAAAGAAATATTTTTGGAACTGATTTGGTATTTTTCATAAAAATAGACTAGTTATGAGTAAATGAATTAAATATGTTATGTGAAGTAAAAAAATTAGAAAATAGGATTTTATGGCTTGAGAATCCTATATGAGGTATATGCAGATTTTTTATGAGGGTTTTGGTTATTGGTAATATAATCTTATGAGTTTGGCATTTTAGGATGATTAAATGTATTATTTAGTAAAGTGTAAACAATTAAAATAAATTGTTTATAAGCTTAAGAAATATTATTCTTTCAATATCATTATACCAAAATATTGGTATGTATTTTATTGTGGAATTTCTACCTTTTTATGTCGGGTTTACTATTCATGAGTTACTATTCACGAGTTACTATTTATGAGTTACTATTCACGAGTTACTATTCACGACAAAATTGGTTTCTTTTTCTAACCAAATTATAGTTGATTTATGAATATTACTCTTAAGATTAAATCTAGATATTTTGATTATATTGATTTTACTATTATATATGACATTTTTATAATCTTGGTGAAATTTTTTTTCTTTGACTTAAGTGTAAAGATGGGTAAATTTTTGGTATGATCATGACTATGGGTTTCCTTTGGCCAGTAGTGCAAAGTTGAATTGTTGACTGGTATGATCATGTCCATTGAATTTATAATTGAATATCTTTAGCTTAAGTGCAAAGGTGAATTGATCAACATGGTTATAATTATTGTTTATATAAATTCTGAAATGATTATATATTTCTTTGAGATATTAATATATTTGGCCTATAGTGTAAATATGAATTGTTGTTGAATATCTTTGGCCTGTAGTGCAAAGATGAACTGGTGATGAATATCTTTGGCCCATAGTGCAAAGATGACCTGTGGTTGAATATCTTTGGCCAGTAGTGCAAAGATGAATTGTTGATGAATATCTTTGGCCCGTAGTGCAAAGATGACATGTTGTTGAATATCTTTGGCCAGTAGTGCAAAGATGAACAGGTGTTGAGATGAACATGACCAACTGGTGATACAAATGAATATCTTTGGTCGTAGTGCAAAGATGAAGTTATTAGTATGCTTATGAACAGAAAATATGATTTGGTGTAACCATGATCTTTGATGTTTCAGGTAAAGATAGGTGATGAAAATTATCTTCGTCCTGGATGAGAAGAGGAATTTAGAACTACAATTATGATTATGAGTTATTCATATGATTGTGGACCAGAATTGTTGATTGATGTTACAGGGATAAAATATTGTTGGTGGATTTTTAACATAGAGAAGATAATAGACTTTGTAGTCTATTTGACTCTTCTAATGGATTGCTCGTTCCGCTGCAACTATGGTTGAAATTTTTATCATCTACCATATGTTCTAAATCTCTGATTTAATTCTGTTGAAGGCTATTGATAACTTATTTATCTTTAGTCATGATATTTTTACTGGGCTAGTTGTGCTCATCCTTCTGTTTCACATTTCCTTTTAGGTAATAAGAGTATAGCTGGGTCGAGCGGGGGTAACAGGGGAATAGAACGGTGGTCATCATTTAGTAGTTATATTTGGTGAATCATCTAGGGTGAGGCAAACCCAACGTTGGAAGGGTGTTTTGCCACTATCATACAAGATGTCTAATGATATAGAATCTCGTGTCATCATAAGACAGGGATGTGCTCATCCACTTGCTGAGTATATTTACGAGCACTACCTATATAATCTTTGTGTTTGTTTGAAGTATAATTCTCAATTAGAGACAGTGGAGATAATGATAAGTCAAGAGAAGACTCACCATTGGGAAGAATATGATAGTAATCTTCTCGTTTTTCTTTAGGGTATATTGGGTCAACCAAGGATAATTCTGTGGCCATATGATAGAAGCATGGCCTCCCATGTACAAAGGTTTCCTTGAGCACTTCCCAAAGATTCTAATTTCTAAAACAGTTTTTGACTATACCTTTATGTAAGGTGTCATTGTGAGGTGCTGTCCACGGTTGGGACATGAGTCATATTTTGTATATATTTGTATCCAAACTTACAGCATATGTGTTGTTGTATTTTGCACGACAATTGTTGTAATAAAGTTGTAGTTGTTTTCTGTACAATGTATTTGACGACTCAGAATAGGTTGGATGGAATGGACCTATTTTGAGGTTGTCACAGATGCAGATTGGGGTTGATGCCCAGACACAAGACGTTCCACCTCCGGCTACTGTATTTTTATCGGTGACAACCTAATTTCTTGGTCCTCTAAGAGACAACCCACTTTGTCTCGCTCTAGTGCTAAAGCAGAATACATGGGAGTTGCTAATGTTGTCTCCGAGTCTTGTTGGATCCTGAATCTTTTATTGGAGCTTCATTGTCCGGTCAACAAGGCCACATTAGTCTATTGTGATAATGTTAGTGCGATATATCTCTCATGTAATCCTGTTCAACATCAGCGAACTAAACATATTGAAATGGACATTCACTTTGTTCGTGAGAAAGTTTCTCGTGGAGAAGTTCGTGTCCTCCATGTAACGTCCCATTATCAGATTGTCGACATCTTCACTAAAGGGCTTCCGCGCGTACTTTTTGATGATTTTTGGGATAGTCTAAGCGTCCGACAACCTCCTTCTTCGATTGCGGGGGTGTGTTAGATTATGTAAAGTAATCTTTGTGTATATATATTATTTTTAGTATGTAGATCATACTCATGTATATCTTCCTGTATTGTAGTCTAGCATATTGCCTAGAATATTGCATATGCATTGTATATATCTTTGACCAATGCTAATGAGAAACACACGAATGACATTCTCACAAAAAAATTTGTATTCAATTCTACATAGTTTGAGACAAGAGAATTTGAGGAGTCTAAAAATTACAACCCTGTGCCTAAAATTGATCATGTCACATTTAATGAGTCGATTGAAAAAGTTTATAAGCCTAAAGCTCCATATCCTGAAAGACTTCTTCTTAAAAAATCACATAGTGATTTTTTGGACCAACCCATTAAAGTAAACATGATCCAAGAGTTTTCAATGACCCAAGAAATAATTAAAAATAGACTCTTGATTGAAAAAGATCCAATTAATTTTTTCTTAAATCATCTTGACCAAAATTGGAATAAATCTGAATATTTAGATAAGGTTAATGAGCTAAGATCCACTACAAATAAATCAACTAAACTAGAACATGTATTTGAACCAATTCTTCCATTATTTGAGCATGTTAGTGAATGTTTTCTTGAGGTAGACTTTAAGCATATTTTTTATTAAAATTCTGACTATTTTTAATTTCCTAGACCTTCTGAAAATAATAAAAAGTTCACACTCACTTACCCATTTGTATCATTCATTTTTAGTCACATACTTTTTAGGATATATGAAATTCGTATGTATGTACATTTGTTTTCCTTCTCACCACATTTTCTTGCAGAACAAATAGCCCACATACAAGGAACAATTCTTTCACATCTTTGTTCTCTTTTCTTCATTTGCATACATTGAGGACAATGCATGATTTAGGTATTGGGGGAGTTTGTTTGTATCGTTGCATTATATTTTTTAGGAAAATGTATATAAAAAATAAAACAAACAAAAAAAAATAAAATTTGTTTGACTTTTTATGAGTTGGATTAACTCTAATAAATATCTTTGGAGAAAAACTCATGAGTAAGATTAAAAGATTTAGAACTCTTGAACCTTAGATTGAATACAAAATCTTAGTTCAAAATACCATATGAAATAAAATTGAATTCCTATGCATTTTTGCACAACACATTTACACCAACTCTTAGTTGTGGATATAAATTATGATTCGAGCAATTTCAAGAAAATAAATTTGAAAAAAAATGAAAGAAAGAAAAAAAAATTTTAAAAATAAATAATTAACTGCTTCAATGTCTATTGAACGAAATAACTGGGTATCCAAGCCTCGAGAAGTATCGATATTCACGCTGATAAGTATGATGGTAAAAGCAGCTTGACTAATCTAGTTTTGTGGCCTTTGTTACTCGAGTTAGTAAGCCTTTAGGAGTATCTCTAAACCTAGTGCCCTAAAGCCAACTGGTTTGGGAGTCATTGGTCAAACGCTCGCTACATGAGTAACTTTGAAAAGCCTAAGAAAATGAGACATTGCACAAGTCAATAAAAAAATAAAAAAATGATGAAAAATAAGAAGAAGAAAAAACGAGTTTGCGTATTTTCATGGTAAAAATCTCTACTAAGAGTCACATCATATACTCATGCATGCATCACATAAAATTAATTTAATGAAGGATAGTGTCTAAAATAAAGATTGAGTATTTTTGATAAGGTGAAAGTGTGATTTTAAATTTAATCTTACTTATGAATGCTCATGAATATTTAAAAGTTATCTTTCAATTTCATAACTTGTTGAACCAAAAATATGTTTTGAATTTTGTGGGTATATTCACTGCAAACCCTCACGAAACACAACTCGTCCACTTGGGGTTTAAAGGTTTGTTGCACATGCTAAGTGCAATCGTGTTTCCTACGAAAATGGGGTAGTATAGTTTTTGATTTTGTTTTCTTATTTTACTCGAGGTCGAGCAAAAGCTAGCTATGAGGGTATTTGATAAACACATAATTCATACATTTTATTATCCCTAATTTTGTCCTGTTAATTGTATTAGTTTATTTAATTAATATATTTTTATTTTATTTTGTAGGATTTAATATTTGTTGTAATAAAGTCAAAATCTTGATGATCAAATGATATTTAATGTTCTTATTCATATAAAGAAATATCCAAAAAGAATCCTACAACAGAAGAAAAGAGGTAGAACAATCTTGGTGTGCAAGTCAAATCCAACAAGAGAAAAGAAAGTTTATCTAGAAAATATTTTTGAGAAGTTGATTGTCACTAGAAAGTTGAAAGCTACATGAAAAGGGATCAAAAAAGACTAAGTTCAATGTATCTAAATTAGGGCGCAAATATATTTTTCCTATAAATAGGTCTCTTTTAGAGAGATTAGGTATTGTATTAGTCTAGATTAGGAGTAAGAGTAGATTAAATTACTTCTTCATTGTACGTTTGTTGTACGTTCGTTGGATGATCCTTAATTAAAAGGAGTTTTCTTATTTATTTTTAATCTTCTTTTCTTCTTTATTTTAATTAGTTTATTTATTTTCATGTATAGTTAATTTTTTATATCTAGGATGAAGATGAAATTAAATAATTATTCATGATAATATTTTTCATCTATTCTATTAATTATACTTTTATGTTTAATTGATTTCGCCTTCGTGTTTCGTTATTGAAATACCTTCGTTTTATAGTTCTTAAGTGATTTTAAATTAATTAAGAGGTTTTGATATATTATTGTTAAGATATGAGTTTTTCATAATTCATGCTTGCTCAAAGAAGTTTTGATGGATTATAACTAATTCTTAAATTTTTATAGTCTATGCTTGCCCACGTTAATTGTAAAATTGATAAATTAAAGGGGAGGGAGATTAAAATCATAATTAAGTTATAAAAATAGAAGAGATTGAATTACTTATTATGTTTATTGTTTAATGGATTCGGATTCCTAAATTGTTTTGTTATTATTAATTTTTGTATTCTAGTTAATCAATTTTCAATATTTATTTCTAATTCGCCTAAAATAAAAATTAAACATACATTAAAATTATTCTAATATCTGTGAGTTCGACATGTATTTGCAAGTTATTCAATTTGACACTGTGTACATGCAGTACATAATTTTAACACATCAAATACAATTTGACATAATTATGAACATGACATAGATTGTATCACTAAAGGACTCGGAATTAACTCCTTTACCAATCAAAATAACTCAATTACTTTGGATATGATCTCCATTTACCTTCTCATATATAGTATATATATAATAGATAATAGCTGTAGAAAGAATTTATTTTATAAAAATTAAGAACTAAATTTCTTGATATTCAAGTAAATTTTAGCAATGATATTCGTGGATTTATCTCAAGTAGTATGATTTTTGAGGGTTGAATTTACGCTTTTACTATTATTAATTATTATGTGCTCAAAAATAAATTTAAATGAGCAATTAATCTACTTGATGGTTTTCCAAAAAACTTTGATTTATGCTGTTTTGGCAGCCTTCGTCATCTAATTTCGGGTTACTGAAGTTCAATTGATAATTGATCTAATTGACTGAAGGAAATAGATCAATTGAACTGGGTTGGAAATTTTAAATTAAAGGTGATTGATAGCCTAGTGGTGGAGATATCCCTTTATTGCGTAAGAGATGTTCGAATATATCCAACAAGCACCCTTCAAAAAAAATTTAAAAATATAATTATCTTAGGTACACCTCTAGTTCTCTTCTTGAACCCTTCCCATAATTAAAAAAAATGTTTATCCTAGGTTTTGGAGGGATGGGATGGGAAAATATAAGAGGGGGAAGGATGGGTAGTGATTATAATTTTCTTTCTATCATGTTTGTGAGTTTTAAAAAAGAATGGAGGATATGAAATTTTAATTATATTTTTTCTTATTTGTGAGTTTAGGAGGGAATAAATGAAAAATATTTTTATTTTTAAACTATACTATTACTATATTACCCTTACATATTAATGTTAAATGACTTGATTTATTTTAAAAGATTATTTTAGGTAATAAAAAATATCTAACTTTTCATCCCACGAAATCCTCCCACTTTATTTATTATTGTTTTTTTTTGGGGAGGAGTTTTGAACTAAAAAATGAAATTAACTTTACCTCTAAATCATTTCCCTTTCTTCCTAAAAAAACTCACAAACATGAGATTTGAAGGGATTTTAATTACTTTCCCTTTCCTTTCCTTCCCTTCACTTCACTTTCTTTCCTTTCCTTTCCCTTAAAAAAACTTACAAACACAATATTATGATTGAAATGTATGACTAAGACCATGTTTGTTTGCAAAGATTATAATATTATGATTATAATTCATGAGATTATAATCCCAAGACTATTAATCCTAGGATTAAATAGTCATACTCACATATTTTTTTTATGGTTTTATTCATGGGATAATTAAAATAATCTCATGTTATGTTTGTTTTTTTTCAGGATTAATTAAAGGATTGGATAAAAAATTATCTTTTGGACTATTATACCCTTACCAACAATAACATATTTTAAACTATAATTTAAATTTATTTATACATCAAAAAATGATGAATAATTAATTATAAACTTTTAAATATTATTAAAATAAGTTGATGAGTTCACAGTGTTTCAACATGCATGTGAAATATTACAAATGACTGAATCACAAACAATAATCTCTTCAAATAATTAATATACCAAATTAAAAAAAAAAGTCGGCTAATCATAATATGTACACAACTAATATATATTATATATGTTACTAGTAACAAAACCAAGTTATATTATGTTTACTGGGGAATGTGACGTTGCAATTATTAAATATAAATATTTAATTATGTTTGTGTTAAAGTAATAATTTATAAAAATAACGTTAGAAATAAATTACTTGTGGACAAATAAATTTTTTTAAAATATATTTAAACTTTTTAATCAGACCAAACTTCGCATAATACTCCTTTTTACAATATAAAATCAACATTCGGCTTTTAATTTATGATAATCATCAAAACTTAAATATTTTTTAAGATTATTATTCTATACGGAGTTATTTGATTCCACAAACAACAGTAGTGTGTGGTATAGTAGTATAATCTACAAAACTTAAAATTCCAACCAAAGGCCCGTTGAACCAGCGACGAAGTCAAGATTTGACCTTTGGGGGATGGGGGATGGGGGAGAATCTTTTTAACAATATAATATATATTCAAAAAAAAAGGTACTCAATAAGAATGTATTGATATGGATCGTAATTGATGTAAGCTCGTCGAAGTTTATCACACCACGACATTTTCATATTTCGATACGTTTTTCAGGATCACGCTCCAAATAATTAATATTCCATTTTTTACTTTCAATTCTTAGTGATTTTAGAAAACGTTGTTCTTATTTAGCGGTAGTCAGAGATGTTTGAACATTAAGCTCAAGGGTAAACAGAGTTGTGTCAACATGATTTGATTGCTTTTCTTTGAAAAATGAATCAATAGTATGTGATTTTCTCATAATTCTAAAACAAAAAATAAAAAATTCAATTAACTACACGATAAGAATGAGTTAATCAATATTATTGGACCACCCATTGAACTTTTTAATAATAAAATTTTCATAAATTTGCAATCAAATAAGTAAGGGTTTTTATTGGTTACCGGGACACAAACTGAATATGCAATTGAAATTAACATATACAATATTATGATCACTCATTAAACTTTTAAAAATTAAAATATCAAGTTTCATAAAATAAATAAAGAATAAAAAAATAAGGGTTTTAGTTGGTTACCTAGATACAAATGTATCATTTAATTAGAATAACACATATACAATATTATGCTCCAATTATAATGAATTTAATATTAAAATTAGTTTGCAATTAAAAGCGACTTCATGAACAACTTGATAAATGAACAAGTGGACCTTTGTTGGTTTATTAATGTTTTAATCTTTTTGTTTTGATGATGACTTAATTTTATAGACTAATTTGTCTATTGTGAAATTTCAGGAAGTTGATAAAAGATCATTGATGAAAGACTTTGAAGATTTGAGTCCTAAGAAAAATATGTAAGATCATTGCAAATATTTAAATTTTTCGATACAAGGCTCTAGGACATTTTATTTGTACATTAAAATGTGATTAAATATCTTATGCATGCCTAAAGCATGTTACATTAATGTTTTATTGCCATGCGTTAAGACTTGTGTTTATTAAGATGTTATTCGTATAACACGTGGGCAACAAAGTTGTTGGAAATATAAATGGCATAGATATAATCATTATCTATTAGAAATCTAAATGCATATTTCTTGAAAATACATGATATATAATGATTGTATTGAGAGTTTGATATTTGTTAGCACTTTGCAATAATTACGGAACTAACACTATGGTTTGTTTTGAAAAGAGTACTGTGTTATGATTATAATCTTTTAAGAGGGTAATGCTTGAAAAAGTCAAATGGAGATATACTCGGTTATTTGCTTCTAACTGATATAATTTTTAAGTGATATACTCTATTTGATTCATACTGATCTTTTCTATCATTTTCCAACGGAAATATAATTGGACGTTGCAATTGTTATTATCTAACGTAAACATCTTTTATGAAGCAACGATAATTATATTGGACTATAAAAGAAATTGATGTCAGTGGAAAATTACAACACTTGAATCAATTATTGCACTCATATACTTGAAAAGTAATTTTATCTTCTGTGCAAAATTTCCAGCTGCTGTGCTATTACAATTCTGATTATTTTCAGCATATTTTCGTGGGCTATAAATCGATAATATCTATCTATTATTAATTGATCATTGCATACATTTAGTTGAGCCTTGCATTATCAAATTATTTATTTGCTTTGATCATTAAACCTCTATAAATTGTAATCTTATATTTTTAGACTAAGTGTTGTCTAAAGGTTTTAATCTAGGTGGATTAAGGTTTGTTTACAAACAGGTTCAAGGAAGCATAGGTGCTTAAGGGATGCATTGGTGCACAAGGAGCAAGTGTGCTCAAGTGAATTATTGTAATTCAATTTGATAGAATCTGTATTGTAACAAGGGTCATTTTTAAAGAAATAAAAGTGAGTCTCCAATACTAGTTGGTATTGGACGTGGAGTAAGTTATTATATAGAGGGTAATAACCGAACCACGTAAAAATCTTGGTGTTATTTTCTATTACTTGTTTTATCTTTATATCTCACAAGTTAATTAGTTTACTTAAATTTAATTATCTGTTTTCACAAAATATTTTATTTAGCTTACAAAAACACCAAGATATTTTCATAAACAAAAGTTTAATTCGGTAGACCATATTCATTCAGCAAGCTGTTTTCACAAATATAGTTGACTACATTCCGCAATTAGATTTAAAGTTTTTAATTGGTCATAGTTTGTATCCACACTTATTCAACCCCCCTTCTAAGTGTGCCTTATCTGAATTTAATTTGGTATCAGAGCAAGGCTCTACTTACTTGGTCTTAAAGGTGACTTGTAGGGAAAGATTCTGACATGGCACAGTTCGGGAACAACAATCAAGAAGGTCAATCAACGAATAGACCTCCTTTGCTGTATGGAACAGAAAATTACAACTTTTGGAAATTCCGAATGAGGATCTATCTTCAAAGAGATCCTTGGGAATGGTGGGTTGTGGAGAACGGACCAGTTATTCCACGAAGAGAGGATGGGACACCAAAGATTCTACTAGAAATGGATCCAAACAAAATCTACATGGTATCATATAATTCGAAAGCAATGAACACACTTCTCAGCGGCATGGTACAATCCGAGATAGATAAAGTATCCTCATGCAACACAGTCAAAAGATGTGGGATACTTTAGTGGTAAGCCATGAAGGAACATCAAAAGTTCGAGAAGTTAAGCTAAGCATTCTCATGCACGATTATGAAATGTTCAAGCTCGAAAAAGATGAAATCATCAAACTAGCTCAAGCAAGATTTCTAGTTCTTATAAACTCCTTGAAATTGCTAGACAAGACTATTCCTCAAAGTGAGATCAACCGTAAATTGCTTCGGGCGATGCCCAAAAGGTTTGCCTCTAAAATCATTACTCTTCAAGATTCCTCTACTATATCTACTATGGACACACTAACTCTTTTTGGTGAACTTGAGGAATATGAACATCAGTTAAAAAGGTATGACAATGAGGATGAAACTCCTCGAAGAAAGATTTTAGCTCTTAATGCAGGAAATGAAGATGAGCTGGATGATGATTCTGATGAAGAAATAGCCATGATGTCAAGAAAACTCAAAGGACTTCTTCAAAGAAAGAATAAACGAAAGAATATCTTCAACTCAAATAAAGGCAAAGAAAAGCAAACTGAGGAGACGTGTTTTGAATGTGGTCGTCCAGGGCACTTCAAGAAGGACTGTTTTCAACTAAAGAATAAAGGAAAAACAGACTTCAAGGATAATAAGAGAAATAAGGCACTGGTCACTTGAAGTGATGAAGAAGAATCTGAAATTGAGGTCGACGCCAAGGATGAGATAGCTCAAGTATGCTTCATGGGAATAGAAGGTGAATCAAACGAGGTATTTAATTTTGAGTTTAATTCTTTGAAACAAGAAAATGATAAATTGAAGGAAAAGAATGCATATTTGAAAGATTTGGTAAATACATTAATGGGCGAAGTAGACTCTTTAATAGATGAAAAGAAAGATATTGAAAAGGAATCTACATGTAAAGAAGAAAATATTTTGATTGCTAAGATAGATTATTTAGATAATTATAATAAAATACTTTTCAATAAGGTAAATTTTTTTAATAATGAAGTCCAAAAATTGACAAATGAACTAAAAATGAGAGATATCTGTATTGATGCATTTAGTGATAAATCACCTGTTAAAACTCTTCCTAATAATGAACTTCAAAAAGAAATAGATTCACTAAAATCATCTCTTGCTAAATTCGTTCAAGGTGAAGAAAATTTAAATGTCATATTAGGTAAACAAAGACCGAGTTTTGAAAGACAAGGAATTGGTTATAATTCTATGCATAAAAAGGGTAATATGAAAATGTTAAAATCAAAATCACGTTTTAGATTAAATCATTGTTCTCCTTTCACAACATGTAAAAATTGTGGCATTAAAGGTCATTTGGATATAAACTGCTTTAAGAAAAATAAGATTAAAAAGGTTTGGGTTAAAAAGGATGATTTATATGCAACTACTATTAAAGGACCCAAAAAGATGTGGGTACCAAAAGGATGAATCATTTTTTATTGACAGGCATGTCTCAAGGCAAAGGTTCCTTCTCAAAAATGGATTCTTGATAGTGGATGCTCACGTCACATGACTGGTGACAAAACAAAGTTCGTGGAGCTAAAAATCAAGAAGAAAAATGGTACAGTTACATTTGGAGATAATCGAACCTGTGAAATAATCGGAAAAGGTAAAATAGGAAATGGTAAGGTAAATATTGATAATGTACATCTTGTTAATGGACTTGAGTTTAATCTTATTAGTATCAGTCAATTAATGGATAATGGTCATCAAGTTAGTTTTGATAAAGAAAAATGCACTATTTCTCATGGTACTAACAATATTACTCTAGTTGCACAAAGAGAAGGAAATATATATACTATTGATTTTGAGCAACAGGATGAAGAGTTATGTCTAGCATCTGTACAAGACGAGGCTAATTTGTGGCATAAGAGGATGGGACGTGTTCACATGGACTTAATCAAGAAATTATCCTCAAAGAATCTCGGCAAAGGATTGCCGAAAATAAAATATGAAAAGAAGAGAATTTGTGTTCCTTGTCAACTCGGGAAACAAGTAAGAACATCATTTACGGCAAAGAACATGGTATCAACCTCTTCTCCTTTACAACTACTCCATCTTGATTTATTTAGACCAGAAAGACATCCTAGTATAAATGGTAAGTTTTATACTTTTGTAATAGTAGATGATTTCTCTAGATATACATGGGTATTATTTTTGAGAACTAAAGATGAAGCATTTAAAGAATTTGAAAATTTGATAAGAAACTTGGAAACAAAATATAGTCTAAAACTTGTAAGGATAAGAAGTGATCATGGACTTTATAATATTTTGTGATCAAAAGGGTGTTAGTCATGAATTTTTTGCTCCTAGAACCCCTCAACAGAATGGAGTTGTAGAAAGAAAGAATAGGACATTACAAGAAACAGCTAGAACTTTATTACAAGAAAGTAATCTTCCTAAAAATTTTTGGGCCGAAGCTGTAAACACATCTTGTTATGTTTTGAATAGAGTACTTATTCGTCCAATTATTTTGAAGACTCCTTATGAACTGTTAAATAATAAGATTCCTAATATTAGTTATTTCAAAGTTTTTGGATCTAAATGTTTTATTCTAAATACTAGTGATAACCTAGGAAAGTTTGATGCTAAATCTTATGAAGGAATTTTCATTGGGTATTCACAGAATAGCAAAGCATATCGTGTATTTAATATTAACAAGCTGTGTGTTGAAGAATCAGTTCATGTTACTTTTAATGAAACTCAAAATGATCTTCCAAAAGAAAGAGATGAGGATGCAGGAAATTTGGAGATTTTGGTGAATCCAGCAAACCGGGAGAATATATTCAGCAAGCCGAATATACAAATCCAGCAAACTGAATTGGAAAACTCGCCTGGAGTAGAACAAGAAACAACACAAGAGCTTGAGGCAGATTTTCCTCAACAAGAAGAAGTGATACATGATATACAAATGCCAAAAACTGCAAGATATCTCAAGAACCATCCACCAGAAAACATCATTGGAGATATAAACAAAGGAATCACTACAAGAAGAGGATTGCAAAATCAATGTACTTTTTCAGCATTTCTATCCCAAGTTGAGCCAAAGAATGCTAAGGAAGCTATCCTAGATGAAAGCTGGCTAATGGCAATGCAAGAAGAACTTCAACAATTTGAACGATGCCAGATCTGGGAACTTATGCCTCCTCCTAAAGATGTTTCTATCATTGGAACAAAGTGGGTATTCAAGAACAAGCTTGATGAGCATGGAACTATCACTCGTAACAAAGCACGGCTAGTAGCTCAAGGATACAATCAACAAGAAGGGATAGACTATGAAGAAACTTACGCTCCAGTCGCTAGACTAGAGTCCATCCGCATCTTGTTAGCATTTGCATGTTACAAGAAGTTCACACTTTATCAAATGGATGTAAAAAGCGCCTTTCTCAATGGATACATCAATGAAGAGGTGTATGTAAAACAGCCTCCTGGATTTGAACATGAGAAATATCCAAACCATGTCTACAAGCTAAAGAAAGCTCTCTATGGGCTAAAACAAGCTCCAAGGGCTTGGTATGAAAGGTTGAGTAAGTATTTGCTTTCAAATAGATTTATTAGAGGAAAAATTGATTCTACATTATTTATTAAGCATGAAAATAAAGATATTATTATTGTACAAATATATGTAGATGACATAATTTTTGGTGCTACTAATAATTTTCTTTGTGAGTGGTTTTCTAAGTGCATGCACAGGGAGTTCGATATGAGTCTAATGGGTAATTACTTTTTGGGACTCCAAATCAAACAAACAAAGAACGGTATGTACATCCATCAAACCAAATATACAAAAGAACTTCTCAAAAGGTTTGGTTTTGAAGGATCTAATTCAAAGGCTACACCAATGAGCACTTCAATAAAGCTTACGTCTGACGAAAAAGGTATAGATGTGGAGGTAACTAAATATCGAGGCATGATTGGTTGTTTATTATACTTAACCGCATCTAGACCGGATATTATGTATAGTGTTTGTTTATGTGCACGTTTTCAAGCAAAACCTAAAGAATCTCATTTACAAGCTGTTAAAAGGATTTTTAAATATTTAAGTGGTACAATAAATTTGGGATTATTTTATCCAATCTGCAATCATTTTGAACTAATGGGATATTCAGATGCTGACTATGCAGGGTGTCAAATTGATAGAAAAAGTACCAGTGGTGCTTGCACATTTTTAGGACACAGTCTTGTTACGTGGCATAGTAAAAAGCAAACTTCAGTTGCTTTATCAACCACCGAGGGTGAATATCTAGCTGCAGGGAGTTGTTGCTCTCAAATTTTATGGTTAAAACAAACTCTATGTGACTTTGATATTTTATGTGATAATGTGCCTATATACTGTGATAATTCTAGTGCAATAGATATTTCTAAAAATCCTGTGTTACATTCACGTACAAAGCATATAGAAGTCAGACATCATTTTCTAAGGGATAATGTTTCAAAAGGATTAATTAAATTAATTTTTATTCCAACAGAAAAACAGTTAGCTGACATTTTTACTAAACCCTTAAGTGAAGAAAGGTTCTGCATGTTAAGAAGAGAACTTGGAATGTGCATGGTTTAATGTGATCACGTATTTAAAATCTTATGTGCAGATTATTCTATATGTATCATTTATTTTTCTGCATGATATTTGGTAAAGTATATCTGTTTGACATGCCTTATCTGTTTAAACCATACGCGTTTCTATTAATTATCGCCGGATATCAATTTAGTAGAAGACGTAAAGACCTCCACCTTGGAATTCGGAACCATAGCCGAACAGACTTCTTCAAAATTTGAAAAGACACACGCTTTTCGGTAATGGACTCTTGAATAGTCTTTATTCAGATCTATTGCCTTCATCACTATCTGTTTCACTCACAACATCCATCACACCATGAAAACCAGAGCAAGTAAACGATCTGCTAGAAAATCAACTGATGAAGGTCCATCTTTACAGAACGTTTCAAGAACAAAGATGAAGTCCAAGCACGTACAGAAGAAATCCTCTGTGCAAGTGTTATCTGATGCTACAACTCTGTCCGATAACTCAGATTCCAGTTTTTCTTTCATGAAAACCTCCGAAGTCGATCTGTCTCCTCAGGGAAAATTGAAGCAACCAGTAGATGAAGAGCAATTTTTCTCACAGCCAGAATCTCCTTCTAATTTGGTAAATTCGTTTTCATCTTCTCTTGTCTTGCAAGAAAATTTCTTTAGAGGACCTAGTTTCGAAACACGTTTTAAAAACTCCATTGCTACAAAACAATTTATGTATGAAAAATCTTTGGACCTCTTTTATCTCAAACACTCTGTTTTGGAAAAACTTTTCACCGAGTGCAACATTTTTTCTATGCTGGTTCCTCCTACTGTTGCTTTTCCTCGGTTGGTCCAACAATTTTACACCAATCTTGAGTGTAATGGAGATTGTTTTACCACATTTGTCAAGGGTAAATCTTTATTTTTTACAAGTGTTGATTTTGGAAGTATTCTGGGTGTTTCTTCTGCTGGACCATGTCCTTTCACTCTCAAAGGAGCGGCTAATATTCCCTTTCCTCCATTGGAACAGTTTCATGTTGTTATGAATGATTATTCTCTAACAACTCTGTTTCTTCCAAAAACTGTGAATGTGTGTCCTACTGCCTGTGTGTTACATAAGTTGGTTAGGTATAATTTGTTTCCATGACTTGGTGGTGGAGCAGATTTTACTTATCAAGATTTAGTTGTTGTGGCTATGATTCTTACTGGAAAACCTTTCAATTTTTCTCAAATGATGTTGTCTCATATGCAAAGTTGCATTCGTCAAACCAAGAAGTGTCTTCCTTATAGCAAGTTTTTAACAAAACTTTTCCAACATTTCAAAATATCTTTTGATGATGAAATTTCTGTCACAAATCATGGGCTTATCGATACTGCTAATTTGACAAAATCTCATATTACTTTTCTTGCTGGTAAGTTTGTTCGTCTTCTTCCTGATTCCCCTCCTATTTTTCCTAATCAAGACTCATCTTCATCTTCTCTGCCAAATTCTCATGGGCCTGACATTATGAATGTTCTTAATGAGATTCTGCAAAATCAAAAATCTGTGAAAACTGATTTGGACGATATCAGAAATCATCTTGTGATTCTTGAAAAAGGAAAACTACCGATGGATGCTCCAGAAATTAATAAGCTATATCATCGTGTTGAAGATGAATTCATTGATCTTCAAGCGGGTTTTGAGATTCAAACACTGGCAATGGTTGAGGCCCTCCAACGAAAATTCAATAGGAACACCTGTCAGTTAAGTCAAGAGGTTAAGTTTATAAGTTATCAACTCGGGGAGCTTGCAGATTTCATGGCAACAAGATTCAATGATGTGGGAAAGAAGTTGCATTTTCAGACAATATATTCCACAATCCCAGAATTGCCAATGTGCAATTGGATGGCAGAATACAAGGGTGATTTTCTTGACATGGCACTTCCCCCTTCAACTGTTATACCACGACCTCCTCGATTTGCAGCTGATTATTCTTTAGAGGAACGCCTTCTTCGCATTCGCCATCGTCCTTATTTTACTACCCGTGATGAACAGAAGGCTAATCTTGAAGACATCGTCCTTTTATTCTTTTTGCCTGATGACAAAGGGGGAGAATTATTTTGATCTGTTTCTGAGACTATTTTAGAAAACTATGGTTTTATTTGGTTTTTGATAGGCATGACTGCATGCATGTTAAGACTGATTGTTTAATATTATGATATGTGTTGATTTACATTATTATTTGGTATGATACTAACATATGCAGGTTGGACGAAGATTTTTCCTGAAATAAGTTAATATGCATGAATTCAGGGGGAGTTATAATTTTTGGTATTGTCATCATCAAAAAGGGGGAGAATGTTGGTTTATTAATGTTCTAATCTTTTTGTTTTGATGATGACTTAATTTTATAGACTAATTTATCTATTGTGAAATTTCAGGAAGTTGATAAAAGATCATTGATGAAAGACTTTGAAGATTTGAGTCCTAAGAAAAATATGTAAGATCATTGCAAATATTTAAATTTTTCGATACAAGGCTCTAGGACATTTTATTTGTACATTAAAATGTGATTAAATATCTTATGCATGCCTAAAGTATGTTACATTAATGTTTTATTGCCATGTGTTAAGACTTGTGTTTATTAAGATGTTATTCGTATAACACGTGGATTTTTCAGGGGTTTTGTTATTAGAAGAAGATTTTTTAGAAGAGCGTTTCCGATAAGGTCTAGAAGTTTTAGATCTGTGCTGTTTTCTAATCTTATGAGGATACTGTAATTTTGTATCATAAGAGAATTGATCGCAAAATTCTCCTATCTCATGTTTTTTAGTGAGATTCTATTTTTTCATTAATTGTTGAAGTTTCATGTCATTACATAAGGATAAACCTTCTTCAATAATTACTGAAATGAGATGACCATAGGAATACTGATCATAAGGGATACTTATACGGTCGTGCTTATCTCTAAGCTTTTTTCGAACTTTTTCAGCAAAGAAAGTAGGAAGGCCATCAACAAACTTAGCTTTCTAGTGTTCACTGTTAGCGTCTGATCTCTGCATGACTTTCATTAAAAAGACATCTTTATACCATCTAAAATGGGTTAAAGATGGGCAACGAAGGTTCTGAAGGAGCTCACGACTTTTGTCAGTGTTCATCTGACCAAGTCCAACAAAATGATGAAGGATAGCTTGGACAAGAGTGTAACAAGCATCCTCTCTTCTTGTGAGAAGACTGGTAATAGGGTCAAGTTCTTCTTTGTAGGATTGAAGAACTTCGGTTCTTTGGATTGCAGTTAATACATTATCCCACCATCCCTTAAGGATGCCAGTAAATCCATTAACTAAGAAACGACAGATTTGGTGGTCTGTGTTATCGTTCTGTTTACAGACAGTTGCATACATCAAGATATGATGGATGGTTTCGAAGATTTGATATTCTGTCTTACCATCAATATTCCATTCATAAATGGTTTTCCCATGGTAAGATTTTTGGGTATGAAGAAAGTCTTCTTCATAAAGAATATCCTGGGGGGTAGGTCTAGGATAGTAATACCTACTAGGTCCGGTTAGTGCCATACGATTAACAGGCTTTTGACTGTAAGTAGTTTTATTAATATTCTGCATATCCTGAAAGTTATTCTGGATTTCTAACAAATGACTAGGAGAGATATCATTAGAGTTTTCTGTATCACTGTCAGTATTGTTACTGGTGGAAGAGGAGTGTCCAGAAATAACATTAATTTGAGATGAAGAAGTAGGTGCAGATGTGAGTTTTAAATCTTTCATTTTATTTAAAAGATTGTCAATAAACTCATTGTCAGGTTTAGAAGATTTCATTCTAAAATTACTAACTTCTAATGGCGATTTTATAGTTACAGGTTGAAGTTCAGGCTTGTGGGGAACAACTTGACAGTTTTCATTAATATTATTAATATGTTCCTCAATTCTAGTTAACTGTTTTCCTACAGTTTGAAGGAATAGATTAGTATAATTATTCTGTTTAGACAAGGGTAAAATATCTTTTATTTTAACCTCTTCTTGTTGATGGGGTATTTCAGATATATCAACATACGGATTAATGATTAAAGGTTTTAAATTATCATTTCCCGGACTAAGTTCAAGGGACTTAGGAGGGGGGTGAATGGATTGAATGATATTACCATTAGTGGTGATCCAGTCCTTTTGAATTCCAGTTAAAACATTCAGTTGACTTTCAGGGTAAAATTCTGATTTTAACAAGAAATCATAATACCATTTAACAAATGATAAGATACACTGATTCTTTTTCAGATAAGCATAATAACTATCCTTAATTTCTGCTAATTTTTTACTTTCATGATTTTTAAAATACCAATTTCTAAAATTATGGTATTTATCCTGCATAAACTCCTGGTTTAAACATTGACGAATTTTACTATTGGGAGAAAAATCCATTAACATTCAAAATTCATATCACTAGCAGTTGGACTATAAGGTCTTCTGTTTTGAGGAGTATTTGTTTCATAAATAGCATGGGGTATTTGATTTTCAGAAACATGAATCCCTCTAATCAAGTCTTCATTTTTAACAGACTCATTCTTGGATTCTTGATAGACAGATTCTATTGGATCGGACACAGATTGTCTGGAGGATTCAGGAAAATTAATATTATAGGAAATATTATTAATAGACCGACTACGAGTAAAAGGTCTTTGGAATTTTAAATAAACATTTCCATTACTGGTTTGGATGACATCCTCTATGGACTGTCTAATTATAGGCCTGGTAGGAACAGCATTAGTAATTTGCCATTGTTTTGGGAAAGTAATCTCTTCCCAAGGAATCATTCTGGGGATAGCTACTTGACTACTAAAAAGATTAGTGTCAATTAGGACAGTATGTCCTTGATGGCTTTGCTTACGGATATAAGGGTTTAAAGTAGTTAAAACTTTAAGATGAATACGGAATAATATGGCAAAAGGAGGAGATCCTGGCAGATACTCATAACCATGAGATATAATTCTCATTTCTAACACTTTTGACAAATTATTATCAGTTAAGGCTATACTTAGATTCGGATAAATATTGAAATATACTGGTCCATGAGCAAGACTAGTTTCAATAGCTCCCATAAGAGAGGCTTTCCAGTTGAGACACCTACCATCACGGAGGGTGCATTGAATACTGGTGTTTTGGCCAAGCAAAGTCAAGGGTTTAAAGGCTACTTGGACAAGTCCTATGTGAACATATTTATATTTTTGCAGAAAAGGATATAAGTCTTCAACATGCAACAAATATAAAATTTCATCATTATTCTGTAAAGGAACAGCATGCTCAAAGGTTTTGATAATTCTTTTGCCGATAAAATCAAAGGTTCCAATTTTGTAAATAGTTTCTGGTTTGATTTTAGGAATAGTCCATTTATCTAAGGCTTCCTTTACATCCTGATAGGCAATTAGTTCAGTTGCTTCTAAAGTAGAAGCTGAGGCATTAGCTACTGTTGTCACAGACGAAGGAGAAAAATCAGTCATTTTTCAAAGTGACCATATACGCATAATTTATAAGTAATATATTCATTAATATGACAATAAATTAACATGGCTCTGATACCAAAGGAGGCAGGATCAAGATATATACTTATAACAAGCACATCTGTCAACGATTTACTGAGGATAAAAGCCACAACGCCATAACACGGCTAAAGGCAAAGTCCTAAACGCGACTTGGGTGACGTTCCACTTATTCAAGTATCAAGCTTAAACTTTTCTCATTTAATAAAATGGCATGGATAATTTAAAGGCATATTAACTATATATTAACAGATAAATTACTGCATATATGGTCTCATAAAGTTACTGTTGATTTGGGGGTTTACCCAAAACTATAAGCCTACAGGTTTCTTCCTGGATGGCTTCTTTAGTAGAAATAATAAACAGTTCAGATTTATTAAACTGTTCTAAAAAATAAGAACGATTATAGTTGTTTGTAGCAGTTTGATATGCTGTTTTATAACGATTACTGTTATCTATATGATAATCTAAAAGTTCAAGTAATGAAACATAATAATTGACAGAAGCAATAATTAAAACTTACAGTAGAGCTCTGCAATTCTTTAAACTTCAAACTTATATATATCAAGTATTTTACAAAGAGAGAGAGAGGATGTAACGCCCCCAAAATAGGTCCATTCCATCCAACCCATTTTGAGTCGCCAAATACATGGTACAGAAAATAACTACAACTTTATTACAATAATTGTCGTGCAAAATACAACAACATATATGCTGTAAGTTTGGATACAAATATATACCAAATGTGACTCATATCCCAACCGTGGACAGCACCTCACAATGACACCTTACATAAAGGTATAGTCAAAAACTGTTTTAGAAACTAGAATATTTGGGAAGTGCTCAAGGAAATCTTCGTACATGGGAGGCCATGCTTCTAGGTTATGATAGATATCATATTGCCACAGAATTATTCTTGGTTGACCCAATAGACCCCAAAATATCTATAGACCACCGTTCTATTCCCTTGTTATCCCTCGCTCGACCCAGCTACACTTTTATTACCTGAAAGGAATTGTGAAGCAAAAGGGTGAGCACAACTAGCTCAGTAAAGAATATCATGACTAAAGATAAATTATCAATAGTCTTCAACAGTAATAAATCAGAGATTTAGAACATATGGTAGATGATAAAACTTTTCAACCATAGTTGCAGCGGAACGAGCAATCCATTAGAAGAGTCAAATAGACTATAAAGTCTATTATCTTCTCCACGTTAAAAGTCCATCAACAATGTTTTATCCCTGTAACATCAATCAACAGTTCCTTTCCACAATCATATGAATAATTCATAATCATAATTGTGATTCTAAATTTCGTATCCAAGACGAAGATAATTTTCATCACCTGTCTTTACCTGAAACATCAAAGATCATAGTTATACCAAATCACAGTTCCTGTTCATAATCATACTAATAAATTCATCTTTGCATCACGGGCCAAAGATATTCATCAACAGTTCATCTTTACACTACATGCCAAAGATATTCAACAACAAGTCATCTTTGCACTACGGGCCAAAGATATTCATCAACAACTCATCTTTGCACTGCAGGCCAAAGATATTCCGCAATAGTTCATATTTGCACTACAGGCCAAATATATTATTATCTCAAAGAAATATATAATCATTTCAGAATTTATATAACCAATAATTATAACCATGTTGATCATTTCACCTTTGCACTTAAGCTAAAGATATTCAATTATAAATTCAATGGTCATGATCATACCAGTCACAATTCAACTTTTCACTACTGGACAAAGAGAACCCTAGTCATGATCATACCAATAATCTACCCATCTTTACACTCAAGTCAAAGAGAAATATCATCATTAGGGTTATAAAAATGTTATATATGATAAAAAAATAATATGATCAACATATAGTTTTAATCTCAAGAGTAATATTCATAAATCAACTATAATTTGGTTAGAAAAAAGAAACTAATTTTGTCATGAATAGTAACTCGTGAATAGTAACCCATGAATAGTAACTCGTGAATAGTAACTCGTGAATAGTAACTCATAAATAGTAACTCGTGAATAGTAACTCATGAATAGTAACTCGTGAATAGTAACTCATGAATAGTAACTCGTGAATAATAACTCATGAATAGTAACTCGTGAATAGTAACTCATGAATAGTAACTCGTGAATAGTAACTCGTGAATAGTAACCCCGACATGAAAAGTTCCAAATTTGATAAAAAGTTCAGATCAATACTTCGGCATAATGATATTGGAGAAAATAATATCATTTAAGAAGAAATAACATCCCTTACTATCCCTTACTATCCCTTACAATCCCTTACAATCCCTTACCTCAAAAGAGCAGTACTCCTGACTGGAATAACGCTGAACGAACTTGCACCGTATAGCAACACTCAAGATATCAAAATACTCATAAGAATACACTCGATAATATAGAGAGAGAAATAGAGAGAAAACTTTAGTTTCTGGTGTGATTTTCAATTCTAACCTAAGCTCCCTATTTATAGGAAATTGCTTAGAACACCAAAGCAGAAAAATTAATATAATATTAATATATTTATATAAATTTTCCTTAGCACACTTTTTTGGTCAACAAATCAGCCACCAACCCACCAAAATCACAAAAAACGTTTTTGTTAAAATAAATAATTAAAACTTCCAAAAATCAATTATTTCGGAACTTCTGAACTTTAATAATTCATAATAAATAGCCCTTTGATCAGAAAATTCGAATCTCGCGAGTTTTTATAGGAAATTCAATTCTCTACAACTTTGCAGAAGAAAGTTTTTCCAAATTCCAAACAGAAATTGACCGAAATCCACAAACGGACGATTTTACCGTCAATAATAAATTTTCGGTCAAGAATTATGTCCACCAACACACAAAACATGTGTTAATCATTTAATGCCACAAAAATACTCTTCCTCCTCATATACTCATATATCCCACATTCATTGTAAAAATATCACCATCAATATATTATTAAAATAATATATTTAAATGAATTATTTTATCAGAAAAAGATAAAATATTAATTTTCAACAATTGTCACATTAAATTTTTTCTCCATCTATATCCGCATAAAATCAATATTTTCCTCATCATATAAATTAATAATTAATTATACACAAATAATATTACAGAATCACAGTACTGGCAACCAGGCCGTTCCCAGGAAAGAGGGGGCTTTCCAATAAGGATCTCTCCTTACTGGCGCGCAATTAGATGACCAAACCACTCCTTAGACAGAACTTTGTAGACATTGCCAATAATGTTATCTAATAATATTATTAAGATAATATGAATTATTGCTCCGATAATAGAAAATACTGTGTAGTGACAATTATTAAAACAACAGTAATATAAAATATCAACGCAGCAATTATTGAATCAATAAAATAAAATACTGAATAATAATTACTGTAACAATTATTGAGTAATGCCTTCTTACGTAAAAATCAATAATTGGTGCAATACCGTGTGCTACTGTGCAACAACACGTATTACTGTATTTTAACCACCGGGTATTCTAACAGTGTTAACGGTAACAACTACGCCGTTATTTATAAACAACTTACGCTTGTCGTTTTTTTCATCCAATCGCTTTCCGTTATGGGGCCCACAAAAGGCTGCGCCGTCGTATGAATATTCCCCGACAGTAAGAATATTTCACGATCAAACGAATATTCCCCGACAACAATGAATATTTTATAACCACTTGTGTATTTCGAAAAAAAATTCATATATCACCCTTAACTTTAACATTTATCAATTTAACCATTTACTGAATAGTAATTATAAGAAAAATTGAATACTTTTATTTCATAAAATTCGGGGTCTTACAATCTCCCCTCCTTATGAAATTTCGTCCTCGAAATTTACGTACCTGGTATTTCAAAGAGTTGAGAATACTTTGTTTCAATTTAAGATTCTATCACCCCGTCATCATGATTTCTCCATTGCTCATCTCCTGTATTTCAGATATCATTCTAGAATACAGCTTCAAAACAAGGGTTAATTGAACAAATTAACATATCACATAATATCCCGATATTATGACTGACCAACAAATAAGCTTAGGTAGGACACACTAGCGAATGATTTACTCGTCTCTCCCCTCCTAGTCCTATTCCCCGATCTCCGCCAGAGATCATATCCCTAAGCTCTGATACCAACTGTGACTCTCATGGTGCTTCAACCACAGCACCTCACAATGGTACCTATCAGTTTGCCACCGCAGAACGGCGTCCCCTACGGAGAGTCTGGCTTCGGTGCATCCCCCATCAACAGGAAGTCACCAGCGAGAGGTTCGGGGCTCTTTACTTATAGCTCTGATACCAAATGTAACACCCCCAAAATAGGTCCATTCCATCCAACCCATTTTGAGTCGCCAAATACATGGTACAGAAAATAACTACAACTTTATTACAATAATTGTCGTGCAAAATACAGCAACATATATGCTGTAAGTTTGGATACAAATATATACCAAATGTGACTCATATCCCAACCGTAGACAGCACCTCACAATGACACCTTACATAAAGGTATAGTCAAAAACTGTTTTAGAAACTAGAATATTTGGGAAGTGCTCAAGGAAACCTTCGTACATGGGAGGCCATGCTTCTAGGTTATGATAGATATCATATTGCCACAGAATTATTCTTTGTTGACCCAATAGACCCCAAAATATCTATAGACCACCGTTCTATTCCCTTGTTATCCCTCGCTCGACCCAGCTACACTTTTATTACCTGAAAGGAATTGTGAAGCAAAAGGGTGAGCACAACTAGCTCAGTAAAGAATATCATGACTAAAGATAAATTATCAATAGTCTTCAACAGTAATAAATCAGAGATTTAGAACATATGGTAGATGATAAAACTTTTCAACCATAGTTGCAGCGGAACGAGCAATCCATTAGAAGAGTCAAATAGACTATAAAGTCTATTATCTTCTCCACGTTAAAAGTCCATCAACAATGTTTTATCCCTGTAACATCAATCAACAGTTCCTTTCCACAATCATATGAATAATTCATAATCATAATTGTGATTCTAAATTTCGCATCCAAGAAGAAGATAATTTTCATCACCTGTCTTTACCTGAAACATCAAAGATCATAGTTATACCAAATCACAGTTCCTGTTCATAATCATACTAATAAATTCATCTTTGCATCACGGGCCAAAGATATTCATCAACAGTTCATCTTTACACTACATGCCAAAGATATTCAACAACAAGTCATCTTTGCACTACGGGCCAAAGATATTCATCAACAACTCATCTTTGCACTGCAGGCCAAAGATATTCCTCAATAGTTCATATTTGCACTACAGGCCAAATATATTATTATCTCAAAGAAATATATAATCATTTCAGAATTTATATAACCAATAATTATAACCATGTTGATCATTTCACCTTTGCACTTAAGCTAAAGATATTCAATTATAAATTTAATGGTCGTGATCATACCAGTCACAATTCAACTTTTCACTACTGGACAAAGAGAATCCTAGTCATGATCATACCAATAATCTACCCATCTTTACACTCAAGTCAAAGAGAAATATCATCAGTAGGGTTATAAAAATGTTATATATGATAAAAAAATAATATGATCAACATATAGTTTTAATCTCAAGAGTAATATTCATAAATCAACTATAATTTGGTTAGAAAAAAAAAAACCAATTTTGTCATGAATAGTAACTCGTGAATAGTAACCCATGAATAGTAACTCGTGAATAGTAACTCGTGAATAGTAACTCATGAATAGTAACTCATGAATAGTAACTCGTGAATAGTAACTCATGAATAATAACTCGTGAATAGTAACTCATGAATAGTAACTCGTGAATAGTAACTCATGAATAGTAACTCGTGAATAGTAACCCCGACATGAAAAGTTCCAAATTTGATAAAAAGTTTATATCAATACTTCGGCATAATGATATTGGAGAAAATAATATCATTTAAGAAGAAATAACATCCCTTACTATCCCTTACAATCCCTTACAACCCCTTACCTCAAAAGAGCAGTACTCCTGACTGGAATAACGCTGAACGAAATTGCACCGTATAGCAACACTCAAGATATAAAAATACTCACAAGAATACACTCGATAATATAGAGAGAGAAATAGAGAGAAAACTTCAGTTTCTGGTGTGATTTTCAATTCTAACCTAAGCTCCCTATTTATAGGAAATTGCTTAGAACACCAAAGCAGAAAAATTAATATAATATTAATATATTTATATAAATTTTCCTTAGCACACTTTTTTGGTCAACAAATCAGCCACCAACCCACCAAAATCACAAAAAACGTTTTTGTTAAAATAAATAATTAAAACTTCCAAAAATCAATTATTTCGGAACTTCAGAACTTCAATAATTCATAATAAATAGCCCTTTGATCAGAAAATTCGAATCTCGCGACTTTTTATAGGAAATTCAATTCTCTACAACTTTCCAAAAGAAAGTTTTTCCAAATTCCAAACAGAAATTGACCAAAATTCACAAACGGGCGATTTTACAGTCAATAATAAATTTTCGGTCAAGAATTATGTCCACCAACACACAAAACATGTGTTAATCATTTAATACCACAAAAATACTCTTCCTCCTCATATACTCATATCCCACATTCATTGTAAAAATATCACCATCAATATATTATTAAAATAATATATTTAAATGAATTATTTTATCAGAAAAAGATAAAATATTAATTTTCAACAATTGTCACATTAAATTTTTTCTCCATCTATATCCGCATAAAATCAATATTTTCCTCATCATATAAATCAATAATTAATTATACACAAATAATATTACAGAATCACAGTACTGGCAACCAGGCCGTTCCCAGGAAAGAGGGGGCTTTCCAATAAGGATCTCTCCTTACTGGCGCGCAATTAGATGACCAAACCTCTCCTTAGACAGAACTTTGTAGACATTGCCAATAATGTTATCTAATAATATTATTAAGATAATATGAATTATTGCTCCGATAATAGAAAATACTGTGTAGTGACAATTATTAAAACAACAGTAATATAAAATATCAACGCAGCAATTATTGAATCAATAAAATAAAATACTGAATAATAATTACTGTAACAATTATTGAGTAATGCCTTCTTACGTAAAAATCAATAATTGGTGCAATACCGTGTGCTACTGTGCAACAACGCGTATTACTGTGTTTTAACCACCGGGTATTCTAACAGTGTTAACGGTAACAACTACGCCGTTATTTATAAATAACTTACGCTTGTCGTTTTTTTCATCCAATCGCTTTCCGTTATGGGGCCCACAAAAGGCTGCGCCGTCGTATGAATATTCCCCGACAGTAAGAATATTCCACGATCAAGCGAATATTCCCCGACAACAATGAATATTTTATAACCACTTGTGTATTTCGAAAAAAAATTCATATATCACCCTTAACTTTAACATTTATCAATTTAACCATTTACTGAATAATAATTATAAGAAAAATTGAATACTTTTATTTCATAAAATTCGGGGTCTTACAGAGGAAGTAAAGGAAATTTTTGAAAAGGAATTCTGCCTCAACAAAGGGTGAGGTATCCCTATTTATACAAGTGAAAGGATAAGAAGGGATCGTGCGTGTCCTTGTCAGTGGAGTCGATCATTGATCCTTATCTTTCCTTCTTTAAATCTCAGCTGTAGAAAGTGGGACGCATGAGATGATGTCGGTTGGGTGGAGTATTATTGAAGACAGGTGGCGTCATTTTCTGATAATGGAGAGAGCAACTGGCTTTCTTTTTAGAAAGTGGAATTACTGTTCTTGTCGTTTTCTGATTATTGGATTATCTTTTGTAGTGGAGGGTCACTGTCATACTGCTTTTCCTTTTCCTTTCTTGTCCTGTTCCAATTTTTTAGAAATCATTGAGGTGAGAGAATCCCAAAAGTCTCCCATTGTGGGCTCGGGTTCTTGACTTTCTCCGGCTAGGACATTGAATTGATTATCGTCCTGTTCAGATTCTTCATCACTGGCTGTTTTCATGGAAACATCATCTGGGACTAAGGATTGTAAGAACTGAGTCTTCATGTAATCCATAGTTTTGACAATTAATTCTGTTTCAGTAAGATTAGGAAACTTTTGTTTTAAATCAGCCTGGATTTTAACAAAAGGATTAATAGGTACTGGTGAGGGAAGGCTTTGCGGGATAACATCAAGGCAAGCCTGAGTGTGATTCTTAATTGTTTTAAGAAGTTCTGGTAGTGTCGGATTAAGACCTTTATCCCACCATTTGGTAAAGAATATTCTTTTGAGGCGGGGAATCTTATTCTGGTAATCACAACGAAAATCCCATTTCCAAATCCAAGGCATACTAAAACGAATTATGAAATGGGCAAATAGTTTAGACATTGATAAATCTCTATTTACTGGTATGTGGGAATAGGCAACTTGCCATTCCTTGAATGCTGTTTGAACAGATTCTGGTAAGGTTTCAATGGTAACACCAATCTTATCCCACCAAACGAAAAACCAGTTGGGAATTTCGTTTTTAAGTACTTCGGGACAGACTCGGATAAACCAAGTATGGTTGTGAATTGGATTCTGGTAATAGAAAACTTGGGTAAAGGAATCAATATAATCCCAATAACTGTAACGGGTTTCTGTTGTGTGACTGGATTCAATAGTACGGGTGGTATGAGGATTAATACCCCAATTGGCAAGAGGCATGATGCTCTTGACTGTTATTTTACTGTATTGAATCGGGCTGGTGGTTTTGTTAGGATTATGAAGCGTATGCTTAATGTTCATAGATGCTGTTTCAATGATTATTTGTTCATAAACATATCGATACTGATTAAAACGGGGAGGAGACTGTTGAGTCGTTAAATAACGTCTCTTTATCTCCCATGGATCTTTCATCCATTTTTCATCATTCTGTTCAATGAATAATACTGTTTCATCCGCATTTATGTTTGGGATATACTGTTCTGGTAAAAGGAGAACATCCTTTACGGTAGGTTGGCTAGAAGAAGACGATGAGTTGCTGGTCTGAGAATTCAGAGTAAGAAATTCTGTATAGTACAGATTTGCTCTGCCTCGGCCTCGCTGACCGCTACCACGGCTTCTACTGGTCATTCCTGCAAGTATTCTCTGGTTAGAAAATCCGGTAAAGAATTCTATTTTCCTTTGATATATTCAATATCAAAGTCGAATACTGATAAAATACTTTGCCAAGTGGCAAATATCTGTTTAGAAGCTAGATTTTGTACATCCTTTTTAAATATCTGTTTTGCAGTTGAGCAATCAACTCGAATTAAAAAGTGCTGATTTAAAAGATCATCTTGAAATTTTAAAACACATTTAACAATGGAAAGACATTCTTTCTTTATGGTAGGATAATTCAAAGAAGGTCCTTTCCAAACTCCTGAAGTAAATCGGATAAGATCCTCTTTGGTACTGTTAGGATTAAATTGCTTTAAAATTCCACCATATCCTGTATTAGAAGCATCAGTTTGAACAATCTTCTTCCGAATATAAGGAAGAGAAATAATATGTTTCTTCCTATTCCAAAAAGCATTCGGGATATCAATACAGATTTCTGTTTGAAGAGTTTTGTAAATTAATTTTCAGCATCCTGGGAAAGATTAGGATAATAGTCTCTAATATAATTTAGACTTCCCAAAAATCTTTGCAGTTGATTAATATCTTGAATTTCATCCGAAAATTTAGATGCAAATTCAATACATCTATCAATAGGAATAATAGTTCCATTGAAAATATTATGTCCGAGAAATCTGATTTTTTTTTGGAAAAGTTTCATCTTAGGAGCAGAAACTACCAAACCATTTTTTATGACAACATTTTTAAAAATGTTTAAATGCTTAATATGTTGTTCAATTGATGAAGAGAAAATTAAGACATCATCAATATAGCAGATAATAAATTCAGTAAAAGGATTAAAAATATCATTCATGATATGTTGAAATTCAGAAGGTCCATTTTTGACACCAAATGGAAGAACATTCCATTCATAATGTCCAAAAGGTACTGTAAAAGCAGTTTTATAAGTATCCTGATCTCTGATTTGTATTTGCCAAAATCCTGATTTCATATCAAATTTAGAAAAAATAGTGGCATCATGAAGTCTGTCGAGTAGGTCCTTCTTATTCGGAATTGGATATCTAATCCATTGAAGGGCTTCATTCAGTGGTTTATAATTAATAACAAGGCGGGGAGTTCCTCGTTCAATTTCGGAGTTTTTATTGACATAAAAAGCTGTACAACTCCAAGGGGAAGTACTGGGTTTTATTAGCTTTTTCTGCTGAAGAGACTCAATTTCAGTTTTGCAAAGAAGTAAATATTCTTTCTTCATTTGACTGGGTCTAGACTTAGTAGGAATATTCTTTTCATTGAAATTAGGAATATAAGGAAGAGAAATAATATGTTTCTTCCTATTCCAAAATGCATTCGGGACATCACTACAGATTTCTGTTTGAAGAGTTTTGTAAATTAATTTTATTTTTTTCTGTAAAGAGGGCTGTAAAATTCTTTGTTCTATAGAAAGAAACTTTATTTCTTTTTGGATGAAATTTATCTGTTTTTCTTTTGAATAAATCATGTGCTTGACTTGATTTAGTTCTTTAGTATAAGGTTCTGTTATGAATTCAAAAACAATATGCCTGTTATTAAGAGTAGTGTGAATACCTAAAGTATCTATCTTCGAGATAGGCATCAAAAGACAAAGGAAAGGTGTGCCTAAGATGATACTTTGATTCATATTTCGGATAAGAACAAAAGAGGTAGGTAAACAAAGACCTTGATTACAGATTAAGGCTTCTGGAATTTTATATTTAATGTTCATAGTGTTACCACTAGCACTAGTTAATGATTGAGTGGTTTTCTGGAAATATTTGGTAGGAATTAATCCTTCCTGAATACAGTTCATATCAGCGCCACTATCAACTAAGGCAATGACATCTTTAATGATAAAATCCGGTTTGATAACAAGAGTAATTCTAATATACCATTTTTGAAAAACCACTTGATTCATAAGCATTAAATACTGTTCAGAAGATTCTGGTTTGTCAGAAGATCCAGTTTTTGAGGATTCTACATGATTATCATGTTTATTGTTTAACTGTTGTTTGATACTATTTAAATCATGGAAGATGATAGTATTAGTATTTTGTAACTGTTTTATTTCAGATTTTAAAATATTAATTTCGGTTTTAAGATCCTGAATAGTAGTAGGTTTTTCAGCAGTAGAAACATCTTTTATGCGTCTCATAACCTCACGCATACTATACTGATCGATTGGAAGGTTTTCTTCAGTTTTTTGATTTTTATAACAGATCTCTAAAAATTTTAGTTTAATTTCGGGATATTTATATTTTCAGCTAAGTCAAGGAGAGATTTCTGGGTATCAGTTAAGACATTGATGCTGGGACCTGCAACATCTAAACCATTCATCTCTACGATGGCTTTCCAATAATCAGCTTCAGTGCTTGTTTTACAGTTATTAATTGTGTAGGTTTGACAATGTTCGACATCAGAATTATTATCAGATTCAGAATAGACCTCAGCTAAACCATCATCGGAGCCAGACTCAGAACTGCTGGTAGCTAAACAATTAATAATTTACTGTTGGATATCCTCATCAAGGGACATCTCATTGAGTTTTTGTTTCAATTTAGATTTGCATTTATTAGCAAAATGTCCTGTTTTACCGCATTTATAACATTCAATTTTAGACTTATCTTTTTTCTTACTACTCTTCCTCTTCTTTGTAGATTTTTCAGGGGTTTTGTTATTAGAAGAAGATTTTTTAGAAGAGCGTTTCCGATAAGGTCTAGAAGTTTTAGATCTGTGCTGTTTTCTAATCTTATGAGGATACTGTAATTTATTATCATAAGAGAATTGATCGCAAAATTCTCCTATCTCATGTTTTTTAGTGAGATTCTGTTTTTTCATTAATTGTTGAAGTTTCATGTCATTACATAAGGATAAACCTTCTTCAATAATTGCTGAAATGAGATGACCATAGGAATACTGATCATAAGGGATACTCATACGGTCGTGCTTATCTCTAAGCTTTTTTTGAACTTTTTCAGCAAAGAAAGTAGGAAGGCCATCAACAAACTTAGCTTTCCAGTGTTCACTGTTAGCGTCTGATCTCTGCATGACTTTCATTAAAAAGACATCTTTATACCATCTAAAATGGGTTAAAGATGGGCAACGAAGGTTCTGAAGGAGCTCACGACTTCTGTCAGTGTTCATCTGACCAGGTCCAACAAAATGATGAAGGATAGCTTGGACAAGAGTGTAACAAGCATCCTCTCTTCTTGTGAGAAGACTGGTAATAGGGTCAAGTTCTTCTTTGTAGGATTGAAGAACTTCGGTTCTTTGGATTGCAGTTAATACATTATCCCACCATCCCTTAAGGATGCCAGTAAATCCATTAACTAAGAAACGATAGATTTGGTGGTCTGTGTTATCGTTCTGTTTACAGACAGTTGCATACATCAAGATATGATGGATGGTTTCGAAGATTTGATATTCTGTCTTACCATCAATATTCCATTCATAAATGGTTTTCCCATGGTAAGATTTTTGGGTATGAAGAAAGTCTTCTTCATAAAGAATATCCTGGGGGGTAGGTCTAGGATAGTAATACCTACTAGGTCCGGTTAGTGCCATACGATTAACAGGCTTTTGACTGTAAGTAGTTTTATTAATATTCTGCATATCCTGAAAGTTATTCTGGATTTCTAACAAATGACTAGGAGAGATATCATTAGAGTTTTCTGTATCACTGTCAGTATTGTTACTGGTGGAAGAGGAGTGTCCAGAAATAACATTAATTTGAGATGAAGAAGTAGGTGCAGATGTGAGTTTTAAATCTTTCATTTTATTTAAAAGATTGTCAATAAACTCATTGTCAAGTTTAGAAGATTTCATTCTAAAATTACTAACTTCTAATGGCGGTTTTATAGTTACAGGTTGAAGTTCAGGCTTGTGGGGAACAACTTGACAGTTTTCATTAATATTATTAATATGTTCCTCAATTCTAGTTAACTATTTTCCTACAGTTTGAAGGAATAGATTAGTATAATTATTCTGTTTAGACAAGGGTAAAATATCTTTTATTTTAACCTCTTCTTGTTGATGGGGTATTTCAGATATATCAACATACGGATTAATGATTAAAGGTTTTAAATTATCATTTCCCGGACTAAGTTCAAGGGACTTAGGAGGGGGGTGAATGGATTGAATGATATTACCATTAGTGGTGATCCAGTCCTTTTGAATTCCAGTTAAAACATTCAGTTGACTTTCAGGGTAAAATTCTGATTTTAACAAGAAATCATAATACCATTTAACAAATGATAAGATACACTGATTCTTTTTCAGATAAGCATAATAACTATCCTTAATTTCTGCTAATTTTTTACTTTCATGATTTTTAAAATACCAATTTCTAAAATTATGGTATTTATCCTGCATAAACTCCTGGTTTAAACATTGACGAATTTTACTATTGGGAGAAAAATCCATTAACATTCAAAATTCATATCACTAGCAGTTGGACTATAAGGTCTTCTGTTTTGAGGAGTATTTGTTTCATAAATAGCATGGGGTATTTGATTTTCAGAAACATGAATCCCTCTAATCAAGTCTTCATTTTTAACAGACTCATTCTTGGATTCTTGATAGACAGATTCTATTGGATCGGACACAGATTGTCTGGAGGATTCAGGAAAATCAATATTATAGGAAATATTATTAATAGACCGACTACGAGTAAAAGGTCTCTGGAATTTTAAATAAATATTTTTATTACTGGTTTGGATGACATTCTCTATGGACTGTCTAATTATAGGCCTGGTAGGAACAGCATTAGTAATTTGCCATTGTTTTGGGAAAGTAATCTCTTCCCAAGGAATCATTCTGGGGATAGTCACTTGACTACTAAAAAGATTAGTGTCAATTAGGACAGTATGTCCTTGATGGCTTTGCTTACGGATATAAGGGTTTAAAGTAGTTAAAACTTTAAGATGAATACGGAATAATATGGCAAAAGGAGGAGATCCTGGCAGATACTCATAACCATGAGATATAATTCTCATTTCTAACATTTTTGACAAATTATTATCAGTTAAGGCTATACTTAGATTCGGATAAATATTGAAATATACTGGTCCATGAGCAAGACTAGTTTCAATAGCTCCCATAAGAGAGGCTTTCCAGTTGAGACACCTAACATCACGGAGGGTGCATTGAATACTGGTGTTTTGGCCAAGCAAAGTCAAGGGTTTAAAGGCTACTTGGACAAGTCCTATGTGAACATATTTATATTTTTGCAGAAAAGGATATAAGTCTTCAACATGCAACAAATATAAAATTTCATCATTATTCTGTAAAGGAATAGCATGCTCAAAGGTTTTGATAATTCTTTTGCTGATAAAATCAAAGGTTCCAATTTTGTAAATAGTTTCTGGTTTGATTTCAGGAATAGTCCATTTATCTAAGGCTTCCTTTACATCCTGATAGGCAATTAGTTCAGTTGCTTCTAAAGTAGAAGCTGAGGCATTAGCTACTGTTGTCACAGACGAAGGAGAAAAATCAGTCATTTTTCAAAGTGACCATATACGCATAATTTATAAGTAATATATTCATTAATATGACAATAAATTAACATGGCTCTGATACCAAAGGAGGCAGGATCAAGATAGATACTTATAACAAGCACGTCTGTCAATGATTTACTGAGGATAAAAGCCACAACGCCATAACACGGCTAAAGGCAAAGTCCTAAACGTGACTTGGGTGACGTTCCTCTTATTCAAGTATCAAGCTTAAACTTTTCTCATTTAATAAAATGGCATGGATAATTTAAAGGCATATTAACTATATATTAACAGATAAATTACTGCATATATGGTCTCATAAAGTTACTGTTGATTTGGGGGTTTACCCAAAACTATAAGCCTACAGGTTTCTTCCTGGATGGCTTCTTTAGTAGAAATAATATACTGTTCAGATTTATTAAACTGTTCTAAAAAATAAGAACGATTATAGTTGTTTGTAGCAGTTTGATATGCTGTTTTATAACGATTACTGTTATCTATATGATAATCTAAAAGTTCAAGTAATGAAACATAATAATTGACAGAAGCAATAATTAAAACTTACAGTAGAGCTCTGCAATTCTTTAAACTTCAGACTTATATATATCAAGTATTTTACAGAGAGAGAGAGAGAGGAAGTAAAGGAAAATTCTGAAAAGAAATTCTACCTCAACAAAGGGTGAGGTATCCCTATTTATACAAGTGAAAGGATAAGAAGGGATCGTGTGTGTCCTTGTCAGTGGAGTCGATCATTGATCCTTATCTTTCCTTCTTTAAATCTCAGCCGTAGAAAGTGGGACGCATGAGATGATGTCGGTTGGGTGGAGTATTATTGAAGACAGGTGGCGTCGTTTTCTGATAATGGAGAGAGCAGCTGGCTTTCTTTTTAGAAAGTGGAATTACTGTTCTTGTCGTTTTCTGATTATTGGATTATCTTTTGTAGTGGAGGGTCACTGTCATACTGCTTTTCCTTTTCCTTTCTTGTCCTGTTCCAATTTTTCAGAAATCATTGAGGTGAGAGAATCCCAAAAGTCTCCCATTGTGGGCTCGGGTTCTTGACTTTCTCCGGCTAGGACATTGAATTGATTATCGTCCTGTTCAGATTCTTCATCACTGGCTGTTTTCATGGAAACATCATCTGGGACTAAGGATTGTAAGAACTGAGTCTTCATGTAATCCATAGTTTTGACAATTAATTCTGTTTCAGTAAGATTAGGAAACTTTTGTTTTAAATCAGCCTGGATTTTAACAAAAGGATTAATAGGTACTGGTGAGGGAAGGCTTTGCGGGATAACATCAAGGCAAGCCTGAGTGTGATTCTTAATTGTTTTAAGAAGTTCTGGTAGTGTCGGATTAAGACCTTTATCCCACCATTTGGTAAAGAATATTCTTTTGAGGCAGGGAATCTTATTCTGGTAATCACAACGGAAATCCCATTTCCAAATCCAAGGTATACTGAAACGAATTATGAAATGGGCAAATAGTTTAGACATTGATAAATCTCTATTTACTGGTATGTGGGAATAGGCAACTTGCCATTCCTTGAATGCTGTTTGAACAGATTCTGGTAAGGTTTCAATGGTAACACCAATCTTATCCCACCAAACGAAAAACCAGTTGGGAATTTCGTTTTTAAGTACTTCGGGACAGACTCGGATAAACCAAGTATGGTTGTGAATTGGATTCTGGTAATAGAAAACTTGGGTAAAGGAATCAATATAATCCCAATAACTGTAACGGGTTTCTGTTGTGTGACTGGATTCAATAGTACGGGTGGTATGAGGATTAATACCCCAACTGGCAAGAGGCATGATGCTCTTGACTGTTGTTTTACTGTATTGAATCGGGCTGGTGGTTTTGTTAGGATCATGAAGCGTATGCTTAATGTCCATAGATGTTGTTTCAATGATTATTTGTTCATAAACATATCGGTACTGATTAAAACAGGGAGGAGACTGTTGAGTCGTTAAATAACGTCTCTTTATCTCCCATGGATCTTTCATCCATTTTTCATCATTCTGTTCAATGAATAATACTGTTTCATCCGCATTTATGTTTGGGATATACTGTTCTGGTAAAAGGAGAACATCCTTTACGGTAGGTTGGCTAGAAGAAGACGATGAGTTGCTGGTCTGAGAATTCAGAGTAGGAAATTCTGTATAGTACAGATTTGCTCTGCCTCGGCCTCGCTGACCGCTACCACGGCTTCTACTGGTCATTCCTGCAAGTATTCTCTGGTTAGAAAATCCGGTAAAGAATTCTATTTTCCTTTGATATATTCAATATCAAAGTCGAATACTGATAAAATACTTTGCCAAGTGGCAAATATCTGTTTAGAAGCTAGATTTTGTACATCCTTTTTAAATATCTGTTTTGCAGCTGAGCAATCAACTCGAATTAAAAAGTGCTGATTTAAAAGATCTTGAAATTTTAAAACACATTTAACAATGGAAAGACATTCTTTCTTTATGGTAGGATAATTCAAAGAAGGTCCTTTCCAAACTCCTAAAGTAAATCGGATAAGATCCTCTTTGGTACTGTTAGGATTAAATTGCTTTAAAATTCCACCATATCTTGTATTAGAAGCATCAGTTTGAACAATCTTCTTCCATTCAGGATTGGGTAAAGAGAGACAAGGTAACTGTTTAACTCTAGTTTTGATCTTTTGGACTGCATTAGTATGTTCAATAGTCCAGGGCAAAGGGTTTTTTCTTAATCGGGTGTACAGTATAGCAGCATCTTGGGAAAGATTAGGATAATAGTCTCTAATATAATTTAGACTTCCCAAAAATCTTTGCAGTTGATTAATATCTTTAATTTCATCCGGAAATTTAGATGCAAATTCAATACATCTATCAATAGGAATAATAGTTCCATTGAAAATATTATGTCCGAGAAATCTGATTTTTGTTTGGAAAAGTTTCATCTTAGGAGCAGAAACTACCAAACCATTTTTTATGACAACATTTTTAAAAATGTTTAAATGCTTAATATGCTGTTCAATTGATGAAGAGAAAATTAAGACATCATCAATATAGCAGATAATAAATTCAGTAAAAGGATTAAAAATATCATTCATGATATGTTGAAATTCAGAAGGTCCATTTTTGACACCAAATGGAAGAACATTCCATTCATAATGTCCAAAAGGTACTGTAAAAGCAGTTTTATAAGTATCCTGATCTCTGATTTGTATTTGCCAAAATACTGATTTCATATCAAATTTAGAAAAAATAGTGGCATCATGAAGTCTGTCGAGTAGGTCCTTCTTATTCGGAATTGGATATCTAATCCATTGAAGGGCTTCATTCAGTGGTTTATAATTAATAACAAGGCGGGGAGTTCCTCGTTCAATTTCGGAGTTTTTATTGGCATAAAAAGCTGTACAACTCCAAGGGGAAGTACTGGGTTTTATTAGCTTTTTCTGCTGAAGAGACTCAATTTCAGTTTTGCAAAGAAGTAAATATTCTTTCTTCATTTGACTGGGTCTAGACTTAGTAGGAATATTCTTTTCATTGAAATTAGGAATATAAGGAAGAGAAATAATATGTTTCTTCCTATTCCAAAAAGCATTCGGGACATCACTACAGATTTCTGTTTGAAGAGTTTTGTAAATTAATTTTATTTTTTTCTGTAAAGAGGGCTGTAAAATTCTTTGTTCTGTAGAAAGAAACTTTATTTCTTTTTGGATGAAATTTATCTGTTTTTCTTTTGAATAAATCATGTGCTTGACTTGATTTAGTTCTTTAGTATAAGGTTCTGTTATGAATTCAAAAACAATATGCCTGTTATTAAGAGTAGTGTGAATACCTAAAGTATCTATCTTCGAGATAGGCATCAAAAGACAAAGGAAAGGTGTGCCTAAGATGATACTTTGATTCATATTTCGGATAAGAACAAAAGAGGTAGGTAAACAAAGACCTTGATTACAGATTAAGGCTTCTGGAATTTTATATTTAATGTTCATAGTGTTACCACTAGCACTAGTTAATGATTGAGTGGTTTTCTGGAAATATTTGGTAGGAATTAATCCTTCCTGAATACAGTTCATATCAGCGCCACTATCAACTAAGGCAATGGCATCTTTAATGATAAAATCCGATTTGATAACAAGAGTAATTCTAATATACCATTTTTGAAAAACCACTTGATTCATAAGCATTAAATACTGTTCAGAAGATTCTGGTTTGTCAGAAGATCCAGTTTTTGAGGATTCTACATGATTATCATGTTTATTGTTTAACTGTTGTTTGATACTATTTAAATCATGGAAGATGATAGTATTAGTATTTTGTAACTGTTTTATTTCAGATTTTAAAATATTAATTTCGGTTTTAATAAACACAAGTCTCTATCCTACCATAAAGAAAGAATGTCTTTCCATTGTTAATCATTATCTATTAGAAATCTAAATGCATATTTCTTGGAAATACATGATATATAATGATTGTATTGAGAGTTTGATATTTGTTAGCACTTTGCAATAATTACGGAACTAACACTATGGTTTGTTTTGAAAAGAGTACTGTGTTATGATTATAATCTTTTAAGAGGGTAATGCTTGAAAAAGTCAAATGGAGATATACTCGGTTATTTGCTTCTAACTGATATAATTTTTAAGTGATATACTCTATTTGATTCATACTGATCTTTTCTATCAATTTCCAACGGAAATATAATTGGACGTTGCAATTGTTATTATCTAACGTATACATCTTTTATGAAGCAACGATAATCATATTGGACTATAAAAGAAATTGATGTTAGTGGAAAATTACAACACTTGAATCAATTATTGCACTCATATACTTGAAAAGCAATTTTATCTTCTGTGCAAAATTTCCAGCTGCTGTGCTATTACAATTCTGTTATTTTCAGCATATTTCCGTGGGCTATAAATCGGTAATATCTTTCTATTATTAATTGATCATTGCATACATTTAGTTGAGCCTTGCATTGTCAAATTATTTATTTGCTTTGATCATTAGACCTCTATAAATTGTAATCTTATATTTTTAGACTAAGTGTTGTCTAAAGGTTTTAATCTAGGTGGATTAAGGTTTGTTTACAAACAGGTTCAAGGAAGCATAGGTGCTTAAGGGATGCATTGGTGCACAAGGAGCAAGTGTGCTCAAGTGAATTATTGTAATTCAATTTGATAGAATCTGTATTGTAACAAGGGTCATTTTTAAAGAAATAAAAGTGAGTCTCCAATACTAGTTGGTATTGGACGTGGAGTAGGTTATTATATAGAAGGTAATAACCGAACCACGTAAAAATCTTGGTGTTATTTTCTATTACTTGCTCTATCTTTATATCTCACAAGTTAATTAGTTTGCTTAAATTTAATTATCTGTTTTCACAAAATATTTTATTTAGCTTACAAAAACACCAAGATATTTTCATAAACAAAAGTTTAATTCAGTAGACCATATTCATTCAGCAAGCTGTTTTCACAAATATAGTTGACTACATTCCGCAATTGGATTTAAAGTTTTTAATTGGTCATAGTTTGTTTCCACACTTATTCAACCCCCCCTTCTAAGTGTGCCTTATCTGAATTTCAACCTTACAAAATTTTCAAAATTGGGGGGGGGGGGGGGGGCTCCAGTTTTAAGCTAGCTTCGTCCTTGCGTTGAACATTGTTGAGTTTAATTTATAAAAAGATTGAGGTTAATTTTGTCTATAAATTTTTAGTCCCAAATAATAGAGATTATAATACTTGGTAGACTGTGGTATTAAATAATTCCTTAGATTAAGTCATTTTATAATTACTCCTTGGATTAATAGTCATGAGCTCAAATTTAAAAATAAACAAGATACTTGGGATTAATAGTCCTATCCCAAGTATAATCTTTGTAAATAAACAAGCCTAAATTTATAATATTATAATAATGTAGGTTATCCAAGACAAAAAAAATAAAGCATTGCTTAAAGTTGTATGATGAGATACTTATTAAGGTAAAAAGGAAAGGAAATGAAAGTCTTAATTTGACATTTTATTTTTATTTTTAAAAAAAAGCCTTTTCTAAGCGTATTAAATTGTTTATGATAAATTTCAATATATTTTTTAGTTATAAATTGTAATTAATTTTAAAAATAATCTTTAAAAACAAGTTTAAGTGTATTCTATACCAACTTTAAAATACATAAAAATTAAACAAGACAGGAACGAATGTCTTATTAACTTAATACAATATGTATTTAGTTATACGAGTTTAAGTTGGAGCGTTTAGAACGATGAAATTCTAAACGTACTTAAATTTTTTTTATTTATTTGAATTTTTTTTATTTTAAATACAATTTATTTGAAATGTTGCATTTAAAACTTAAATACAATGCACCACAACTAATACAGTACTTAAAAATTCAAACACTATCATCTCAATCGCTGTAAATACTAATCTCAACGCCAATAGGTAATGGTAAGAGTTATACGGTAATATTAGGCAGAAAAATAAAAGTTAGGCGCGTGAAGTCATTGGTTACATAAATGTAGAACTGTTTCAAGCTTTTCGGTTTGGTGGCCTACAATTGAGTTGGAGTTTTCCCACCAACAAACGTATTGAAATGAATGAGCAATATTTGGATACTTCTCCCTGTTAAGTGAACCTAGACTAAACGAACAAAAACACGTGCTTCAAATAATTAATTAATTGTTACTAAAAAAGTATTTAAAACTTAAAATATTATGGGTAGTATACATTCCACTTAAAATAAAGAATGCATTTTGAACTTTTGGAAACTTAATTGTAGAAGTAAACTCACATTTTTTCTTCTTTTTATTTTTTGTTTATTTTTTTGCATTTTAAATTGAAATGGAATGGAAGAAAAGGATAAGAAGGAAAGTGATGCGGCCAAAACACAAGTTGTGTAGGAGATATTTGAGTAGGGTCAACCATACTTGAAAATGTTAGCAAAACACCTAAAAGGCCCACAGGGTTATCCCTGAACGGACCCTTCGATTCCAATGCCTAAGAAGGAAGGGGAAAGAAAATAATTGAACATGTTACTTTTACTTAGAAGATTGAGATAAAAGATGAAGTTACTTTTTAACCAGTTGCATGAAGATTGAAGAATACAATGGAAAGGAAGAAATGTTTTTCATAAAATTTCATTAAAAATACTTTTTTTTTTATCACTTTCTTCCCATTTGAAGAGGGGAAAAAAAGGAGATACATAAGTCGCTATAAAAAAAAATCATTGTCGACGGGCTCTTCCGTAGTCAATGACCCCCTGCCGTCGGCAATGAGGTCATTGGCGACAGCAAAGTCCGTTGCCCTTGGCTCTCGTCGATCGCCATCGGTAATGAGGTCATTGGTCACGAGGGTCATTGGCGACGACGGAGGTGGCGGACTGTCCGTCGCCAATGATTATTAAAAATTATTTATTAAAATGGTCATTGGTCATTAGTCATTAGTGACGGGCCAGCCGTCGCCAATGGCGTTTGGTCCGTCACCAATGGGTTTTAATTATATTATGTAAAGAATCAATTATCCGTCACTAAAACCGTCGCTGTAGGTCATTAGCGACGGGAATGCCGTCGCTAATGACCTTATTTTTTATATAAAAAATTTGATAACTGCAAAATTTCCCTGTTCATTTACATATACATAATTATACTTGTTATAAACTAAAGAAAAATAAATAATTCTTCACGAACGCATATCAATAACAATCAAATCTTTTGCTATCAAACATTAAAAATGTTGACAACGTAATCACATAGATAAAAGGTCATACGATGTTAGTAGATATATCAATTTAGTTAGATATATAAACCATCAACCTAACTAGATACAAAACTCTAGTATATACAATCTAAAAATTGTATAAGTACATACATGAAAGTCAAAATATAAACATAAACTAATTACATCCCCAGATTACGAGTATCGGTATCATCATCGCCGCCATCTATCATATCAACGCCGGTCCCACCATCCATAGCATCATCAACATCAACTTGGCTGTGACGCCCCCAAAATAGGTCCAATCCACCCAACCCAATCTGGGTCGCCACGAAATACACTAAACCCAATTTCCAAATACAAATCTTCAAATTCTAACTTTTAAACTGTCGTACAGAATACGACCACAGTTAAATTGTGAATTTTAATACAAATATATGTAATTCTCATGGTGTCTCGATCACAACACCTTACAATGGTACCTTACATAAAGGTACAATCAATAACTGTTTTAAAAATTAAAATATTTGAAAAATGCTCAAGAAAACCTTCGTACATGGGAGGCCATGCATGTAAGTTATAATAGATATCATATAACTTGAGAATTATCTTTGGTTGACCCAATAGACCCTAAAGAAAAATGAGAAGATTACTATCATGTTATTTCCAATGGTGAATCTTCTCTTGACATATAATTATCTCCATTGTCTCCAATTGAGAACTATATTTCAACTAAACTTCAAGATTATATAGGTAGTGCTCATAGATATAATCAGCAAGTGGATGTGCACAACCCTGTCTTATGATAACACGAAGTCATATGTCATTAGACATCTTGTATGATAGTAAAAAAATACCCTTCCAAAGTTGGGTTCACCTCACCTTATTCGGTTCATCAAAATCAACAGTTAAATGACGTATAAAATACAACACACTTATCTAAAATTCTCAATAAAATTATTTTCATACTATTTTAGGAGAATCCTCAACAGTTATAGACCACCGTTCTATTCCTCTGTTACCCCCGCTCGACCCAGCTACACTCTTATTACTTGAAAGGAATTGTGAAGGAAAAAGGTGAGCACAATTAGCCTAGTAAAGAATATCATGACTAAAGATAATTAAATTATCAATAGCCTTCGTCAATAATAAATCAGAGATTTAGAACATATGGTAGATGATAAACTTTTCAACCATACTTGCAGCGGAACGAACAATCCATTAGAAGAGTCAAATAGACCATAAAATCTATTATCTTCTCCATGTTAAAAGTCCACCAACAATGTTTTATCCCTGTAACATAAATTAACAGTTCCTGTCCACAATCATGTGAATAACTCATAATCATAATTGTGGTTCTAAATTTCTCTTCGCACCCAGGACGAAGATAATTTTCATCACCCGTGTTTACCTGAAATATTAAAGATCATGGTTATACTAAATTACAGTTCTTGTTCATAATCATACTAATAAATTCATCTTTGCACTACGGACCAAAAATATTCATCAACAGTTCATCTTTACACTACAACCCAAAGATATTCAACAATAGGTCATCTTTGCACTACATGCCAAAGATATTTAACAATAAGTCATCTTTACACTACATGCCAAAGACATTAATATCTCAAAGAAATATATAATCATTTCAAAATTTATATAAACAATAATTATAACCATGATGATCAATTCACCTTTGCACTTAAGCTAAAGATATTCAATTGTAAATTCAATGGTCATGATCATACCAGTCAATAATTCATCTTTGTACTACTAGCCAAAAAGAACCCATAGTCGCGATCATACTAATAATCTACCCATCTTTACACGCGAGTCAAAGAGAAATTTCATCACCAGGATTATAAAAATGTTATATACGATAATAAAAAAAATATGATCAAAACATGAATTTAATTTTAAGAGTAAGATTCATAAATCAACGATAATTTGGTCAGAAAAAGAAACTAATTTTATCGTGAATAGTACCCCGTGAATAATAACTCATGCATAGTATCCCGTATTCATAAATAGTATTATATACGTAAATAGTGTCGTATACGTAAATAGCCATATACATGAAAAGTGTCGTATACGTGAATAGTGCCGTATACATGAATAATAACCCCGACATGAAAAAGATAAAATTTTATAATAAAATTCATATCAATATTTTGGTATAATGATATTAAAAGAAATAACATCATTTACTTGAAAAAATAATATCCCTTACCTTAAAAGAATAGCACTTCTGACTGGAATATCAGATATAATACTAAAAAAAACTTGCACTGTATAGCAACACTCAAGATATCTAAATACTCACAAAAATACGCTTGATATTATAGAGAGAAACTTCTGATTCTGGTGTGATTTTCAATTCTAACCTAAGCACCCTATTTATAAGAAAATGCTTAGAACATCAAAACAGAAAATTTAATAAAATATTAATATTTTAAAAACATTTCCTACGCACACCACATTACTCTCATCAGCACAAACAAGCAAGTGGGTCCCACCCACATTAAAAAACATTTTTTGTGAAAAAAATATTTATAACCTAAAAAATTAATTATTCCGGAACTTCAATAATTCATAATAAATAGCCTTTTTATCAGAAAAATACGAATCTTATGTCCATTCCATAGGAAATTTAATTCTCTACAACTTTTTAGAAGAAATATTTTCCAATTTCTAAACGAAAAATGACCGAAATCAACATACGGATGATTTTTAACACATCCATTCTGACAAAATACTGATAAAATACCTCAACATTAATTCCTTCATTTATATCCACGTTGAATAAATATTTTTTTATCATATAAATCAACAATTAATTATTCACAAATAATATTACAGAACTATAATATTGACAACCAGGTCGTTTTCAAGAAAGAGGGGGCCTTCCGATAAGGATTTCTCCTTACTGACGCACCTAATTTCCTTATTAGCGCGCAATTAGGTGACCAAATCCTTTTCCTAGACAGCACTTCCTTAGACATTGCCAATAATGTTATCTAATAATATTATTCAAATAATATGAATTATTGATCTGATAATGAGAAATACTGTGTAGTAAAAATTGTTGAATTAACGATAATATAAAAATACTGTGCAATATTGTGTGCTACTGTGCAACAACGTGCATTACTTTACTTTATCCACTGGGTATTCCAACAGTGTTAACGGTAACCGTTACGCCGTTATTTTTAAAAAACTCATTCGTGTCGTTTTCTTCATCCGACAATTTTTCGTTATGGGGCCCACAAATGGTTGCGCCGTCGTACGAATATTCTCCGACAATAAAAATATTCCACAACAAAACGAATATTCTCCGACAACAATGAATATTTTATAACCACTTGCTTATTTTAAAAAATTTACATATATCACCCTTAACTTTAACTTTTTTTTATCAATTTAACTATTTACTAAATAGAAAAATTGAATACTTTTATTTCATAAAATTCGGAGTCTTACATTGACTGTCCTCACCATCTCCTCCAGGGTCATCGCCTGCGCCGCTGCCTGCACCACCACGAGGCTCATCAACAAGATCCTACAAAATTAAAATATTAATAAAAAAAAGTCCAAAAGGGAGCATATTTAAATAAGTTTAGTTTGTGTTCTTCAAGTTTTAACAAGTTAGGCAAACGAGCTGATAACTCGGCTTCCAAATATCGAAATCGAGTCCGTAAGTTATAACGTGTGCCTCATATATATGAGATTCTATGTCTATAATTGTGTGTCGTTTCGACGCCTGAGGCGGTTTTTGATCTCTCTTTTTCGACTATTGTTCTAAGTTTTCTTTAATTTATACAAGTTAGGCAAACGGACTGATAATTTGGCCTCCGAATATCGAAATCGAGTCTCGTAAGTTGTAACGTGTGCCTAATATCTATGAGGTGCTATGTGACGCCTTGAAAATAGGTATACATAACCCATTCTGAGTCGCCAAATACATGGTACATAATTTAAATACAAACTTCGTTTATACAATACGACAAAATGTAGCTGAGAGTTTTAACATGAATATTGCCTTGTAGACAATATCCAAACTCAAATGAAGTCATCATTACATTTATTATCACACTATTTCATAGAATAGTGAGGACTACTATAGCCACCATCTTGGACCATCACTCCATTTCCCGACTAGTCCTAACTATATTCTCATTTTCTGAAGAGAACAATGAAAGAAAATGGTGAGCTCAACTAGCCCAGTAAAGAATATTATGACTAAGATAATGCATAATAAATTATCGTTAGCCTTCAACAGTGTTAAACTGATAGAATACAATAGACAACAAATTTAACTGCAACGGAATAAACAATACATTAGAAAAGTCAAGTAGAGCATGATATCTACTATCTTCTATGATTTAAAAGTTCATCATTAATATTTTATCGCTGTAACACAACTCAATAAATAATCCACATCATCGAATTATCCATGCACTACGGGACAAGGATATTCGTTAGTATCACATCCACGAATTATCCATGCACTACGTGCCAAGGATATTCGTTATTATCACCAATGGTCATGATCATGCCAACAACTGTCCATCAATACTCTACGGGCCAATGAGGACTTTTACCACATCATTTGTAACATCACAGGTCATGATTATTCTGATACATAATTCCTGGTCAAAATCATACTAATCAACAGCCCATCTATGCACTACGAGCCAAAGATGACTTTCATCATAATATAAGCATGATGATGATGACAATAATATAAGAACTCAATTAAGTGAAAGCAAAGATAAATTTTAAAGATTTATAATTCAATTTATCCATAGTTCAAGAATGTCCAAATTGTTAACATGATAACTGCTTTATGGAGTAAAATTCAAGAATAATATTGTATCAAATATAATTTGGACATAAAAGAAATCAATTTTTATCATGAATAGTACCCTGAGTGGATAGTACCCCATGAATAGTACTTCGAGAATAGTACCCCGTGAATAGTACCCCGGCATGAAAAGATTAAAAATTAATAAGAATGTTCATAATAATATTTTCGTGAAAAGATACTAGATGAAGCACAAATTTGAAGGATATTCTACTAATTTCAAGGAGTATAGAAGCAAAACTTATCAGCATGAGTGTAGAATTAGGAATACGAAATATATATATACTGACATACTTTATATATATAACTTTCTATCAATAATTTTGAAAAATGAGTAAGTGGGGGTCCATGTAATAAGCAAAATTTATAACAAATACTTCATAAAAAACCCCTCTATTTATCTCAATTCACTTGGCTTCACTAAACACAATTTTAATAACATTTATTCATCATTAATATTATAACTCACAATATTAACAACCGGATCATTTCCAAAAAAGAGGGGGCTTTTCGATAAGGACTTCTCCTTATTAGCGCGCAATTAAGTGACCAAACCCCTTTCCTCGACAGAACTTTCTAGACATTGTCAATAATAAAAATAATAATATGAATAACTTTATCGTCTCAATTATTGATTTAATAATACGAAATATTGTGCAGATGATACTGTGACAATAATTGATTCAATAATGTTAGATACTATGCAGCAATAACTATGACAATAATTGAATAAAATTGAGTGACTTCTCACGTAAGCATCTATAATCAAAGATACTGTACAGTACCGTGTGCTACTATGCAACCACGTGTATTACTGTACTTTTATCACCATTTCAACAGGTAACGGTAAAACTTTTGTCGTTATTTTTATAAAAAGTTATTTTTGTCGTTTTCTAACTCCAACAATAATTCCGTTGTGGGGTCCACCAATGATTGTACCATTGTACGAATACTCCATGATAAAACGAATATTCTCCGACCAAACAAATATTTTATGACAACTTGCTTACTTTATAAAATTTGTAAATATTACCCACAACTATAACATTATAACAAATCCACACCTTATTATTCAAAATAATATTTAGAGAAAATTAATCTTTATTCATAAAAGTTGGGGTCTTACAACCTCCCATTCTTCTAAAATTTTATCCTCAAAATTGGTGTGCGTACCTGGTATGTCGAAGATACCTTGATTTTATTTCAGATTCTAACTCCTAGGTCATTTCCTCAATATCATGGTTTTTCCACAAAACTTTGTCGTGAGGTATAACCTTGGAGCGTAGAATATGTTCCTTCTTATCCAAGATTTTAACAGATACCTCTTCATACATTAAATCTTCCGCTATCTTGTTCTAATTCAATAATATGATTCGGGTCTTCCACATATTTACGTAGCATAGATATGTGAAAAATTTTATGAACACGAGACATACTTGGCGGTAAGGCGAGTCTATAGGTTTCAAACAGCAAAGAGTTGCTGGTTTAGTTATAAAGACAAAGTATATAGCTATAAATGAAGTTGCAAGTTGATTGTTTGGATGAAAAGTGCATTATAAAACTAGGAATAATTCCTAAGTCTCATCTTGGATCTAAACATGTGTTGTGGTACTTTCACTTGATTATAGGAATCATTGAAAGATGGAAAATCACTATAGATATAGTGGACTCTCAAGAATAACATTACATATCCATTAACTAAAGCTTATCCAACAGCAGGATAATCGTCATTTAGAGAAGAATGGTATGAGATACCATGACGATTGGCTTTAGTACAAGTAGGAGATTAAAAGTAGTATGCACACAAGCCAATCATAATTGATGAGAAAATATATACTTTGTAATAATCTTATTTATTTATTAATAAAAAGTATTAATTTATTAAAGACTTTTAATTATCTACATGATGCTATTTTATAATATGTGATAAACTCATAGTTTTAAGAAATGCTTTTAGAATAATGATGATGATCATTCTAATGAGATCTAAATTCTTAGAAAGCTTAAAACTAAAATAATTCTCAATCGTTGGATTACTAAATTAGGGATTAGTGAATCCGGATAGATTGGTACATACGTTCCTTGCTCATTGGATGAGGATGATTGATCTCATGATCTCATGATCATTTGTGTAGAGACATTAAAGAAAGTATGTAGGTGCTTATTGAAGAATAAGTACACTGAACATGGCTCGCTAAGGAATACCTAATGGAGTTTTACATCCCTGTCAATAGGAATTCCTGTAGTGATAGTAGTACAAGTGATCCTTGGACTTGAGATCATCATAGTATCTTGTGTATGATGAGTTATACTTTGACTTATTCCTTAAGACTCTTAGGGTATATTAAAGGGTATGCTTGGGTATAATAAGTTGTACATGGAGATAATATATGATCAATAAAGAATCTACCGCTTCTAGTAAAAGAAGAGAAATGTCCTATGTGATTCGATAAATGACAACCCAGTAGTCCTTTGCCAAGGCAGAATAAAATTAGAAAGGAGTTTCTAATTTGTATTATTTGGAGTTGTGCATTTAAGAGTCGAAATACATATAATTAAATAAAATAAGACTTGACAATAATTCTATTTCTTATATTTAATTGGGGCATTGTATGGTGGAAGGATTGAATTGTACGGTAACTATTTATTCAAAGGTTCTTTTATGATTAATGTTGAAATCTATATTATCTGAAAAGTCGTTGATCGCTAGGGAGGCTTATCCCTATTGTAGAATAAATATTATTTATTTAAATAAATTAATAATTTAATTTATTTATTTAAATAAGATTAGATTTATTCTAATTGATTTATTCACAACCGGTTTAATATAGAGAACCTAAAGGGTCACACCATAAAAAGAAGATTAATTATTTAAGAAATTTATGGCATAATCGTAATAATAAGTTAAGTATAATTAATTTAATCTATGGTGATAGAATAAGTTAAATAGCTTAATATTTATTATTTAATATTTTGAAAATATTAAATATAAATTAATAAGAGGAGTCTTATTATTATTATTACTATTATTATTATTTAATTTCTAAAGGAGTTTGGGAATTAATTAATAAAAGTAATCTCATTTATTCCTAATAGGATTAGGAGGAAAAATTAGTTAAAGGATTTAATTAATTATCCCTAATAAGATTAGGGAGCTCATTTAATTAAAAGAGTTTAATTAAATAAATAATACCTTATTTTAATTAAATAGGGTTACCTGATATCTTTATAAGAGGAGTCTTATATCAGATATCGAAATATACAATTTCAATAGTTGGAGAGTACGTTCTTTTTCTATAGAGATAGAAAAACTAGGGTTTTGCAAAACACCCATCTTCTTGAATCTTTATTATTCCTTGGTGGATCACCTCTAGAGGCCAAACACTTGGGTGGCTAACATTGATCAAAGGAAAGAACCAAACCCGGTGGATTCAAGTTGAACACGAAAAGGATTGGAAGTGAACTTGTACTTGAGGAAGCTCGAATCTTCAAGGGTATGATTCTTGTTCTTCATATTTTTTCATTTAATTAATAATTGTGCATAAAGGATGATCCGAGTATATGGTTTGTAAAATTTTAAACTCTGATTTTTACACATTTCTACTTATTTTGTGCAATTTGATTGCGTTCATGAATATTACAAACCTAACAGTGGTATCAGAGCCAAATATTTATGCAAATTATTAATTATTTTAATTTGATATGTATATTGATATGTGCTAGAAAAATTTAATTGGGCATAATTTATTGTATAAAATCTATTTACAAAAAAATGCTACTGTTATTCGCGTTACTGTGAATCACATGATTCATGAATCATATGAATCTTGTTAAAAGTTAACAGGAGATTACGAATCATATAAATTATGTTAATAGGGCCACGTGGATTTTTTTTATTTAAAAGATTACCAGGAAACTTCACATGATATAGTTTTAGTTAACGTGCAAGGGACCATTTTTTTATACTTGCCACACCATTCGGTTAACATTATATATATATAATCTTGTTATATGATAATAATCATATTAGTTATCATATATATTTAAGATAAAAAAACGTGGCCCATGATATATGTGATTCACGTGGTCAAGGATTTCGTATTACTTGGGAGTATATATATAAGGTACTTAGGAAGTTATTCAGAATGATTCAGTATGATTCCTGAACCTTTATTTATGATTACTTCGGTGATGATGATTTCCGTGAATTAAAGTTATATATATAGAATAATAATAATAATAATAATAATTCGCACGGAAGTCATATATACATATATAATATTCTCAATTATTTTATAATTAAAATAAAAATTTATTTTAATCTTAAAATAAAAGGTTTATTTTAATATTAAAATAAAAGAGTTTATTTTAATTTTAAAATTAGATTTCATGCTAACTAATTAGAGTTGGAATTGGATTCCATGATAACTAATTAGAGTTGGAATTGGATTCCATGATAACTAGTTGGAGTTGAAATTGGATTACATGTTTCCTTAAATAAATGAGTTTATTTAGATATGAAATAAGATTTCATATTATTCAAAATAAAAGAGTTTATTTGTGAATAGGAAAGAGAATTCGTGTTTCCTTTAATAATTTTTTTTTACTTGGAATTGGATTCCATAATTAATTAAAATAAAGGAGTTTATTTTGATTAATGATTTTGATTAAAATAAAATAGTTTATTTTATTCAAAATTGGATAAATTAAAATAAAAGAAGTTTATTTTGATATAAATTTGAATTAAAATAAAAGAGTTTATTTTGATATAAATTTGAATTAAAATAAAAGAGTTTATTTTGATTCAAAATTAGATTTTATACTAACTAAATTTTCTCATTAAATGATATCAATATATATATATATATATATATATATATATATATATATATATATATATTGAATGTTTATTATTCATGAGATTTATATTATTTATTGATGCATACGGTGATGTGTATGATAATAAATGGGATTGATTATAGACAATTGACCAATGTGATTGGATTTTATTTTAGTTGAATGCATGAATATATGAGTTTTATTAAATGGGGTCTGCGTACCTCATCTTCTCTAATTTTTTCTTAATGTAAATTCTATCTCCCTCCTATGTATTTTCCCTTGACTGCTGATCAAGATTTCTATTTATTTTAAATAGTCTTGTAATAGGAATAGTTAGAATTAATTTTGAAGAATTGGAGATCAAGGATCAAGGAGCGCTTGAAGACCCGTTTGTAATGGAGCCCATGTTTAAATGTAATAATTATATTTAAATATTAATTCTTGTACCCCTAAGGTTTGACATTTTGGTTCACTTGGTGGCTCTAGTGAACCAAACTAAAATAAAAGTCCATAATCAATCCAAGTAGAATATAGTATTCTATATATGAATGCTAATACTATATATATTATATATTATTCAAACATGCTTCGCATGTTAATTAATATGACCCGTATTTTATATATATATATATTTATATATATATGTGTGTGTGTGTGTGTGTGCATGCGTGCTAAACAAGATGAGATAAATTAATAACAAACCCCTCAAATATTTTATATTAAGTCCTAAGCGTTCAAAGATATTTGGAATATCGAACGTTGCCTTTTAGCATGATAAAAATAATAGAGTATCAATTAATTATTATTAGTTTGTTGTGTCACCACAAGGCTTATCTTAGTTCTTTGAGATGTTAATTTTATCACATTTGATGCTTATAAAGAAAATTGAACAATATTATTTTGTTGTGTCACCACAAGGATAATATTTTTCTTTTTTGAATATATGGAGTGCTAGGTTAGACTTAACTTAAATTATTTTAGTTCGGATGTGCACACATTTGACCATTATGTTCTAAGAGGTAAAATACAAGGAGTTGCATAGTTGATGTAATTGACAAGAGTAGTCTACCTATTTATTTATATATAGTTTGTTGTGTCACCACAAGGCTATATACATTTAAAATGGGATCCTTATTCTCACTAGCATATCTTTAATTAGGTATTGTCGAACTATATATATTGAGGGTAATATAGTTTGAAGAAAATATTGGGAGATACCAATTTAAAATAAGACCTAATTTATTTTGGTAATTAATAAAAGAATGTATGCTAAAATATTGTTTATTACAAATTCATTTACAGAATTTTACAATTTCTAAATTACTATCACTGCGAAGCATATTAGATGCTATTTAACCGGACCGTATTAAACGAATTGGTTAAGGAAATTGAGAAAAGTTCTCATGGCTGAAAAGCTATCTTATATCCTTAATACGTCTATTCTTGCAATGGTTGCAGACAATGCCTCTGAGAAAGAGATTGCTACTTTTAGAAAGTAGCAAGATGATGCACAGTTGGCTCAATGCATCATGCTCACATCCATGAGTAACGAGCTTCAGCGTCAGCATAAAACTATGGATGCTCTTACTATATTCCTTCATATCAAGTAGTTGATAGTGAGAAAAGTAGGACTGATAGATATCAGATATCTAAGGAGCTCTTCCGATCTAGAATGACCGAAGGCACTACAGTACAGACACATGTCCTAATGATGATCAATTTGATTGAACACTTAGGATAATTGGTTTTGTAATGGCTGGAGAGTTGAGCCAAAATTTGATATTGCACTCACTCCCGGACTCCTTTCACAATTGTTGTGAATTTTTCATATGAACAAGCTAGATATCAGCCTCGCTGATTTGCTTAACATATTGAAAAATGTTGAGAGTCACTTTCCAACCAAGAAAGACCATGTCTTACTGGTAGGGGCTAAAGGATCTTTTGAAAAGAAGAACGATTCTAAGAAGGTAAATAGAAAAGGCAAAAACAAAGGATAATAAAAATAAAACTGATACGGATAGCAAAAGAGTTTGCTTCCACTGTAATAAGCCAGGACACTGGAAAAGAAACTGCGAGAATCATCTTGCAGAGGCTAACCAGAAGACGCTTAGTGAAGTTTCGATTACAAATACAATTTTGTTCATGATTTAAAATAAATTTTTCTTTAAGTCAAGGTTCTACTTGGGTATTGGACACCAACTTTGGTTATCATAAATATAGATTTATGAAGAGACTAAGCAAAAGTAGAATGCTAAACAAAGATAAGTAGTCATATGTCAGAAATGAAGCAAAGGTTGCCACATTAGCCATATGAACTTATTATTTAGCATTGCCTACGGGCAAGTCTATTAAGTCAATAAGTTGTTATTGTATTATAGTTCTCGTTAGAAACATTATTTCTATTTTTGTTGTTGGACAATAAAATCTTTGGTATTATATTTAAGAACAATTGTTGTTCTATTTATAATAATAATATTTTGTATAGAACTGGAATATTACTTAATGGATTTAGTATACTTGACTTACGTGAAAATAATTTTACAAATTGAACAAACTAGTATAAGAAAAAGAGATGATCATTCAAATAGTTGAATGTGTGTATTTGATGAAATACAAGTGTAAATTATTTGAAAGATTCAAAGAATTTAGAAGTGAAACAAATTGGCAAAGTATTAGGATTCTTTGATCGGATCAAAGAAGGAATACTTATGCAATAAATTTTTAGATCATCTTAAATAGTTTTCTCACAATGGACGCCTCCTGATATACAATAATTGATTGATGCATCTGAAAGGAAAAATCATATCTTGTTGGACATGGTGCGGTCTATAATGATTTTATTGACATTCCAGTATCCCTCTGGGGTCATGCCCTAGAAATGGCTGCATATCTACGAAAAGGTAACCTCAAAATCCAGCCCCAAGACTTCAATAAAGTTATGGACAGGGAGGATTCCTAATCTTAAGTATGTTAAGATAAGGGGTTGTCTAACTTATGTGGAAAAGTTTCAAAGGATAAGCTTAGGACAAGATTTGACAAGTGTCGATTTGTGGGACATCCTAAAGTAAGTTTAGTGTATATGTTCTATAATCCTACTTAGCAAAAGGTGTTTATTGCGAAACATACTGCCTTCTAAGATAAAAGTTTTTTATCATTAAAGGGCTAGTGGGAGGATAATAGAATCTTGAAGTGTTCAAGAACCACAAAATACTATAAGTCAAATAAGAGGAACCTGTAGATAGACCTATTGTACCACAACCGAATCGTAAATCTGGAATAGTATCGAAGATACCTGAGAGGTATGGATTCATCATTGATGATGATGATGAGGTACGTATCATAAAAGATGATGATCCAGTTACATACGATGAGATAAGTGTTGTAGACACTCAGAGAAATGGATTGAAGCAAACTTCTCAAAAATGGAACATTTATTTTGATAAGACAATCAAAAGAGTTTGATTTTATCAAAAATAAGAATGAACCTAGTGTGTACAAAAGGGTCAGTGGGAGCGTCGTAATATTCCTAGTATTATATGTCGATATACTACGGATAAGGAATGACATGCCAATACTAGAATCAGTAAAGATAAAGTTGTCTAAACATTCCTCCATGAATGATTTGGGAAGAGCATTTAATTGGGGATACAAATCTATATAGATAGATTTAAGAGGATGCTCGACTTAACCCAAGAAACGTATATTCATTTGATGCTAAAGTCATTTAGCATGCATGGAAAACTCTATGGGATGTCTCATGTTGATGAGCCCTGGAGTGTATCTCTATTAATAGTCCCCATAGACTGATAAAAGAGAGATCGCATGAGTAACTATCATGTATGCAATGAAATATACAAGACCTGATGTTGATCAGTCATATTTTGGAGAAGTTCATTGTGAGTCAGTGAAAAAAAAACATCTTAAAGTACTTAACCGGCACTAAGGATGTGATCATGTTTATGGTGGCTCTAAATTAAAACTAGAAGACTTTACCGACTCAAGTTTTTCAGACAGACCAAGACGACAGAAAATTCACTTTAAGGTAAAGGGTTACCTTGAACAGTGGTGTAGTGAATTGGAAAGGTTTCAAACAGCAAAGAGTTGCTGGTTTAGTTATAAAGACAAAGTATATAGCTATAAATGAAGTTGCAAGTTGATTGTTTGGATGAAAAGTTCATTATAGAACTAGGAATAGTTCCTAAGTCTCATCTTGGATCTAAACATATGTTGTGGTACTTTCACTTGATTATAGGAATCATTGAAAGATGAAAAATTACTATAGAGATAGTAGACTCTCAAGAATAACATTACATATCCATTAACTAAAGCTTATCCAACAGCAGGATAATCGTCACTTAGAGAAGAAGGGTATGAGATACCATAGCGATTGACTTTAGTGCAAGTGGGAGATTGAAAGTAGTATGCACACAAGCCAATCATGATTAATGATAAAGCATATACTTTGTAACAATTTTATTTATTTATTAATAAAAAGTATTAATTTATTAAAGGCTTTTAATTATCTACATGATTCTATTTTATAATATGCGATAAACTCATAGTTTTAAGCAATGCTTTTAGAATAATGATGATGATAATTCTAATGAGATCTAAATTCTTAGAAAGCTTAAAACTGAAATAGTTCCCAATCGTTGGATTACTAAATTAGAGATTAGTGAATCCGGATAGATTGGTACATACATTGCTTGCTCATTGGATGAGGATGATTGATCTCATAATCTCATGATCATTTGTGTGGAGACACTAAAGCAAGTATGCATGTGCTTATTAGAGAATAAGTACACTGAACGTGGCTCGCTAAGGAATACCTAATGGAGTTTTACATGTCTGTTAATAGGAATTCTTGTAGTGATAGTAGTACAAGTGATCCTTAAACTTGAGATCATCATAGTATCTTATGTATGATGAGTTATACTTTGACTTATTCTTTAAGACCCTTAGGGTATATCAAAGGGTATGCTTGAGTATAATAAGTTGTACATGGAGATAATGTATGATCAATAAAGAATCTACCGCTTCTAGTAAAAGAAGAGAAATGTCGTATGTGATTCGATAAATGACAACCCAGTAGTCCTTGGCCAAGGTAGAATGAAATTAGAAAGGAGTTTTTAATTTGTATTATTTGGAGTTGTGCATTTAAGAGTCGAAATACATATAATTAAATAAAATAAGACTTGACAGTAATTCCATGTCTTATATTTAATTGGGGCATTGTATGGTGGAAGGATTGAATTGTACGGTAACTATTTACTCAAAGGTTCTTTTATGATTAATGTTGAAATCTATATTATCTGGAAAGTCGTTGATCACTAAGGAGGATTATCCCTATTGTAGAATAAATATTATTTATTTAAATAAATTAATAATTTAATTTATTTATTTAAATAAGATTAGAATTGTTCTAATTGATTTTTTCACAACCGGTTTAATATAGAGAACCTAAAGGGTCACACCATAAAAGGAAGAATAATTATTTAAGAAGTTAATGACATAATCGTAATAATAAGTTAAGTATAATTAATTTAATCTATGGTGATAGAATAAATTAAATAGCTTAATATTTATTATTTAATATTTTAAAAATATTAAATATAAATTAATAAGAGGAGTCTTATTATTATTATTATTATTATTATTATTATTATTATTATTATTATTATTATTATTATTATTATTATTATTATTATTTAATTCCTAAAAGAGTTTGGAAAATAATTAATAAAAGTACTCTCATTTATTCCTAATACGATTAGGATAAAAAATTAGTTAAAGGATTTAATTAATTATGCCTAATAAGATGAGGGAGCTCATTTAATTAAAAGAGCTTAATTAAATAAATAATACCTTATTTTAAATAAATAGGGTTACCTGATATCTTTATAAGAGGAGTCTTATATCAGATATCGAAATACACAATTCTAATAGTTGGAGAGTACGTTCTTTTTCTATAGAGATAGAAAAATTAGGATTTTGCCAAACACCCATCTTCTTGAATCTTTATCCTTCCTTGGTGGATCACCTCTAGAGGCCAAATACTTGGGTGGCTAACGTTGATCAAAGGAAGGAACCAAACCCGGTGGATTCAAGTTGAACGCGAAAAAGATTGGAGGTGAACTTGTATCTGAGGAAGCTCGAATCTTCAAGGGTATGATTCTTGTTCTTCATATCTTTTTGTTTAATTAATAATTGTGCATAAAGGATGATCTAGGTATATAGTTTGTAAAATTTTAAACTCTGATTTTTACATGTTTCCGCTTATTTTGTGCAATTTGATTGAATTCATGAATATTACAAACCTAACACATTCGGTATAATCATGACCCGTAATGTTACAAATGATGTGGTAAAAGTCCTCATTGGCCCGTAGTGCATTGATGGACAGTTGCTGGTATGATCATGACCATTGTTGATTACACTGATATCCTTGACCCGTAGTGCATGGATAATTCGTGGACGTGATACTAATGAATATCCTTGGCCCGTAGTGCATGGATAATTCAGTAATGTGGATTATTTGTTAAGCTGAGTCTTAGCTATAAAGTTGATGATAAAATTTTTAAATCATAGAAGATAGTAGATACCATGTTCTACTTGACTCTTCTAATGGATTGCTTGTTCCGCTGCAGTTAAACTTGTTGTTTATTGTTTAACACTGTTGAAGGCTAACGATAATTTATTCTGCATTATCTTAGTCATAATATTTCTTACTGGGCTAGTTGAGCTCACCCTTTTACTTTCATTGTTCTCTTCAGAAAATGAGAACGTAGCCAGGACTAGTCGGGGAATGAAGTGACGGTCCGAGATGGTGGCTATAGTAGTCCTCACTATTTAGTGTGATAATAAATGTACTGAGGACTGTTTTGAGTTTGAATATTGTCTATTAGACAATATTCGTGTAAAAACTCTCAGCTCATGTTGTATAATTAAGTTTATATTTGTATTTAGTACCATGTATTTGGCGACTCAAGATGGGTGATGTATACCTATTTTGGGGGCGTCACAGTCATCCTTGTCTAAACTCCAATGGAAAAATGAACCAGCAGCTTCGACTATCATGTTAGTACAGTCAAAGGTTTCGTCACCACTGAATTCCAGTTCGGATTCATGTTCATCCAACCAGGTTTCTCTATGATAGATCCATGTGGTATAACCCTGCTTGAACCCATACACAAATAGGTCGTACATGACATCATTGCTTTCCTTCCACACTTCATTCACACACCTCTAACAAGGACATCTGATCTCATCGTCACTGACTTGCTCAAATACAAAATTGAGAAACTGTTTAACCCCACTACTATAATAAGAGCTAAGCCCACTCTTATCAGTGACTACCCTACGTTCCATCCAACTTCGATCAATAGACATCTTGAACAACGGACTGCTATATATATTTATATGAAAAATTAAAACACAATCAAGTCGGAGGGTTAATGTATATGCATGCAAATTTTTTCCTAACTTCATCTCCCATTCTAACGGGTCAGGCTTCTATCTCGTTCCCGAATGTGTCACCCCACTGATGTCAACAACTTGAACACATCTTTAAATTTTTATGAAATTTCGACAGCACCTCTCTGTAAGACCCCGAATTTTATGAAATAAAAGTATTCAATTTTTCTATTCAGTAAATGGTTAAATTGATAAATGTTAAAGTTAATGGTGATATATAAATTTTTTTCAAAATACACAAGTGGTTATAAAATATTCATTGTTGTCGGGGAATATTCGTTTGGCCGTGGAATATTCTTTCTGTCGGAGAATATTCGTACGACGGCGCAGCTATTTGTGGGCCTCATAACGAATAACTGTTGGATGAAGAAAACGACAAATTTGAGTTTTTACAAATAACGGCGTAGTTGTTACCGTTAACACTGTTGGAATACCCGGTGGTTAAAATACAGTAATACGCGTTATTGCACAGTAGCACACGGTATTGCATAGTATTTTTGAAATTATTGATTCTTACGTAAGAAGGCACTACTCAATAATTGTTACAGTAATTACTGTTCAATATTTTATTTTATTGATTCAATAATTGCTACGTTGAAATTTTGTATTATTGTTGTTCAATAATTGTTGTTGCACAGTATTTCCCATTATCAGATCAATAATTCATATTATTTGAATAATATTATTAGATAACATTATTGGCAATGTCTAGAAAGTTCTGTCTAAGGAGAGGTTTGGTCATCTAATTGCGCGCCAGTAAGGAGAAATCCTTATTGGAAAGCCCCCTCTTTCCTGGGAACGGCCTGGTTGTCATAAATGTGATTCTGTAATATTATTTGTGAATAATTAATTATTGATTCATATGATAAGGAAATATTTATTTTATGTGGATATAAATGAGGGATATATTTTTGTTGTTAAAAATGAAGGAGTTAATAGTGAGGTTTTTATCAGTATTTTTGTCGGAATGGAGGTATTAAAAATTAGGGTTTTTGAGATATTTTGCGGGGGTTATAATTTTTAATCCGACCGTTGGATCGTGGTAATTTTTGGATATGTTATACATATATAAGTTGAGTATATGCCCACAAATTTTGAACCGTTAAAAATGAACGTATGATTTATTATGAATTTTACAAGATGACTGGTTCAGAAATTGTGGAATTTTCGGAGTTAATCATTTTGGTGGAAAATTCTAGAATTGGTGGGCCCCACTTGTGGTTGGTGAAGAAATGTGCTGAATTATATTTCAAATGTGGTGGGTGGGAATAGTAGCAGGTAAAGCCATCAGGTTGCAGGTCAAACCTACCAAAATTTTCCTATAAATAGAGGGCTAAGTTAGAATTGAAAATCACACCAAAAACATAAGCTTTCTCTCTTTCTCTCTCTATATTATGAAGCATATTTTGTGAGTTTTTAGATACTTGGTGAGTTGCTATTCATCAGTGCAAGTTTCCTTCAGCATCATATCCGATATCCAGTCAGAAGTACTGCTCTTTTGAGGTAAGGGATATTAAGGGATTTTAAGGGTTGTTATGATTTTCAGTTTCGTAATTTTTCTGATCTTCAAAAATTCTGGAAAAATTTGAAATGATATTTTGATGAGTTTTCTTGATTGTGTCCAAAAATGGTGATTTTTGGATGTATAGATTGAGAGTTATGAATTTTATGAGAAAAGACTATTTTAAAAGTAACCGCTTATAATTCCTTGTGGTTAACTCCAAAATTGATGAAATTTTTATTGGGAGTACATGTATATGATAGAAGTATACTCTGTAAATTTCAGAATTTTTAGACAAAAGTACAATTTTTGATAAATGTCTAAATATTCGGCTATTTTGGCCATATGAAAAATAGTAAATGACTTTTAAAAATTCTGAGAAAAATATATGTTCACTATGGGACTATATTATGCTAAATCCCAGAAAAGAAATATTTTTGGAACTGATTTGGTATTTTTCATGAAAATAGTCTAGTTATGAGAAAATGAATTAAATATGTTATGTGAAGTAAGAAAATTGGAAAATAGGATTTTATGGCTTGAGAATCCTATATATGAGGTATATGCAGATTTTTGATGAGGGTTTTGGTTATTGATGATGAAATCTTAAGAGTTGGCATTTTATGATGATTAAATGCATTAATTAGTAAAGTGTAAACAATTTAAATAAATTGTTTATAAGCTTAAGAATATTATTCTTTCAATATCATTATACCGAAATACTGGTATAGATTTTATTGTGAAATTTCTACCTTTTTGTGTCGGGTTTACTATTTATGAGTTACTATTCACGAGTTACTATTCATGAGTTACTATTCACGAGTTACTATTCACGATAAAAATTGGTTTTTTTTTCTAACCAAATTATAGTTGATTTACGAATATTACTCTTGAGATTAAAACTAGATGTTGATCATATTATTTTTATTATTATATATAACATTTTTATAACCCTAATGATGATATTTCTCTTTGACTTGAGTGTAAAGATGGGTAGATTTTTGGTATGATCATGACTATGAGTTCTCTTTGGCCAGTAGTGCAAAGTTGAATTGTTGACTGGTATGATCATGACCATTGAATTTATAATTGAATATCTTTAGCTTAAGCGCAAAGGTAAAATGATCAACATAGTTATAATTATTGTTTATATAAATTCTGAAATGATTATATATTTCTTTGAGATATGAATATATTTGGCCTGTAGTGCAAATATGAATTGTTGATGAATATCTTTGGCATGTAGTGCAAAGATAGTTTGTTGATGAATATCTTTGGCCTGTAGTGCAAAGATGAACTGTTGTTGAATATCTTTGGCCTGTAGTGCAAAGATGGTCTGTTGATGAATATCTTTGGCCTGTAGTGCAAAGATGAACTGTTGTTGAATATCTTTGGTCGTAGTGCAAAGATGAATTTATTAGTATGATTATGAACAGGAACTGTGATTTGGTATAACCATGATCTTTGATGTTTCAGGTAAAGACAGGTGATGAAAATATTCTTCGTCCTGGATGAGAAGAGGAATTTAGAATTACAGTTATGATTATGAGTTATTCATATGATTGTGGACCAGAACTGTTGATTGATGTTACAGGGATAAAACATTGTTGGTGGATTTTTAACATGGAGAAAATAATAGACTTTATAGTCTATTTGACTCTTCTAATGGATTGCTCGTTCCGCTGCAACTATGGTTGAAATTTTTATCATTTACCATATGTTCTAAATCTCTGATTTATTATTGATGAAGGCTATTGATAATTTAATTATCTTTAGTCATGATATTCTTTACTGAGCTAGTTGTGCTCACCCTTTTGCTTCACAATTCCTTTCAGGTAATAAGAGTGTAGCTGGGTCGAGCGAGGGTAACGGGGAAATAGAACGGTGGTCTCTAGCTGTGGATGTTCTCCCGAAGCAGTATAGAAAAGTTCATTTAGTAGTTATATTTGGTGAATCCAATAGGGTAAGGTGTACCCAACGTTGGAAGGGTGGTTTGCCACTATCATACAAGATGTCTAACGACATACAACCTCGTGTCATCATAAGACAGGGATGTGCTCATCCACTTGCTGAGTATATCTATGGGCACTACCTATATAATCTTGGTGTTTGTTTGAAGTATAATTCTCAATTAGAGACAGTGGAGATAATGATAAGTCAAGAGAAGACTCACCATTGGGAAGAATATGATAGTAATCTTCTCGTTTTTCTTTGGGGTCTATTGGGTCAACCAAGGATAATTCTGTGGCCATATGATATCTATCATAACCTAGACGCGTGGCCTCCCATGTACGAAGGTTTCCTTGAGCACTTCCCAAAGATTCTAATTTCTAGAACAGTTTTTGACTATACCTTTATGTAAGGTGTCATTGTGAGGTGATGTCCACGGTTGGAACATGAGTCACATTTGGTATATATTTGTATCCAAACTCACAGCATATGTGTTGTTGTATTTTGCACGACAATTGTTGTAATAAAGTTGTAGCTGTTTTCTGTACCATGTATTTGACGACTCAAAATGGGTTGGGTGGAATGGACCTGTTTTTGGGTCGTCACAGGTGGTATCAGAGCTTAGGGATATGATCTTTGGCGGAGATCGGGGAATATAATTAGGAGGGGAGAGATGAGTAAATCCTTCGCTAGTGTGTCCTACCTAAGCTTATTTGTTGGTCAGTCATAATATCGAGATATTATGTGATATGTTAATTTGTTAAATTAACCCTTGTTTTGAAGCTGTATTCTAGAAAGATATCTGAAATACAGGAGATGAGCAATGGAGAAATCATGATGATAAGGAAGATGGAATCTGAAATGAAAGCAAGGTATTCTCAACTCTTTGAAATACCAGGTACGTAAATTTCGGGGACGAAATTTCATAAGGAGGGGAGATTGTAAGACCCCGAATTTTATGAAATAAAAGTATTCAATTTTTCTATTCAGTAAATGGTTAAATTGATAAATGTTAAAGTTAATGGTGATATATAAATTTTTTTCAAAATACACAAGTGGTTATAAAATAATCATTGTTGTCGGGGAATATTCGTTTGGTCGTGGAATATTCTTTCTGTCGGGGAATATTCGTACGACGGCGCAGCTATTTGTGGGCCCCATAACGAATAACTGTCGGATGAAGAAAACGACAAATTTGAGTTTTTACAAATAACGGCGTAGTTGTTACCGTTAACACTGTTGGAATACCCGGTGGTTAAAATACAGTAATACGCGTTATTGCACAGTAGCACACGGTATTGCATAGTATTTTTGAAATTATTGATTCTTACGTAAGAAGGCACTACTCAATAATTGTTACAGTAATTACTGTTCAATATTTTATTTTATTGATTCAATAATTGCTACGTTGAAATTTTATATTATTGTTGTTCAATAATTTTTGCTGCACAGTATTTCCCATTATCAGATCAATAATTCATATTATTTGAATAATATTATTAGATAACATTATTGGCAATGTCTAGAAAGTTCTGTCTAAGGAGAGGTTTGGTCATCTAATTGCGCGCCAGTAAGGAGAAATCCTTATTGGAAAGCCCCCTCTTTCCTGGGAACGGCCTGGTTGTCATAAATGTGATTCTGTAATATTATTTGTGAATAATTAATTATTGATTCATATGATAAGGAAATATTTATTTTATGTGGATATAAATGAGGGATATATTTTTGTGGTTAAAAATGAAGGAGTTAATGTTGAGGTTTTTATCAGTATTTTTGTCGGAATGGAGGTATTAAAAATCAGGGTTTTTGAGATATTTTGCGGGGGTTATAATTTTTAATCCGACCGTTGGATCGTGGTAATTTTTGGATATGTTATACATATATAAGTTGAGTATATGCCCACAAATTTTGAACCGTTAAAAATGAACGTATGATTTATTATGAATTTTACGAGATGACTGGTTCAGAAATTGTTGAATTTTCGGAGTTAATCATTTTGGTGGAAAATTCTAGAATTGGTGGGCCCCACTTGTGGTTGGTGAAGAAATGTGCTGAATTATATTTCAAATGTGGTGGGTGGGAATAGTAGCAGGTAAAGCCATCAGGTTGCAGGTCAAACCTACCAAAATTTTCCTATAAATAGAGGGCTAAGTTAGAATTGAAAATCACACCAAAAACATAAGCTTTCTCTCTTTCTCTCTCTATATTATGAAGCATATTTTGTGAGTTTTTAGATACTTGGTGAGTTGCTATTCATCAGTGCAAGTTTCCTTCAGCATCATATCCGATATCCAGTCAGAAGTACTGCTCTTTTGAGGTAAGGGATATTAAGGGATTTTAAGGGTTGTTATGATTTTCAGTTTCGTAATTTTTCTGATCTTCAAAAATTCTGGAAAAATTTGAAATGATATTTTGATGAGTTTTCTTGATTGTGTCCAAAAATGGTGATTTTTGGATGTATAGATTGAGAGTTATGAATTTTATGAGAAAAGACTATTTTAAAAGTAACCGCTTATAATTCCTTGTGGTTAACTCCAAAATTGATGAAATTTTTATTGGGAGTACATGTATATGATAGAAGTATACTCTGTAAATTTCAGAATTTTTAGACAAAAGTACAATTTTTGATAAATGTCTAAATATTCGGCTATTTTGGCCATATGAAAAATAGTAAATGACTTTTAAAAATTCTGAGAAAAATATATGTTCACTATGGGACTATATTATGCTAAATCCCAGAAAAGAAATATTTTTGGAACTGATTTGGTATTTTTCATGAAAATAGTCTAGTTATGAGAAAATGAATTAAATATGTTATGTGAAGTAAGAAAATTGGAAAATAGGATTTTATGGCTTGAGAATCCTATATGAGGTATATGCAGATTTTTGATGAGGGTTTTGGTTATTGATGATGAAATCTTAAGAGTTGGCATTTTATGATGATTAAATGCATTAATTAGTAAAGTGTAAACAATTTAAATAAATTGTTTATAAGCTTAAGAATATTATTCTTTCAATATCATTATACCGAAATATTGGTATAGATTTTATTGTGAAATTTCTACCTTTTTGTGTCGGGTTTACTATTTATGAGTTACTATTCACGAGTTACTATTCATGAGTTACTATTCACGAGTTACTATTCACGATAAAAATTGGTTTTTTTTTCTAACCAAATTATAGTTGATTTACGAATATTACTCTTGAGATTAAAACTAGATGTTGATCATATTATTTTTATTATCATATATAACATTTTTATAACCCTAATGATGAATTTCTCTTTGACTTGAGTGTAAAGATGGGTAGATTTTTGGTATGATCATGACTATGGGTTCTCTTTGGCCAGTAGTGCAAAGTTGAATTGTTGACTGGTATGATCATGACCATTGAATTTATAATTGAATATCTTTAGCTTAAGTGCAAAGGTGAAATGATCAACATGGTTATAATTATTGTTTATATAAATTCTGAAATGATTATATATTTCTTTGAGATATGAATATATTTGGCCTGTAGTGCAAATATGAATTGTTGATGAATATCTTTGGCATGTAGTGCAAAGATAGTTTGTTGATGAATATCTTTGGCCTGTAGTGCAAAGATGAACTGTTGTTGAATATCTTTGGCCTGTAGTGCAAAGATGGTCTGTTGATGAATATCTTTGGCCTGTAGTGCAAAGATGAACTGTTGTTGAATATCTTTGGTCGTAGTGCAAAGATGAATTTATTAGTATGATTATGAACAGGAACTGTGATTTGGTATAACCATGATCTTTGATGTTTCAGGTAAAGACATGTGATGAAAATATTCTTCGTCCTAGATGAGAAGAGGAATTTAGAATTACAGTTATGATTATGAGTTATTCATATGATTGTGGACCAGAACTGTTGATTGATGTTACAGGGATAAAACATTGTTGGTGGATTTTTAACATGGAGAAGATAATAGACTTTATAGTCTATTTGACTCTTCTAATGGATTGCTCGTTCCGCTGCAACTATGGTTGAAATTTTTATCATTTACCATATGTTCTAAATCTCTGATTTATTATTGATGAAGGCTATTGATAATTTAATTATCTTTAGTCATGATATTCTTTACTGAGCTAGTTGTGCTCACCCTTTTGCTTCACAATTCCTTTCAGGTAATAAGAGTGTAGCTGGGTCGAGCGAGGGTAACGGGGAAATAGAACGGTGGTCTCTAGCTGTGGATGTTCTCCCGAAGCAGTATAGAAAAGTTCATTTAGTAGTTATATTTGGTGAATCCAATAGGGTAAGGTGTACCCAACGTTGGAAGGGTGGTTTGCCACTATCATACAAGATGTCTAACGACATACAACCTCGTGTCATCATAAGACAGGGATGTGCTCATCCACTTGCTGAGTATATCTATGGGCACTACCTATATAATCTTGGTGTTTGTTTGAAGTATAATTCTCAATTAGAGACAGTGGAGATAATGATAAGTCAAGAGAAGACTCACCATTGGGAAGAATATGATAGTAATCTTCTCGTTTTTCTTTGGGGTCTATTGGGTCAACCAAGGATAATTCTGTGGCCATATGATATCTATCATAACCTAGACGCGTGGCCTCCCATGTACGAAGGTTTCCTTGAACACTTCCCAAAGATTCTAATTTCTAGAACAGTTTTTGACTATACCTTTATGTAAGGTGTCATTGTGAGGTGATGTCCACGGTTGGAACATGAGTCACATTTGGTATATATTTGTATCCAAACTCACAGCATATGTGTTGTTGTATTTTGCACGACAATTGTTGTAATAAAGTTGTAGCTGTTTTCTGTACCATGTATTTGACGACTCAAAATGGGTTGGGTGGAATGGACCTGTTTTTGGGTCGTTACACTCTCTATGGTCTTCAAGTACACGAAATAGACTAATACGTCGTAATTTAAATATGCACCCGAAGAACATCAAGAGATATTGGCGTCGTCGAAGTTTCTCAAAATATAAAGATGTGCCCAAATCGTTAACAGCGACCTAAGTGAGATCGAAACATGTAGGAACATTCCCAAAACAGGACTATTTGATAATCACTCATACTAAGTGAATCTCAAACAGATTTCTAAGTTTTCTAAACTATATAAAAATACCCACATATAAAATTGGACTCATTTCCTAAAATAAAAAGAATACTAGCTTGATCACCATTGTAAGACACCAACTTATTATAATAAAATTGAATTTTCTTCTATTCATTATTCTAAATTAATAAGGTATTAATTTGATATAATGATTTGGTTATGGGTGAAATGTGCAAAATTTACAAAATAAGCAAGTGGTTATAAAATATTCATGGTTGTCGGAGAATATTCGTTTGGTCGTGGAATATTCTTTCTGTCGGGGAATATTCGTACGACGGCGCAGCCATTTGTGGGCCCCATAACGGATAACGGTCGGATGAAAAAAATGACAAATTTGAATTTTTACAAATAACGGCGTAGTTGTTACCGTTAACACTGTTAGAATACCCGGTGGTTAAAATACAGTAATACGCGTAGTTGCACAGTAGCACACGGTATTGCACAATATTGTTAAATTATTGATTCGTACGTAAGAAGGCACTACTCAATAATTGTTATAGTAATTACTGTTCAATATTTTATTTTATTGCTTCAATAATTGCTGCGTTGATATTTTATATTATTGTTGTTTCAATAATTATCATTGCACAATATTTCCCATTATCAGATCAATAATTCATACTATTTAAATAATATTATTAGATAGAATTGTTGGCAATGTCTAGAAAGTTCTGTCAAGGAGAGGTTTGGTTACCTAATTGCACGCCAGTAAGGAGAAATTCTTATTAGAAAGTCCCATCTTTCGTGGGAACAGCCTGGTTGTCATAATTGTGATTCTGTAATATTATTTATGAATAATAAATTATTGATTTATATGATAAGGAAATATTTATTTTATGTGGATATAAATGATGGATATATTTATTTTTATGTGGATAAAAATGATGGAATTAATGCTAAGGTATTTTATCAGTATTTTGTCGGTGTAGAGGTATTAAAAATCATCCGTTTGTGGATTTCAAATATTTTATATTTGGAATTTGGAAAAAATCAAAGCTACAAAGTTGTAGAGAATTCGATTTCAGGCAGAATGGACATAAAATTCGTATTTTTCTGATAAACGATCTATTTTCTATGAATTGTTGAAGTTTCGGAAAATAAAATAATTTTTATTAATTTAAGGGTGGGACCCACTTGGTTATCAACACATGGGTTGCTATCTTTTGGTTCAAAGAAGGCTGGTGGCTGGCTTGACAAGTTGAGGTGGCGTGGAAGAAGAAAAAGAAATAATATATTTTATTATTTTAGTCTCTAATGGCGTTCTAGCATTTTCCTATAAATAGACGCTTAGGTTAGAATTGAAAAACACACCAGAAATAAGTTTTCTTTCTCTCTATATTTACTAGCGTATTTTAGTGAGTATTTATATATTTTGAGAGTTGCTGTTCGGTACAAGTTTCCTTCGGCTTTCTATCCGATATTCCGATCAAAAGTACCGTTATTTTGAGGTAAGAGATGTTATTTTCTTCCTAATGATATTATTCTTTCAATATTATTATGCCGAAATATTGGTTTGAACTTTTTATCAAATTTAGAACTTTTTGTGTCGGAGTTACTATTCACGTATACGGCACTATTCACGAATACGACATTATTCATCGAAAAATAAAATTTTCTTCTTTTTGTCCAAGATGTTTATTATGGTTACTATCTTTGATTGTATCCATGTTTTGGTCTTTATTTTTGAATTCTGCTTCAAAATTAGTTATTATGGAGTATTATTGATTTTAGATAAACTGTTATACGAATCCTTAATATTTGTCCTTCTGTCTCACTGGATTCGTTTTCTTTAAAATATTTTTCATCATCCTCAGTCCTAAATGATGATATTACTGAATATCTTTGGCCTGTAGTGCAAAGATGAATGATTAACTGATGAATATCTTTGGCCCGTAGTGCAAAGATGAACAGGCGTTGAGATGAAAATGACCAACTGGTGATACAAATGAATATCTTTGACATGTAGTGCAAAGATGAATATTGATTAAAGATGTATATTGATTGTTGTTACAGGGATAAAATATTGATGATTGACTTTTAAATCTTAGAAGATAGTAGAACTCATTCTCTACTTGACTCTTCTAATGGATTGTTGTTTCCGCTGCAATTGTTGATCTAAAACTTGTTGTCTATTATATTTTATCAGATTTTTCCCTGTTAAAAAATAATGATAATTTGTTGTATATTATCTTAGTCATAATATTCTTTACTGGGCTAGTTGAGCTCACCCTTTTTCTTTTTGTTCCATTTATCTTCTTAGGAGGTGAGAACATAGCAGGATCTAGTCGGGGTATGGAGTGATGATTCTAGAAAGATGTTTTAGTAGTCCTCACTATTTCTATAAAATAGTGTTTGAATAATTGTAATGAGAACTTATTTGAGTGTGGATATTGTCCAGAAGATAATATTTGTATTTAAACTCACAGTATGTGTTGTCGTATTTTGCATGACAATTGTATTATTGAAGTTGTAATTTGCTTTCTGTACCATGTATTTGGCGACTCAGAATGGGTGTTGTATACCTATTTTGGAGGAGTCACAGTTGGTATCAAAGCTTAGGGATATGGTCTCTGGCGGAGATCGGGGAATAGAACTAGGAGGGGAGAGATGAGTAAATCCTTCGCTAGTGTGTCCTATCTAAGCTTATTTGTTGGTTGGTCATAATATAGGGATATTATGTGATATGTTAATTTGTTTAATTAACCCTTGTTTTATGGCAGTATTTAAGAATGACTACTGAGAACGTTAACAATAGAGTGTATGAGACTGTGGAACAACCTTTAGTTACAAACCAGGAGAACGTGCAACAGGAATGCAATATTCCTCCTGTAAATAACACTGCCGAGCAAACGATGAATGATGGAATGTTTAAGAGTTTTTTACAGTTCATGCAAAACCAGACGAGGGAGACTCGTGCACAAAATACGGGTGGAAATGCTAGCAATGCGCGGCTTGTCACAGCTAAGCAGTTCAAAGAATTGGGACCACCAGAATTTAAGGGAAAGTCGGATCCGATCATGGCGGAAATATGGGTCAAGCAAATTACCAAGATATTCGATGTCTTGGGATGCACGGAGGAGCAGAAGGTTCCATTCGCTACCTTTATGTTCCGTGGTGAGACAGACTACTGGTGGAAGTCTGTGAAGCGTACCCAGCCAGCCGCACTTAGCATGTCTTGGGAAACGTTTCAGAAACTATTCAATGACAAGTACTTTCCTGAAAGTATTCGTCATATGAAGGAGGTGGAGTTTATCAGACTGGAACAAAATAACATGACGGTGTCCCAGTATGAGGCGAAGTTCGTGGAGTTATCCAGGTTTGCATCTCATTTGGTAGAGAATGAGGAACGAATGACAAGGATGTTTCTGAGAGGTCTTAAACCCGAGATTCGTCAATACCTTATCTCTCATAAATTTTCTCTATATTCAGATGTTGTCAACAGGGCCCAATTATTAGAGAGAGATAATGAGTATACTCAACCGAGGGACTACAACCAGGGTCATACCGGTGACAGTAGTCATCAGAGCGATGATAACCAACGAGGAGGGAAAAATACGAACAAAGGCGGTAACCACTCGGGTGGTCATCGTGGTAATGATAATAGGAGAGGTGAGTCAAGTAAAAATTTCAGAAAGAGGAGATTCAACAATGACGGGAAGACATCAGCAGTAGCATCAACACCAACAACAAATTCTAGGGGAGGAGAACGACCGCCAGTTAGATGTTACAAATGAGGGAAAGAGGGACATATCAGCCCAAACTGTCCACAACAATCCAAGGTATGTTACAACTGTGGAAAGAAAGGCCACATAGCTCGGGATTATTCTGTAGCAAAACCAAGTTCAACGGGAATGGTGACTCCAAGGGCTGTCCCGGATAAGGCGAAATCAGCGGTTCCTGGAAGAGCGTTTGTCGTGACTGGCCAAAATGTGAGGAACCCGAACGAGGTGATCACGGGTAAGCTAATCTTAAACTTTTGCGAAGTTTATACCTTACTAGATACCGGTTCTATCCATTCTTTTATCTCTCCTGCTTGTGCTCAACGTTTAAACTTGACTCTGGAGAAATTAGACTTTGACTTATCTGTTGAAACTCCGTTGGGTGAAACCTTCGTTACATCTACAGTTTATAAATCTTACATGATCCAAGTTGGCACTATCACATTACCTGTTGATCTTCTCTCTTTAAAGATACTTGCTTTTGATGTGATTTTAGGAATTGATTGGTTAACCACTCATCATGCTAAAATTGATTGTTTTCGTAAGGTTGTTAGTTTTCATATTCCTAACCAACCTGTCATACGAATTCAAACTACTAAACCACTAAAATTAGTCATTGTCATATCAAGCCACAAAGCTATTTGTTTATTTGAAAAACGGATGTCAAGTTCTTAGCCCATGTTATGGATTTGAACAGAGACAAGTCAGATTTGGATAATATTTCTGTTGTTAAAGAATTTCCTGATGTATTTCCTGAAGAACTTCCCGGTTTACCCCCAGAACGTGATGTTGAATTCTTTATTGACCTTGAACCGGGTACAAAACCCATTTCTAAAATCCCATATCGAATGGCTCCTATTAAACTTCAGGAGTTAAAAGTCCAACTACAGGAGTTATTAGACATCAGTTTCATTCGTCCTAGTACATCTCCTTGAGGTGCTCCTGTTTTATTCGTAAAGAAGAAAGACGGGAGTATGCGACTTTATATTGACTACCGAGAATTGAACTATGTCACCATCAAGAATAGGTATTCGTTACCTCGCATTGATGACCTATTCGACCAATTGCAAGGAGCACAATTCTTTTCAAAGATCGACCTTCGTTCTGGATATCATCAACTGAAGATTAAAACTGAGGATATTCCAAAGACTGCCTTCAGAACTCGGTATGGGCATTATGAATTCTTAGTCATGTCTTTTGGATTGACTAATGCTCCAGCTGCTTTCATGGATATGATGAATCGTGTATTCAAGAAATATTTGGATCAATTCGTTGTTGTCTTTATTGATGACATCCTCATGTATTCCAAAAACCGTGAAGATCATGAGCACCATTTGAAGTTGATACTTGAAAGGCTTCGTGAAAACAAGCTTTATGCCAAGTTGAAGAAATGCGAGTTCTGGCTTGAGGAAGTAGCATTCCTTGGGCACGTGGTGTCAAAACATGGAGTATCTGTTGACCCAGCGAAGATTGAAGCAATACAAAGTTAGGAGCAACCGAAGTCGGTGACCGAAGTACTCAGCTTTCTGGGCTTAGCTGGTTATTATCGGAGATTCGTGGAATGATTTTCTCGAATCGCTACTCTGTTAACTCAGCTGACTCGAAAAGATACAAAATTCGTATGGAGTGAAGAATTCGAGAAGAGTTTCCAAGAGCTCAAAAGGAGACTCATTTCGGCACCTGTTCTGGCAATACCATCTGGTACGGATGGATTTGTTATCTACAACGATGCTTCAGGCAAAGGGTTAAAATGTGTTCTCATGCAACATGGAAAAGTTATGGCCTATGCCTCACGACAACTCAAAGAATATGAGAGGAATTATCCTACTCATGATCTGGAGTTGGCAGCAGTCATATTCGCGTTGAAAATTTGGAGACACTACTTGTATGGGGAGAAAGTGAAGATTTATACGGACCATAAAAGCCTCAAATATTTCTTCACCCAAAAAGAACTCAACATACGACAACGACATTGGCTTGAACTATTGAAAGATTACGATCCACTATTCAATATCATCCTGGAAAAGCGAACGTCGTAGCTGATGCATTGAGTAGAAGATCATATGCGAGTACGAGTGCGATATTGTCAATGCAAAGGCCCATTCTGTATGACTTGCAAATGATGGAGGTAGAATTAAAGACTCCAGGGACCCACATGATGATGGCGAATATACGAGTAGAACCGACTTTAATCGATAAAGTTAAAGCTGCTCAAGCTACGGACCTGGGACTGATACGTATGAAGAAGAAAGTGTAAGAAGGAGCTATTCCAGAAGCGAGAATTGATGAAGAAGGAATACTTAGATTCAACTCCAGGCTTTGTGTTCCTAACGATTCTGACTTGAAGCATAGAATCATGATGGAGGCACACAACACCCCGTTTGCAATCCATCCTAGGAGTACCAAAATGTATCATGATATTTGATATACATTTTAGTGGAACAATATGAAGAGAGAAATTGTAGAGTTTATCTCGAGGTGCTTAACTTGTCAACGTGTAAAGGCGGAGCATCAAGTGCCAAAAGGTCCATTGCAACCACTTGAGATTTCGGAATGGAAGTGGGAACACATTACTATAGATTTCGTTACAGGTCTTCCTAAAGTTTCTCAAGGCATAGATGTGATTTGGGTTATTGTTGATAGATTAACCAAGTCTGCCCATTTCTCGTCGATACGTGAGACTTATTCCCTTGAACGTCTTGCTCGTATATACGTGAATGAGATTATGAGATTGCATGGCATGCCAGTATCCATAATTTCATATCGTGACCCAAGATTCACTTCACAATTTTGGGTTAACTTGCAGAAAGCTATGGGCACGGATTTACGATTTAGTTCAGCATACCATCCTCAAACGGACGGACAATCAGAGAGGACTATTCAAACTCTCGAAGATCTATTAAGACTCTGTGTCCTAAATTTTAAAGGGAGTTGGGATAAGTACCTACCATTGGTGGAATTCTCATACAACAACAGTTATTAAGCAAGTATAGGCATGGCTCCATTCGAGGCGTTATATGGAAGAAAATGTCGCTCTCCAGTATGCTGGGACGAGGTGGGAGAAGCAACGTTGCTGGGACCAGAATTAGTACGCATGACTACAGAAAAGATCCAAATGATTCGACAACGTATTCAAACCTCACAAGATCTACAAAAAAGTTATGCTGATCTTCATAGAAAGGACGTGGAGTTTGATATTGGAGATCATGTACTGTTACATGTTGCTCCATGGAAGGGAGTTACAAGATTTGGAAAGAGAGGAAAGCTCAATCCAAGATTTGTTGGTCCATTTGAGATTCTTGACCGAATAGGAAATGTGGCCTATAGACTAGCATTACCTCCAAGTATGTCTCGTGTTCATAATATTTTTCACATATCCATGCTTCGTAAATATGTGACAGACCCGAACCATATTATTGCGTTAGAACCAGACGAGATAGCCGAAGATTTAACGTACGAAGAGGTACCTATTAAGATCTTGGATAGAAAAAAACATGTCCTACGCACCAAGGTTATACCACAAGTTAAGGTTTTGTGGAGGAACCATGCTATTGAAGAAATGACCTGGGAGTTGGAATCGGAAATGAAAGCGAGGTACCCTCACTTGTTCGAAACACCAGGTACGTACGTCAATTTCGAGGACGAAATTTTATAAGGAGGGGAGTTTATAAGACCCCAACTTATTATAATAAAATTGAATTTTCTTCTATTCATTATTCTAAATTAATAAGGTATTAATTTGATATAATGCTTTGGTTATGGGTGAAATGTGCATAGTTTACAAAATAAGCAAGTGGTTATAAAATATTCATGGTTGTCGAAGAATATTCGTTTGGTCGTGGAATATTCTTTCTATCGGGGAATATTCGTACGACGGCGCAACCATTTGTGGGCCTCATAACGGATAACGGTCGGATGAAGAAAACGATAAATTTGAGTTTTTACAAATAACGGCGTAGTTGTTACCGTTAACACTGTTGAAATACCTGGTGGTTAAAATACAGTAATACGCGTAGTTTCACAGTAGCACACGGTATTGCACAGTATAGTTGAATTATTGATTCGTACGTAAGAAGGCACTACTCAATAATTGTTACAGTAATTACTGTTCAATATTTTATTTTATTACTTCAATAATTGTTGCGTTGATATTTTATATTATTGGTGTTTCAATAATTATCACTGCACATCATTTTCCATTATCAGATCAATAATTCATATTATTTGAATAATATTATTAGATAGCATTATTAGCAATGTCTAGAAAGTTCTGTCAAGGAGAGGTTTGGTCACCTAATTGCGCGCCAGTAAGGAGAAATTCTTATTGGAAAGCCCCCTCTTTTCTAGGGACGGTCTGGTTGTCATAATTGTGATTCTGTAATATTATTTGTGAATAATTAATTATTGATTTATATGATAAGGAAATATTTATTTTATGTGGATATAAATGATGGATATATTTATTTTTATGTGGATAAAAATGAAGAAATTAATGCTGAGGTATTTTATCAATATTTTGTCGGTGTAGAGGTATTAAAAATCATCCATTTGTGGATTTCAGATATTTTATATTTGGAATTTAAAAAAATTCAAAGCTACAAATTTGTAGAGAATTCGATTTCAGGCAGAATGGACATAAAATTCGTATTTTTCTGATAAACGGTCTATTTTCTATGAATTGTTGAAGTTTCGGAAAATAAAATAATTTTTATTATTTTATGGGTGGGACCCACTTGGTTATCAACACATGGGCTGCTATCTTTTGGTTCAAAGATGGCTGGTGCCTGGCTTGACAAATTGAGGTGGCGTGGAAGAAGAAAAAGAAATAATATATTTTATTATTTTAGTCTCCTATGACGTTCTAGCATTTTCCTATAAATAGACGCTTAGGTTAGAATTGAAAAACATACCAGAAACAAGTTTTCTTTCTCTCTATATTGACGAGTGTATTTTAGTGAGTATTTATATACTTTGAGGGTTACTGTTCGGTACAAGTTTTCTTTGGCTTTCTATCCAATATTCCGATCAAAAGTACTGTTATTTTGAGGTAAGGAATGTTATTTTCTTCCTAATGATATTATTATTTCAATATTATTATGCCGAAATATTGGTTTGAACTTTTTATCAAATTTAGAACTTTTTATGTCGGGATTACTATTCACGTATACGGCACTATTCACCGAAAAATAAAATTTTCTTTTTTTGTCCAAGATGTCTATTATGGTTACTATCTTTGATTGTATCCATATTTTGGTCTTTATTTTTGAATTCTGCTTCAAAATTAGTTATTATGGAATATTATTGATCTTGGATAAACTGTTATACGAATCCCTAATATTTGTTCTTCTATTTCACTGGATTCGTTTTCTTTAAAATATTTTTCATCATCCTCAGTCCTAAATGATGATATTACTGAATATCTTTGGCCTGTAGTGCAAAGATGAATGATTAACTGATGAATATCTTTGGCCCGTAGTGCAAAGATGAATAGGTGTTGAGATGAACATGACCAATTGGTGATACAAATGAATATCTTTGGCCTGTAGTGCAAAGATGAATATTGATTAAAGATGTATATTGATTGTTGTTACAGGGATAAAATATTGATGATGAACTTTTAAATCTTAGAAGATAATAGAACTCATTCTCTACTTGACTCTTCTAATGGATTGCTGTTTCCGCTGTAGTTGTTGATCTAAAACTTGTTGTCTATTATATTTTATCAGATTTTTCCCTGTTGAAAACTAATGATAATTTGTTGTATATTATCTTAGTCATAATATTCTTTACTGGGCTAGTTGAGCTCACCCTTTTCCTTTTTGTTCCATTTTTCTTCTTAGGAGGTGAGAACATAGCAGGATCTAGTCGGGGTATGGGGTGATGGTTCTAGAAAGATGTTTTAGTAATACTCATTATTTCTGTAAAATAGTATTTGAATAATTGTAATGAGAACTTATTTGAGTGTGGATATTGTCTAGAAGACAATATTTGTATTTAAACTCACAGTATGTGTTGTCGTATTTTGCACGACAATTGTATTATTGAAGTTGTAGTTTGCTTTCTGTACCATGTATTTGGCGACTCAAAATTGGTGTTGTATATCTATTTTGGAGGCGTCACAACCATTTCTGAATAGGGGTGAAAATCGGTCCAAGTAGTTCGGTACCCGATTCGGATTCGACCCGAAAATATGACCCGGGACTCGGATTCAGTAGATATTCGAGCCGAATATGGGTCAAGCTTGTTTTTTGGGTTATAATACTGAACTCGTATATGAGCACAATACCGTTAACTCATTTTAGGGTTCGAGCTTTCCTCTTTCGTCTGATCCATACTCGATCCATATTCGATAAACCCTACTCGTTTCAGGTTCGTACGTACTCAATCCTTAATATCTGATAAGAGAGTGGAAAAGCCTTTAGCCGTTACGCGTTTCAGTGTTTGGTTGTCTATCCTTTGTTCCTTTCATCTCTTTAGACTTTAGAGTTCGGACTTTAGTTTCTTCGTTTACAGAGAAATCTAGTCTGGAGGGGGTGAGATTTGAGGCTGAAAACTGAATCATCCCATAAAAGAAGATTGATGTGTTATGTGTAAGTCAGTTCTTTCATATTTTCTTCTTCTAATCTTCTCTTTCACTTAAGTAATCTATATATATGTATAGCTTTAATATTTCTTATCCAGCCATGGCCCAATCCCCCAATTTCTCGTCTCCTCTGTTGCAAAAATCAAACTAAAATTAATTCTGTTATACCAAAAATCCCTAATCAGTAAAATTAGAATCCTAATTTATAGCTTTCAAGTTTCAATTTGATCTTATTCCATTCAATGGAACACTTTGAGGCTTCAAGTATATACATTTCTATGTAATTTTAGTTTCTTAACACCATTTGGATTTGATTTTGATTTTTGAATTGCATATGCTACAGAACATGTTTTGAAACTTGGGTTTGAATCATATATTTATGTTTGTAATGCCTTAATTCATATGTTAATATGTATACCTCATATAATGATTTGCGTCTTGCTATTTGTTTGACTAAATGTCCGATAGAAACTTAGTTTCCTGGAATTCATTAATTTATTATGGGTATAGGCAATGTAATACATTTCATCACCACTGCTAATGGAGAGTGTTATCTTATGCCTTAAATCTTATATTCTTCTGTTAATATTTAAAAATGAGTTATATATTCTCATCTTTATCTTGTTATTCTTCTTCCACACGGAGTGTTTGGTGTAATTTTTAAGAGAAAAAAATTCAATTTTCTCACAGTTGTGTAAATAGTCATTGGAAAAGTATTCTGCAGTTCTTACAAGTATACTCAAGTTGTCATTCCTATTCAAAACATTTATGTAAATTTCAGGTTCACCATATTAATAGTCATTTACAAAATCTAAAAAGGAAAGCAATTGCGATCTAGTTGTTGTGCAGGCTCTGCTTGTCATGTCGGCATGGTATGCAACTTTAGGTGCTTGTGCTTCTGCTGCCTATTGAAGCATCTTGCACTCTGTTGATCCTTTCAACATGAGTTGTTTCAACACACTAACTCCTTCCAATGGAGCATCAATCTTTCAAAAATATTATTTTAAAAGAGAAAATGTTGATTTTCATTGTGCGTGAAAATGTTGATTTTCAGAAATTTTCATTGTGCGTGAAAATGTTGATTTTCAGGAGTTCTGCTTGTGAAATGGTCCGGACACTGATTTAATCGATGCGAACTCTGGATAAGATGCCAGAAGAGGTGATATTTGCAATAAACTAAGAGTTGCTGGATAATTGGCATCTTGCATTCATTTTTCCTAATTTTTATTCATTGACTGCATGCACTTTATTGTATTTTTCAGCGCACTATAGTGATGAAACTATTCCATTATGATGATGTTACGGTATGCCCCTTTATTTAACCTGGGTTCACCTTCATTTTCTTGTTAGCTCAAGTACTTTCATATTATTTTCTTGTTAGTTTTTAGTAATTTCATATCTTGTATATTATCATTTCTTGTTAGATTTTAGTCTTCAACTTGCTAAACCATATGAAAGTCTAGTGAATTTTGATACTTGATAAAATATTAAGGCCTATGAAAAGTGAACTCATATGCTTTACCCTTGTCTACATAAACATCAAAAAAAATCTGAAACAAATTGCCTTTCTAATAGAATCTGTTTTACTGGAAGTGTGTTCTCCTTTTTAGACAATAACTCTGCCAAACTCAAAGGTGTTACAGCTATTCTTATATAGTCATCTGAATATTTGAGAATGTCAACAATCTGATTGTGCATATTGAAATACTTTACTTTTCTTCCTTAATACTAAACCATATAAAGTTACTGTTACACATTTCCTGATCTTGCAGCCTATATGGATTACGAACCTCCATTCTTTAGAGGCTGCACAGAAGAAGAAGTTCATAATCCACGGGTCAAAAATCCTCTGAAAATGGAGATTGGCAATGTCAACAGCAAACATTTTGTATTAGCTCTCAAGGTAATGGACGAAGATTGTAGGAAAACTGAGTTACTTAGATTCCTATTCATATTTCAATAAATTGTGTTATTGTACCTCATACAGGTTAAAAGTGTGCTTGATCCTTGTGAGGATGAAAATGATGACATTCAAATTGATTATGTCAGCTTGGGGGCTGATTCTGTTGAAACAGATGAGGATACTGAATCTGACAATGAGGTCATTTGTCAATACTACTTTTAGGTTTTGATAATCTTAAGATAAGCATAATTATAGGAAACCTTAAATAAGTTTATACAACACTAACTTCTTGTTAAAATTTGCAATATATTACAGACATCAGAAGATGACCAGTATATAGTCGCACCAGTAGGTAATTACATTTCTCCGTCAGTTAAATCATATAGAATTCTGAGATATGTATATTATTGCTTGTATTATTTACAAAGAGAGGTGTCCTATATATATATGCATATAGGATCACCACCTATGCTAGAATCAAGGGATATATAATCACTAAATCTAGTATCAAGTGATTTACAAAATCACCTAGGCTAAAATCAGGAGATTACATGATCAAAGAGTCTCAAGAGATAGTTATGGTAATTTAAAAATAATATCCTAACTACTTGATAAATATAAAACTATCCTAAATAACAATATTATGTTATTTCTCTAATACACCCCCGCAAGCGAAACGTAGGTAACCGTAGGTTGAGCTTGAAAGAGCATCTGCGTAAATGTAGAAGCAACAAAATAATAAAACCTCCAATAGTAGACAACACGAGCAATCTCAACGCCACATTAAAAAAGAGCATAGCATACAGTGCTATAAAAGCAAGCCATAAATAGTGAGCTTTTTGTTGTACGCACACTGGCAACAAATAAGAACCTTGCAATCCGTCTTCTACATCTCTTGAATATAATACTCCGTAAACATGTTTACCAATGTTGTTCAAGTCATCATGAATAAGAAAGGATTCTGGACTTAAACGAATAGTGTCGGGATCCATATGGAATGAAGATGAAGGAAAGATTAAAAATGAATTAGCAAGGACATTTGAATGAGAATGAGAACTACCACGTAGACACGAGTAAAAAGAGTCTATTAATTGGGATTTGAGAAGAGTGCAACTTTTTGGCACCGCTAAGCAAGAAATCCCATCAAAAGAAGTATTTGGTGGACTTGTTGTAACATGTATAATGCTAGATGCTGTCATGTCCACAAAAGAAGAAAGAAGCTCTGAATTTGGAATACTAGAATAGACTTTTGAGGTCTCAACAACAGCTATAGGACACCTCTCTTTGTAAATAATACAAGCAATAATATACATATCTCAGAATTCTATATGATTTAACTTGGTATCAGAGCTATAATGCCAAAAGGCTTATGATATATTTTCCATCTTTCGCTGCACATCTTCTGTCTCTTGCCTACTAATTCAACAGTCTCAACCCCAATCTGTCCGCTGGACATCTTCTGTTATCACATCTTCAGCCTACTAATCCAGTCTCCTCACCTGTCTACATTCCAAGAATCATCCCCATCTAGACAATCTGCGCCACCATCCAGACAGTCTCCTCACCTGTCAACATTCCAACAATTGTCCCTAATTTCTTCTTCTTCTTCCTATAATCCTCTTTCTATTATTCTTCTGATCGAGACACAATCTATTTTTCTTCTAATTCTTAAATTATCCTTCTTCTGTCAATGGCTTCCTTGACTTCTAATTTTCATTCTTCTTCCTATGACTTGGAAAGGTGGCTTAACCCAGAAAATTAGCCCCGCCTCTATGGCCGATCAAATATACGGTCCATTTAAAATTTTTGACGACTCTTTGGTACATGAAAATGATGACTGTGAATTCCTAGATGATGCAACATCAAATTGGTATGCAGATAATCTTTTTAATCAACTTTCTTGCTTACAAAAGCTACCTACTCAGTCTGTCAAAAGCTATCTTGCCGAAGCGACATCGCTTCTTTATACATTTGAAAGCGCGGGCGGTTCTCTTAGTCCGTCAGAGTTTACCGATTTTTTAGTTGAAGGTCTTGATGATACTCTTTTTAAAATAATTCATGTTTATTATTATTTGATGAATCCTTCATTTAATGATTTGTCCACTCTTCTATTCGAACATGAAAAATTATTACAACAACTCACTTCAAGCCTATCCATTGGTGCACTACAAATTGAGCCTAATGATATTCACGTGTATGTGGTTACACATCCTGAGGAACTCTCTTCTATTGTTGATATTGATATATCTAACACTTTGGATGTTGATCAAGTATTGGAAACCACCGACATTGGTATTTCTTCCTCTAAAATCCCACCTATGCTAGAATCAAGGGATATATAATCACTAAAGCTAGTATCAAGTGATTTACAAAATCACCTAGGCTAAAATCAGGGGATTACATGATCAAAGAGTCTCAAGAGATAGTTATGGTAATTTAAAAATAATATCCTAACTACTTGATAAATATAAAACTATCCTAAATAACAATATTATGTTATTTCTCTAATACCGTCTTTAGCTCTATCATACTGGTTCCAAAATATGAATTGTAATTGGTAAAGTTTCTCCTGCAGACAAGCAAAGGGTATAGAAAGAGGGAACCATGATTGATGAAGGTATCATTGCAATCCCTCCCAAAAAACCTTATATATTAATAAAATTTGATACTGCCTCCTGGGAAGTTTTAACCAACTGCGCTGTCCAATATGTAGATGATACTCAGGAACCAACTGAAGATGAAGAACAATTGGGTCGAGTAAAGGAATGGATAAGCTTTTACCACCTAGACACTATTGAGATTACTGATGTTCTCTCGAATTTCTCAGACATTTTTGTGGTGTAGACTTCTACTTCCTCTGTTAAATGGATCAACATATGAATATTGTTTTAACTGGCCAGTTGGATAACTCTAGAAGCATTTCATGCCCAATGCCTGATTGCCCACGTTATGAGGTGTACAAACCAAACTCAAAGAAAGATCTAAAGAAGTTTTTAAAGAAAGATACAAAGAGTTAAAAGATGAGTTGTGATATCCTGTTCTGTGAGCGTTTGTAATTATGTGTAGAAACAAATATAGATTTTGCCATCGTTTGAACACATGTATTTTTATATATAAACGAAATTGAAGTTTTTTTAAGTTCTCATTTTATGTCTCATTTTGGTGTGATCCATCTGTGACTCGAGCTCGAATAGAAAGGCTCGCGAATTACTCGTTGTGAAAACGAGTCGAGTAACTCCGAGCCGAGTAGTATCGAGTAATTTATCGAGTCGAAATTGAGCAGTCCTGAAAATTATCAGTTAGAATTCGAGTCGAACCTGAACACAAATTTTTTTATCCGAGTTGAGCTTGAGCATTATGGTGTTCGGATCGACTCGGGATCATTTTCACCCCTATTTCTGAACCATAGCTTGAAAAAATACTAACATGCAATACATTATTACATTCTAAACAGCTATAACATTTCAAGGCAGGAAAAAGGAGCACAATAATGGAAGAAAATAAAGGTTGTTACTCAATATCTTGAAAGATTTGAGATAATGGAAAATGTCAAGTCTTAACATTCATTTCAAAACTATTAAAATTCATTTGATTATTCTTTTTATATTGTTTCGGTAAAAAGATACATTTGGCTCTGACTTTATGTGACGCCCCCAAAATAGGTATACATCACCTATTCTGAGTCGCCAATACATGGTACAAAATACAAATAATAACTTAATTATACAACTGTCGTGTAAAATACGACAAAACATAAGCTGTGAGTTTTAATACAACATTGTCTTCTAAACAGTATTCAAACTCAAAATAAGTCCTCAATACATTTATTTTCATACTATTTCATAGAATAGTGAGGATTACTAATGCTATCATCTGAACCGTCACTCCGTTCCCCGACTAGTCCCCGCTACGTTATCATTTCCTGAAGAGAACAATGAAAGAAAGGGGTGAGCTCAACTAGCCCAGTAAGAAATATTATGACTAAGATAATGCAAAATAAATTATCATTAGCCTTCAATAGTGTTAAACTGATAAAATATAACAAACATCAAGTTTAACTGCAGCGGAACAAGCAATCCATTAAAAAAGTCAAGTATAGAATAAAATCTACTATCTTTTATGATTTAAAAGGTTTTTCATCACTTTTATCGCTGGGACTCAGCTTAATAAATAATCCACATCATCCCTACATTACGGCCGAGGATATTCATTAGTATCACAACCACAAATTATCCATGCACTATGGGCCAAGGATATTCGTATATTCATCAATGGTCATGATCATGCCATAAATTAATTCATCTTTGCACCCTTGGCAGAAGAGAATCCATAGCCATAATCATACCAAAAACTGTCCATCAATGCATTACGGGCCAATGAGGATTTTTTCCACATCATTTGTAATATTACGGTCTTGATTATACCGAATAATCCCTGGTCATAATCATACCAATTCCATCTATGCACTACAGGCCACAGATGACTTTCAACATAATATAAACATGAGGATGATGACAATGACATAATAATTCAATAAAACAAGTTCAAGAATTAATTTATCCAGGAACCAATAACGTCCAAATTGTCAATATGTTACTGCTTTGTGGAGTAAAATTCAAGAATGCTCAAAAGAATATTTCCATGAAAAGATACTGGATGAAGCGCAAATATCAAGGATATTCCACTAATTTCATGGAGTATAGAAGCTAAAACTTTAACCAACTGAGTATAATAAAAATAGAATAACAAAAAAAATCACCAGGCATGCGATAGACCGTACAGGCAAGTTATTCCAACAGACTAATAAATAATGGAACCAGGTCCGGCGTAAAATGTACAAACATGATATTTCAACAGAATAATAAAGACGGAACCAGGTCCGGCGTAAAACGCACAGACAGGATATTCCGACAGAATAATAAATAATGAAACCAGGTCCGGCGTAAAGCACAGACATGATGTTCCAACAGAATAATAAAAATGTAATAACAGAAGAATTTCACCAAGTATAGGGTAGCCCGCGTATACAGGTTATTCCAACAGAATAATAAAGAATGGAATAACAGAAGTTTTCTTCATGAATAAGAAAGAAAGAATACCCTTTACGAGTACAACAAATAATATCCCTTACCGTAAAAGAAACTGAATATAAGAGTAGGGAAGAAGCATAATACTTTTCTATAGCTTCTCTATAATTTCTCTCTCCAGAGTTTCAGTGAATTCGTAAGAAATAATGAAGGAATGAGCTTCTATTTATAGAAAAATAGACTGCATAGTAACTAACTCATGAACGGTCGAGATTGATTTACTTTAATCTGACGGTCCATATTTAAAGTAAAATATTTTAAATAAAATATAATATATTCTATTTATAATCTAATAAAAACGAATAACTTTATAAAAGATTTTATTATGCAGACACTATGCAAATACTATGCAGACACTATGCAAATACTATGCATAATAAAATATAATATATTCTAATTATTATCTAATAAAACAGATAACTTTATAAAAGTATTCTGTTTTATATAAAAAGATTTTACTATTAGCCTAATAAAACGAATAACTTTATAAAAGTATTCTGTTTTATATAAAAAAACTTTTCTGTTTTATTACATAAATAATACCAATAAAATAAAACTGAGTGACTTATCACATAAGCATCAATAATCAATACCATGTGCTACTGTGCAACTACGCGTATTACTGTACTTTTAACACCGGGTATTTCAACAGTTAACGGTAAAACTTCCGCCGTTATTTTTATAAAGTATTTTTGTCGTTTTATCAATCCGACAATAATTCCGCTGTGGGGTATACCAATGATTGCGCCGTTGTACGAATATTCCCTACTAAAACGAATATTTCCCGACCAATCGAATATAATACAACAACTTGCATACTTTGCAAAATTTATAAATATTACCCACAACTATAACATTATATCAAATCCACACCATAATATTCAAAAAAAAATATTTTGAGAAATTTAAATCTTTATTCATAAAATCTAGGGTCTCAAAATCTCCCCTCCTTATGAAATTTTGCCCTCGAAATTTACGTACGTACCTGGTATGCCGAACAGGTGAGGATACCTTGACTTCACTTCAAATTCTAACTCTTGAGGTATAATCTTTGAGCGTCGAATATGATCTTTCTTATCCAAGATGTTAACACGTATCTTCTCATACGTTAAATCTTCTGCAATCTCGTCTAGTTTTAATTCAATAATGTGGTTCAGGTCGTCCACATATTTACGTAACATCGATACGTGAAAAACGTATTGAACACGCGACATACTTGGCGGTAAAATTAGTCTATAAGCCACAATTCCTACTCGATCGAGGATTTCAAATGAGTCAATTTAATCGAGGTTGAGATAACGCCTTCTTGAACCTTCTTCTTCACATTCATCAGCTCTGAATATGTAACTTAAGCGGCTTTAACTTTATTAATTAAAGTCGATTCTACTCGTATATTCGTTATCTTCACGTGGGTTCGTATATTCGCACTTATAATCGCATACGATCTTCTACTCAACGCGTCAACTACCACGTTCGTACTTCCACGATGATATTGAATGGTACGATCGTAATCTTTAACAGCTCGAGCCAACGTCTTTGGTGCGTGTTACGTTCGTTTTAAGTAAAGAAATATTTGAGGGTTTAAGAAATGGGTTTTGTACTGGGGTCAATAAAAAATTCGATTTTACGCTCTATGGTAGGCCAAGAAGTCTTGAAGAATACGTCAGGAAATTTATTAACAATAGAAATATCATTCAAAATTGTGACTCTCATCCAAGACTTGGATAACACGTCAAATTGATACCTATCAACTTGCCATCGTCATTCACAACGTCTCCTACGGAAAGTCTGGCTTCGGTGCATCCCACACAAGAAAGTCAACAACGAAAGAATCGGGGCTCTTTGCTTATGACTTGATATGACAATGATTGACTTAAGTGGTTTGGTTACTTTGAATTCGCATAACAGGTTGGTTAGTAGTATGAAAGCTAACAACCTTATGAAAAGCATGATGAGTAGTTAACCAGTCGTTTCCAAAACATCAGAGGCAAGTATTTTCAAAGAGACAAGATCGACAAGTAACTTGAAAGTGTTGATTTGAACAAGATTTATAAATAGTGGACGTAACGAAGGTTTCTACTAACGAAGTTTTAACCAATAAGTCAAAGTCTAACTTCTCCGGAATTAAATTTAAACGTTGAGCGCAAGCAAGAGAGATAAAAGAATAGGTAGAACCGGTATCGAATAGGGCATAGACTTCGTAAGAATTTATAATTAACTAACCCGTGATAACTTCGTTCGATTCCTCGTCACGAAAAACGCTCTCCCTTAAACTACCGAATTTAACTTGTTCGGGACAGTCTTTGGTGTCGTCATTACCACTGGAATTGACTTTCGCTATAGGGCATATTCCACCCTCAACTGCTTCGTTGTACTCCTGCTCCATGATCTGAATCATTAGCCTTCGATCCATATCGAATTGGGGTTGACCGCAATGTATAGGGTAATTCAAAACTCGATGTTGGGTTCTCCCAATTGCTGTCGAAAAAGAGAAATACATATAATCTATTTTAGCTTTCTTGGATCGGACTTCTCTTTCCACAATATCAACGTGTCGTGTGGCTTTTACCCATGCATCTTTCATTCTCACTCGTTCAGTTGTTTCTTCTTTCAGATGTTCCTTGACATTTGAATTCTCAGATTCCAGCTTTAATATCATATACTCTGCCAAAGAGCGCTCCTGTTCAACTATCGCACATCGGGTAATACAATTTTGAATTGTTATATTCCTTTGCTCCACGACCACCTTCCGTTCTTCAGCCTGCTCTTCTAACTCATGAATACGATTTTGCAATTCTACATTTTGATCAATAAGTTTTTCTAATAAATCCTCCTCAGGTTCCTCTTCTTCCTCACTCTCAGTTGCTACCTTTGCGACTAGCTTGAGTGCAACTTTAATTCCACAATCACCACATGGATATCTCTAATCACATTATCTTGGTTGGAGATTAGAGGTGTCTCCACGGTCTCATGTGCTCCATTGCTATTCTCAACATTCTCGGATGTCATTTTCAAATACTCCCACAAAACAAGGGTTAATTAACCTATCATATATTATCCCTATACTCTGACCGACCAATTAAATACCAAATAAACTTAGGTAGGTCATACTAGCGAAGAAATTACCCGTCTCTCCCCCCTAGTTCTATTCTCACATCCTAGCCAGGGATCATATCCCTAAGCCAACTGTGACGCCCCCAAAATAGGTATACATCACCTATTCTGAGTCGTCAATACATGGTACAAAATACAAATAATAACTTAATTATACAACTGTCGTGTAAAATACGACAAAACATAAGCTGTGAGTTTTAATACAACATTGTCTTCTAAACAGTATTCAAACTCAAAATAAGTCCTCAATACATTTATTTTTATACTATTTCATAGAATAGTGAGGACTACTAATGCTATCATCTGAACCGTCACTCCGTTCCCCGACTAGTCCCCGTTACGTTCTCATTTCCTGAAGAGAACAATGAAAGAAAGGGGTGAGCTCAACTAGCCCAGTAAGAAATATTATGACTAAGATAATGCAAAATAAATTATCATTAACCTTCAACAGTGTTAAACTGATAAAATATAACAAACATCAAGTTTAACTGCAGCGGAACAAGCAATCCATTAAAAGAGTCAAGTAGAGAATAAAATCTACTATCTTTTATGATTTAAAAGGTTTTTCATCACTTTTATCGCTGGGACTCAGCTTAATAAATAATCCACATCATCCCTGCACTACGGCTAAAGATATTCATTAGTATCACAACCACAAATTATCCATGTACTACGGGCCAAGGATATTCATGTATTCATCAATGGTCATGATCATGCCATAAAAAAATTCATCTTTGCACCCTTGGCAGAAGAGAATCCATAGCCATAATCATACCAAAAGCTGTCCATCAATGCATTATGGGTCAATGAGGACTTTTTTCACATCATTTGTAACATTACGGTCATGATTATACCGAATAATCCCTGGTCATAATCATACCAAGTCCATCTATGCACTACAGGTCACAGATAATTTTCAACATAATATAAACATGAGGATGATGACAATGACATAATAATTCAATAAAATAAGTTCAAGAATTAATTTGTCTAAGAACCAATAACGTCCAAATTGTCAACATGATATTGCTTTGTGGTGTAAAATTCAAGAATGCTCAGAAGAATATTTCCATGAAAAGATACTGGATGAAGCGCAAATATCAAGGATATTCCACTAATTTTATGGAGTATAGAAGCTAAAACTTTAACCAACTGAGTATAATAAAGAATGGAATAACAAAAGATATCACCAGGCATGCGATAGACCGCACAGACAGGTTATTCCAACAGACTAATAAATAATGGAACCAGGTCCGGCGTAAAATATACAGACATGATATTCCAACAGAACAATAAAGATGGAACCAGGTCCGGCGTAAAACGCACAGACAGGATATTCCAACAGAATAATAAGGACGGAATCAGGTCCGGCGTAAAACGCACAGACAAGATATTCTAACAGAATAATAAAGACGAAACCAGGTCCGACGTAAAACGCACAGACAGGATATTCTGACAGAATAATAAATAATGGAACCAGGTCCGGCGTAAAGCACAGATAGGATGTTCCAACAGAATAATAAAAATATAATAACAGAATAATTTCACCAAGTATAGGGTAGCCCACATATACAGGTTATTCCAACAGAATAATAAAGAATGGAATAACAGAAGTTCTCTTCATGAATAAGAAAGAAAGAATACCATTTACGAGTACAACAAATAATATCACTTACTGTAAAAGAAACTGAATATAAGAGTAGGGAAGGAGCAGAATACTTTTCTATAGTTTCTCTATAATTTCTCTCTCTAGAGTTTCAGTGAATTCGTAAGAAATAATGAAGGAATGAGCTTCTATTTATAGAAAAATGGATTGCATAGTAACTAACTCATGAACGGTCGAGATTTATTTACTTTAATCTGACGGTCCATATTTAAAATAAAATCTTTTAAATAAAATATAATATATTCTATTTATAATATAATAAAACGAATAACTTTATAAAAGATTTTACTATACAAATACTATGCAAGCACTATGCAAATACTATGCATAATAAAATATAATATATTCTAATTATTGTCTAATAAAACAGATAACTTTATAAAAGTATTCTGTTTTATATAAAAAGATTTTACTATTAGCCTAATAAAACGAATAACTTTATAAAAGTATTCTGTTTTATATAAAAAGTTTTTCTGTTTTATTACATAAATAATATCAATAAAACAAAACTGAGTGACTTATCACATAAGCATCAATAATCAATACCGTGTGCTACTGTGTAACTACGCATATTACTGTACTTTTAACACTAAGTGTTTCAACAGTTAACGATGAAACTTCTGCCGTTATTTTCATAAAGTATTTTTGTCGTTTTCTCAATCCGACAATAATTCTGCTGTGGGGTCCACCAATGATTGCGCCGTTGTACTAATATTCCCTACTAAAACGAATATTCCCCGACCAATCGAATATAATACAACAACTTGCATACTTTGTAAAATTTATAAATATTACCCACAACTATAACATTATATTAAATCTACACCATAATATTCAAAAAAAAATATTTCGAGAAATTTAAATATTTATTCATAAAATCTAGGGTCTCACACTTTACATGTTGGAAGTTGAACAAGGTAACAGCAACTCTACACCCATAATAAGACTCCTCTTATTTATAGATGTAGGCAACCCTCCTTAACAATTAAGGAATTATGTTTTATTTTAATTAATTAAACTCCTTTAATTAATTAGGCTGTCAATCTTATTAGGAATAATTAATTAAATTTTTTTAATTAATTAGCCTCTTAATCTTATTAGGATATATGAGAGTACTTTTATTAATTAATTTCCAAACTCCTTTAAGAATTAAATAATAATAATAGTAATAATAACAATAAGACTCCTCTTATTAATTTATATTTAATATTTCTAAAATATTAAATAATAAATATTAAGCTATTTAATTTATTCTATCTAGGGGTGGGCAAATAAATCGATTTTTTCAATTTTTGGACGAATCGGTCCAGTCCAAACCGGTCGGTTCGGTATAAATATAAACCGGTCCGGTTCGGTACAAAAAAATTGGTATATACTGGTTTTTCGGTATCGATTTCGGCCCGACGCTTTTATGGTTCGGTATAAACCGAACCGGACCGGTATATACCGGTTTTCTAATTTTTTATTATTATTAATAATTTAATAATAATAATAATAATAATAATAATAATAATAATAATAATAGTAATAAAATATTGATTATAATAATAAAAATAATAATAATATTAATAAAAATAATAATAATAATAATAATTAAAATAATAAAATAATAATAAAAATAATAAAATAATAATAAAAATAATAAAAATATTAATTATATTAATTTTCGGTAAAAATCGGTACCGAACCGGTACTGCCGGTTCGGTATACCGATCCATTCGGTACAGGTATCGGTACCTAAATTTAAGTAATTTCGGTACCGGTTCGATTTGGTACCGGTCCGGTTCGGGCCGATTTTTACCGGTTGTGAATAAATCAATTAGAACAATTCTAATCTTATTTAAATAAATAAATTAAACTATTAATTTATTTAAATAAATAATATTTATTCTACAATAGGGATAAGCCTCCCTAGCCTCACTGCACCACCGTTCAAGGTAACGCTTTACCTTAAAGTGGATTTTTTTGTCGTCTTGGTCTGTCTGAAAAAACTTGAGTCTATTAAGCCCTCTAGTTTTAATTTCGACCCATGATCACATCCTTAGTACCGGTTAAGTACTTTAAGATGTTTTTCACTGACTCATAGTGAACTTCTCCAGAATATGACTGATCATCATTAAGTCTCGTATATTTCATTGTATACATGATTGTCACTCATGCAATATCTCTTTTCAGGAGTCTATGGGGACTATTAAGATAGATACACTCCATGGCTTATCAACATGAGACATCACTTGGAGTTTGCCATGCTAAATGACTTTAGCATCAAATAAATATACGTTCCTTGGGTTAAGTCGAGCATCCTTTTGAATCTATCTATTAGATTTTTATCCCCAATTAAGATATTCTTCTCAAATCATTCATAGAGGAATGTTTAGACAACTTTATTTTTTTACTGATTGTAGCATTAGTATGTCATTCCTTATCCATAGTATATCAACATCTAATATTAGGAATGTCACGGCGCTCCCACTGACCCTTTTGTACACACTAGGTTCATTCTTATTTGTGATAAAATCAAACTCTTTTGATTTATTTCATCAAAATGAATGTTCCATTTTTGAGAAGCTTGCTTCAATCTATTTCTTTGAGTGTCTACAACTCTTAACTCATCGTATGTAACTGGTTCATCATCTTCTATGATGTGTACCTCATCATCATAATCTATGATGAATCCATACCTCCTAGGTATCTTTAGTACTATTCCAGATTTATAATTCGGTTATGATAAAATAGGTCTATCTACAGGTTCCTCTTATTTGACTTATAGTGTTTTGTGATTCATGAACTCTTCAAGATGTATTATCCTCCCACTAGCCCCTTCAATGATAAACACCTTTATCTTAGAAGGCAGCGTGTTTCGCAACAAACACCTTTTACTAAGTAGGATTATAAAACATATACCCTAAACTTACTTTAAGATGTCCCACAAATCTACACATGTCAAATCTTGTCCCAAGCTTATCTTTTGAAACCTTTTCACATAAGCTAGACAACCCCTTATCTTAACATACTTAAGATTATGAATCCTCCTTGTCCATACCTCTTATAGAGTCTTTGTGACGCCCCCAAAATAGGTATACACCACCCATTCCGAGTCGCCAAATACATGGTACAGAAACATCAACAATTTCATTAATACAATTGTCGTGCAAAATACGACAACACATAAACTATGAGTTTAAATACAAATATTATCTAATAGACAGTATTAAAACTCAAAAGGAGTCCTCATTACAATTATTGATACACTATTTTACAAAAATAGTGAGGACAACTAAAATAACTTTCTAGAACCATCACTCTATACCTCGGCTAGTTCCTGCTATATTCTCACCTCCTGAGAAGAAAAAGGGAACAAAAAGGAAAAGGGTGAGCTCAACTAGCCCAGTAAAGAATATTTTGACTAAGATAATATACAACAAATTATCTTTAGTCTTCAACAGGAAAAAATCTGATAGAATATAATAGACAACAAGTTTTAGATTAACAACTGCAGCGGAAACAATAATTCATTAGAAGAGTTAAGTAGAGAATGAAATCTACTATCATCTATGAATTTAAAAGTCCATCATCAATATTTTATCTCTATAACATCAATTAATATACATCTTGAATCAAATATTCATCTTTGCACTACGGGCCAAAGATATTCATTTGTATCACCAGTTGGTCATGTTCATCTCAACACCTGTTCATCTTTGCACTTCGGGCCAAAGATATTCATCAGGTAATCATTCATCTTTGCAATACAGGCCAAAGATATTCATCAAGTATCACCATTAAGGACTGAGGATGATGAAAAATATTTTAGAGAACGAATCTAGTAAGATAAAAGGATAAAGTTTAGAGATTCGTACTTTAGATAATTAAAGTTTAAAAATACTCCATAATAAATCATAATGGAGTAAAATTTAAGAATGACGATCAAAACATGGATACAATCAAAGATAGTAACCATACTAAACATCTGGTACGAAAAAGAGAAAATTTTATTTTTTGGTGAATAGTGTCGTATTTGTGAATTGTGCCGTATACGTGAATAGTAACTCCAACCCAAAAAGGTAAAAATTCCACAATAAAACTTATATCAATAATTCAACATAATGATATTGAAGAAAATAATATCATATAAAAAGAAAATAACATCCCTTACCTCAAAAGAATAGTATTTCTGAATGGAATATCGGATATGATGCTGAAAAAAACTTGCACTGAATAGCAACTCTCAAAATATCTAAATACTCACAAAATACTCTCGATAATATATAGAGAGAGAGAAAAAAAAAACTTATTTCTAGTGTGATTTTCAATTCTAACTAAGCACCCTATTTATAAAAAAAAAATGTTAGAACGCCGAAACAGACTTAACCTGCTACCTGATGGCTTTACCTGTTACTATTTATGTCCACCACATTTGAAATAAAATTTTAGCACATTTCTCACCAACCAAAAGTTGGGCCCACCAATTCTAGAAATTTTTAAAATATTTTATCATTTAAACAATAATCAGAAACTTCAATAATTTATAATAAATAGCCTTTTTATCAGAAAAATACGAATTTTATGTCCATTCCATAGGAAATTAATTTCTCTACAATTTTGTAGCTTTAAGTTTTTCTAAATTCCAAACGAAAAGTGTCCGAAATCCACATACGGACGATTTTTAATACCTCCATTCCGACAAAATACTGATAAAACACCTCAACATTAATTCTTTCATTTATAATCACATAAAATAGATATTTCCCTATCCTTCATTTATATTCACATAAAATAAATATTTTTTATCATATAAATTAATAATTAATTATTCACAAATAATATTACAGAATCACAATTATGACAACCAGGCCGTTCCCAGGAAAGAGGGGGCTTTTCGATAAGGATTTTTCCTTACTGGCGCGCAATTTGGTGACCAAACCTCTCCTTAGACAGAACTTTCTAGACATTGCCAATAATGTTATCTAATAATATTATTCAAATAATATGAATTATTGATCTGATAATAGAAAATACTGTGCAGTGATAATTATTGAAACAATAATAATATAAAATATGAACGCAGCAATTATTAAATCAATAAAATAAAATATTGAACATTAATTACTATAACAATTATTGAGTAGTACCTTCTTACGTAAGAATCAATAATTAAAAATACTATACAATATCGTGTGTTACTGTGCAACCAAGCGTATTACTGTATTTTAACCACCGGGTATTCCAACAGTGTTAACGGTAACGATTATGCCGTTATTTATAAAAACTCAAACTTGTCGTTTTTTTCATCCGACAGTTATTCTGTTATGGAGACCACAAATGGCTGCACTGTCGTACGAATATTCCCCGACAGCAAGAATATTCCATGACCAAATGAATATTTCTCGACAAAAATAAATATTTTATAACCACTTACTTATTTTATAAAATTTGCATATTTCACCCATAACTAAAGCATTATATCAAATTAACTCCTTATTATTTCAAGATAATGAATGGAGGAAATGTAATTTTATTTATAATAAGTTGGGGTCTTACAACCTCCCCTCCTTATGAGATTTCGTCCTTGAAATTGACGTACGTACCTGGTATTTCGAAAAGGTGAGGATACCTCGTTTTCATTTTTGATTCCAACTCCCAGGTCATTTCTTCAATAGCATGGTTCCTCCACAAAACCTTAACTTGAGGTATAACCTTTGTGCGTAGGACATGCTCTTTTCTATCTAAGATCTAGACAGGTACCTCCTCGTACATTAAATCTTCGGCTATCTCGTCTGGTTCTAACGCAATAATGTGGTTTGGGTCATCCACATATTTACGTAACATTGATACGTGAAAAACGTTATGAATATGCGACATACTTAGCGTTAAGACGAGTCTATAGGCCACAATTCCTACTCGATCGAGGATTTCAAATAAATCGAAGGTTTGAACTTTCTTCTCTTCATTGACTCTTACTTCTAGAATAACGCCTTCTTGCACCTTCTTCTTTATATTCATCAGCTCCGGTATGTAGCTTGAGCGATTTTAACTTTATCAATTAAAGTCTATTTAACATCATAACGTGGGTACTTAGAGTCTTTAACTCTATCTCCATCCTTTGTAAGATATAAAAAATAGATCTTTGTGTTCGATAATATCGCACTCGTACTCGCATACGATCTTCTACTCAACGCGTCAGCTACCATGTTTGCTTTTCCAAGATGGTATGGTCAGAACAGGTGTCGAAATGAGTCGCCTCTTGAACTCTTGAAAAATCTTCTCGCATTCCTCGCTCCATACGAATTTTATATCTTTTCGAGTCATCTAAGTTAACGGAGTAGCGATTCGAGAAAATCCTTCCACGAATCTCCGATAGTAACCAGCTAAGCCTAGAAAGCTAGATATTTTGATTACTGACTTAGGTTGCTCTCAACTGTGACTCATATCCCAATCTTAGATAACACGTCACAATGGCGCCTATCAGTTTACCACCGCATGAATATGACGTCTCCTACGGAGAGTCTAGCTTCGGTGCATTCCACCAAGAAAGTCGCCAGATAGAGGCTCAGGTACCAACTTCTATAGTTAGGCTTTTAACTCCTGAAGTTCAATAGGAGCCATTTGATATGGATTTTTGAAAATAGATTTTGTACCGGGTTCAAAGTTGATACAAAATTCAATATCACCCTCTTGGGGTAGGCCAAGAAGTTCTTCAGGAAATACATCAAGAAATTCACTAACAACAGAAATATCATTCAAATCTGACGTATTTTTGTTTAAATCCATGAAATGGGCTAAAAAAGCTTGACATCTATTTTTTAATAAACGAATGGCTTTATGGCTTGTTATGAAAGTGTTTGACTTTAATGGTTTGGTTACTTGAATTCGCATAACAGGTTGGTTAGGAATATGAAAACTAACAATCTTACGAAAATAATCAATTTTGGCATGATGAGTAGTTAACCAATCAATCCCTAAAATCACATCAAATGCAAGTATCTTTAAAGCGATAAGATCAACAGGTAATGTGATTGTGCCCACTTGGATCAAACAAGATTTATAAACAGTGGATATGATAAAAGTTTCTCCTAACGGAGTCTCCACAGATAAGTCAAAGTCTAATTTCTTCGGAGTCAAGTTTAAACGTTGAGCACAAGAAGGAGAGATAAAAGAATGGGTAGAACCGGGATCTAACAGGGTATAGACTTCACAAAAATTTATAATTAACTAACCCGTGATACCTTCGTTCGGGTTCCTCGCGTTTTGGGTAGTCACGACAAACGCTCTCCCAAAAATCGCCGACTTTATTTTGTCTGTATCTGCCTTTGGTGCCACCGTCCCTGTTGGACTTGATTTCGCTACAGGACAAAATCGAGCTATGTGACCGTCTTTTTCATAACTAAAACATACCTTGGAAGGCTGTGAATAGTTTGGACTTATATGTCCCTCCTCTCCGCATCTGTAGCATCTAACTGGCGGTCATTCTCCTCCCCTAGAATTTGTTGTTGGTGCTGGTGCCGACGTCTTTCCGTCATCGTTGAATCTCCTCTTTTTGAAATTTCCACTTGGCTCACCTCTCCTATTATCATGGCCACGATTACCACCCAAGTGGTTACCACTTTTGTTTGTATTTTTCCCTCTGCGCTGGTTATCATCGCTCTAATGACTGCTATCACCGGTATGACCCTGATTGTTTTCCCTCGGTTGAACATACTCATTATCTCACTCTAATAATTGAGTCATGTTTACAACATCTGAATATAAAGAAAATTTATGAGAAATAAGGTATTGACAAATCTCGGGTTTTAAACCTCTCAGAAACATCCGCGTCATACGTTCCTCATTCTCTACCAAATGAGGTGCAAACCTGGATAACTCCGCGAACTTCGTCTCGTACTGGGACATCGTCATGTTGTTCTGTTCCAGTATAATAAACTCTACCTCCTTCATATGACGAATACTTTCAGGGAAGTACTTGTCATTAAACAGTTTCTGAAATGTTTCCCATGACATGTTGAGTGCGGCTGGCTGGGTACGCTTCACAGATTTCCACCAGTAATCTGCCTCACCATGGAACATAAAGGTGGCGAATGGAACCTTCTGTTCTTCTGTGCATCCCAAGACATCGAATATCTTGGTAATTTGTTTGACTGACGTTTCTGTCTTAATTGGATCCGGCTTTTCCCAGAATTCTAGTGGTCCCAACTCTTTAAACTGCTTGGCTATGACAAACCGCTCGTTGCTATCATTTTCACCCGTATTTTGTACACGAGTCTCCCTCGTCTAATTTTGCATGAACTACAAAAAGCTTCTAAACATTCAATCATTCATCGTTTGTTCGGTAGTGTTGTTTAAAGGAGGAATATTGCCTTTCTGTTGCACGTTCTCCTGGTTTATGATTAAAGGTGTTTCCACGGTCTCATACACTCTATTGTTAACGTTCTCAGTTGCCATTCTTAAATACTGCCATAAAATAAGGGTTAATTAAATAAATTAACATATCACATAATATCCCTATATTATGACCGGCCAAAAAATAAGCTTAGGTAGGACACACTAGTGAAGGATTTACTCATCTCTCCCCTCCTAGTTCTATTCCCCGATCTCCGCCAGAGACCATATCCCAAAGCTCTGATACCAATTGTGACGCCCCCAAAATAGGTATACACCACCCATTCCGAGTCGCCAAATACATGGTACAGAAATAACAACAACTTCATTAACACAATTGTCGTGCAAAATACGACAACACATAAACTGTAAGTTTAAATACAAATATTGTCTAATAGACAGTATTAAAACTCAAAAGGAGTCCTCATTACAATTATTGATACACTATTTTACAAAAATAGTGAGGACTGCTAAAACAACTTTTTAGAACCATCACTCCATACCCCGGCTAGTTCCTACTATATTCTCACCTCCTGAGAAGAAAAAGGGAACAAAAAGGAAAAAGGTGAGCTCAACTAGCCCAGTAAAAAATATTATGACTAAGATAATATACAACAAATTATCCTTAGTCTTCAACAGAAAAAAATTTGATAGAATATAATAGATAACAAGTTTTAGATTAACAAATACAGTGGAAACAACAATTCATTAGAAGAGTTAAGTAGAGAATAAAATCTACTATCATCTATGAATTTAAAAGTTTATCATGAATATTTTATTCCTGTAACATCAATCAATAAACATCTTGAATCAAATATTCATCTTTCCACTACGGGCTAAAGATATTCATTTGTATCACCAGTTGGTCATGTTCATCTCAACACCTGTTCATCTTTGCACTACGAGTCAAAATATTCATCAGGTAATCATTCATCTTTACACTACAGGCCAAAGATATTTATCAAGTATCACCATTAAGGACTGAGGATGATGAAAAATATTTTAGAGAACGAATCTAGTAAGAAAAAAGGACAAAGTTTAGAGATTCGTAATTTAGATAATTCAAGTTTAAAAATACTCCATAATAAACCATAATGGAGTAAAATTTAAGAATGACGATCAAAACATGGATACAATCAAAGATAGTAACTATACTAAACATCTGGGACGAAAAAGAGAAAATTTATTTTTTGGTGAATAGTGTCGTATTTGTGAATAGTGCCGTATACGTGAATAATGCCGTATACGTGAATAGTAATTCCGACACAAAAAGGTAAAAATTTTACAATAAAACTTATATCAATAATTCAGCATAATGATATCGAAAAAAATAATATCATATAAGAAAAAAATAACATCCCTAACCTCAAAAGAACAGTATTTCTGAAAGGAATATCGGATATGATGCTGAAGAAAATTTACACTTAATAGCAACTCTCAAAGTATCTAAATACTCACAAAATATGCTCGATAATATATATATATATATAAAGAGAGAGAGAGAAAAAAAAACTTATTTCTGGTGTGATTTTCAATTCTAACTAAGCACCCTATTTAAAAGAAAATGTTAGAACGCCGAAGCAAACTTAACCTGCTACCTGATGGCTTTACCTGTTACTATTCATGCCCACCACATTTAAAATAAAATTTCAGCATATTTCTCCCCAACCAAGAGTGGGGCCCACCAATTCTAAAAATTTCTAAAATATTTTATCACTTAAACAATAATCAGAAACTTCAATAATTCATAATAAATAGCCCCTTTATCAGAAAAATACGAATTTTATGTCCATTCCATAGGAAATTAAATTCTCTACAACTTTGTAGCTTTAAGTTTTTCCAAATTCTAAACAAAAAATGCCCGAAATCCACATACGGACGATTTTTAATACCTCCATTCCGACAAAATACTGATAAAATACCTCAGCATTAATTATTTCATTTATAATCACATAAAATAGATATTTTCTTATCTCTCATTTATGTCCACATAAAATAAATATTTCTTATAATATAAATCAATAATTAATTATTCACAAATAATATTACAGAATCACAATTATGACAACCAGGCCGTTCCCAAGAAAGAGGAAGCTTTTCGATAAGGATTTCTCCTTACTGGCGCGCAATTAGGTGACCAAACCTCTCCTTAGACAGAACTCTCTAGACATTGTCAATAATGCTATCTAATAATATTATTCAAATAATATGAATTATTGATCTGATAATAGAAAATACTGTGCAGTGATAATTATTGAAACAATAATAATATAAAATATCAACGCAACAATTATTGAATTAATAAAATAAAATATTGAACATTAATTACTATAACAATTATTGAGTAGTACCTTCTTACGTAAAAATCAATAATTAAAAATACTATACAATACCGTGTGTTACTGTGCAACTATGTGTATTACTGTATTTTAATCACCGGGTATTCTAACAGTGTTAACGGTAACGATTACGCCGTTATTTATAAAAACTCAAACTTGTCGTTTTCTTCATCTGACAGTTATTCTGTTATGGGGACCACAAATGGCTGCGCCGTCTTACGAATATTCCCCGGCAGCAAGAATATTCCACGACCAAACGAATATTCCCGGATAAAAATGAATATTTTATAACCAATTGCTTATTTTGCAAAATTTATACATTTCACCCATAACCAAAGCATTATATCAAATTAACTCCTTATTATTTCAAGATAATGAATAGAGAAAATTTAATTTTATTTATAATAAGTTGGGGTCTTATAGTCTTGGTGTCGGATTTTGAGGTTACCTTTTCATAGATATGCAGCCATTTCTTGGACATGATCCTAGAGGGATACTAGAATGTCAGTAAAATTATTATGGACCGTACCATGTCCAACAAGGTACGATTTTTCCTTTCAGATACATTAATCAATTATTGCGTATCAGGAGGCGTCCATTGTGAGAAAACCATTTGAGATGATCTAAAAACTTATTACACAAGTATTTATTCCTTGATCTAATCAAAGAATCTTAATACTTTGCCAATTTTGTTTCACTTCTGAATTTTTTGAACCTTTCAAATAATTCACACATATATATCAGTAAATACACACATTCAACTCTTTGAATGATCATCTCCTTTTATTATACTAATTTGTTCAATATGCAAAATTATTTTCACGTAAGTCAAGTATACAAAATCTATTAAGTAATATTCAAGTTCTAAACAAAATATTATTATTATAAATAGAACAACAATTGTTCTTAAGTATAATACCAAAGATTTTATTGTCCAACAACGAAATGGAAATAATGTTTCTAACAAGAACTAGAATACAATAACAACTTATTGACTTAATAGATTTGCCCGTAGGCATTGCTAAACTATAAGTTTCTATGGCTAATGTAGCAACCTTTGCTTCATTTACCAGATATATGATTACTTATCTTTGTTTAGCTTTCTACTTCTGATTGGTCCCTTCACAAATCTATATTTATGATAATCAAAGCCAGTATCCAATACCCAAGTAGAATCTAGACTTAAAGAAAAATTTATTTTAAATCATAAATAAAATTGTATTTGTAACCGAAACTTCACTAAGCTTCTTCTGGTTAGCCTCTGCAAGATGGTTCTTGAAGTTTCTTTCCAGTGTCCAGGCTTATTGCAGTGGAAGCAAACTTCTTTGCTATCCGTATTTGTTTTGTTCTTATTATCCTTTATTTTTTTCTTTTTATTTACCTTCTTAGAATTGTTCTTCTTTTTAGAAGATCCTTTGACCCATATCAGTAAGACTTGATCTTTCTGGGTTGAAAAGTGACTCTCATCATTTTTCAACATGTTAAGCAAATTAGCGAAGCTGATATCTAGCTTGTTCATATGAAAATTTTATAACAATTGTGAAAGGAGTCCGATAGTGAGTGCAAGATCAAATCTTGGCTCAACTATCCATCCATGACAAAAACACGTTGCCCTAATTGATCAATCAAATTGATTATGTTAAGGACTTTTATCTGTACTATAGTGTCATCGGTCATTCTGAAAGTAGTATGCACACAAGCCAATCATGTTTGATGATAAAGCATATACTTTGTAACAATCTTATTTATTTATTAATAAAAAGTATTAATTTATTAAAGACTTTTAATTATCTACATGATGCTGCTTTATAATATGTGATAAACTCATAGTTTTAAGCAATACTTTTAGAATAATGACGATGATCATTCTAATGAGATCTAAATTCTTAGAAAGCTTAAAACTAAAATAGTTCCCAATCGTTGGATTACTAAATTGGGGATTAGTGAATCTGAATAGATTGGTACATACGTTGCTTGCTCATTGTATGAGGATAATTGATCTCATGATCATTTGTGTGGAGACACTAAAGCAAGTATGTAGGTACTTATTAGAGAATAAGTTCACTAAACGTGACTCGCTAAGGAATACCTAATGGAGTTTTACTTGCCTGCCAATAGGAATTCCTGTAGTGATAGTAGTACAAGTGATCCTTGGACTTGAGATCATCATAGTATCTTGTGTATGATGAGTTATACTTTGACTTATTCCTTAAGACCCTTATGGTATATCAAAGGGTATGCTTGTGTATAATAAGTTGTACATGGAGATAATGTATGATCAATAAAGAATCTACCGCTTCTAGTAAAAGAAGAGAAATGTCATATGTGATTCGATAAATGACAACCTAGTAGTCTTTGGCCAAGTCAGAATAAAATTAGAAAGAAGTTTCTAATTTGTATTATTAGGTGTTGTGCATTTAAGAATCGAAAAACATATAATTAAATAAATAAGACTTGACAGTAATTCCATGTCTTATATTTAATTGAGACATTGTATGGTGGAAGGATTGAATTGTACGGTAACTATTTACTCAAAGGTTCTTTTATGATTAATGTTAAAATTTATATTATCTAGAAAGTCGTTGATCGCTAGGGAGGCTTATCCCTATTGTAGATTAAATATTATTTATTTAAATAAATTAATAGTTTAATTTATTTATTTAAATAAGATTAGAATTATTCTAATTGATTTATTCACAACCGGTTTAATATGGAAAACCTAAAGGGTCACACCATAAAAGGAAGAATAATTATTTAAGAAGTTAATGGCATAATCGTAATAATAAGTTAAATATATTTAATTTAATCTATGGTAATAGAATAAATTAAATAGCTTAATATTTATTATTTAATATTTTAGAAATATTAAATATAAATTAATAAGATGAGTCTTATTATTATTATTACTATTATTATTATTTAATTTCTAAAGGAGTTTGAAAATTAATTAATAAAAGTACTCTAATATATTCCTAATAAGATTAGGAGACAAATTAATTAAAAAAATTTAATTAATTATGCCTAATAAGATTGGGAACATAATTAATTAAAAGAATTTAATTAATTAAAATAAAACTAAATTCCTTAATTGTTAAGGAGAGTTGCCTACATCTATAAATAAGAGGAGTCTTATTATGGGTGGGTGGGGTTGTTGACTTTTTACAAAAGACGTGAATCCAATTGTTGGAGAGTACGCCTTTTCTATGAGAGATAGAATAACTAGGGTTTTGTCAAACACCCATTTTCTTGAATCTTTCTTCTTCCTTGGTGGATCACCTCTAGAGGCCAAACACTTGGGTGACTAACATTGATTAAAGGAAGGAACCAAACCCGGTGGATTCAAGTTGAACGCGAAAAGATTTGGAGGTGAACTCGTACCTAAGGAAGCTCGAATCTTCAAGGGTATGATTCTTGTTCTTTATTTTTTTTTAATTAATAATTGCGCATAAAGGATGATCCGGGTATATGATTTGTAAAATTTTAAACTCTATTTTTTCATGCTTCCGCTTATTTTGTGCAATTTGATTGCGTTCATGAATATTACAAACCTAACAGTGGCATCAGAGCCAAACCTTTATGCGAATTATTAATTGTTAAATTTGATATGTATATTGATATGTGTTTAGAACAATTTAATTGAGCATAATTTTGTTGTATAAAATTTAAAAAAAGAAAAAGAAAAAAAAACGCCAATTCGCGAACTGTATTTTTTCCACTGCGTCTAAAAACCGCGTGGCCACGTACATGATATGATCTTGCATGCCAATTCGCGAACTGAACTGTATATGATATTGCATGGAATTGGTTCAAGGGTTATAAATATATGATCACATGTAAGTTGTAGGATTCAAGGATATTCATGATTCTGAAACATATATTATAACTTTTGTATTCATATAACTTTAGTATTCATGTACTTCACGTGAAACATATATATATATATATATATATATATATATATATATATATATATATATATATATATATTCTTAACTATTTTATAATTAAAATAAAAAAAATTATTTTAATATTAAAATAAAAAGTTTAATTTAATCTTTAAATAAAAGATTTATTTTAATTTTAAAATTGGATTTCATGCTAACTAATTAGAGTTGGATTTGGATTCCAATGTAACTAATTGGAGTTAAAATTAGATTTCATGTTTCCTTAAATAAAGGAGTTTATTTAGATATGGAATAAGATTTCATATTATTCAAAATAAAGGAGTTTATTTGTAAATAGGAAAGAGAATCTGTATTTCCTTAAATAAAGGAGTTTATTTAGATATGGAATAAGATTTCATATTATTCAAAATAAAAGAGTTTATTTGTGAATAGGAAAAGAATTCGTGTTTCCTTTAAATAAAGGAGTTTTATTTTTTTTTACTTGGAATTGGATTCCATAATTAAAATAAAGGAGTTTATTTTGATTAAAGATTTTGATTAAAATAAAATAGTTTATTTTATTCAAAATTGGATAAATTAAAATAAAAGAGGTTTATTTTTATTTAAATTTTGATTAAAATAAAGGAGTTTATTTTAATTCAAAATTAGATTTTATGCTAACTAAATTTGCCCATTAAATGATATTAATATATATATATATATATATATATATATATATATATATATATATATATATATATATATATATATATTGAATGTTTATTATTCATGAGATGAATGTTATTTATTGATGCATATGGTGATGTGTATGATAATAAATGGGATTGATTATGGACTATTGACCAATGTGATTGGATTTTATTTTAGTTGGATGCTTGAATGTATGTGTTTTATTAAATGGGGTCTGCGTACCTCGTCTTCTCTAATTTTTCTTAATGTAAATTCTATCTCCCTCCTATGTACTTTCCCTCGACTGCTGATTAAGGTTTCTAGTTATTTTAAATAGTTTTGTAATAGGAATAGTTAGAATTATTTTGAAGAATTGGAGATTAAGATATAAGGAGCGCTTGAAGACCCGTTTGTAATGGAGCCCATGTTTAAATATAATAATTGTATTTAAATATTAATTCTTGCACCCCTAGGGTTTGACATTTTGGTTCACTTGGTGGCTCTAGTTAACCAAACTAGAATAAAAGTCCATAATCAATCCAGGTAGAATATAGTATTCTATATATGCATGCTTATACTATATATATTATATATTATGCAAATATGCTTCGCATGTTAATTAATATGACGCGTATTTTATATATATATGTGCATGTGCGCTAAACAAAATGAGACAAATTAATAACAAACCCCTCAAATATTTTATATTAAGTTGTAACGTTCAAAGATATTTGGAATATCGAACGTCGCCTTTTAGCATGATAGAAACAATAGATTATTGAATATTTAATATGAGTTTGTTGTGCACATACAAGGCAAGTATTAAATATTTAAGATATTATTTTTATTACATATGATGTTTATAAGGAATTGAACATTACTGCTTTGTTGTGCACACACAAGGGCTGTAGTTTTCTTTTCACTTATATGGAAATGATGGGTCTGACTTAACTTAAATCATTTTAGTTCGGATGTGCACACACTTGACCATTATGATTTAAGAGGCAAAATACAAGGAGTTACATAGTTGATGTAATTGACAAGAGTTGTCTACCTATTTATTTATATATAGTTTGTTGTGCACACATAAGGCTATATACATTTGAAATGAGATCCTTATTCTCACTAGCATATCTTTAATTAGATATTGTCGAACTATATATATTGAGGGTAATATAGTTTGAAGAAAATAGTGGGAGATACCAATTTAAAATAAGACCTAATTTATTTTGGTAATTAATAAAAGAATGTATGCTAAAATATTGTTAAGAACAAATTCATTTACAGAATTTTATAATGTCTAAATTACTATCACTGCGTAGCATATTAGATGCTAAACTAACCGGGCCGAATTAAACGGATTGGTTAAGGAAATTGAGAAAAGTTCTCACGACTGAAAAGCTATCTTATGTCCTTAATACGACTTTCCTGTAATGGTTGCAGACAATGCCTCTGAGGAAGAGATTACTATTTTTAAAAAGTGGCAAGATGATCCACAGTTGGCTCAATGCATCATGCTCGTATCCATGAGTAACAAGTTTTAGCGTCAGCCTGAAACTATGGATACTCCTACTATACTCCTGCACGTCAAGTAGTTGATGGTGAGGAAAGTAGGACTAATATATATCAGATATCTAAGGAGCTCTTCCGATCTAGAATGACCAACGACACTACAGTACAGACACATGTCCTAAACATGATCAATTTGATTGAACAATTAGGACAATGGGTTTTGTCATGGATGGAGAGTTGAACTAAGATTCGATCTTGCACTCACTCCCGAACTCCTTTCACAATTGTTGTGATTTTTCATATGAACAAGCTAGATATCAGCCTCGCTGATTTACTTAACATATTGAAAATATTGAGTCACTTTCCACCAAGAAAGACCAAGTCTTATTAGTAGGGGGCCAAAGGATCTTCTAAAAAGAAGAACGATTCTAAAAAGGTAAATAGAAAAGGCAAAAATAAAAGGATAATAAGAACAAAACTAATACGGATAACAAAGGAGTTAGCTTCTACTGCAATAAGCCATGACACTGGAAAAGAAACTGCGAAAAGCATCTTGCAGAGGCTAACCAAAAGAAGCTTAATGAAGTTTCGATTACAAATATAATTTTGTTCATGATTTAAAATAAATTTTTCTTTAAGTCAAGGTTCTACTTAGGTATTGGATACCGACTTTGGTTATCATAAATATAGATTTATGAAGGGACCAAGCAGAAGTAAAAAACTAAACAAAGATAAGTAGTTCTATGTCAGAAATGAAGCAAATGTTGCTACATTAGCCATAGGAACTTATTGTTTAGCATTGCCTACGGGCAAGTCTATTAAGTCAATAAGTTGTTATTGTATTCCAGTTCTCGTTAGAAACATTATTTCTATTTTATTGTTGGACAATGAAATCTTTGGTATTATATTTAAGAAAAATTGTTGTTCTATTTATAATAACAATGTTTTGTATAGAACTGAAATATTACTTAATAGATTTTGTATACTTAACTTACGTGAAAAGTTATTTTGCAAATTGAAAAAACTAGTATAAGGAAAGGAGATGATCATTCAAAGAGTTAAATATTTGTGTTTGATGAAATACAAGTATGAATTATTTGAAAGGTTCAAAGAATTCAGAAGTGAAACAAATTGACAAAGTATTAGGATTCTTTGATCGGATCAAGGAAGGAATACTTGTGCAATGAGTTTCTAAATCATCTCAAATGATTTTCTCACAACGGACGCCTCTTGATACGCAATAATTGATTGATGTATCTAAAAGGAAAAATCGTACCTTGTTGGACATCACTACAAAAAAATGGGGCTTTAGCAACAACCGATTTTCGTTGCTAAAGGTGCCAAATTTTGTTGCTAAAGGTTTTTGGCAACGACTTTACTGTCGTTGCGTCTTTTATTGCGCAATGAGCATTGTTAATTGTTCTTCAATGAACGTATTTTTTTCATTGCCAAAAGTAATACATTTTGCAACGAAATTTGGCTTTCATACATATACATCGATCCTTTAGCAACAAAATATATTGTTGCAGAATAATTAAAATTTTGTTGTTAAAAATCCCATTTCGTTGCAAAAGCCTACTAATTGGCAACGAAATGAACTTTTTTTTTGCAACGACCATGCATTTTGTGACGCCCCCAAAATAGGTATACAACACCCATTCTGTGTCGTCAATAACATGGTACAGAAATAACTACAACTTTATTAATACAACATAAAAACTGTGAGTGTAAATATAAATATTGCCATCTAGACAATATCCACACTCAAATAAGTCCTCATTACAATTATTGGTACAATATTTTACAAAAAAAATGGTGAGGACTACTAAAACAACTTCCTAGAACCTTTATTCCATACCCCGACTAGTACTCGCTACATTCTCGCCTCCTAAGAAAAATAGAACAAAAAGGAAAAGGGTGAGCTCAACTAGCCCAGTAAAGAATATTATGACTAAGATAATATAGAACAAATTATCGTTAGTGTTCAACAGGGAAAAATATAATAGAATACAATAGACAACAAGTTTTAAATCATTATTCGCAGCGGAAAATAATAATTCATAGAAGAGTTACGTAGAGAATGAAATCTACTATTATCTATGAATTTAAAAATCCATCATCAATATTTTATCCCCGTAACATCAATCAATATTCATCTTTGTACTACAAGCCAAAGATATTCATCAGTTGGTCATGTTCATCTCAACACCTGTTCATCTTTGAACTACGGGCCAAAGATATTCATCAGAAATCATTCATCTTTGCACTACAGGCCAAAGATATTCAATTATATCATCATTTAGGACTGAGGATGATGAAAAATATTTTAAAGGAAACGAATCCAGTGAAACAAAATAATAAATATTAAGGATTCGTATTTCAGCTATTCCATGTCCAAAAATACCTCATAAATAATCATAGTGGAGTAAAATTCATGAATGATCAAAATATGGATACAATCAAAGCTAGTATCCATAATAGATATTTTGGACGAAAAGAAGAAAATTTTATTTTTCGGTGAATAGTAACTCGTAAATAGTAACTCATGAATAGTAACCCCGACATGTAAAGTTCCAAATTTGATAAAAAGTTCATATCAATACTTCGGCATAATGATATTAAAGAAAATAATATCATTTAAGAAGAAATAACATCCCTTACCTCGAAAAGACGATACTTCTGACTGGAATACTAGATATAGTGCTGAAGGAAACTTGTACCGTATAGCAACACTCAAAGTATCAAATACTCACAAGAATACGCTCGATATAGAGAGAGAAATAGAGAGAAATTTGTGTTTCTGGTGTGATTTTCAATTCTAACCTAAGCACCCTATTTATAGGAAAATAGAACACCAAAGCAGAAAATTTAATATAATATTAATATATTTATCAAATTTTCCTTAGCCCACCTCTAGACATCTGATCTCAGCCCATTTATATCACAAGTTAGCCCACTTAAATGCCAAAAAACGTTTTTCTTCAAAATAATAAATAAAACTTCTAAAAATTAATTATTTCAGAACTTCAGAACTTCAATAAATCATAATAAATAGCCCTTTTATCAAAAAATTCGAATCACGAGAGTTTTTATAGGAATTTTAATTCTCTACAACTTTGCAGAAGAAAGTTTTTCTAAATTCCAAACAGAAATTGACCGAAATCTACAAACGGGCGATTTTACAGTCAATAATAAATTTTCGGTCAAGAATTGTGTCCACCAACACACAAAACATGTGTTAATCATTTAATGCCACAAAAAATGTTTTTCCTCCTCATATACTCATATATCCCACATTCATTGTAAAAATATCACCATCAATATATTATTAAAATAATATATTTAAATGAATTATTTTATCAAAAAAAGATAAAATATTAATTTTCAACAATTGTCACATTAAAAATTTTCTCCATCTATATTCACATAAAATCAATATTTTTCTCATCATATAAATCAATAATTAATTATACATAAATAATATTACAGAATCACAGTACTGGCAACCAGGTCGTTCCCAAGAAAGAGGGGGCTTTCCAATAAGGATTTCTCCTTACTGGCGCGCAATTAGATGACTAAACCTCTCCTTAGACAGAACTTTCTAGACATTACCAATAATGTTATCTAATAATATTATTCAGATAATATGAATTATTGCTACGATAATAGAAAATACTGCGTAGTGACAATTATAAAATATCAACGTAGCAATTATTTAATCAATAAAATAAAATATTGAACAGTAATTACTGTAACCATTATTGAGTAGTGCCTTCTTATGTAAGAATCAATAATTGGTGCAATACCGTGTGCTACTGTGCAACAACGCATATTACCGTGTTTTAACCACCGGGTATTCCAACAGTATTAACGGTAACAACTACGCCGTTATTTATAAACAACTTATTTTTGTCGTTTTCTTCATCCAATCGCTTTCCGTTATGGGGCCCACAAAAGACTGCGCCGTCGTACGAATATTCTCCGACAGTAAGAATATTCCACGACCAAGCGAATATTCCCCGACAACAATAAATATTTTATAACCACTTGCTTATTTAAAATATTTACGCATTTTACCCATAACTAACCACATTAATCAAATCAACCATTACTATTTCAGAATAATAAATAGAGGAAATTAAATTTCATTTATTAATAATTTGGGGTCTTACACATTTTCGTTGCAATTGATGCCATTTTGCAACGATATTTTTTGTTGCAGTAAATTATGAAAATTGTTGCCTAAGCTTGCTATCGTTGCGGAATGTAAATTTTTTAGCAACGATTTTCGTTGCTGATTATATTATTTGACAACGACATTATGTTGAATCAGCAACAAAAATGTTTGTTGCTGGTTATTTTTTAATAGCAACGAAAATCGTTGATTAGCAATGACATTATATGTTGTCATTTCTTTATATGTGCAACGAAAGTTGATATGATTTGAAACGATAAAAAATGTTGCCTTTTATTTTAGTATTAGCCACAATATCTTCTCCGTTGTTATTAGGTTAATTTTTTGTTGCCAAATATTATATTTTTAATGTCATTAGCAATGAAAATTTGTTGCTAAATGTATTAAAAATTGTTGCTATATTAAAACTTGTTCAATACTTTGGTAACGAATTATATTGTTGCCAAATCAAAATTTGTCATTCTTTTTGTGTACCTGGCTGGCTCAATGTCCCCATAGCAAATAATGACAAAAATACAAAAAACTAGAATATTATTAACTTAATAAAATCATTCACTACATAATTATTCATTATCTTTACAATTAACCATCTAAAGTATACTATCATTTTAGTATACTTTTTGTATATCCCTCTTTCTCTCAATTGTCACAGATTGCATTAAGGAGACGACTATGTCAGACAATGAAAAAGAGCTCTTGTACTAAAACTGCCAACAACCCTGATTATAAGAAGAAATAAGAGACCATCCCTACCGAACATGACAATTTGTGAACAGCTTTTCTGCAGGAGCAGGCTCAGATGCAGCCTTGCTAGGTGCCTTCTCTGATGGAGCTACATGTGTAACACCTTCACCAGACTTTGAAATGATTGCTATCTTGGTACCTAGTTCCATAGTGTCACCTTCTTTGGCTACAAACTAAAAAAATTACATGGGCAAACATTAATTACACAGAAACATAATAGATCTTCAAACAAACAAAAAAAGATAACATCAAAGAGATTGTAATTAACTGATACTATGGACCCTACTAAAATTTAGTAATTTACCTCTTGGATGACACCCGTTTCGGGACTTGCAACATCAAATGTCACCTGAATGAAGTAGCCGAAACTATTTAGACCAGACAATGATACTTGCGATGCTGCAGGAATGCTAAGTTCATAATACTACCTTATCAGTTTCAACTTGGGCTATCGACTCATCAATAGTAACATGATCACATGGTTCTACTCCCAGTTATCATAGAATGAGTTCAAGACACTCACAACTCACTAACTTTACAATTAGGTACATATTTTCATGAGTGCAGAATTCAATAATATATGACAACTTACTTTTCAGAAAAGCGGCTAGAGTGCCATTACTAATGGATTCACCCACAAAAGGGACAAAGTGTGGAAGCTTGAAAGCGTTGTCTATTTATATTGTAATTATAAGTGTACATATAGCATATTTTACCTTGAAAAGTGGTTTCCTTCTCTTTCAAATTACATGCATGTACTTAAAGCATCTAATACATCTTCATTGCTCACCTATATTCGTATGTAGTGCAGTGCTAGTTCCTCTGCCATTTGTATGAAATATGATGTGTTAAAAAAATGTACTGCAAGTGCACAGTGTCGAATTGAAGAACTGACAAGTACAGGTCGAACCCATAGAAACTAGATTAATTTTAATATTTCCTTACTATCTATTTTAGGCGAATTAGAAATAAATATGGTGGAGGGAATTTATTAACTAAATTATTCAAACTACTAATTAATAACGGAAACTATTAATAAGAAAAGATACCTAGGAATCAGAATCCACCAAATATTAACATAATAAATAATTTCTTATTTCCTAAATCAATTCCCAAATTATTCTCCCTTCCCTTTAAAAATAATGATTCATATAATTAATATGGGCAAGCATAATTTATGAAAAATTCACAGATTAACTATAACTTATCAAAACCTCGCAATCAATATAAAAATCATATGCAATTTATGCGGAGGAAAATATGAAGGCGAAAATAATTAGGCATTAGTTTTGGAACGAAAAGAAAATATTATTATGAAATACTTAGTTTCATCATAATCCTAGGTATTAGAAATTTAGCTAGCCATGGAATTAAAATTAAAAACAAATAATATTAGTATTACCATTCGCATAAAATAAGAACAATAATTAAAAAGAGAATTTCTATTATATAAATAAAATAAAGTTACAAATACTCCCTGACAGTAGTTTCACACGTGATTGGAATAAGAGAAAAACAAACTCTAAATATCTTACTCCCTTCTACACTAGCGAAGAACTAAGAAAAAGAAAGTAACAAGTGATGCCCTTCTCTCTAAAACAAGAGGTCTATTTATAGGAAAAATAACTTGGAACCCTAATTGAACTTGGACAGTTTTGTTCCCAATCAACTTCTCAAAAAGATCTTCTAGATATACTTTTCCTTCTCTTGTTGAATTTGACTTGCACACCAATATTGTTCCACATCTTTCCTACTCCTTGTAGGATTCTTCTTGGATATTCTTTACATGAATAAGATCATTAAATATCGCTTGATCACCAAGATTTTGACTTTATTGCAACAAATATTAAATCCTACAAAATAAAATAAAACATATTAATTTAATAAACTAATATAATTAAAAGGACAAAATTAGAGATAATAAAATGTATGAATTATGTGTCTATCAAATACCCTCATACCTAGCTTTTGCTCGTCCTCGAGTAAAATAAATAAAAATAAAAATAAAACAAAAATTACACTACCCCATTTTATAAGAAACACGATTGCACTTAGCATGTGCAATAAGCTTTTAAACCCCAAGGTTACCCTAAGTGGACGAGTTGTGTCTCGTGAGGGTTTGCAGTGAATATACCCATAAAATTCAAAAATAATTTAGGATTCAACAAATTATGAAATTGAAAGAAAGCTTCTAAATATCTATGGGCATTATACATAAGCAAGATTAAATTCAAAATCACACTTTTACCTTATCAAAAATACTCAATCTTCATTTTAGACACCATCCTTCATTAAATCAATTCCATGTGATGCATGCATGTGTATATAATATAACTCTTAGTAGAAATTTTTACCATGAAAATCAAGCAAGCTCATTTTTTCTTTTCTTTTCTTTTCTTTTTTTTTCCTTTTTTTTCCATTTTTTTTTTAATTTTGATTCTTGACTTGTGCAATGTCTCATTTTCTTAGGCTTTTCAGAGTTACCCATGTAGAGCGAGCGTTGGACCAATGACTCCCAAATCAGATGGCTTTAGGGCACTAGGTGTAGAGACACCCCTAAGGACTTACTGACTCGAGTAACAAAGGCCACAAAATTAGACTAGTTAAGCTGTTTTTATCCATCACACTTTTCAGCGTGAATATCGATGCTTCCCAAGGCTTGGATACCCAGTTATTTCGTTTAATGAACATTAAAGCAGTTATTTATTTATTTTTTTCAAATTTTTTTTTGAAATTACTCGAATCATGGTTTATACCCCACAACTAAGAATTAGTCCAAACGTGAATTGCAAAAATGCTCGTGAAATCGATTTTAATCCAGATGGTGTTTCGAACTAAGATTTCGTATCTTATCAAAAATTCAAGAGTTCTAAATCTTTCAATCCTACTTTATGAGTTTTGCTCCACAAACACTTATTAGAATTAATTCAATCCATAATAAGTCAAATAAAGTTTTTAATTTTTAATTTTTAATTATTAATTATTTTTTTGTGTTTTTTTACTATTTTTCCTAAAAAGAAAAAAAATCTAATACAATAATATACAAACAAACCCCCTCCTACCTAAATCATGCATTGTCCTCAATATATGCAAATGAAGAAAAGAGAACAAAGATATGAAAGAATTGTACCTTGTATGCGGGACATTTGTTCTGCAAGAAGATATGGTGAGAAAGAAAACAAATATACATATCTACAAATTTTATAAATCCTAAAAATTATGTGACTAAAAATGAATGTTACAAATGGATAAGTGAGTGTGAACTTTTCATTATTTTTAGGAGGTCTAGAAAATTGAAAATATTCATAATTTTCATCACAGTTATGCTTCAAGTTTACCTCAAGAAAACTTTCATTAACATGTTCAAATGATGGAAGAATTGGTTCAAATACATGTTATAGTTTAGTTGACTTATTTGTAGTGGATCTCAACGGCTCATTGACCTTATCTAAATATTCAGATTCATTTCAATTTTGGTCAAGGAGATTTAAGAAAAAATCACTTGGATCTTTTTCAATTAAGAGTCTATTTTCATTTATCTCTTGGGTCAATGACAACTCTTGGATCATGTTTACTTTAATGGGCTGGTCCAAAAAATCAGTGAGTGATTTTTTAGGAATAAGTCTTTCGGGGTATGGAACTTTAGGCTTATAGACTTTTTCAACAGACTCATCAAATGCAACATGATCAATTTTAGGCATAGACTCATAATTTGTAGACTCCTCAAATACGCTTGACTCAAATTGTGTAGAATTGAATATAAAATTTTCACTATCCTCATCATTTCCACTACCATCAAGATTTTTAAAACTAACCTCAGAGTTACTAGAAAATTCACCCACCTCTTGTTCATTTATTATGGTGGCTAATCGACTCATTTGAATTTCTAAACGAGATATAACTTGATCCATGCTAAATTGATTTTCCATTAGAACTTTCATTAAAACTTCCGTTGTTTTCTCCAAGGCACTAAGTTTTTCCTCTTCTTCATTTGATAATTCTTGTGGATATTGAGGTTCTGAATTCGAATATGGATATGAATATGGATATGAACATGGATATAGATAAGGATTTTCATAAGTTGGAAAAAATTGATTTACTTGGTGCGGATTAAAATTTTCATAGGGTTCTTGATTCCAAGCAAAATTATTATTTCAACTATAATAAGAATCCATTTTTCCACAAATCACAAAATAAATAGACAACTAAACACGAAGGTCGCACACCAAAAAAATTATATATATAAAAAAACAAAAAGAACTAAACTACTTTTTTTTTTAAAAAAAATATGGAGATATGAAGTACCGAAGAAAGCGCAGCAAAAAAAATTCTTTATATTTTCGCTCCTTCGATCCGCTTCAATAATCCTGGAAAAAAAACCTAGAGTTAATTCGAATAAATAAAAATTAAAGAATAAATAAAAATTAATTCTAGTCCCCGGCAACGGCGCCAAAAACTTGATGTGTTAAAAAAATGTACTGCAAGTGCAAAGTGTCGAATTGAAGAACTGACAAGTACAGGTCAAACCCACAGAGACTAGATTAATTTTAATATTTCCTTACTATCTATTTTAGGCGAATTAGAAATAAATATGGTGGAGGGAATTTATTAACTAAATTATTCAAACTACTAATTAATAACGGAAACTATTAATAAGAAAAGATACCTAGGAATCAGAATCCACCAAATATTAACATAATAAATAATTTCTTATTTTCTAAATCAATTCCCAAATTATTCTCCATTCCCTTTAAAAATAATGATTCATATAATTATTATGGGCAAGCATAAGTTATGAAAAATTCACAGATTAACTATAACTTATCAAAACCTCGCAATCAATATAAAAATCATATGCAATTTATGCGGAGAAAAATATGAAGGCAAAAATAATTAGGCATTAATTTTGGAACGGAAAGAAAATATTATTATGAAATACTTAATTTCATCATAATCCTAGGTATTAGAAATTTAGCTAGCCATGGAATTAGAAACAAAAATAAATAATATTAGTACTACCATTCGCATGAAATAAGAACAATAATTAAAAAGAGAATTTCTATTATATAAATAAAATAAAGTTACAAATACTCCCTGACAGTAGTTTCACACGTGATTGGAATAAGAGAAAACAAACTCTAAATATCTTACTCCCTTCTACACTAGCGAAGAACTAAGAAAAAGAAAATAACAAGTGATACCCTTCTCTCTAAAACAAGAGGCCTATTTATAGGGAAAATAACTTGGAACCCTAATTGAACTTAGACAATTTTGTTTCCAATCAACTTCTCAAAAAGATCTTCTAGATATACTTTCCCTTCTCTTGTTGGATTTAACTTGCACACCAAGATTGTTCCACATCTTTCCTACTCCTTGTAGGATTCTTCTTGGATATTTCTTACATGAACAAGAGCATTAAATATCGCTTGATCACCAAGATTTTGACTTTATTGCAACAAATATTAAATCCTACAAAATAAAATAAAACATATTAATTTAATAAACTAATATAATTAAAAGGACAAAATTAGGGATAATAAAATGAATGAATTATGTGTCTATCAAAATACACATTCAAAAACTTTTAAGTACTCAAGAACACTGAAACTTTGCAATTGTCCAGAAGATAGTTCTCATAACGGAACATAGCTCCATTAGGGCTTTCAGTAAAGCATCTTATAATGTGATATTGTTTCCCGGACCAGGGAAAGTGAAACAAAGAGAAACAAGTTTTCCATGGGAAAAATATGTCACATGTCTATGCATTACTATATAATACCTTTTTTATTTTGTAAGGAATTCAGAGTGCTAGTGAGTCACAACATTACTAGATAATGGAAATGTTCCAGTCAAAAAACTGTTAAGAAATACCTGGAGATGCAAGCATATGCATACTGCATTGATACATCAAGTTTTACGCTTATTATGAAAAGACAAATCTGGTGGATGCGCGCATGAAGAAAATATGTGTATATATGAGCAGGCATGTTTATTTATGTGCCAAGATAAAGAATAAAATATCAAGTTACATACCAAATATCCAACTCCTACAGAGAAAACATAAGAATACAGCTATTTTCGATATCATTTTCAAGGTCGACAAGTAAGCTCAAAAAACATTAGAGGTTCTTGCTCCATAGGACTGTTTTTGAAGTGAGGTGGCAGCTATCAACATTCCTGATTCTGATGTTGAATTCATCATATCGAAATTTGAAATTAATCCCAGAATTGCACCATATATCGAGAGCGAAAAGTGTCCAAGAAAAGATGATATAATTATATAAACCTACAACAAAAAAACAACCCAATTAAACAACCCAATTAAAATAGTTTGGATAGAATTTTGCATACATATGGACATTATATACATACAAACATGCATTATCAAAATTTTAACATCTACTTCGAATACCAAAAAATACAAACTAATTGTTGGAAAAACTCCTCCAATAATAATTGTCTTTGATAAATTAAATAAATCAAGCCAAACAAATTATGCAATTACACCGAATAAATTATAACCACAGAAAATAATAATATGAAAAATAAACCAACCATAAGACACCAAAATTTACGTGGAAAACTGTCTAAAACTAAGAGGTAAAAATCACAGGCCAAACTCCGAAAAATTTCACTATAATCAACTGTGAATACAAAATCCTTCCAATTATTATAACTAAAAACTTGAAATATTATGAAATTGAGAGAATACAAGAATACCTCAATTTGAGTGAAAACTCAAATTATCTCACCACCCAAAACCTTCAAATTAATTAAAGTCTTCCAGCAATTAATTGATCCGAAAAAATGATGACCAAAACTCTCTCAATTTACTGCAGTGCACTCACCGATTTTTTCTTTCTCTCTTCTCTGTTCCGTATGTTTCTACAAAAACAGAGCACTTGATTCCTTTTTTAGTGTAACAGTAGAGCACTCACTTTTTTCCGCACCCTACTAAACTCAAAACAGAGCCCATATATATATGTACTACAGGAAGTCATCCAAGTTGATTTAGGATTGAAAAGCACTCCTCCTTCCAATATATTACTAAATCCTAATTCATGTTGGTTTTTAACTTCACACCATCCCAAATTCTTTTCCTTCCTGAATTCGGCCAAACACTAATGCTCACACGTTGACCAACTCCAAGTCCAACTCGGTTTAGTGAAAAATAATTAATCCAAATTAAAATCCTCCTAATTTAAATAGGATAGTCTCATGGGTTTAGACCCCACAAACCCAACAATCTCCCCCTCTAAATCCATGAGAGGAGGCTTCCACCATGACCCCGTCACTTGGAGTTCATCCCGACCAATTCCTTGCAAAACTCCAGTTTGTCGCGAGTTATAACTTTTGTCAACATGTCTGGGGGGTTCTCGTCGGTATGAACTTTCTTTACTTTCATCAATTCCTTTTCCATCACTTCTCGAAGCCAGTGATAATGAACATCAATGTGCTTGGTACGATTATGATACGTGGCGTTCTTGGTTAAGTCAATTGCACTTTGACTATCACAATATACCACATACTCATCCTGTGTCAAACCCAACTCTTTAAGAAACTGTTTCAACCATAACATCTCCTTGCCTGCTTCCGTAGCGACGATGTATTCTGACTCAGTTGTAGACAAAGCAACACACTTCAACAACTTGGACTGCCATGATACAGCTCCCCCTGTAAAAGTAAACAAATATCCAGAAGTTGACTTCTTCTTTTCAGAACCTGTCATGTCTGCATCTGTGAAACCCTCCAAGATTGGACTCGAACCACCAAACCCCAAACACAAATTGGAAGTAGCTTTCAAGTATCTGAAAATCCACTTAACTGCTTCCCAATGTTCTCTTCCAGGATTTGACAAATACCTGCTCACAACGCCAATTACATGAGCAATATCTAGCCGTGTACAAACCATCGCATACATAAAACTCCATACAGCAGAGGAGTAGGGAACTATTGCCATATAATCTCTCCCTTCCTTAGTTGAAGGACACATGCGCTTTGTCAACTTAATATGATTTGCCAGTGGTGTGCTAACTGGCTTAGCATCGCCCATGTTGAACCTTGCAAGCACCCGTTCAACATACTTCTCTTGTGACAACCACAACCTTTTAACTTTCCTGTCACGAACAATCTTCATGCCCAAAATCTGTTTAGTCGGGCCTAAGTCCTTCATATCAAAAGCCTTAAACAACTCTCCCTTGAGCATGCGAATCATGTTAACATCTTGCCCAACTATCAACATATCATCTACATATAGCAACAAGATAACGAAGTTACTATCCAGGAACTTTTTAACATACACACAATGATCTGCAACTATTCTATTGTATCCTTGATCCATCATGAATGAATCAAATTTCATGTACCACTGCCTTGGAGCTTATTTCAGGCCGTACAAACTTTTCTTCAACCTGCAAACCAAGTGCTCTCTCCCTTTAACTTCAAATCCCTCAGGTTGTTCCATGTAGATTTCCTCCTTCAAATCACCATGAAGGAATACATTTTTCACATCTAGCGGCTCAAGCTCAAGATCCATACTAGTTATTAACCCCAACACTGCTCGAATAGAAGTCATCTTCACAACCGGAGAAAAAATCTCATCGAAGTCAATACCTTATTTTTGAGAAAAACCCTTGTCGACCAACCGAGCCTTGCACTTCACTAGTTTTTGACCATCCTTTTTCAGCTTGAACACCCATTTATTCTTCAATGCTTTCCTGCCTTTTGGAAGTGTAGTAAGCTCATAAGTGTGATTCTTGTGCAACGAATCCATCTCATCCTGCATAGCTCTCAACCAATTGCTCTTATCCTTATGAGTCTTAACTTCTTAAAAATTTTCTGGCTCCCCCTCCTCAGCAACTAAAAGATATTCGGATGAAGGATACCTGACTGATGGTACACGTTCTTTCATGGATCTTCTTAGCTGAGGTTCTTCAATATCAATGTGACACCCCCAAATCTGGGTACTTCGATTCCACGGGATTTGGTGTTCACTGTACAAGCATCATCTATCTATCTACCCATAAATGATATCAAACCAAACAATAGATAGAAATCATAATAAAATCTATTCCCTTAAGGGTTACATCAACTGAATCATAAATAAATCCCAGGTTACTCTAACCTTAAAACATCTGTGCGGAATTCTAAACAAATAAGTCTTAACATCAACATAACTCAAGTCTTAAACAAATACATCAATTAATAAATAACAGGTCTTCATCATTTGCTAACTTTGCCCTTGCCCTTACTAGTGGAGGGTTCATCGCTTCTTTTATTCTTAACTGTAATGTTATTATTAAGCAAGAGTGAGCACAAATGCCCACAAGTATAAAAAATGAAACAACAGTATAATAACATGCGAATAATCAACGACATCTGAATAAAGCTCAACTTTTGAATCAAGAATAAATAACATGAATCAAAAGAATACTGAGGGTCATAAGACCTTGAACTATGTCCTAGGTTAACAAGGGTTATACTTGAAACCTTTAACAGTCATAAGACTATGGACCTTCTTCTCGTACTTAGGGGGATCAGCCCTTAGTACCATACTGTGCACAATATCTTAACGCTAACGCATAAGTGAATCCCTTTTCAGGGTTGTTCATCTCAGTTTGACATTCGAGTCCGCACCAAAGGAAGTTTGGTTTGGATAATTCAATAAGGGTTCTGAAATTTAGAACGTTCATCAACTAAGGACTAGCTAAATCATTAAGATTCACTAGTCTAAAAAGGTTCAACAATAATGATATTCGATTTGAATAATAATCTCAAATGTATACAATAGAACAATTATTGTATAATTGAATCATGCTTTGAAAGATAATCAATCTTTAATATAATACTTGAACTTGAATAATAATTTAAGTTTAAGTAAATTGCTCAATGTAAAAATAGAGTTAAGAAACTTGCTCAATTTAAGAGTTTAAGTTTAGGAGACTTGCCTCGCGTGTAGATTACACTTTAACTAATCACGTTCTTTGAAATAAATCCTACATACCATTCACATTCAATACCAGTTAATTATTAACTAATCATCATAACTTATTCTCGTTGCCTACTTTAATAATTGACTAACTTAGTCAAATCATCACGTTGACACCTAATTTGTTCGTCATGAATGAATAACTAATTATGTATTTAATAATACAATTCACATGTAATTATGTTATTTACATGCTAAACAAATATTTTATCATCATATAATATTTCTAACATATTTATATGTTCATTATTTTAATACACTAACCCATTGTTAGACTTAGAAAATTTAAAAGCTCATTTTTTATTATTTTTTTCCAGTTCGCGAAGAACACAGAATTCAGCGAAAATAATTACTACAAAATCATTAATTCTCCAAATTAAACATACCCACATGTTGGAATTCATATATAATTAATACCCAATATTTATATACTGACAAAACTAATTTTAAACACTTAATAACAGATTTAAAGCCTAACAATTCACTGACTTTGATGTTCATGAAGTTTTAGAAAATTTTATGTGAAAATTCTCCCTACGAATTCGTTATAACACCGAATTCGTTCGTTTAAGGCTTAAACTCTTCGTATTAACATGCATAACAACATACAAGTCTAAAATTTAGGGATAATATATAATCAATACATTAATTATCACATATATGGCCATATGGCCATATCACGTACTCTGTTTATTTTGAAAAACATACGTACGACATGCTTTCATGAAACTGATCACATGGCTTACATGGTATATATAATTAAACACTATTTGGTATAACATAACACACATATATAAAGTTATACTCATCTCATATACCAAACACAGAAATTTTTAGAAAACTGTGAAAGCCATTTTATGAAAACCTAAAAGACGTAAATGTAGAAATTGGGTTTGGAGAGAATTACCCAGAGTATAAGATGATCAGATAACCCTTTTTGCAATAACCTGTAATTACACACTCACAAATTCCCTCAAAAATTCTCACCTTCTCTCTGAACTCTCTCTGAAAATAATGCCAGACTTAGGAAATTATGAAGAAGAAGAAGGAAGCGTCGAAGAAATAAAATTGACGCGATGTGGTCAGTTGCCCAGTCATGGGTTAAGTGCCCATAACCTCTCTTAGTGCCATGTTTGGCTTAGCAAATAAATTCAAAGCTCATTATTTTAATAAACCTTTTATTATATAGTTTAATAAATGTCACACTCCTTATAAAATAACTCTAATATTTTATTTAATTTATTATAAATAAAATATAATATTTTCTCATAAATTCATATAGTCACATAATTAATTTTTTCTCATTAATAAATAATAACAATTTATTAAATCTCTAATTAATAATTAGATTAATTAAATAACATCATGCTTAATTAAATAACTTATTTAATTCGACAAGCTCACATAATTACATACTTGAATAATAATTATTCGCCACATTAATTTAATAAATGTAACACATATAATTAAATTAATCTACCACAATTGCATCGATTAATTATTAAATCTAATAATTAAATCATCGAAAAATATTTATTTACTTCAATAAGTATTTAAAATAATTTACAAAATTCTCGTTCGTCACATCTTTCCCCCCTTAAAAGGATTCTGTCCCCAGAATCACGGCTCAATAATTTCGACCCGTTACACTCTCCCCCCTTACAAAGATTCTGTCCCCAGAATCGCATACACATAATTAAGTAAATAAATTAGTGTAATTCTTCATCATATTCGCTTCGAGTTCCCACGTAGCTTCTTCAGCGTTGTGGTTCCTCCAAATTACCTTAACAGAAGGTATAACTTTATTTCTGAGAACTTGTTCTTTTCGGTCGACAATTTGGACAGGAATTTCTTCATAAGATAAGTCTTTCTCAAAATGCAGGGGTTCGTATTCAATTACATGCTTGTAATCAGGTTTGTAAGGTCGTAACACAGAAACATGGAAGACGTTGTGGACATTCTCGAGTGCTGGAGGTAAGGCTACCTCGTACGCAACTTCTCCAATTCTTCGCAGTACCTCAAAGGGTCCAATAAATCTTGGACTCAATTTTTCTTTCTTTCCGAACCTGATCTTTCCCTTCCAAGGAGAGACCTTCAAGAAAACATAACTACCTGATTCAAACTCGATATTTTTACGATGTGGATCAGCGTATTTTTTCTGTCGATCTTGAGCTGCTACCAGTCGTGCTCGGATCACTTTGACTATTTCTACCGTCTTCTGTACCAATTCTGGCCCTAACAATTGTCTTTCACCAACTTCATCCCAATAAAGCGGAGTTCTGCACTTTCTGCCGTATAACGCTTCGTAAGGCGGCATACCAATACTAGCGTGGTAACTGTTGTTGTAGCCGAACTCTACCAACGGTAGGTGATCATCCCAATTTCCTTTGAAGTCCATTACACATGCTCGTAACATATCTTCCAGTGTTTGAATCGTTCATTCGCTCTGTCCGTCTGTTTGAGGGTGGTAAGCTGTACTCATTCGCAGTTGTGTACCCATGCATTCCTGAAGACGTTTCCAGAAATTTGATGTGAAGCGTGGATCCCTATCGGAAACAATAGACACCGGCACTCCGTGCCTCGAAACAATCTCTTTCACATATAATCTTGCCAACTGATCTAAGTTAAATCTGATTTTGATAGGAAGGAAGTGCGCGGATTTCGTCAGTCAGTCAACGATAACCCATACTGCGTCGTAGCCTTTCTGAGTCGTCGGAAGGCCAACCACGAAACCCATCGTAATATGTTCCCATTTCCATTCTGGGATCTCCAACGGTTGTAGCAATCCACTCGGTCTCTGATGTTCTGCTTTAACTTTCTGACATGTCAGGCATTTGGCAATACATTCTGCAACATCACGTTTCAAACTCGGCCACCAGAAATGTTGTCGAAGATCTTGGTACATTTTTGTACTACCAGGGTGAATCGAATATCTTGAACTATGAGCCTCACTCAAAATTTCTTCCTTAATTTCTTGTACTGGCGGAACCCAAATTCTGCTTTCAAATCTCAATATTCCTTCCTTATCCATCTTAAATCTTAGTTCGGTTCCTTCAGATATATTCGTTGTTACCTTTTTGCATTCATCATCCTGAAGCTGAGCCTCCTTCACTCTATCTAGTAGAGTTGTACCAGATTGCATCTGAAATAGCTTCTCATCAATCTCCATAGGATACTTCACTTCTAACTCCAGTTTCTCCATATCTGTAATTAGCTCCTGCTGAGCAGTCAACATCATCAATTTCTCACGACCCTTTCTACTTAAGGCGTCGGCAACCACATTAGCCTTACCCGGATGGTATAAAATCTCACAGTCATAATCCTTGATTAATTCCAACCATCTTCTTTGACGCATATTCAAATCTTTCTGTGTAAAAATATATTTCAGACTCTTGTGGTCCGTATATATTTCACACTTTTCCCCGTATAGATAGTGCCTCCAAATTTTCAAAGCAAAAACAACTGCAGCTAACTCCAAATCATGGGTTGGGTAACCCTTCTCGTAATCCTTCAACTGCCGTGATGCATACGCAATGACTTTGCCGTTTTGCATCAGCACACAGCCAAGTCCTTTATGTGACGCATCGCTAAAAACAACAAAATTTCCTGTATCATCCGGAAGAGATAACACAGGCGCTGTACTCAACCTCTTCTTTAATTCTTGAAAACTCTCCTCACACTTCTCCGTCCAAACAAATTTCACAGCTTTTCGAGTTAAATTCGTTAACGGAGTTGCGATCTTAGAAAAATCTTGTATGAATCTTCTATAATATCCTGCTAATCCAAGAAAACTTCTTACTTCTGACGGCGTTCTCGGCTGATCCCAGTTAATCACAGCTTCTACTTTGGATGGATCTACCGAAATTCCATCTTTATCGATTACGTGACCAAGAAATTGTACTCTCTCGATCCAGAATTCGCATTTCAAAAATTTAGCATACAACTTCTCCCTTCTCAATACTTCCAACGTTAACCTCAAGTGTTCTTCATGTTCCTCTTTGGTTTTGGAATATACCAAAATGTCATCTATAAATACCACCACGAATTTGTCCAAAAACGGCTTGAATACACCATTCATTAGTCCCATAAATGCTGCAGGAGCATTCGTAAGACCAAACGACATTACTAAAAACTCATAATGACCATATCGCGTTCGGAACGCTGTCTTCGGTACATCCTCTGGCCTCACCTTCAGTTGGTGATAACCACTCCTCAAGTCAATCTTGGAAAAGTATTTTGCTCCCTTCAATTGATCAAACAGATCATCGATCCTCGGTAATGGATATTTGTTCTTAATCGTGACCTTATTTAATTCTCTGTAGTCAATGCAGAGCCTCATCGATCCGTCCTTTTTTTTCACGAACAACACCGGCGCTCCCCACGGCGATACGCTCGGTTGAATGTACTTTTTGTCCAACAATTCTTGTAGTTGTACCATTAATTCCTTCATCTCTTCTGGCGCCATTCGGTATGGTGCCTTCGATATTGGAGCAGTTTCGGGCGCCAAATCAATCACAAAGTCTACTTCTCTATCTGGAGGAAGTCCTGGCAAATCGTCTGGAAATACATCGACGAAGTCCCTCACAATCGGTATCTCATCTACCTTCGGGTTCTCTTTTCGACTGTCGACTATGTAAGCTAAATATCCTACACAGCCTTGTCTTAATAACTTCCTGGCCTGCAACATCGTCAGACAACTCGCTTGTCTAGGCGACTTGCTACCATAAAATACAACCTTTGACGGAGTCATAAGGTTAATATGCTTCTTTTGGCAGTCAATTACAGCCCCATAATTGGATAGCCAATCCATACCCAATATAACGTCGAATTCCCCCAATCGAATAGGGATAAGATCTACGTTCATGATATTACCCTTAATATCCACTCTACAATTCTTATACACATGCTTAACAGGAATTATCTCTCTATTCGCAATTTCTATAATCATGGGATATTCCAATTCATCCTTAAGCAAATCTAAACTATTAGCAAAGTTATCGGATATAAAGGAACAAATAGCACCCGAATCAAATAAAACGTAAGCATTAATTTCATTGATCGGAATGATACCTGACACCACATCACGAGACTGGATTGCATCCTGCACCGTCATATTGAAAGTTCTGGCGGTTGGTCTGTTTGTTGCAGGTGGTCCGGTGATGGTTAAGGTATTTCCACTGCTATTTCCCCGGTTTCCTCCTTGTCCTGATCCTCCCGATCCCTTTTTGGGACAGTCTCTTGCTAAATGATCTTTCGAACCACAGTTGAAACAAGCACCCTTCTTTGGGTTTGGACAATTTGGTGCTATGTGGCCTTCTTGACCACAATTGTAGCACACTCTATTTCCCTTCAAACAAACTCCTAGATGTGCCTTGCCGCAAGTCAGACATGCTTCTATCTTCTTTTTCTGCCCTCCGTGTTGACTTCCAGCTGTCGAGTTATCCGTCCACTTCCTCTTCTGATTATTATTATTCCCAGTATTACTTCCACCAGTCTTGTTATTACCTTCATTCTCACTCTTTTTCTTTTTCTGTTCTTGGTTGTACTTAGTCACTGCATCACTTCCTCCTTCCGCGAGAATGGTCTTTTCCAAAACTTCCGCAAACGTGTTAAGTTGAAACATTGATACCTTGCTGTATACCCAAGGCTTCAGTCCTTGTTCGAATCGTCTGGCTTTCCTCTCGTCAGTGTGTACTTGATACGGGGCAAACCTTGCCAACTCATCGAATTTAGCCGCATATTCAGGCACGCTCATGTTTCCCTGTTTCAATTCCAGAAATTGCACCTCCATCTGATTCTGCGAACTAGCTGGGAAATACATTTCGAAAAACATCTCTTTGAATCCCTCCCACGTAATTACACCTTCACCTCCTCGCATCTTGTTTGCCTGCCACCAGTAGCTAGCCTCAGACTTTAGCATAAATGTCGTAAAAACGGTCTTCTGATCTTCTCGAACCCTAGCAACGTCGAAAACCTTCTCCATTTCCATCACCCACGTTTGAGCCTCGATCGGGTTTCTAGAACCTTTGAACTCTGGCGGTCCCACCGCCTTAAAATCTTTAAACGTTGTGCTAGGTGGAGCTTGCGGTTGGTTATTCATGACTCCAGTTAGTAAATTAACTAGCTGTTGAACTGGATTAACATTGGCATTATTGTTATTATTGGTTAACCCTTCCTGAGCCGGTTGACGTTGTTGTCTTCTCCTTGGCGGCATTTTTCTGTTAAATAAACGTTTATTAGAACTTTATTTATTTCTCTGCATAGTTAAGACATTACTCAACAATTTAACATATCACTTAACACATCATCTCAAACAACTTGATATCTTTTCATTCAAATAAAAAGTTTTAACATTAAACTATATCATACTGCTATTTACATCATCTATCCTGGAATAAAGAATCCACAGGATTTAAAACATTCAAATATTAACATATTCTTTAGTTCATAAACACATCAGAATTTACATAAAACTATATAAGTCTTTCATATAAATAAACAGATTCTATTCCTGTCTTCCAAGGTGCTCAATAGCCTTGTCACGCTCCTCATTCATGATACGAGACATCGTCCTGCGATCCAACATATACGATGAAAGTCCTTCAAACTGGATGGGGTACCTTAACACTCGCTCTTGAACCTCATCCATCGCATGATTAAGTGTGGCGTACGTGTCTTCAAGCTTTGCCTTCTTTGCACGACTATCATTTTCTGCACGATCAGCTCGATGTGATTCACTTACCCATCCTTCCTCTGCTATTTTCAGTCTTCCGAAAGTTTCCTTCAGTTCCTTCTTCAGCTTCTCTATCTCCTCGGTTTTATATTCGGTTTGACCCTTCTCATGAATTAGATCCCACTCCACGTTTCCTAAATGTGTATGAAGGGTCACAATCTCTCTATCCTTCTCCTCTAAAGTAGACTGCTGAACAGTCGCTCGCTCAGTCAATTCCTGAACCTCATCTTGTAACTCCACGTTACGATCATATAGTGTGTCATACATCTCAGCATCAACAGTGTACCGTGGTAGCTCCTCTTCTTCTTCCTCCTCATCAAACTCCTCCTCAGGACCCTCCTCAGGATCAATCTCAGGTTCATGCTCCTGACCAACAACGGTGATCAATGGAGATGAAACCCTCTGCACCAGCTGCTCCCTAACGACAGGAATGTCTCGGGGCTCCTCCTCAGTCGGTCCTATAAGTACACGAGATCCCTCCTCAGTAGGTACTATAGGTAAATGGGGTCCCTCCTCAGTTTGGCTAGCTTCTCCATCATTCGTCATCCTGACAACAAAATTTTAAGTTTTAGTTACTAAGTCATACTATCTAACGCATACTTAACACATAAACACATAATGTATTTTATTATCTTCAATGAATTACAAAAATTCATTTCTTAGAACTCGATAAGATTTTTCAATTACTATCTTCTTCTATAAGGCTACTACCTAAGGTTGTTTCCCCCACCTAAGGTTCATAACCTACGGCTTTGATACCAACTTGTGACACCCCCAAATTCGGGTACTTCGATTCCACGGGATTTGGTGTTCACTGTACAAGCATCATCTATCTATCTACCCATAAATGATATCAAACCAAATAATAGATAGAAATCATAATAAAATCTATTCCCTTAAGGGTTACATCAACTGAATCATAAATAAATCCCAGGTTACTCTAACCTTAAAACATCTGTGCGGAATTCTAAACAAATAAGTCTTAACATCAACATAACTCAAGTCTTAAATAAATACATCAATTAATAAATAACAGGTCTTCATCATTTGCCAACTTTGCCCTTGCCCTTACTAGTGGAGGGTTCATCGCTTCTTTCATTCTTAACTGTAATGTTATTATTAAGCAAGAGTGAGCACAAATGCCCACAAGTATAAAAAATGAAACAACAGTATAATAACATGCGAATAATCAACGACATCTGAATAAAGCTCAACTTTTGAATCAAGAATAAATAACATGAATCAAAAGAATACTGAGGGTCATAAGACCTTGAACTATGTCCTAGGTTAACAAGGGTTATACTTGAAACCTTTAACAGTCATAAGACTATGAACCTTCTTCTCGTACTTAGGGGGATCAGCCCTTAGTACCATACTGTGCACAATATCTTAACGCTAACGCATAAGTGAATCCCTTTTCAGGGTTGTTCATCTCAGTTTGACATTCGAGTCCGCACCAAAGGAAGTTTGGTTTGGATAATTCAATAAGGGTTCTGAAATTTAGAACGTTCATCAACTAAGGACTAGCTAAATCATTAAGATTCACTAGTCTAAAAAGGTTCAACAATAATGATATTCGATTTGAATAATAATCTCAAATGTAAACAATAGAACAATTATTGTATAATTGAATCATGCTTTGAAAGATAATCAATCTTTAATATAATACTTGAACTTGAATAATAATTTAAGTTTAAGTAAATTGCTCAATGTAAAAATAGAGTTAAGAAACTTGCTCAATTTAAGAGTTTAAGTTTAGGAGACTTGCCTCGCGTGTAGATTACACTTTAACTAATCACGTTCTTTGAAATAAATCCTACATACCATTCACATTCAATACCAGTTAATTATTAACTAATCATCATAACTTATTCTCGTTGTCTACTTTAATAATTGACTAGCTTAGTCAAATCATCACGTTGACACCTAATTTGTTCGTCATGAATGAATAACTAATTATGTATTTAATAATACAATTCACATGTAATTATGTTATTTACATGCTAAACAAATATTTTATCATCATATAATATTTCTAACATATTTACATGTTCATTATTTTAATACACTAACCCATTGTTAGACTTAGAAAATTTAAAAGCTCATTATTTTTTTCCAGTTCGCGAAGAACACAGAATTCAGCGAAAATAATTACTACAAAATCATTAATTCTCCAAATTAAACATACCCACATGTCGGAATTCATATATAATTAATACCCAATATTTATATACTGACAAAACTAATTTTAAACACTTAATAACATATTTAAAGCCTAACAATTCACTGACTTTGATGTTCATGAAGTTTTAGAAAACTTTATGTGAAAATTCTCCCTACGAATTCGTTATAACACCGAATTCGTTCGTTTAAGGCTTAAACTCTTCGTATTAACATGCATAACAACATACAAGTCCAAAATTTAGGGATAATATATAATCAATACATTAATTATCACATATATGGTCATATGGCCATATCACGTACTCTGTTTATTTTGAAAAACATACGTACGACATGCTTTCATGAAACTGATCACATGACTTACATGGTATATATAATTAAACACTATTTGGTATAACATAACACACATATATAAAGTTATACTCATCTCATATACCAAACACAGAGATTTTTAGAAAACTGTGAAAGCCATTTTATGAAAACCTAAAAGACGTAAATGTAGAAATTGGGTTTGGAGAGAATTACCCAGAGTATAAGATGATCAGATAACCCTTTTTGCAATAACCTGTAATTACACACTCACAAATTCTCTCAAAAATTCTCACCTTCTCTCTGAACTCTCTCTGAAAATAATGCCAGACTTAGGAAATTATGAAGAAGAAGAAGGAAGCGTCGAAGAAATAAAACTGACGCGATGTGGTCAGTTGCCCAGTCATGGGTTAAGTGCCCATAACCTCTCTTAGTGCCATGTTTGACTTAGCAAATAAATTCAAAGCTCATTATTTTAATAAACATTTTATTATATAGTTTAATAAATGTCACACTCCTTATAAAATAACTCTAATATTTTATTTAATTTATTATAAATAAAATATAATATTTTCTCATAAATTCATATAGTCACATAATTAATTTTTTCTCATTAATAAATAATAACAATTTATTAAATCTCTAATTAATAATTAGATTAATTAAATAACATCATGCTTAATTAAATAACTTATTTAATTCGACAAGCTCACATAATTACATACTTGAATAATAATTATTCTCCACATTAATTTAATAAATGTAACACATATAATTAAATTAATCTACCACAATTACATCGATTAATTATTAAATCTAATAATTAAATCATCGAAAAATATTTATTTACTTCAATAAGTATTTAAAATAATTTATAAAATTCTCGTTCGTCACAATCAAGATGAGGGGGTTGCTCCCCCTACTCAACACTCTCTGCATCTGACCCATCACCATCGTGCAAATCTGTATCAGTCATATCTTCAGTCTGACCTTCTTCTCCAACTGTGGCATTCTGTAATGGCAAAGGAACTCCGCTGAGGTCTGGAACACTATTATCTCTGGGCTGTGTAACGTTATCAAAATCCTCATAATTTTAGTTTTCATGAAACACCACATCTCTGCTTTTGAATAAAATTCTCTGAACTGGATCCCATAACCTGTACCCAAACTCTGCATCTCCATAGCCAACAAACACATATGGAGTAGATTTGTCATCAAGCTTCAATCTTTGTTCCTTGGGGATATATGCAAAAGTCTTGCACCCAAATACCCTCAAATAAGAATAGGACACATCCTTACCACTCCAAATCTTCTCTGGAATCTGAAAATCTAACGGTGATGATGGAGATCTGTTAATCAGGTAACAAGCAGTACGAACAACTTCACTCCAGAATGACTTAGGCAGCTTAGCCATTCTCAACAAGCATCAAACTCACTCAATAATAGTGCGGTTCATTCTCTCAGCCACACCATTATGTTGTGGGGTGCCAGGAACTGTCTGCTTATAACGAATACCGTGTTTAACACAATATGCTGCAAACTCCTTTGAAGTGTATTCCCCTCCGTTGTCACTGCAAATACACTTTAATAATTTTCCAGTCTCTCTTTCAACCATAGCATGAAAACTCTGAAAATGCTGGAATACCTGGTCTTTTGTTTTCAACAAAAACACCCATACCTTACGTGGAGCATCATCAATAAAAGTAACAAAATATTTATTGCCACCTAATGACTCAACCTCAATGGGACCACATACATCAGAATATACTCTTTCAAGTAACTTAGATTTCCTTTTAGAGGAGCTACTAAAAGAAACTCTATTCTGCTTACCAAACAAACAATAATCACAAGGGTTTAGTACAGTACCTTTAACAAAAGGAATGAGGGACCTCTTTGCTAACATCTGCAACCCTTTCTCACTCATGTGCCCAAGTCTTTTATGCCACAGATTCAGTGAAGTTTCATCTTCAATTGCATTCAACTCGCTGGAACATACCTTCACATGAGTTTTGTATAACAAGCAACAAGCATTACCTCTAGCGACTACCATCGAACCCTTGGTAAGCTTCCACTTTCCGCTACCGAAGTGATTCTCATAGCCTTCCCTGTCCAAGGCCATACCAGAAATTAAGTTGAGGCGTAAATCTGGGACATGTCTAACATCCCTCAAAGTAATATTGTTGCCTACATCTGTCTGTATGCAAACATCACCAATTCCAACAATCTTGGACTGATCAGTGTTACCCATTCTCACAAACCAAAAGTCTCCAGCTTTGTACGTAGTATAGAATTCTCTTTTGGGAGTAGCGTGATACGAAGCACCTGTATCAATAACCCGATCAATCTTCTGATCAACAACATGTAAGCATTCTTCTTCCTCGAATGAAAGAAGCACAACATCCTCAGTAACTGTAGTTGTAGTATTCTTCTCCTCAATTCTCCCTTGCTCACCAATTTTCTGCTTGTCTAACCAGATCTTGCAATTTCTTTTGAAGTGACCCTCCTTGTTGCAATGAAAACACCTGTATGTGACACCTTCTTTGGTCTTTGATTTGCTCCTATGATTTTTGGAATTTTTGCTTTCACTGCGATTCATGTTTCCCTTGTGAGATCCTCTGAAGTTACTTCTACCCCTGTTCTCTGCCACAAGTGCTTGTGTCTCAAAATTCAAACCCTGCTCCTTTCGCCTTATTTCCTCGTTGTGTATGATGTCCTTGACCATCTGCATGCTTATCTTTCCTTCCGGAGCTGAATTGCTTAGTGACACAACCAAAGTTTCCCAACTATTAGGAAACGAACTGAGAAGCAACAATGCTTGAATCTCGTCCTCAAGATTTAACTTCATGGTAGACAACTGGTTCACTAATCCCTGGAACTCGCTCATATGCTCGGATACACTGCTACCATCTTTATACTTCAGGTTCACGATCTTTCGAATCACAAATGTCTTATTCTGAGCATTCTTCTTCTCGTACATGGACTCTAATGTAGTCCAAAGTGTATAAGCATCCGTTTCCTGCGAAACATGATGGAACACACTCTGATCGATCCACTGTCGAATGTGACCGATCGTCTTTCTGTTCATCTTTTTCCAATCAGCCTCAGTCTTGTCCGCTGGCTTTTTCCCCTTAAGCTCCAATGGATCATACAAATCCTTGCAGTAAAGGATATCTTCCATTCTAGGCTTCCAAATCGAAAAATTAGATGAGGTCAATTTAATCATGGCACCGCTTGATTCCTCCATTTAATTTATCAAAAAACAACTGCGCAAAGAACCTTGCTCTTGATACCACTTTGTTGGAAAAACTCCTCCAATAATAACTGTCTTTGATAAATTAAATAAATCACGCCAAACAAATTATGCAATTCCACTGAATAAATTATAACCACAGAAAATAATAATACGAAAAATAAACCAACCATAAGACACCAAAATTTACGTGGAAAACCCTCTAAAACTAAGAGGTAAAAACCACGGGCCAAACTCCGAAAAATTCCACTATAATCAACTGTGAATACAAAATCCTTCCAAGTATTATAACTAAAAACTTGAAATATTATGAAATTGAGAGAATACAAGAATACCTCAATTTGAGTGAAAACTCAAATTATCTCACTACCCAAAACTTTCAAATTAATTAAAGTCTTCCAGCAATTAATTGATCCGAAAAAATATGACCAAAACTCTCTCAATTTAATGCAGTGCACGCACCGATTTTTTCTTTCTCTCTTCTCTGTTCCGTATGTTACTACAAAAACAGAGCACTTGATTCCTTTTTTTAGTGTAGCAGTAGAGCACTCACTTTTTTCCGCACCCTACTAAACACAAAACAGATCCCATATATATATGTACTACATGAAGTCATCCAAGTTGATTTAGGATTGAAAAGCACTCCTCCTTCCAATATATTACTGAATCGTAATTCATGTTGGTTTTTAACTTCACGCCATCCCAAATTCTTTTCCTTCCTGAATTCGGCCAAACACTAATGCTCACACGTTGACCAACTCCAAGTCCAACTCGGTTTAGTGAAAAATAATTAATCCAAATTAAAATACTCCTAATTTAAATAGGATAGTCTCATGGGTTTGGACCCACAAACCCAACACTAATCGACATAGTTTGCCAAGAAGTTAAAGAATCACAACCAATAATATTGAGATATACTCGTGTTTTAACTGGTACTTGAGCACAAAGTATTTGTATTTTGAGGTAACCCAGAAAACTATTAGAATTTATCAAGAATAAGATGGTACCAACAAAATAAATCGCATTTTTATGATAATTTCAAAGTACAAAAGATATGCTTCCCATCAACTAATTTTCCTGAATAATCCAGTGCAACAGATTAGGGGAAAAAAGATCTGCCCATTAAAAGGAATGCATTATCAAAGTAGCAACAATCATAGTTGAAGTTCACGTAATTGAAAAAAATAAAAATACATTCTTTATATACAAGTTGAATTTACAGAGAAGTGATTGTCCAATTTGCAGAAAATTGACTTACCTCAAATCTACTCAATATTGACTCATCTAGGACAATACAAGATGACAAAGTAACAGAAGCACCAAGCTTATCCAAAACAGAAAAATATGAGGATAAAATGGCAACAACAATTCCATCTGCGAGAAATCAATTCTCTGCTTAGTCTCGCACGGTTAATAAAGAATTTGCAGTCAAAAGGTTAAGAATACTAACCTTCAAATCATATAAATTGATCTCAAAGTGGTCATAGAGATCTTTAAGCTGAAATCCCATAAGCGTATCACTTGTAGGAAAAGAGTTTACAGAATTTCTCACAAGATACGGTTGAACATTCCTATCTGATGCAAAAGAACCAATATCACGTTTAAAGCCAAAGGAAAAAGCTTGTGTTTTCAATACCTGCCAAATTTAGAGTTTCATAATAAGAGACATGGAATTTTAACAATATTATTCAATAATATTTCTTAATTTTCGCATAGCAACACTTAAACATAACTACAAAACAGAAAGGTAGGCAACTTAATAGTCATACAACAGGTCAGATTGGACACAGTCCTCATCTGGGTCCAAAAATCAGGATGCAAAATTCAGCAAATTATAACCACATCTTATATTCTGTTGCAGGATTCCTTGTTCATACATTTTTCTATAGTTCTTCCTTTAAAAAAATTGTCCTTTTATCTTGAAAAAAAATGCAAAAGATAACTTTGCAATTATACAAACAAGACTGACAGTAACATGCAGTATTCTAGATATATTAGAATGAACAACAATGAAGAACATATCATTTTAGTTTTAACAAAAATTAGCTTGAAGATAGACCTGAATGGCATTCTACACGTTCACCTCAAGTTATAATCAAGGACATACCATTTTGTAAGGAACTGACTCTGCATTTTCCCAAGGAATACTTATTTGAATATTGAAGAATTGGACATCTCACATAACACTCTTGCGACTAGATAAAATGAATATGCCAAATACACGAGTAACATGTTAAAATACTTCCTAGCATCTAATTTAATAACTAATTAAGTAAGCAAGTAAAATAAAACATCAGAGATTTATATAAGCATGAAATCAGCACAAATACATTATAAAAGCATTCAAAAAGTTTGGTAGTTATAAACTAGTTCAAAGCTCTCAAACATTTTAAGTGGGAAAACTTACTCAGCCTTTGATAGAAGTCGTACTTTGTCATCATCAATACCATTCAGAGATAATAAGACCTGTAGATGCACCACCCAAAAGAAAAGTGTTAATAAGACCTGTAGTATGGCCTCAATATTACATAAATGAAACTTTAGAATCTAGACTCATAGATGAATAGAACTATAGAAGCAAAACTGCAAACTACGTAAGAGAAGGAATCCTCCAAAAATGGTGTTTAAGAAAAAACTAGAGAAGAATAAATGAATGAATGAAGACCCTATAATCACGCCGAATATTGGAAAGGGTCACATCCTCTAACAACACCGCAGTCGCAGTTTATTAACTACATGGGCCATGATACTCAACAAACATACATCGAATAAGATACTTATCATTTTCTCATACACATCAACTATAGCAAAAACTATGAGTTGTAAGGAATGGTTGATGGATGCATACAATGCATAATAATGCTGCTCAAAATCATACTTTCAAATGGTCAATTAACCTCAAAAGAAACAAACATAAAAATAAAAACAAAAAAATAGAATAGGACTCGCATTTTGATATTCAATAATGAACCAAAGCTCTGAAAGAACTCACATGGACCATGTAACAAGGAGTTTCCAAAGTGATTCATCCTTCGGTGCTAAATGGGCAGCAAGCATGTAGAAATTCAAGGCTCTCTTTTTATCACCAATTGCATTATAGACTAGTCCAAGAGTATGATAAGGATCTGGCAAATTGGGTGAAAGTCGAATAACTTCTTTCAAAAGACATATGGCCTATAGCTCAAAAGATATAATAATAATCAACTAAGGAGCAATCCAGAAAAGGACACAAGCTCAGCTATATGTTATTATCCAAAAAAGTGCCACGCTAACAGACAGTTTGAGTATAAATGAGAATGAGACTCATTTTGCTACTAGCACATAGCACAATCTGGAGATAGCTTTATCAAAATTGCAATATATCATTAGAGTTTAGCCTGTTAAGGAACAAAGACAAGGTAAAAGACCTGACCTGACAAGAACCCTCAGCTCAGGAAATAAAGTGTGATTCTTTAACACAAGTAAAAGAAGAATTAGAAGAGAAGAAATCGATATTATAATGCTTAATTCTAATAGACTAGAATTATATTGATAACAAAACTCCGTGTTTTGTTCTCTGAAGCATTGCCTAGCCCTCAAGAGTATGCAAAGTTCTTGTACTGGAAGCTAGCAGGACCCTTTTTGGATATTCTCATCTCTCAACTACTTGTCCTGCATAACACTCTCTCTAAAAGTTATCTCGAGATTCTTCCCAACCATTGCAGCCTATTTATATTAGGCTAACCCAAAAGTGATAGTATCAGCAATGATCGTTCACTTTAACCTCTGACCTCATTAAATGAAGATATAATATGCTAAAGCTTTGCATAGCAAAATCTAATGACGTCCAACACCTTGAATACAAACAAACTATACGTATATAAGAAGAAAGAATGATAACGTAAGTGTTGCATTTGGAATAAACTAAAGTCCATGAAATTAAGTTAACCCAGAACAATGGTCAACCTTCTTGTCTAGAGCCTTCATTTGGACATCTAAAGAGTCAACCTTGTCAACAACAGTGAGTACCCTATCTGATAAGGAAGTGAGTGTAACAGAAAAGGTGTTCATGGAGGCAAGCACGGTCTCTAGCTTTGAATAAGATGATGAAATTCAGAATTTTGGAAACCAGGAGGATTTGGTACAGGAACAGAAATAGGAGAATGTGAATCAGATTCAATAGGAGCAGTAGGATCAAAAATTGGTTCTTCTATGTCCCAGTGATAGAATACCATCAGCACAAACTTTTAGCTTAGAATTTACAAAAATAAGTTCATCAATGACTTCAGTTAACTGAACACCCTTTTCATTTTCAAATGAAACATTATAGTGAGCAAATACTTTGGTTAAAAAAACCACCGTACGGAAAACACTTTGATTTTGTTTTAATACAGCTTTCCATGTGATGAATCAGTAATAAAGCACAATTAAACTTGGTTTTAGAGAGGATTAGTGCTAACATAATTAAATCTTGATAGGTCATTTCTGACCTACCCCCAGTTCTAGGTACAAGATTAGCATAAAAAAGCTTATGAACAACACTATTTAGAGGTGTTGTTTCAAGAATAGTTGGCAATAAAACAAATTCAGCAGTAGGACAGTCTTTGACAACCCTTAATTGTTGCAGAATAGACAAATTTTCAAATTCTAGTAGCCCCTTAAGAGTAAAACGTGAAAGGCCAGAACATGGAATATTTAATAAAACACCCAATAAAGCAGAGTCGATTAAAATCGTTTTGTTTTGGACAAAAGAGTGAATCGTATCAGATGTAACAGACATGTTGGCATAAAAATGTTTAATCAACATAGGATAAGCTGATTTGGGTGGAAATAACATAGTAGCTAATCACCTGGGCCTAGTTGCTTTTATTTTGCAAGGATTAGTATTTAGTACTATTATTATTATCTTAATTTAAGGCAACAATTTAATAGTCATTGCAAAAAGTTGTATAAAATATGCAACGAAAATAAAAGTTATTGCTAATGAATGTGGTCCATATTAGGCAACGAAATATAGCAACAAAAAAACTTTCGTTGCCCACGATGGAGAGAAATCAAGTGGTTAGAAATTTTGCAACGAATTTCTAACGAATTTTGTCTCCAAATTTTACAACTACTTATTAATTTCGTTGTAAAAAGTGAAAGTTTGACACAATCTGCAACGAAGGACAAGTGTCGTTGCTAAACATACACTTTCAGCAACGACTTTGCCTGAAAAATCGTTGCTAAAGCCCAATTTTAGCAACAAAAAAATTTTTGTTGCCCACGATAACGGGAAAGCAAGTGGCCGAAAATTTTGCAACGAATTTCTAACAAAATATTTTCCCGCCAATGAATTAGCAACGAAATTTTGCAACGACTTATGAATTTCGTTGAAAAAAGTGAATGCCTAACACAATCTGCAACGAAGGACAAATTTCGTTGCTAAACATATACTTTTAGCAACGTGCGGTTTATAATGATTTTACCGACATTCCAGTATCCTTCTGGGATAATGTCCTAGAAATGGCTGCATATCTACAAAAGGTAACTTCAAAATCCGGCCCTAAGACTCCATAAAAGTTATGGACAGGGAGGATTCCTAATCTTAAGTATGTTAAGATAAGGAGTTGTCCAACTTATGTGAAAAGGTTTTAAAAGATAAGCTTGGGACAAGATTTGACAAGTACATAGTTATGGGACATCCTAAAGTAAGTTTAGGGTATATGTTCTATAATCCTACTTAGCAAAAGGTGTTTGTTGTGAAACAAGCTGTCTTCTAAGATAAAGGTATTTATCATTGAAGGGGCTAGTGGGAGGATAATAGATCTTGAAGAGTTCAAGAACCACAAAACACTATAAGTCAAATAAGAGGAACCTGTAGATAGACCTATTGTACTACAACCAAATCGTAAATCTGGAATAGTACCGATGATACCTAGGAGATATGGATTCATCATAAATGATGATGATGAAGAACACATCATAAAAGATGATGATCTAGTTACATACAATGAGGTAAGAGTTGTAGACACTCAGAGAAATGAATTGAAACAAACTTCTCAAATTTGAAACATTCGTTTTGATGAGACAATCAAAAGAGTTTGATTTTATCAAACACAAGAATGAACCTAGTGTGTACAAAAGGGTCAGTGGGAGCGTCGTGACATTCCTAGTATTATATGTTGATATACTACGGATAAGGGATGACATACCAATGCTACAACCAATAAAGATAAAGTTGTCTAAACATTCCTCCACGAATGATTTGGGAAGAGTATTGTTATTTGGAATACAAATCTATATAGATAGATTTAATAGGATACTTGACTTAACCCAAGGAACGTATATTCATTTGATGCTAAAGTTATTTAGCATGGCAAACTCCAAGAGTTGTCTCATGTTGATGAGCCATGGAGTGTATCTCTCTTAATAGTCCCCATAGACTCATAAAAGAGAGATCACGTGAGTAACTATCATGTATGCAATGAAATGTACGAAACCTGATGTTGATCAGTCATATTCTGGAGAAGTTTACTATGAGTCAGTGAAAAATATCTTAAAGTATTTAACTAGCACTAAGGATGTGATCATATTCATGGTGGGTCTAAATTAAAACTAGAGGGCTTAACAGACTCAAGTTTTTCAGACAGACCAAGACGACAGAAAAATCTACTTTAAGGTAAAGTGTTACCTTGAACGGTGGTATAGTGAATTAGAAAGGTTTCAAACAGCAAATAGTTATTGGTTTAGTGATAAAGATAAAGTATATAACTATAAATGAAGCTGCAAGTTGATTGTTTGGATGAAAAGTTCATTACAGAACTAAGAATAGTTCCTAAGTCTCATCTTGGATCGAAACATGTGTTGTGACTCTTTCATTTGATTATTGAAATCATTGAAAGATAAAAAATCACTATAGAGATAGTGGACTCTCAAGAACAACATTACAAATTCATTATCTAAAGCTTATCCAACAGCAGGATAATCGTCACTTAGAGAAGAAGGGTATGAGATACCATGACGATTGGCTTTAGTGCAAGTGGGAGATTGAAAGTAGTATGCACACAAGCCAATCATGTTTGATGATAAAACATATACTTTGTAACAATCTTATTCATTTATTAATAAAAAGTATTAATTTATTAAAAGCTTTTAATTATCTACATGATGCTGCTTTATAATATGTGACAAACCCATAGTTTTAAGCAATGCTTTTAGAATAATGATGATGATCATTCTAATGAGATCTAAATTCTTAGAAAGCTTAAAACTAAAATAGTTCCCAATCGTTAGATTACTAAATTGGGGATTAGTGAATCCGGATAGATTGGTACATACGTTGCTTGCTCATTGGATGAGGATGATTGATCTCATGATCATTTGTGTGGAGACACTAAAGCAAGTATGTAGGTGCTTATTAGATAATAAGTTCACTGAACATGGCTCGCTAAGGAATACCTAATGGAGTTTTACTTGCCTGTCATTAGGAATTCCTGTAGTGATAGTAGTACAAGTAATCATTGGACTTAAGATCATCATAGTATCTTGTGTATGATGAGTTATACTTTGACTTATTTTTTAAGACCCTTAGGATATATCAAAGGGTATGCTTGAGTATAATAAGTTGAACATGGAGATAATATATGATCAATAAAGAATCTACCGCTTCTTGCAAAAGAAGAAAAATGTCCTATGTGATTCTATAAATGACAATCCAGTAGTCTTTGGCCAAGACAGAATGAAATTAAAAAAGAGTTTCTAATTTGCATTATTAGGTGTTGTGCATTTAAGAATCAAAAAATATATAATTAAATAAATAAGACTTGACAGTAATTCCATGTTTTATATTTAATTGGGACATTGTATGGTGGAAGGATTGAATTGTACAGTAACAATTTACTCAAAGGTTCTTTTATGATTAATGTTTAAATCTATATTATCTGGAAAGTCGTTGATCGCTAGGGAGGCTTATCCCTATTGTAGAATAAATATTATTTATTTAAATAAATTAATAGTTTAATTTATTTATTTAAATAAGATTAGAATTGTTCTAATTGATTTATTCACAACCGGTTTAATATAAAAAACCTAAAGGGTCACACCATAAAAGGAAGAATAATTATTTAAGAAGTTAATGGCATAATCGTAATAATAAGTTAAGTATATTTAATTTAATCTATGGTGCTAGAATAAATTAAATAGCTTAATATTTATTATTTAATATTTTGAAAATATTAAATATAAATTAATAAGATGAGTCTTATTATTATTATTACTATTATTATTATTTAATTCCTAAAGGAGTTTGGAAATTAATTAATAAAAGTACTCTAATATATTCCTAATAAGATTAGGAGACAAATTAATTAAAAGATTTTAATTAATTATGCCTAACAAGATTGGGAGCATAATTATTTAAAAGAATTTAATTAATTAGAATAAAACTCAATTCCTTAATTGTTAAGGAGAGTTGCTCACATTTATAAATAAGAGGAGTCTTATTATGGGTGGATGGGGTTGTTGACTTTTTACAACAGACGTGAATCCAATTGTTGGAGAGTAAGCCTTTTCTATGAGAGATAGAAAAATTAGGGTTTTGCCAAACACCCATCTTCTTGAAACTTTCTTCTTCCTTGGTGGATCACCTCTAGAGGCCAAACACTTGGGTGGCTAACATTGATCAAAGGAAGGAACCAAACCCGGTGGATTCAAGTTGAACGCGAAAAGATTCGGAGGTAAACTCGTACCTGAGGAAGCACGAATCTTCAAGGGTATGATTCTTGTTCTTTATTTTTCGTTTAATTAATAATTGCGCATAAAGGATGATCCGGGTATATGATTTGTAAAATTTTAAACTCTGTTTTTTCTTGCTTCCGCTTATTTTGTGCAATTTGATTGCGTTCATGAATATTACAAACCTAACACATTCTAGATCGGAAGAGCTCCTTAGATAACTGATATCTATTAGTCCTACTTTCCTTACCATCAACTACTTGATGTGTAGGAATATAGTAAGAGCACCCATAGTTTCATGCTAACGCTGAAGCTCGTTACTTATGGATGCGAGCATGATGCATTGAACCAACTTTGCATCATATTGCCACTTTCTAAAAGTAGCAATCTCTTTCTCAGAGGTAGTGTTTGCAACCATTGCAGGGATAGGCGTATTAAGGACATAAGATAGCTTTTCAGCTGTAAGAACTATTCTCAATTTTCTTAACCAATCCGTTTAATTCGGTCCGGTTAATTTAGCATCTAATGTGCTAAGCAGTGATAGTAATTTTAGACATTATAAAATTCTGTAAATGAATTTATAATTAACAACATTTTAGCATACATTCTTTTATTAATTACCAAAATAATTTAGGTCTTGTTTTAAATTGGTATCTCCCACTATTTTTATCAAACTATATTACCCTCACTTATATAGTTCAGCAAAATCTAATTAAAGATATGCTAGTGAGAATAAGGATCTCATTTCAAATGTATATAGCCTTGTGTGTGCACAACAAATAATATATAAATAAATAGGTAGACAACTCTTGTCAATTACATCAACTATGCAACTCCTTGTATTTTATCTCTTAGATCATAATGGTCAAGTGTGTGCACATTCGAACTAAAATAATTTAAGTTAAGTCATACCCAACATTTCCATATAAGTGAAGAGAAAGCTACAGCCCTTGTGTGTGCACAACAAAGCAGTAATGTTCTATTCTTTATAAACATCATATGTAATAAAAATAACATCTTAAATATTTAATACTTGCCTTGTGTGTGCACAACAAACTCATATTAAATAATCAATACTCTATTGTTTCTATCATGCTAGAAGGCGACGTTCGATATTCCAAATATCTTTGAACGTTACAATTTAATATAAAAAATTTGAGGGGTTTGTTATTAATTTGTCTCATCTTGTTTAGCGCGCATGCACACACACACACACACACACACACACACACACACACACACACACACACACATATATATATATATATATATATATATAGTATAAGCATGCACATATAGAATATTATATTCTATCCGGATTGATTATGGACTTTTATTTTAGTTTGGTTCACTAAAGTCACCAAGTGAACCAAAAGGTCAAACCCTAGGGGTGCAAGAATTAATATTTAAATATAACTATTATATTTAAACCCGGGCTCCATTATAAATGGGTCTCCAAGCGCTCCTTGCTCCTTGATCTCTAATTTTTCAAAATTAATTCTAACTATTCCTATTACAAAACTATTTAAAATAAATAGAAACAATGATTTGCAGTTAAGGGGAAGTACATAGGAGGGAGATAGAATTTACATTAAAAAAAAATTAGAGAAGACGAGGTACGCAGACCCCATTTAATAAAACTCATACATTCATGCATCCATCTAAAATAAAATCCAATCACATTGGATAATAGTCCATAATCAACTTCATTTATTATCATACACATCACCATATGCATCAATAAATAACATTCATCTCATGAATAATAAACATTCAATATATATATTGATATCATTTAATGGGCAAATTTAGTTAGTATAAAATCTAATTTTGAATCAAAATAAACTCATTTATTTTAATTCAAATTTAAATTAAAATAAACTTCTTTTATTTTAATTAATTATGGAATCCAATTCCAAGTCAAAATAAACTCTTTTATTTAAGAAAACACGGATTTTCTTTCCTATTCACAAATAAACTCATTTATTTTGAATAATATGAAATCTTACTTCATATCTAAATAAACTCTTTTATTTAAGAAAACATGGATTTACTTTCCTATTCACAAATAAACTCCTTTATTTTAAGAAACATAGAATCCAATTCCAACTCTAATTTGTTATCATGGAATCCAATTCTAACTCTAATTAGTTAGCATGAAATCCAATTTTAAAATTAAAATAAACTTTTTATTTTAAGATTAAAATAAACTTTTTTATTTTAATTATAAAATAATTATGATTAATATATATATATATATATATATATATATATATAGAGAGAGAGAGAGAGAGAGAGAGAGAGAGAGAGAGAGTCCGGATCAGGTCTGGACTCCCGAACCGGACCAAAATCTGGATTTTTTTTTTAAACAACTAAAAATAAATAAATAAATAATTATGGAATTGAAATTTTTTTCATAATACAGTGTTTTGGGTGTGATTTGGGTACGTATAATAAAATACGGTGGTACAGTCTGTGCAGACTGTACCCAGACTGTACCACCATTTTTTGGTATAGGTATCCAAAACACGTCCAAAACATTGTATTATAAAAAATTTTCAGTTCCATAAAATATTAAAATTTTTTTAGTTGTTTTAAAAAAAAAGTAAAAACAAAAAAAATTGGTCCGAATTTGATCAGGTCCGGACTCCCGGACCTGATCAGTTCTGTATATATATATATATATATATATATATATATATATATATATATATATATATATATATATATACGATAAGGATCAAGAGTATTCTCCTTAAATAGCATTCTTTTATTAAAACTACGTCGTTTCGGAGGGACGCGGTGGCATTTTTGTAAATACAATGCCACCGCGTATTTACAAAAATACTACCGCGTCCTTCCAAAACGACGTAATTTTAATAAAAGAATGCTATTTAAGCAGAATGCTCTTGATCCTGACCGTGTATATATATATATATATATATATATATATATATATATATATATATATATATATATATATCTTCCGCGGCTGGTTTTATAATCTATTAATATATATGCAGACAGCTACTGGGTTCGCGATTCGGACGGTTTTTTTTTTTAATTTTATACAACAAATTATGCCCAATTAAATTGTTCTAAACACATATCAAATTAAAACAATTAATAATTCTCATAAAGGTTTGGCTTTGATACCACTGTTAGATTTGTAATATTCATGAACGCAATCATATTGCACAAAATAAGCGGAAGCATGAAAAATCAGAGTTTTAAATTTTTATAAATCATATATTCGGATCATCCTTTACGCACAATTATTAATTAAACGAAAAAATAAATAATAAGAATCATACCATTGAAGATCCGAGCTTCCTCATGTACAAGTTCACCTCCAATCCTTTTCGCGTTCAACTTGAATCCACCGAGTTTAATTTCTTTCTTTGATCAACGTTAGCCACCCAAGTGTTTGACCTCTAGAGGTGATCCACCAAGGAAGTAGAAAGATTCAAGAAGTTGGGTGTTTGGCAAAATCCTAATTTTTCTATCTCTCATAGAAAAGGGTGTACTCTTCTAACTATTGGAATTACGTCTATTGTGAAAAAGTCAACAACAATTCTACACCCATAATAAGACTTCTCTTATTTATAGATATAGGCAACCCTCCTTAACAATTAAGGAATTAGGTTTTATTTTAATTAATTAAACTCCTTTAATTAATTAGGCTTCCAATCTTATTAGGAATAATTAATTAAATTTTTTTAATTAATTAGCCTCCTAATCTTAGGATATATGAGAGTCCTTTTATTAATTAATTCCCAAACTCTTTTAGGAATTAAATTATAATAATAGTAATAATAATAATAAGACTCCTCTTATTAATTTATATTTTATATTTTCAAAACATTAAATAATAAATATTAAGCTATTTAATTTATTCTATTACCATAGATTAAATTAAATATACTTAACTTATTATTACGATTATGCCATTAACTTCTTAAATAATTATTGTTCCTTTTATGGTGTGACCTTTTAGGTTCTCCATATTAAACCGGTTGTGAATAAATCAATTAGAACAATTTTAATCTTATTTAAATAAATAAATTAAACTATTAATTTATTTAAATAAATATTATTTATTCTATAATAGGGATAAGCCTCCCTAGCGATTAACGACTTTTCAGATAATATAGATTTCAACAATAATCATAAAAGAATATTTGAGTAAATAGTTACCGTACAATTCAATCCTTCCACCATACAATGTCCCAATTAAATATAAGACATGGAACTACTATCAAGTCTTATTTTATTTAATTATATGTATTTTGACTCTTAAATGCATAACCCTAAATAATACAAATTAGAAACTCCTTTCTAATTTCACTCTGCCTTGGCCAAGGACTACTGGGTTGTCATTTATCGAATCACATAGGACATTTCTCTTCTTTTACTAGAAGTGGTAGATTCTTTATTGATCATACATTATCTCCATGTACAACTTATTATACCCAAGCATACCCTTTGATATACCCTAAGGGTCTTAAGGAATAAGTCAAAGTATAACTCATCATACACAAGATACTATGATGATCTCAAGTCCAAAGATCACTTGTACTACTATCACTATAGAAATTCCTATTGACATGCAAGTAAAACTCCATTAAGTATTCCTTAGCGAGCTACGTTCAGTGTACTTATTCTCTAATAAGCACCTACATACTTGCTTTAGTGTCTCCACACAAATGATCATGAGATCAATCATCCTCATCCAATGAGCAAGCAACGTATGTACCAATCTATCCGGATTCACTAATTCCCAATTTAGTAATCCAATGATTGTGAACTATTTTAGTTTTAAGCTTTCTAAGAATTTAGATCTCATTAGAGTGATCATCATCATTATTCTAAAAGCACTGCTTAAAATTATGGATTTATCACATATTATAAAGCAGCATCATGTAGATAATTAAATGCCTTTAATAAATTAATACTTTTTATTAATAAACAAATAAGATTGTTACAAAGTATATGTTTTATCATCAAACATGATTGGCTTGTGTGCATACTACTTTCACGAAGGACCACTTTTGAATCATTAGTTGGCAAGGCATTTGCTTCAACCCATTTGGACCTATAGTCCACTACCACCAGAATGTAAAGATTGTTAAATGATGATGAGAATGGGCCCATGAAGTCAATGCCCCAAAAGTCAAAGATTTTGACTTCTAAAATGCTATTGAGGGGCATCTCGTGCCTTCTTGCGATATTGCCTACACATTAGCATCTGTCACATTTTAGCACGAAATCATAAGCATCCTTAAACAGAGTGGGCCAGTAAAAACCTAATCGCAGCACCTTTGTTGCCGTTCTCTGTCTGCCAAAATGACCCCTATGTTGAGATGAGTAGCAATGATGAAGAACACTATTCATTTCTTCCTTTGGATGACACTTTCTTAGAATTTGATCAGCGCATTGCCTAAACAAATACGGCTCATCCCAAACATAAAATTTCACGTCCTTAAGAAACTTTTTCTTCTGCTGATAGCTTAAGTCCAGAGGGCATTCGCCACTCGCAATGAAAATGGCATAATCAGCATACCAAGGCATTTCAGTTTGAAGAGCAAGAAGTTGCTCGTCAAGTAAGAGTTCATTTATATCAGTGTTATTTTCCCCCGAGTGACTTGGGTTCTCCAATCTCGATAGATGATCCGCTACTTGGTTTTCAGTTCATTTTCTATCACGAATCATCAAATCGAATTCCTGAAGGAGAAGGACCCATCTAATTAACCTCGGCTTTGCATCTTTCTTAAAGATTAGATATTTGATCGTTGAGTGGTCGGTAAACATAATAACTTTGGTTCCGATGAGATATGATTGGAACTTATCAAAGACATATACTACTGCTATAAGCTCTTTCTCATTGGTGGTATAATTGAGCTAAGCATCTGTCAAGGTTTTACTAGCATGGTATATTGTGTGAAACATCTTGTCCCTCCGTTGTCCCAACACTTCCCCAATAACATAATCACTGGCATCGCACATGAGTTCAAATGGCAATTCCCAGTCAAGGGAATTACAAAGGGTGCTAAAACGAGTCTCTTCTTGAGAAGTTCAAATGCCTCCAGGCATGCCTTGTCAAACTTGAAAGGCACTTCTTTTTCTAGAAGCCTACATAGGGGCTTGGTGATTTTTGAGAAACCTTTTATAAACCGTCGATAGAAATTGATGTGCCCTAAGAAACTTCTAACTCCTTTCACAGTAGATGGAGGTGGAAGTTTTTCAATAATATCAATTTTCGCCTTAGCCACATCAATTCCGTCGGCAGATATCCGGTGTTCCGAGATAATGCCTTCCTGAACCATGAAGTGGCATTTTTCCAAGTTTAACACTAAGTTAGTGTCGACACATCTTTTGATTACAAGATCCAAATTTTCCAAGCATGAGGCGTAAGAAATTCGAACACTGAGAAGTCATCCATGAACACTTCAACTATCTGTTCGACCATATCAGAGAAGACACTACAAGGAAAAGCCTTATTTTCGACAGAATTTTCCCTCGGAAATAAGCCTATTCCGTCGAACATAGATTATTTCCGACGGACTATTCCGTCAGAAATTCGGTCGTATATATACGCGTCGAAGATACCATCCGTCAAAAATTTCATTGTACCTATCTTATCTACGGCGGATTATCTCCGACGGAATTTCGTCGAACATAAGATATTTACGACTAAATAAACATGACGAAAACTTTCGTCGAGTATAATATTCCTTTATTTCTGACGGAATATTCCGTCGGAAATAGCCTATTTACGACTGAAAATTAAAATATACCGGTATTTATTAAAAATTGGCTATTATTAAATCTGACGAAATTTCAGACGAAAATACCTTATTCCGTCGGAATTAACTGATTTTTTAATGCAGATTTTAAAAGTACAGTTTCTAGGTGTTTAAACCCATTTATGTACCTGTAACCTGTCACAACCCAATACACAGTAATATAAACCTATATCTCACATTCAAATATTCAACGTATTGCTAAAAATGATAGCAACACATCAAGTAAAACGTAATCTACTAACTAATTATCATCAACAATACTAAGCTAACAATTACAAATATAAGCTAATGTTCCATAAATGATAAACAATATAATTTACAATACTTATACAGACGCAATTAGACACTATAATATATGCAAATGTTCTACAATAACATGAATACAAATGAGCTATAAACTAATAAAAGTATCATCATCGGGCGGAGGTGAACGACTCTGCTCTGATGTATGAAAATCAGTGTTGTCTGCCTGCTCGTCATCGCCAGTCCACTCGCTATCACCACCTTGTTGATAGAATTAAAAAAAGTAATCATTAGTTCGTATATATGTGAGAATTAACAAGCTAGCCTTGATTGAAAAAAACATAAACAATAAGAATACCTGAGTAGGCGGGGGCGAATGAAAAGCCTCCTCCAAGAGGGTAATCACCATCCGGAGCATCTCGCCGCTGAAAGCGTCGAACTGCTCCCGCGGTAATCCCGTACTCTCTACGGAGTCCCCTGCTATAATATCCTGAGCAATCTGGTGAAGACAAGAACTGGTAGGCAACTGCTGACGCCGAAAGATCAGATCGGTACGGAACCTATCCGACACGGTCCCTATCAGCTGCTGGAAGATCTCATCATCCAAGCTAGCGCCCGTATGAGATGGTCCGACATGTGCTCTCAGACGCTGGCGCTGGCTGGAGCCTATAAAAAGATACAAATTCGATTACTAATAATAATTTATATAATGAGATAAATTTGTATAATTTCGTGAAACATAAAAAATATTACATCCAGGAAGTGTATATGCGGGTATCCTCGGCAGACCTAACACTCGATATCTACCGGTACTGCTAGTAGGGGGGATCCTGAGACGCGACCCATAGTCTTAGCTCCTCATCCCGATCTAATACAATATCGGGAAGGGGGTGGTGGAATCTAACAGCTCAGAACCCCTCCTAATAGCCTCCAGCTCAGCTATACGCTCGTCCCGAAGCCTCTGAAATCGGTCCTGTAATTTATTTTGTATACGTATGTTAATTATATCATTTTATTTACGATTGAATATTACTAAAAGCTAAATAGTAAGATGAGTTTTACCCGTATAACTAAAGTTGCCTGAGACAAAGCACACTCGGTCTTAGGCGTGTGGGCTTAATCCCAAAACTCTAAAATGGTAGGATCTCGGCCCAAGGTCCTCCTCAAGGTCTAATAAAAACATTCATAAAACAGGTATTAAGTATTTTTGTGAGAACTTGATAACTAAACAACTAAATACAATGCACTTACCGTCTTCACCTCCTCGAATGACTGAGAACCAGTGGTGTTTACTATCTAGAGCTCACCACGGTTCTTTTTCGCCTGCTCAGACTTTTTCTTGAAGTCATCAGCATCCCAGTGTGCACACATAGCCTCCCAGGCTAAATCGGATACTATGGGGGCTGGTGATCTCTGATGGTGGTCCCGGGCTAGTCCTCAACTACCCGGGCTGCCCTCTGTCGCATCTCATACAGCCAACCGGAGTAATTCACAGCGACATGTGAAACAATCACATTGTCTCCAGCTGTTTGAGAGATGCTCGGGTCAAATCTATAATAAACCTATAACAAAAGTTTAAAAATTAGTAACAATTGATTTCGTCAACCTAATACAAATATGTGGTAATTAATATAATATGCTTTAACTTACGTGAAACTCCCGCAAGACGGTCTGCATAAAGGTGGCATCGTACCGCGCATACTGGCTGAACCACATGCACCCTCTCTGGAGATGCGTCAAATAGATCGCGTGTAGGGTGTGCTTAGCCACTGGGTCTAGTATACTACAGAAACAATATAATAATATGTGTTATGTGAATTGTGTTTTAAAATAACTGACAAAAATATTAACAATATATTAACACTTACTGGTCAGAAGCGGCATCCACCGGTACTGTAAGTGGAACTGTCGGCGGACGACCAAAGATACCAAGGTTCCTCCCTCGGTGTTGTTGATGAGGTGCATCTGTAATAATTATATTTAACTGAGTCAATAAACATAAACTAATACAGCTTGAGATATATTTAAATTCTAGTTAAGATAACTTACTAGCGCCTAAAGAAGAGCCTCCATCGTGGCTACCGTCTCCCGTACCGGATCGGCCACCACCTCGACGACTTCCACCGCTATGTCTAGCCATGAATATCCTACTACAATAACCAAATTGGTAGATTACGGATATGTAAGGTTTAACAATATGTGGTATATACTAATATGAATGCTCATTTTCAATTATGTACGTCATCAAACCCATCAGAATCAACGTGTATATCATTCTCAGATTCAGTATCTTCCTCATCCTCAGTTTTGAGATCAGTTTCATCATCGTTATCATCTTTAACGACTACATAATCATTCATGTGTACATTTGCCTCGACATCCTCATCGTTAGGTATGTCAATAGAACCCTCTACATGAGTTTTATTCTTGACCTTTTGTTTTAATCGACGCATATACCTCAGATAAATATTCCGACAAATATATGAGTATTATTAATATGAGCAACATAAATCAATTAGTAATGTATATAACCTCTCAAAAGGATACATCCACCGATATTGCACTAGTCCTCCAAGTTTGAGTTCATAAGGTAGATGAATAGGCAGATGTTCCATCGAGTCAAAGAATCCTGGAGGGAATATCATTTCGAGCTTGCAAATGGTAAGCACAATATTGTTCTTCATCTACTCGACATCACTGTACTTAATTACAGTTGAGAAAAGATCTCGAAAGAAATTTGAAAGTTCGGTCAATGCATCCACAACTTTTCTGGGTAACATCTCACGAAATGCAGTTGGGATCAATTCAGCATGAATAGATGACAATCGTGACTCTTGAATACAGAAATTTTCAATTTCTCAACCTTACAACAACGTGTTATGTTCGATGCATATCCATCTGGGAGCTTCAACCCACTTACACACGTCTTCAACTTGTTGCTTAGTAAGATAAAATAGAGCTTTAGGTTTCGTATTGTTAGGGCGAAGCCACAATTCTGGCCTAATGTTCAATGCCTCCAAATCTTTTCGAGCGTTGTCATTGTCTTTGGTTTTACCACTCGCATCTAACACGGTGTAAAACAAGTTCTCAAAAACATTCTTTTTGGTATGCATGACATCTATACAATGACGAACTAAAAATGTGCCCTAATACGGCAACTTAAACCATATGGGCGAGTGTGTCCAATTATGAGTCTTCCCGTACCCGGCTGCTCTCAATTTACTTTGTTCCTTCCTCGGCAAAGGAAAATCAAGCTGGTTTAACCAGTCCAATACCTCACTGCCCGACAGGCGACCAACAACCCCCTTCTTCTGTCTTTCTGTTGAACTATGCAAACATTTTTTTGTAATTGTGATCAAGAGGTAATAATCTACGAGTAGTTCCAAAGAAACTACATTTCCGCCCATGCCGCAACTGGTTGCCTTGCGCATCCCCCATACACACTGGACATGACAGCTTCCCGTGAGTTGACCAACCACTAACCATCCCAAGAGCCGAAAAGTCAGTGATAGTCCATAACAGGGCTGCCTTCATCACAAAATTCTCGCATATCGATTTATCATACGTCTGGACCCCTGTCTCCCACAACATCTTTAGTTCATCCACTAACGGTCGAAGGTACACGTTAATGTCTTTTGTAGGACTTTTATCCCCCGGAATGAGTAAAGTTAAGAACAAATATGAATTCCTCATGCACATTGACGGTGGAAGATTATAAGCGACCATAATGACTGACCAAACTGAGTAGGGCTGGCTAAAATTATTAAAAGGACAATAGCCATCAGTAGCCATGCCAAGCCTAACATTCCTAACTTCTTTCACAAACTTAAGATAATTTACATCAAATCTCTTCCATTCATCTCCATCCGCTGGGTGAGTCAGCTGACCAGGCACGACATCCCTTGTTCGATGCCAACTCATATGTTGAGCCGTATGAGACGACATGAATAGCCACTGAAGCCACGGTGCAAGAAAAAAGTACCGTAAGATCTTCCTGGGAACACGTTTCTTGTTCCCCCAACATTTTGTCACCTTGTAGAGCAGTAAGCTGCATATATCACATTGTCCCTTATCTCTTTCCTTCCCATAGTAGAACATGCAATCCTGCTCACAAGCATCGATTTTTTGATACCCCATATTTAACCCCTTGACAATCTTCTTCACTTCGTAATAATTCACAGGAAGAGTATGATCCTTAGGTAAGAACTGTCCAACTATAGTAAGCAAATCGTTGAAACCTCTCTCATTACAGTCGTGCTCATTCTTAAAGTGTAAGAGCATCGTCACTGCAGAAAGCTTGGTGTCCGTATCATTTCCCAGATACAACGCGACCCCAAATTTAGATAGCAACTTGTAAAAGGCAGCAACTATATCATTTGGCACTTGCTTAGCACTGCTTGAAGAAGACTCATTTTCAGCCCAGTCAATATTAGTAGGGTCATAAGTATCGACCAACATCTCCACTTGATCATAGTTTTCGACGTATGAATCCAGTAGAATTGGTTGTTTCACAATATTTTCAATCACTTCTGATTCCCCGTGATGAGTCCATACGAAGTACCCATCCACAAATCCACAGAAAAACAAGTCAAATTTAATCTCGTCGACTTTCTATCAAATCAGGTTTTTACACTTGACACACGAGCATCGCATCTTCCCGTTCGGATCATCAATATGTTCTATTGCTTTGTTCAAGAAATCTGACACCCCAACACGATAAGCTAAGACTAATCCCCTCCCATCACTGGGTATCCTACGGTACATCCAACTCCGGTCGGCTGACATTTTTAACTACACAGAAGACGCATTCAGTTAATTTGGTTATTCATGCATGAATTAAATTTACCTAGTATCTCCACTCTAAAGGACAGGGGTAAGGCTTCTATCCCGTTATTGGATGTGTCTAGTCACTAGTGCCAACACGTTGAGTACGTTTCATGAGTTTTAAGAAAATTTCGGCAGCACCTCCCCATGGTCTCCAAGCACACGAAATAGACTAAGATAACTTAATCTAAGTATGCACTCGAAGAACATATAGAGATAACAGTCGAAAAATCCTCAAAACAACAAAAACGTATCGTTTCTTATTGGCACCGGCCTAAGTGAGAGACATAACATCCAATAACAGTCCCAAACTGGGGACTGTTCGACATTCATTCCTACTGAGTGAATGTCAAACGGGTTTCTAAGTTCCAAAGTATAGTACATATATTATTGAGTGTATTGAAGATTAAAGGGAGAGTATTATTGAGTTTATTGAAAATTATGGCAAACTAAGCAAATGCTACTTAGTTTATTTCGCCAATGATAAACTAAGTAAGTGCTACTTAGTTTATGAGAATTGTTATTTGGAATATATAGAGACTACTGTTCGACATTCACTCCTACTTGTCAAACGGGTTTTTATATTTCATATTATAGTATATATATGTATATATATACATATAGTACTTATTGAGTTTATTGAATATTACGAAAAACTAAGCAAATGCTAATTAGTTTATTTTGCCAATAATAAACGAAGTAAGTGCTACTTAGTTTCAGAGAACTTTTATTTGGAATACATATGGAGACTACTATTAAATTATTTTATTTTATTTTATAAAATTAATTTAATTATATTTATTATATTATTTTATTATATTTTATTGTATTTTGTACTATAATACATAATATAATTTTTGATTATTTTATTATATTAAATTCAAATTCATTTTTTTTATTTTATTAAATCGGATTAAATTTATTTTTATGTTTTAATATATTTTATTTTACTTTGTATTATTATGTTTTAATTTAATTTATTTTAAATTTAATTTAATTTAAATTAAATTAAATTTATTTTATTTCATTTTATATTATATTATATTATATAATTTTTAATATTTTTAGGAAATTAAATTAAATTCGTTAAATTTAATTTAATTTAAATTAAATTTATTTTAATTTTTTTTTAATATGTTTTATTGGATTGTATTTTATTTGTATTATATCATATATTTTTAAATATTTTTTATTAAATTTAATTTATTTATTAAATTAAAATTTTATTTTATTAAATTTAAATTATTATTATTTTGTATTTTATTTTATTTTATCTTATTATTACTCATATTATATTATATTATTTAATTTAATATAATATATTTTATTTATTTATTAGATATAATTTAAGTTATTTCATTTAGTAACTTATTTTATTTTAATTATTTTATTTCATTTCATTTTATCTTAATTATCTTAACTTATGTTATTTAATTTTATTATTTTATTTTATATTATCTTATATTATATTATTTAAATTTATATTATTTATAATTTTATTTTATTTTATTTAGTAGTACAAAACTAAGTAAATACTACTATAAACTAGTTTATTGTAGTATTGAAAAATTAAGTAACATATTTAAATAGTTATATGGGCCCACAAAATTTGCAATCGAAGAGTTCTGACAGAAATTCCATCGAAAATATCAAATATCACTTTAATACATTAACCAACAGACAAATTATGAACATACACTGTAATAAGCTACAATTGCATAAAGAAAAGTCAATTGAAACATTTACCAGATGTTATACGCTAACAGAAGCTGCAATTATCAATACACTAATATTAATCCCAATTTGCACAACAGTTTGTAGAACACAAATAATATTAATCTCAATTTGCAACAATTTGCAGAAGTCAAATAAAGAGATGGTTTTTAGAATAGAAATAATCCCAATCTTCAGCTACCCACTTCGACAGAACACAAATAATAACCCTTTCATCAACCATTCAAATTAAGTCCCAATTTCAGCAATCATCAACAGTTCAAATTAGGTCCCAATTCCAGCAATTCATCTAAAGTATATATAGTAGCAGTTAGTTCCAATATATATATATGTAGTACCAATTTCACCAACAATAGATATTTCAATGCAATATGCACAATATAGGGCAGAAAATTATACCTAAATATACAAATAAACCATTACTATCATTAGGCCTTAGATTGAAAATCGGTTAAAGAAGGAGAAGGAGGTTGGGAGGTCCAACCCAGAACCAAAACTTGTCGGGTGCGTGTGGAAGGGTGGCCGGCCGGACCGAGTGAAGAGATAGAGAGAGAGTTGAGACAAATGAGAGAAATTGAGCAGTGGCGCTGAGTGAAGAGAGAGGCGAGAGAAATGAAATGACTGAAATGAGCATAGGTGCCTGGGTTTAGGTTTTATTAGTTAATTCTGACGGAAATTCCGTCGCATATAAGTCCCTCGAACATAAGCTACTTCCAACGGATTTTCCCTTGGAGATAACTATAATTCCGTCGACGTTAGTTTCGTGCTGGTGGGAACCTTGGTGCCAATGTGGCCCTTATACTTCCAACTGATTTTCATCGGTGTTAGACTATGTTCGACGGACTTATCTTCGAGGGATAATTTTGTCGGTATTATACTATTTTCGAGGGAAACTATTCCGTCGAAATTGATTCCGTCGAACTTAGCCTTTTTTCTTGTAGTGAGATTGACATCATACATCGTTGAAATGTAACTGGTGCATTGCATAACCCGAATGACATCCGTCGAAAAGCAAAAGTTTCATAAGGGAGTGTGAATGTCATTTTCTCCTGATCTTCAGGAGCAATGGCTATTTGGTTGTATCCGGAGTATCCATCCAATAGATAGTAAAATTTACACCCTACCAATCTATCTAACATCTGATCGATGAAATATAGACATAAATGATCCTTGTGAGTGGCTTTGTTAACCTTTATGTAATCCATACATACTCGTCATCCTGTCACTGTTCTAGTAGGAATCAACTCGTTGTTCTCATTCGTGACAATAGTTATGCCCCCTTTTTTGGAACACATTGGACCGGGCTAACCCACGCACTGTCCGAGATCGGATAAATCATTTCGGCATCAAGTCACTTGAGTATCTTAGCCTTCACTACCGCTTTCATGATAGGGTTTAGCCGACGTTGATGTTCAATGGTAGGTTTGGAATCATCCTCTATGAGGATCTTGTGCATACAAATAGATGAACTAATTCCTTTGATGACAGCCAAAGTCCAACCCAACGCAGTCTTATTCCTTTTCAAAACCTGTACTAATTCATCTTTTTGACTCTCACTCAACAAAGCAGAAATTATGATATGTAGGGTCGATGATTCACCCAATAAGCATAGCGCAAATGGCTTGGTAGAGGTTTCAACTCCAACATAGGTAATAGCTCCTTGGATGTAGATTCTAATCGAGTCAGTGGTTCAACAATTTGCTTGGATTTAGGGAATTGTGAGTATTCATTCAACAACTTCACATACTCGAGATGAGTAGGCTCTTCCACATTACTAACACCAGTCAGAGTAGCCTCTAGTAAATTAGAGATGTAATTTTTAGAGAATACCTCATTCACTGCTTCGTCAATCACATCTACCCGGAAACATTTTTCAGAGGCACTAGGGAACTTTATAGATCGTAAGACATTAAAAGTCACTTCCTAGTCTTGAACTCTCATTGTGAGTTTCCCTTTCTACACATCTATAAGTGTTCTGCCTGTAGCTAGAAATGGTCTTCCCAAGATAATAGGGACCTCCCTATCTTCCTCGAATTCCAGAATAATAAAATTCGTGGGGAAAATGAACTTGTCCACTTTGACAAGCACATCCTCCAAAATTCCCTTCAGATAAGTGAGGGACCTTTTGGCTAACTACAATGTGACACTAGTAGGTTTGGCCTCATTTAACCCCAACTTCTTATAGATAGACAAAGGCATTAGATTAATGCTAGCCCCTAAATCACATAGGGCTTTTCTGATGAACTGATCCCCGATGGTGTATGGAATAGTAAAACTTCCAGGATCTTGAAGCTTAGGTGGAAGCTTATTCTGTAGGATAGCACTAAACTCCTCTGTAAGTGCTACTGTCTCATAGTCCCCCAGTTTCCTTTTCTTGGACAAGATGTCCTTCATAAATTTCACATAACTAGGCACTTGCTCCAGCGTTTCAGCAAATGGAATATTGATGTGAAGTTTCTTGAAAACTTCTAAAAACTTAAAAAATTGTTTATCCAACTTTTGTTTCTGAAGGCGTTGGGGAAATGGTACTGGTTGTACTATAGGACTAGGTTTATTTCCAGTAGGAGTCGGTATTGTGGTTTCCTTATGTATATTCTCTTCTCCCCCTAGACTTGTCACAATTAGGCTCAACACTGCTCTCCTCTATAATGACTTCCGGTTACACTATGGAGGGTTCTCCTCCAGTTTCATTCAATGTCTTGCCACTCTAGAAAGTGACTGCTTTAAATTGCTCGTTGCCCTCTCGTTTTGGGTTTACATCTGTGTCGTTTAGCAAGGTGCCTAGAGGACGACTATTTAAAGCAGTTATCAATTGGCCCATTTGGTTTTCCAAATTCCGGATGGACGCCTCTTGGCTATTGATCCTTGTTTCATTCTGAGTAATGTATCTTAAGAGAAGTTCTTCCAAACTAGACTTTCTTTCCTGAGGACGTGGGGGTTGGTAAGAGCCTTGTGGATGTTGCTGATGTTGATTCTGAGATTAAAAATCGGGAGGATTTGAATATGTTGGTTTGGCGATAGAGCTTTGAGCTTAGTTACTGTTATTGCTGCTCCACGAGAAATTTGGGTGATTTTTCAAATCAGGATGGTAGTGTGTGGGAAGATTGGTGTTCTGCTACCGCCCGTAATTTGAGATAAACAGAACTGATTCAGGGCTAATGGCGTACTGATCAGTAGGGTGGTTCCCTGACACAAATCATATGGCACCGCCACACTTTGCACTATTTTCAACCCCATAGCATCAATTCTTTTAGTAACCTGAGCAGATAATGCAGTAATTGCATCAACCTCGTGCACCCCTCCCACTTTCGTGGTGCTTACCTATCGTTAGGCCACTGATAATTATTCGCAGCCATAGTTTCCACCAAGTCATAACCTTCATCAAAGTTCTTCGATATAGAGGCCCTACCAGCTACGGCATCAATACTCGAACGAGTAGAACTGGATAATTCGTTATAAAAGGTATGAATTGGAAGCCAATCGGGCAATCCATGGTGTGGACATCATCTCAATAAATCCAAAAATCGCTCCCTTGAGTCGTAAGAGATTCAGCTTCATGTTGTGTAAAGGATGTGATATTATGACTGAGCCTTTCTGTTTTCACGGGCGGGAAGAACTTTGCCACGAATTTTTGAGCTAAATCAGTCCAGGTTGTAATGGAGCCCGGCAAAATTGAATGCAACAAACTCTTAGCTTTGTCCCGAAGTATAAATGGGAACAATCTGAGCCTGATAGCATCATCAAAAACTCCATTACATTGGAAAGTGTACAGATTTCCACAATGTTTATCAAATGACCATTCGGGTCATCATTCGGCATCCCTCCGAACTACACATTGTTTTGTATCATTTGAATAGTACCCGACTTGATTTCAAAGTTATTTGCTTGAACCGCGGGCCTTAGTATGCTCGCTTAAATATCTGTATGCGGGGCATGGCATAATCTCGCTAAGATTTTTGAATTTCCTCTGCCATAATAACTGGAGTTGGTATTTCCCGAGCTCTTTCTCTTCTCAGTTGTCTAAATTTTCTGTCAACCTCAGGATCAAGAGGTATTATATTCCGATTCCTGCGAGGTGACATACACAATCAAGAGTACCTGAGAAAAAGTTTAAACAAAAAAATTAGTTTAAATTAAGATCGTCTTGAATTAGTATTAAAATTGAAAAACAAATAATATTAAGCCCCCAGCAACGGCGCCAAAAAACTTGTTGATTGGTTTCGCAATCAAATAAAGACGCGCAAGTATATGCGGTCAAACAAGTAATACAGTAATAAGTTGAGTGTCGAACTCACAGGGAAATAGTACTAAGGATATTCAAATACTAAAATGTATCAATTCAATCTTATCCAAACAGTTGAGTAAATATGGTTTACTAACAACTATATGATTAAAACAGTAAATGGCGAGAAAGAGTTGTATCAAATATGAAAAGCTAGGATTACAACTCCCGTAATGCTTTGTATAATCTCCTAACTCCCCAATTATCTAACAAATCATAAGAATGGTCAACCGAGAATACTATGCGTACATAAGCCTCTTTCGATGGTCAAATGCAAATCCCCTAGCTAAATAAAGCACAATATTCCTATGGTGAAATAAATTAGACTAAGAGACATTAAGCTTTAATCCTCAATGGTTACACAAGGCAAATAGACATATTCATATTCTATTATGCAAGATATGCTCTCAATCCATGAGGAAAAGTCATAACAAGTGTTATCATAATTAGGGTTAAGTATTAATATCTATTTTCCAATATCAATTAATACTCATATCAACTACTTAGCCAAGCAATCAACAAATAAAGTATGAAATACAATAACCCATTCAAACATGATTCATTATAATAATTAGGAGAGACATTCAATTAAACTAATCATTAAGTTACATTGCAATTCTAGAAATTTAATTAGTTCATAACTATAGAACTAAATAACATTATCAATGTGTTCAACATGCTCATAATACACAAATAAATGAAAGACTTAAATAAAGAAAACTCCTGTTTTGAAGTATTTTAGCTCTAACTCTTCTCTGTGTAGAATCCAAGTAATGAAGGAAGCAATGATATTAAAAGCTTGAATCACCAACTTCTTCCTCTTTTATGCTTTATCTCTCCAAGATATTTTTCTATACTCTGAAACTCATCAGGAGGCTGCTGATAGATTATGGATATAGTGATAAGCTAATTAGGTCATTAATACATTGTTGTCTGCCAGAAGACCAGAGGTGGTGCTGCGGTGCCACCCTTTTTGCCTTGGATAGGTGCTACGGCGCCAGTCAAAGGTGTCTGGTCAATAAGTAGGGTCGCGGCGCCATCTTTGCTCTGTGAACCAGCGCTGCAGCGCAGACTACTGGCTGAGCTGTAGGAAGGCGTTGTAGTTCCTCTTTACAAAGGAAATTCGGCACTGCGGCGCTGGTTGTGAGAAAATGACAGTTTTCCCTTCAAAAGTTGGAAATGATCTAATAATCCCTGCAAAGCACTTTTAAACCAAATAAAAGTAAACACTATATAAAAGTAGTATAAAATAAGACAAGCAAGCAACTTCTTAAGGCTTAGAGTGCTCGATTTACAGGTACAAATCCCACTCATCACGAATCAAAATGGGTAATGTGGACCTATTTTGGAGGCGTCACAACATAGATGGTGATGGTGGAGGTGATTTCAGTGGTGGCACTGGTGTTTGCGGAGGGAGTGATTTCAGGAGTGGAGATGGCGGTGATGGGGAGAGTGTTATCGACCATTGTTGATCGAAGACTGTAGAGGAGGGAGTAGTTATGGTAGAGGAAGAAGAAAGGTAAAGTGCTTTTTAAAAATCTTAGATCTAAAAAGTGGCGGTTGTTTTGAACTTTAAGGAATCTGTGATTCCTAGTCGCATTTAATTTCTAATTCTTAAGGAAAGATTTAGGATTAGATTTGACTTCCTTTATTTAAGGAGATTGACTCTTATCTTAGTATGGTAGTTACTATGATAAGGTATTCTATTCCAATTCGGGGATAGGTTGTTAAAAGTTATGTGATCAACTATAATTACAAGGATATACCCTACTTCACAAGTACAACCATTATTCATAATTCCTTGAGCATTAAAGCTATAAGCTTCAATTGTTAATCTGTTTCCAGCTTGTACTTATTCTTACATCGGAGTTATCCCTCGGCAGCTCAGACCGTCAAGCTCCTACGTGTGATTTCATTTCTGTGCAGAATTGACGTGTTGTTGATGATTGGATGCATGGATGAATCTTGGCGTTAACGCATTGTTATGTTGTATTTTCAAGTGTTAAATGCCAAAAAACTTGACAATGTTGTTGTTGTTGGATAAATGTGGCCTATACAATGTAACATATAGGTGATCCAAAGACCCTAGTCCCCAGAATAACCCTCTAGTGTAAAAATTAATACATTCATTTAAAGGCATTAACAAATGTGAAGACATTATATTTTAAAGAGTAAGAGAGGTTAAGAGAATCTACGTACCTTTACCTTATGTTTATACCATATATATATATATATATATATATATATATATATATATATATATATATATGGGATAGCTTTAATTGGCCACCTTGGTGATAGTCTTATGTATGGGGCCTAGTTGGTGATAATTTATATCCTAAAAGTTTCCCTCACTCTTATTCCACTTAGTGGGATTGGAAGGTAAAGAAAAGAAAGTTTTCGCATTAGAAAAATTCTTGGTTTACCTCAGAGGGAGTTTTGCACCATTTATCCCATAAGATATATTGACGTGGTGTTATCCCAGCAGGTAGATTTAAATCATTTTTTCCGATAAGATATATTGTATTTAGGACATCCGACCAACCATAGCTGGAAGACGAAGTTATTTATGTACAAATCAACATTTTGGGTCGGAGTCGAAGTTGCTAAAATATTAGACCGTCCTAGCAGTAGCCGCAAGACGAAATTGTCCATTATGGACCGGAGTCAAAGCTGTTGAAGCTTTAGACCATCCCAGCAGCCTTAGATGCAAGACAAAGTACACTGCAAAAAAAAGGTCATTGCCGACGGGCCTTGCCGTCGCCAATGACCCCCTTGCCATCAGCAATGAGGTCATTAGCGACGACAACGCCCGTCGCCCCAAGGGTCTTCGCCCCTGACTCTCATCGATCGTCGTCGGTAATGAGGTCATTGGAGACGGGGGTCATTGGCGACGACAAGTGTAACGGACTGTCTGTCGCCAATGACTATTAAAAATTATTTATTAAAATAGTCATTAGCGACGCATAAGTCGTCGTTAATGACTTTTGGTCCGTCGCCAATGGACTTTAATTATATTATTAAAAGAAACAATTGTTTGTTACTAAGACCTTCGCTATAGGTCATTAGCGACGAGAATGCAGTCGCCAATGATGTCGTCGCTAATGACCTAATTTAAACAAAATTGAAAACTACAAAATTCCCGTATTCATTTACATATACATAATGGTACCAGGGTAAAACTAGTTACGCACAGTACGCAAGTATACGTGATCAACAAGTAATAAAGTGTAAGTAGAGTATCGTACTCGCGAGGAATTATTAATACAAATTACCAAATACTAACTCTCAACCAAACTAATTTTATTTAAACAATCAATTTAAGGTTTTAAATTAAATTATTTAATTAAACTAATTTTAATTACCACTAGTTAAAAATCAGATTATGAAGATTTAATATCACAACTTCACTTATTGTTTCACTTAAATTAATACACTTCTTATCGATTATGTTCACTATTCTGAATTGTTAATCAAGAACACATAAATAAATATGACCATCTCTTAATATATCATACTCAAATCAACTTAAATCCACATATGATAAAATTAAGAAGAACACCCTAATTAACTAATTCACTATATCTCTATGTGAATTACAATTAAAAAAGATTTAAAGCACAAGTTTTTTATCAGATTACATGCGATGTATAGGTTTATCTCTATCCTAGACATAAATTATGAATTCTAGCGCCATACAGAAAACACAATCAAATGTAATTATGATCAGATCTAAATCTATAATCCATCTCTCGAGTTCATATAGATTATCACGGTAATTGTTGGCTAGGCAATTAAGCATTAAGCATAAAGCATAATAGACAATCCAAGAATAATCACAATAATTAATAGAGAAGCTTATTAAAATAAACTACGCAACAAGCTCCATTATAATCTTAAACAAGAATTTAGTTCATGATTATTGATTTAAAACCAAGAATCCACAATTGAATAAACATTAAAAGATAGAAATAAAAGTAGAGAAAAGAATAAAATCTGTTGTCAGCAAATCTCATGCTCCCTCTTGCTCTTGCTCTTTATCTTCAATGGTCTCCAAGTTGCTTTAATCTCCAATCCAATCCCAACTAGGATTTTTACCTAATCTCTACTCTAATCTAATGGAATAATCTCCCTTAATCTATGTGATTCTCCTCCTTTTATATGTCTCTTCATGTGTCTTTTAGGGTCCTTAAAGTCCTTGAAATAAACAGCCCAACCCAATCCTCCTTGAACTCAACTTCTGAAAACTCTTTTTCTTCCCGACAAGCCTGCCCCGACGGGATTTTTACACTAAGGATTGCCGCCCCGACGGGCATACTTTTGAACTTGGCCCCGACAGGATTTTTACCCTAAAGATTAACGCCTCGGCGGGCTTTCCTGATCAGAAATTACATAAATGTCACTAAGCTCCATTTTTCATGTTTTGACCTTCCGAAGCCATTTCTTACAACACAAACAACCTATTATAAAATAAAGAAAAACAAATAATTCTTCATTAATGCATATCAATAACAATCAAATCTTTTGATACCAACCATCAAATATATAGACAACGTAATAACATAAATAAAGTTCGTACGATGTTAGTAGATACAAAATGTAATCATCATGAAACTTTTATCAATTTAGTTAGATACATAAATCATCAACCTAACTAGATACAAAACTCTAGTCTGTACAACCAAAAAATTGTATAAGTACATACATGAAAGTCAAAATATAAATATAAACTAACTACATCCCCAGATTAGAAATACCAGTATCATCATCGCCGCCATCTATTGTACCACCGTCAGTCCCACCCTCCATAGCATTATCACCGTCAGCTCCACGGTTCTCACCATCTTCTCCACGGTCATCGTCTGTGCCACTGACTCCACCCCTACGAGGCTCATCAAAAAGACGCTAAAAATTAAAATATTAGTAACGAAGTCCAAAAGAGAGCATATTTAAATAATTTTAGTTTGTGTTCTTCAAGTTATATAAGTTAGGCAAACGAGCTGATAACTCGGCCTCTGGATATCGAAATCGAGTCCCGTAACTTGTAATATATGTTTAATATCTATGAGGTGTTATGTCTATGGTTGAGTGTTATTTCGACGCCCGAGCCGGGTTTTGGTCTCTTTTTTTACTATTGTTCTAAGTTTTAACAAGTTAGGCAAACGGGCTGATAACTCGACCTCTAAATATCATAATCGAGTCCCATAAGTTATAATGTGTGCCTAATATCTATGAGGTGCTATGTCTATAGTTGCGTGTCATTTTGATGCTTGAGTTGGGTTTTGGTCTTTTTTTGACTATTGTTCTAAGTTTTCACAAGTTAGGCAAACATGTTGTTAACTAGGCCTCTGGATACCGGAATCGAGTCTCGTAAGTTTTAACGTGTACTTAATATCTCTGAGATGCTATGTCTATGATGGCGTGTTATTTCGACGCCTGAGGCGATTTTTGGTCTCTTTTTTGACTATTGTTCTAAGTTTTAGCAAGGTAGGCAAACAAGCTGATAACTCGGCCTCCGGATATCGGAATCGAGTACCGTAAGTTGAGTACCGTAAGTTTTAACATATGCCTAATGTCTATGAGATTCTATGTCTATGGTTTCTTGTTATTTCGACACCCGAGGCAAATTTTAGTCTCTTTTTCGACTATTGTTCTAATTTTAACAAGTTAGGTAAATGGGCTGATAACTCAGCTTCAGCTTTTAGAATCGAGTCCCATAAGTTGTAACGTGTGCCTAATATCTATGAGGTGCTATGTCTATGGTTCCGTGTCTTTTTGACGCCCTAGGCAGGTTTTGGTCTCTTTTTCGACTATTGTTCTAAGTTTTAACAAACTTAGGCAAACAGGCTGATAACTCGGCCTCCGGATATTGGAATCGAGTTCTGTAAGTTATAAAGTGTGTCTAATATCTATGAGGTATTATTTCTATGGTTGTGTGTCGTTTTGATGACCGAGGTGGATTTTGGTCTCTTTTTGACTATTATTTTAAATTATAACAAGTTAGGCAAACGGGCTGATAACCCGGCCTCCGTATATCAGAATCGAGTTCCGTATGTTGTAACCATGTATCTAATATCTATGAGGTGCTATGTCCATTGTTGCGTGTCGTTTCGATGCCCGAGGTAATTTTTTGTCTCTTTTTCAACTATTGTTCTAAGTTTTAACAAGTTAGGCAAATGGGCTGATAACTCGGCCTACGGATATCGTAATCGAGTTCCATAAGTTGTAAAGTGTTCCTAATATGTATAAGGTTCTATTTCTATGGTTGTGTGTTGTTTCGATGCCCAAGGCGAGTTTTGGTCTTTTTTTCGACTATTATTCTATGTTTTAACAAGTTAGGCAAATAGGCTGATAACTCGGCCTCCGGAAATCGAAATTGAATCCCGTAAGTTGTAACGTGTGTCTAATATCTATGTTATGCTATGTCTATGGTTTCGTGTTGTTTCGACGCCCGAGACGGATTTTGGTCTCTTTTTCGACTATTGTTCTAAGTTTTAACAAGTTAGGCAAACGGACTGATAACTCGGCCTCCGTATATCGAAATCGAGTTCCGTACGTTGTAACGTGTACCTAATATCTATGAGGTGCTATGTCCATGGTTGCATGTTGTTTCGACTCCCGAGGTAATTTTTGGTCTCTTTTTCAACTATTGTTTTAAGTTTTAACAAGTTAAGCAAACGGGCTAACAATGGCCTCCGTATATCGAAATCGAGTTCTGTAAGTTGTAACGTGTGCCTAATATCTATGAGGTGCTATAACTTACACCATTGGGTGATAATATATATTATACGTAAATTAAGCAAATTGAGTTCATAACGTCTTTTATAATTGCATCAATGTTATTGCTCAATATAAATGAGATAAATAGACAAGAATAAACTATCAATATTAAATTATAATTAGTCTTGAAACTAAGATAAATAACTGGTCATGGTTTTAAGTAGGTTGTACCTCAACTTTTGAACTCCAATGTCAAATTCAAACGTACTCAATCTCTTCCCCCAAAAGTTGCTTCCTAGAGAAATTTCCTACTAGAAAATCCAAACATACATGTTAACTAGATAGCTATATACTATGTATAATTTCAACTTCAAAGGTTTTCTTACATTTGTTGAGAGAGCAACTTGTTGAATATAGGTATAAATTGCATGTCAGCTATCTAGTTAAAGCTATACAGTCTACAAAAGCAAGGAATTGAAAATAATATAACTCTCAGGCTCAAAATGGTCTGGTATTTTGTATTTGTTCCGCAATAAGAATGACTGTTATCAATTTTTTAATAGTCACGAGTAAGATTCTTGGGCAGATTAGTATTATATTAAGTCCAATAATTAAATTTGACCATGAATAGAGTCATGCACCTACTTATATGATGGGTAGTAAGGAGGTTCAGATCAAGAAAGGCAAGAACATTAGTAGTTTTGGGTCAAGTGGAAAAAGTTGGAGTAACATATACAACCATTTATTAAGAGTCAATCATTTACAAAACTCAAATTTAACCATTTACTCCATAAAACTGAAATTTCAACCCATTAATGCCAAATATTAATGTGTTGAACTATATATATATATATATATATATATATATATATATATATATATATATAGGGGAGCGATCCATAGCATCTATATGCTATGGGATAAAAAGTGGCATATAGGCTCTAAACCACACGTTTTATTGATGATGGGCTGGGATCAAAAGTTGGGTATACACCGTCCGCTAGTAATACTAGCGGACGTTTAAATCAAAAATTCTGGACAGTTATGCCCCCTTAGCACTTAGTCAAGAGAAATGCACCCTTAGCACTTAGTCAAGAGAAATGCACAATAGACGAAATTACAGTAAGTACAGAGTCCGCTAGTAGTACTAGCGGACGGTAAAACCCAGAAAACCCACGCCTGCTTTCTCTGTATTAACTCCTATCTGCAATTCTGATCAATTACAACACAGTAATACAGCACCAATTACAACACAGTAATTCACTTCACTTGCAATTACAACACAGTTAACTATTCCAAGAGGAGAAAAACAGGAACTCCGTCTTCAATGATATAAACTTTCAAATTCCTACGAACACAAACTCCTTTGTAATAACAGTTTGAATTGGGCATAATTTTAATTTTATTCATCCCATCAACAAGAACTCCTCTGTACTAACTGATACAATCCAAATCAAATACAACACAACTAGTATTAACCACGATTTGCAGATGAAACCAGGGTTCAAGCGAATTAATTGTGAATGGCATCACCTTCAGATTTTAGAGATTAAACTACAAACTTACCTGCGAAATCTGTGGTGAAGAACAAGGTTCCACTTAACGAAATTACCCACGATTTGCAGATGACCACTTCTAGGGTTCTAGCTGTTCACAGCGAAATTGCAGCCGATTGCAGTCAATTTTGCGAAATTGCAGTCGATTTGCAGATGAGGGATTGTAGCCGCTAGCATCAGAGACTTCTACTCTTTCAGGGATTCGCCCAATTCGCAGCACTGGAACGATTGCAAGCTTCTGGTTTGTTTTACCTTATGTCGATTTTTCCCCAAATATTTTGCTATAATTCGTCCGCTAGTATTACTAGCGGATTGTGTAGTTACTGTGCGCGAGTATATTGTCTCTGTCTTGGTATTAGAGGGGCACAAGCGTCCGGATTTTATACTAATTACGTCCGCTAGTAATACTAGCGGACGGGGAGTTGTAACTTTTGATCCCAACCCTTCATCAATAAAAGGTGTGGTTTAGAGCCTATATGCCATTTTTTATCCCATAGCATATAGATGCTATGGATCGCTCCCCATATATATATATATATATATATATATATATATATATATACACACACACACACACACACACACACACATACACACATTAAAACTTGCCTTCTGAAAATCTTCGAGGCGACATCGGGGAGGTACGACCGAAAGGATTTTGCAGCAACGATGAGGCGAATCGTCGGGGAGGTACAACCAAAAATAGTTTTTAGCGGGGATGAGTGAGGCAAACTGTAGAATCAGCTAGGATGAAGAACTATCGAATCAACTAGGATGAAGAAGGTAAAATGGCAAATTGGGCAATCAATTGAGCAAATCAGAGAAATAAGAGAATAAATTAGGTAAATCAGATAATCAATTGAGTGAAATAAGAGAAATAAGCGAATTGAGGGGGAAAAAGAGAAATGAGGGAGGGAAGAAAAAAATAGACTTGTTGCCGTCACGATTAGGGCTTAAAAAAGAGGACTTATTCTCGGTGGCATGTCCATCGAGAGTGACTCAATAGCGACGGGGACCCCGTCGTCTATAACATTTTTGTCCCGTTGCCTATGACTTTTCCCTCCACCACAAAAATTTTTCTCCAAATTCTACTGTGGAAAATGTTATTACCGATGGCACTCATTCGCGACGGCTATCCCGTCGGCAGTAAGGTTATTCTCGACGGGCATAAGGTCGTCGGTTATACCGCCGTCGTCAATAACCTATTTTTTTGTAGTGGTTGTTCATTATGGACCAACGTTTTAGGTTGGAGCCGAAACTGCTAAAGCTTTAGATTGTCCCATCCTTAGCTACTAGATGAAGTTGTCCATGTATGGACCAACCGCAAACGTTTTGGGGCCAGAGTCAAAGTTGCTAAAACTTTAGAGTTTTTGCAAGTGCTACGGTCGTTTGTTCACCGATTTGTTATATTGTACAAACCACATATAATCGACGAGGGTTAATTGACTTTTTGGTCACTGTACTAGTGGTCGATTTTCATTGCGGTTACCAAATCTATTTTTTGTTACAAATGTATTGCTATACTTGAAAAAACATACGAAATGGTCATTACTTATAATTTTGTCCAACAAAATGAACGGATGTGCTGAGTAGACTAACCGTTGACAAATGTTAATTATGTGGCAGGTGACATGGATCGGGATAATTGATGTTTTGGTCATTATACTTAGGGTCGATTTTCATTTTGGTTACTGAAACTTATTTTTACATTCCCGTTATCGATGTACAAAAAATATTACAAATTAGTGATTTTATAATTTTGTAATATTTTGTAAGCAATCCTGTTAAGTGTACAAATACTCCTTTATACCAGCAAACTATCCCCAAAACTACCTTCAGTTATCCGGTCACAAAGGAAACCAAAACGGCTCACGAGTCACGAACCATGCTGCTACTGCTGTTGGGCAACCTATCAGAGCATGTAAAACAGACTCAGTATGAAAATTACACACATGACATGAAGGATCTGACCCCATTCGACGCTAAAAAAGAGCTGTTCGCACGAGAAAAGTCTGATTTTAAGAGGAATCTTCAAATTCCAAATCAATTTCCACAAAGAATTACAAACCTGTGAAGTGATTTGAGACCATCACGTTTTCTTTGGATTGCAATGTGATAAGCCGATTTAACCGAATTAGTCCCAACTCCCATGAGAATTGTAGTGCCAAACCAGTTCGTCTCCACGAGCTTGAAAGAGAAGATGATTTTTTTTAATAGTATCTATATCGCTCATGTGTACCTTACCTTCTAGCATCTCAACCTTCCAAATAAATATATCTTTATCAATTAGATCAGCCACCAAAAGCTCAACATCAATAATATTACTATGGAATGACAACAATTTAAATGTCGCTGGTTTGAGATCCAACAACCCGACTTGTATATTTATTTTACATTTTATTTTCTTAGTATTAAATGTTATAATATTTTGTACTATTATAAAATTATAAAATCATTAATTTGTAATATTTTTGGTACTTCGATAACGAGAATGTAAAAAAAAAAATCAGTAACTAAAATGAAAATCGACTTCTAGTATAATGACCAAAACATTAAATTAACTCGATCCACGTCACCTGTCACATAATTAACATTTGTCAACCGTTAGTCTACTCAGCAATTTCGTTCATTTTGTTGAACGGAATTATAAGTAACGACCATTTTATAAGTTTTTTCGAGTATAGTAATGTGTTTGTAACAAAAAAAAATCGATAATCACAATGAAAATCGACCCCTAATACGGTAATCAAAAAACCAAGTAATCCTATTCGACGACGACGATATCGTGGAGTATTATATATGGGCTATGACGTTAGCATCATCAAGTATTTTTGTAGCTCACGGGAATTTTGTTCAGTAAGAACGATGCTCAGTATCACCCTCTTCCCTCTTCGTCTTCTCCAAACGAGAGTGAGGAGAGGAAAATGAAGACCACTCTTTAGCAAGATAGCAACCAAATTTGAATTTTCAAAAAACAAAGAAACCAAAATTAAGTAACGTATTTGTTGGAAAACTATTAACTATACTACTATTTTGAAAATTTTGGCTCCACAAATGAAAATGATGTTCTCATTCTAAACTCTCAATTGCCAGTACCATGCATTTGAGTGAAATAAATGGAAAACATAAGAAAGAGGATTATTCAATAATTGATTTTTGCTTCCAAACTTCCAGATATTAATTAGGGTGGAGTGGACACTACGATGGGAATTATGTTAATCAAGTAACATACAATTTTAGGGAAAGAAATACAATATTAATATTCATATATATTTGTTCTTCATCAACGTTTTGACTTATTTTTATTTCAAAAAAGAAAAATGATTTGACTTTATTTTATTTAAAATACAAAATGCTTTTGACTTTATTTTTTTATATTAAGTTTGACTTTATCTTATTTCTAAAAATAAAAAAAGTTTTGCCTTTATTAATTATAAGTACAAGCAATCTTTCTTCAATGAGTAATTAATTAATATCTTAAATACCAAGATACCATGCATTTTAAGTTTAATAAAGCAGTGATATCAGCTTTTAGTTTCCCTTCAATTTGCCAGTATCTCTCCGTATCTCCTAAATTTTGTTTTAATCGTGGCCGTTAGCTGGTATTTAATTTATATAATTAATTTGGTAAAATTGTTAGGTTAGAGGGAAGACTTATCATGTAGGGCACTTTTCGGGTGTGGGATGCTGGTTTAATATATGTATTCATCAAGTTCCTTATTTATGCATGCACTGTGTTTTCAAAAGCTTTTTGTCAAATTAACCGACTCCTTATTTAAATCTGTGTTGCACCGATTAATTTGTCAAAAATCAAAATTTCAGTCAACTTGCATCACCCTAATACTACGTTTAGATTGAAAGAATGAAATAAAGGGTGGAATGATTCATTCTATTCTAGTTAGAATGAATTATTCCATGTTCTCTCTTTTCCCAAGAATCCAAACACAATTTTTTCCATTCCAATCGCAACAAAACACAATTTTTTCATTCTATAGGAATCAGTCATTCCATTCCCTCTCTAATTCTACCAATCCAAATGTAGCATAAGAGCATTGTTCGATTTACTACATAAATACGTCATTCGTCTCATAATATGACGTTTTAAAATTATGTACAAAAATTAAAGAAATAATTGTATAACTTTAAATATAATATCAATTATCTATAATACCCTTAAATTCTCATAATTACCATACTTATCGCATACTCTCTCATCCGTAACATTTTCTCATGAGGGGTAATTTTGGGAAGATTGTAGTTAATTCTTCAAGATTATATAAAACGACAAATAATTTGAAAAAAATGAAATCATTTAAAACGTAATATATTATGAGACAGAGGGAAGTACATGTTTTTGTATCCATTCAGTACGTTTGTCTTGTACTACCTCCATTCCATAATAATTGACCTTTTAAAAGAAAAAATATGTTCTAATTTATTTGTTGTTTACAACTTTCTAGGAGAATAAATGATTTACTTTCATATATCTCCCCTAACTTCTCTCATTATCTCAAGAAATTTTCTTTCTTGTATTAGTAGTTTTTAACTTCTCATAAAAGGGTAGTGATGAAATTTCATATAAATTTTAAATATTAAATGATAGTATTAAATGACTTTTTTGATTTATGTGCATGAAAATAAAACGACTATTATTATGATAGTATCTATTTTTTTTAATTATAAAGGAAATAATAGTATACGAATAATTCATTTTCTGTGATAAATAAGAATGTGATCAATGAAATATTATTAAATACATAATATTTTTTAAAAAGAAATCACGTCGTCTCTCTCCTTTAACAGTTGGAATTAAGACCGCGTGAAATGTTTAAAACCCATACTTTAATTGATAATGAAATATGAAATAATGTATTCATTTGAGTATTTGACTATGGTTCTCTTTGTTACGCATGCTTTTCCAGACTATATTATTAAACTGTGCTTCCTAGTAAACAAATAATACAAAAAACATATATTATCTCCAAATAATGTCATAAAGTAAGCCATATAACAATTATTTATACATACACAACAATACATGGACTTATATATATATATATATATATATATATATATATATATATATATATATATACGGGAAAAATATTTGTACACAGCTGTGTAGTACACAATCAATTATGGTGGCAATTTTTTAGATTATAACGACGGTTTCACCCGTTGCTATAACAATTTTGGGCTACAGCGACGGGTGAACCGTCGTCGTAGTCCAAAAAATCCGTCACTATAGTCGAACCGTGTAATACACAACTATATTTTTGTGTGTGTGTGTGTGTGTGTGTGTGTGTATATATATATATATATATATATATATATATATATAATCAAGATGTGTAATAAGTTATTACACATCTTGATCTTTAAAAAAGTTATTACATAACTGATAATCAAAAATTCAACGTAAACATTCACAATATATATCATTTTCCCAAAGTTTATAAGAGTTCTTTGTTTCATATAGCTTCTTTAATTACTTAATGAAGAGATGTAGAATTTAAATATTAATATACAAAATTATTGAAAGAAAACTGACCATTAACATATACTACCTCCGTCATTTAATATAAAATTTTTTAGAGTTGTGCACAAGTATTAAGAAAATGACTGTATAACATTAAATATAATATCAAATATCTATATTGCCCTTGTATTGAAAAAAAATTATTGTTATTTATTGGGTAAATAATAGTCAGAAAATCAAAGTTATATTTAATATTTGGGATAATATTAGAAACTACGTAATCAATACTTACTTAGAATTTTAAAACGTCATATATTAAGGGACAAAAATTTTCTTTAAAACATCTTATATTAAGGGACGGATGGAGTAATTACTACTCTCTCCGTTCCTAAAATATCGTCGTTTTAGAAGAAAAAATTTGTTACAAAATGTTTGTCGTTTACAACTTTCTAGGAGAATAAATTATTTACTTTCCTATATTACCCTTACTTTCTCTCATTGTCCCAAGAAATTCTCTCTCTTACATTAATAGTTTTCAACTTCTCATAAAGGGGTAGTGATGGAATTTCAAATAAATTTTAATTGTTAAATGGTACTCCCTCCATTCCTAAAAGATTGTCGTTTAAGGTTTTGGCATATGGATTAAGAAAGTATCATTTATCAAGTAAAATTTGTTTGAAATTCTATCACTATCCCTTTATGGGAAGTTGAAAATTATTACTTCAAGGGAGAGAATTTCTTGGGACAATGAGAGAAGGTAGGGGTAATATAGAAAAATAAATAATTTATTCTCCTCGAAAGTTGTAAATGACAAACTTTTTGGAATATATTTTTTTTTCTAAAATTACAATCTTTTAAAAACGGAGAGAGTAGTATTAAATAACTTTCTTAATTCATGTACAAAAATGTTAAACGAATTTTTTTTAATAACAGAGTGAGTAATAAATATTATGGAAGTTTTAGTACCAAACTTCTGGGACTAGTTTCAAACATGCTTGTTCTAATCATTAAGATGCATAATAGGCTTATCCTCCAAATTAATAAGAATACCTAGTAGGATTAATTAAGCTTATCTCATGTCTAATAATGTCTACACGTATTTAAGTCAACACTCTTGGATAGTTGTATTTTTTATTTTTATTTTGGTATTGGAATATAATTTGTTGCCATAATACCAATAAATAGTGATGTAGATATCAAATTTAATTGCTTCTAGAACAGTAGAACTGAATTAAATCGATTCATACAAAAATCAAGAAATAAAAATAATTGCCAATCATAATATAAGAAAAATAGCAAGAGACAGAGAGAGACCAAGGGCGTCAGTGACCCAGTCTTAGTTATGGCATAAGTTTAATTTTTTTTTTTGCTGGTTGACTTTTGTATTTTAATAGTCAAATACGGCCTAACACGTGGAGGCACGCGTCACATGATTTCAGTTGCTAGAATAAGTGTGTTCTAGCCTTCTAGGCAAACAGGTCTGTGGCTTGTCACGTGATTAAATCATTTAATCTGACGTGGCAGAACCGTAGAAGTTAAGGTTTGATGTCTGCAGTTGGTCCCCAGAGTAAGCTACGTAGGACATGCCTGCACGCTATCTATTCTGAAACTATATATACACATACATATATATAATTGATTATAAAAATAAAACTGGTTTTTATTTTTAAATTATAAATTAATATAAAATTTATAACATATCATTACTTGTATATTAAATAAATTAAATACAATTATGTTATCGCTATTATATTTTAAACAAATAAAATTATGTATAAACTTCTTGAATAAGTCATCATTTTAAAGATGTACTCTTTTCGTCCCAAAAAAAATGAACAAAGTATAATTTACATATATATTAAGAAAAGTACAAGTACAAGAAAGAGAGTAAAAAAGTTTTAAATTTATTCTTAGTGACCCGCAAGATTATATTAAGTAATGAATAGTTTTTATTTTTTATTTTTATAGACCCTATCAAATGACATATTTACCGTTCACTTTATATATTTTATTTTATCCTTTTAAGACAACAAAATTTGTACATTTAGTTATACTTTTGAGAACTAACAGAGTATCTTTAATTTTAAAATATAAAAAGTACTACTACTGTAAATACTTAGCAAATTGGTTGTTATGTTTTTCTTAATTTTTTAAAAAATAAAATCTTTTATAAATGTCAAAGGTAATAATATTAAATTTCAGTTTAATATAGCAAAACAAAAATTGAAACTCCAGAGGCAGGCAGGCCGGCCGGCCACTTGTCTCGCATCTTCTCAACGACTTGTTTTCAAGGAGTAGTTTGAGAATTCAAAACGACCATAATCATAATATATGGACCTCAATTTGCTTTTGCTTGTGCCTATTTGTTATGGGCAACTGAAACATCATACAGAATACTAGAGTGATAATTAAAAGATTGCCAACCATAATAATTCAAGTTCGTTATTGACTACCGGCAAGAGAGTCGACCATCCTGGGCCTCCGATCAAGAGATGCCAAATTATATATATATATATATATATATATATATATATATATATATATATATGTGTGTGTGTGTGTGTGTGTGTGTGTGTGTGTGTGTGTGTGTGTGTGTGTGTGTGTGTGACTTTGACAAGAGAAATAGAGTCGGTCATAGAAATTTTTTAGAGTTTGTAAAAGTTTTGAATTGTTTTTTTAATGTTTCAATTACTTACATGATATTACTAATTATTCATGTGACAGTGACATTTGTTGAAAGAAATTTTTCAAAGTTGAAATTGTTAAAATAATTACTTGCAGTCAACTATGACACAAGAAAGGTTAAACTGGTCCGTAACTATGTGCATCGAGAAGGATATGTTGGGCAAACTTGATTTTGAACATTTGATTGAAGAGTTTGGGCAAACTCCCTCGGTTTCTTCCGAATCCTCGATATTTGTGACTGGTGGTGGAGGCGAAGGAGTTGGCTTCAGAATGTTCGAAGCCGACGGTGGGGAAGGGCCTTTGGCAGACGGCTTCTTTTTACTGTTTTTCAGCAGAGCCATCTTCTTTGATCGGTTCATGTTCAGAGCGTTCTTGTTGGTAGGCTCAGTGGTGTTATTTGGGGGGGGGGGTAGGACCCGAAGCAGAACCGGTTGAGAGGTCTGCAATCGGGATGGTCTCTTCCTCGGTCGTCTCGTCAGTTATAGGAACACGGATCGGCTCGATGGTAATGGGAAGAGGAGATAAGGACTCAGCAGCCCCTTCGGGTTTGAAGATCGTCACTGCATAAAAGTAAACAAGCAAGAGAAATGGTTACGGAAGTATTACGAGGGAGGATGGATGTATGAAAATGTTCGGGATAGGATACTTACATCCGTGTTTGTATAACCAGGCTTCATTAGACAAAGCCTTCAGACTCCATTCGGTCTTACTCCACCTTTTGTAGAATTCCTTGAATGCACCAGCCCGGTCCTTGGGGAATTTGGACACTTTGGCGATGGGATCTTTGGGATGGGCCCAGTTGGGGAGAAGTTTGAGGTCGGTCACCTTTACAAAGATCCATTGTGAATGCCAGCCTTTGTTGCTCGAGGGAGTTTTGATAAGGACGGCTCGGTTGAGTTGTTTATTTAATTGCCGAAGGCCAGGTTCCTTCGACCTGCCGACGGTGAATAAAGCAAAGAAAAAGTCAAGGCCAAGAGTAATACCTAGCTCTTGGCACAGAGCAATGAAGGAGATCAGATGGATATACGAGTTCGGCACAAGTTGTAAGAACCCGACCCCCACAAAGCAAAGAAAAGAAGATATAAACTGGTGAAGTGGAAATCGAACCCCATATTTCATGACGTATAGTGGAACGACAACCCATTCGCCTTCGGGTCTCCAGAACATTCTCTCCTCCGGACTAGGTACCCGAAGCTTGTACTCCTTTGGTATGTTGAACAGAGTGCGGATATCTGATATTTGAGAAGGGAGGACAGTTGATCGGGTATTGATGTGCGAGAAGCCGGTTTCAGAAGAGTAAGCGTTTCGGATTTTGGCTTCGGCGTTGTCAGGGGAGATATCCGAAGGAGCTACCGAAAGTTCGACCGGAATCAGGTCGTCGGTAGTAACTGAGGATGGAATTGTTTCAATGAGAGGAGGGATGCTAGAATCAGCCATTTGAGAAGGATGATGAACTAAGGAAAGATTTGAAGAGGTAACAACAAGATGAAAAACTTGAACTGCAGAAGAAAGAAGCTCGCCGGAAATCGCCTTCGCCGAAAATTTTGATAGAGGAATTTGAAATGAGGAAAGGTTCGAAAAGGTGTCAGTGCTGGGTGGATAGGGGTTTATATAGCGTGATTGGCATGGATACCCAGGGAGGCTATTTATGACGAGTGGGGCCTGGTCCTGGGGAGATGTGCACCAGCTCCAAGAACGAAAAGGAACCGTTTGAGTTCCCGAGACAGCTCATCATTTCCTGGCGTGGCTATTCAAGCGCGTGTCCTTTCAAGTCTCTAATTATAAATATTTTTACAACTAGAGACTAGGGGACAATGTTCGGGAGTATTTTACCGATCCTAATGTAGGCTGAAGGCCTGGGCTGGAACTGAGGAGATGGGGCCCTTTGGGCCGAAGCTATGTAAGGTGTTATAGGTATTCGGGATCGAATATTCGAGCCCTCTGGGCCGGAGTTCTGTTTTCAACTTGACGATCGGGGTCGGGCCTTCGAGTCCATGGGGCCAAAGCCCAGACCAGTATATACATGTTCGGTTGGATTGGGCATGTACAGGTGGACAACCCATGTGCAGAGCCTAGAGTTATAAGGGGTTTATATAGTTAAAGACTTTAGTCCTAATCATATCCGAATAAGGTAACTCCAAAGGTAGTATTGGAATTAGATTCTACTTGCACCTTTTAAGGAGATTGTGTTGGACCCAAATATAGGTAATTACGATATTTAGGGGTTCTAATCCGACTCGGAGAGGGATTCTAAGGAAGTGAGAATGGTTATAAATACAAGGCTTGACTACAGTTAAAGAGGTAATACATCCTTGAGCACTAAACACTAAAGCCTCCATTGTTAAACCTTGTGAACGACCTGTACTTATTCTCACACCAGAGCTATCCCCCGGCGGCACAAGCCGTCAAGCTTCGTGTGTGATCTGTTATTGTGCACAGGTTCAGGCATGTGGATTCAGTGATTGGACGCGCCGGCGAAACTTGGCGCTAACACCTATAAAAATGCTAGAATAAGTATCTTTCAATGAATGTATTCTCATATATTTTGTTGTAGTCGAACTATTTAGTCGAACATCTCATATATTTTGTTATAATCGAAGTTCTCATATATTTTGTTGTAGTCGAACTATTATGTTTTAAGTTTCGAAAAGACACTTTTTTGTATACAACTTGTATTTTTAATTTATTTATTTTTACTTTTTTTGAAAAAATAATGTTTCGAAAAGGATCTCGTTTTCATTTTTCGCTTTAGATCACCAAAATCTAAGGAACGACCCTGCGTAACATAACACCAAAACATTCCCTCTAGGGGAGACATAATATTATATACACCCTCCGTTACTTAATATATGTCGTTTTAGATTATTTTATTTTTTCGTATTTATTTGTCGTTTTACATAATTTAGGAGAATTAAAACAATATTTTCAAAATTACTCATCATGAAAAAATGTTACAGATGAGAGAGAGTACGAGACAAGTATGATAATTATAAAAATTTAAGGGTATTATTAAAGTTGTAAAATGAACCAAACAGTTCGGGCTCGATTCGTACTCGCTCGACTAAAAGTTCGATTCGAGCTCAACTCGAAATATAAATGATTCAAATATGAATAAATTTTAAAATTCGATAAATTAAGTACTCGAACCTCTTCAAATTATAATTTTCTATTGATACTCGGATCGTATTCGCTTGAAAAGTTTAAACTGCTCAAGATCGATTTGAGATCGTGCTCGACTCGATAGTTAAACGAACCTTAATCAGACCTTATTTTATACTCGATAAATTTTGTGAATCAAATTTGGACAACTCAATACTTGGGTCAACTCGGTTCATTTGCACCCCTAGATAGTATAAACAATTGATATTATATTATGATTTTATTTTTCCCTAGTTATTTATCGTTTTATATAATATCAGAGAATTAAGAACCATAACCATATGGGTCCAAACCATAACCATATGGGTCCAAACCATAACCATATGGATTGACATGGATTAGAACCATATCCATATGTGCGATGCCCCTAAAATAGGCCCATACAACCCATTCTAAGTCTCCAAATATATGGTACAGAATTCAAATACAAACTTAATTTACAAAATTATTAATTATCGTGCAGAATACGACAAAACATAAGCTGAGAGTTTTAACACGAATATTGTCTCGTAGACAATATTCAAACTCAAATAGAGTCCTCATTACAATTATTATCACACTATTTTATAGAGTAATGAGGACTACTATAGCCACCATCTTGGACCATCGCTCCATTCCCCGACTAGTCCCAGCTATATTCCCATTTACTGAAGAGAACAATGAAATAAAAGAGTGAGCTCAACTAGCCTACTAAAAAATATTATGACTAAAATAATATAAAATTAATTATCCTTAGTCTTCAACATTATAAAAATTGATAGAATACAATAGACAATAAGTTTAACTACAACGGAATAAACAATCCATTAGAAGAGTTAAGTAGAGTATGATGTCTACTATCTTCTATAATTAAAAGCTCATCATCAATGTATTATCTCTATAATACAACTCGATAAATAATCCACATCATCGAATTATCCATGCACTACGGGCCAAGGATATTCGTTAGTATCACATTCACGAATTATCCATGCACTACGGGCCAAGAATATTCGTTAGTATCACCAGTGGTCAAGATCATGCCAAACAACTGTCCATCAATGCACTACGGGCCAATGAGGACTTTCACCATATCAGTTGTCTGTAACATTACAGGTCATGATTATACCGATACATAATTCTTGGTCATAATCTTACCAATCAACAGTCCATCTATGCACTACGGGCCAAAGATGACTTTCATCACAATATAAGCATGAGAATGATGACAATGATATAATAAATTAATCAAGCGAGATCAATGATATATATTAAAGATTTTTAATTTAATTTATCAAGAGTTTAAGAATGTCCAAATTGTCAACATGATAACTAATTTGTGGACTAAAATTCAAGAATGATATTCATGTATCAAAAATAATTTGGACAGAAAAGAAATTATTTTTATCGTGAATAGTATCCCGTGAATAGTACTGTATGAATAATATCATATGTATGAATAATACCGTATGTATGAATAGTACCTATGAATAGTACTCCGACATGAAAAGATAAAAATTTAATAAGAAAGTTCAGAAAAATATTTTCGTGAAACGATACTAGATGAAGCGCAAATTTCAAGGATATTCTACTAATTTCAAGGAGTATAGAAGCAATACCTATCAAAATAAGTGTAGATTTAGGAATATGAAACGAAATAATATTACTTACATACTACAGAGTATGGAAGAAAATATTATTTCTTACGAATATTGAATGAAAATAATATCCCTTACCTTAAAAGGAGAACAAATCTGACTGGTATGGCAGAGATATTTTTGAAGAAAACTTGCACTATTTGCTACACTCAAAGTATCCTTATGCTCAAAAGAAATACGCTCAATATTATAGAAGAAGAATTCTCTAATTCTGATGTGATATTCATTTATTAACTAAGCATCCTATTTATAGGAGAATGGCAGGGTACTATTTAAGAAAATAATCACGGATGAACAGTAACAAAATCTCGGGCACAATTCTTCGACGAAAATTTGATTTTACTATTCATTACTGTGCAATAAAATATTCTAATAAAATAAAAACTTTATATAAAATATAATATATTCTATTTATAATCTAATAAAATGAATAACTTTATATATAATATAAAAAGTATTCTATTTTATATAAAAAGTTTTCTGTTTTATTACTATTATAATAATAATAAAATAAAAACTGAGATAACTTTCTACCGGCGATTTTGAAAAATGAATAAGTGGGGGTCCATGTAATAAGCTAAACTTACAATAAATACTTCATGAAACCCCCCCCCTCTATTTATCACAAATCACCTGACTTCAACAAACACATTTTTAATCTTTCAACAATTATTCATCAGTAATATTGAAGAAAGAGGGGGTTTTCTGATAAGGACTTCTCCTTATTGGCGCACAATTAGATAACATAACCCTTTTTCTCGACAGAACATTCTAGATACTGTCAATAATGCAAATAATAATATGAATAACTATGTCGTCTCAATTGTTGATTTAGTAATATAAAATATTATGCAGATGATACAGTGACAATAATTGAATCAATAATATAAGATACTATGCAGCAACTACTGTGACAATTATTAAATGAAACTAAGTGACTTCTTAAGTAAGCATCAATAATCAAAGATATTGTACAATACCGTGTGCTACTGTACAACCACGCGTATTACTACACTTTTATCACCAGGTATTTCAACAGTTAACGGTAAAAGTTTTGCCGTTATTTTTATAACAAGGTTATTTCGGTCGCTTTCTATATCCGATATTAATTCTGTTATGGGGTCCACCAATGATTGTGCCGTCGTACGGATATTCCCTGATAAAACGAATATTCTCCGACCAAACGAATATTTTATGACAACTTGCTTACTTTGTAAAATTTATAAATATTACCCACAACTATAACATTATATCAAATCCATACCTTATTATTCAAAATAACATTTAGAGAAAATTAAATCTTTATTCATAAAAGTTGGGGTCTTCCAACCTCCCCTTCTTATGAAATTTCGTCATCGAAATTGATGTACGTACCTGGTATGTCGAAAAGGTGAGTATATCTTGGTTTCATTTCAGATTCTAACTCCCAGATCATTTCCTCAATATCGTGGTTTCTCCATAAAACTTTGGCTTAAGGTATAACCTTTGAGCGTAGATTATGTTTCTTATTATCCAAGATTTTAACAGGAACCTCTTCTACGTTAAATCTTCCGCTATCTAATCTGGTTCTAATTCAATAATGTGATTTAGGTCTTCAATATATTTACGTAACATAGATATATGAAAAATGTTATGAACACGAGACATACTTGGCGGTAAGACGAGTCTATAGGTCACAACTTTAACTTTATCGATTAAAATCGATTCTACTCGTATATTTGACATCATCACGTGGGTCCCTAGCGTCTTTAACACTATTTCCATCATTTGTAAGTCATACGAAATGAGTCTTTGTGTTAACAACATCGCACTCGTACCCGCATACGATTTTCTACTCAACGCGTCAGCTACCACGTTCACTTTTCCAGGATGATATTGAATGGTATAGTCGTAATCTTTCAACAGCTCGAGCCAACGTCTTTGGCGCATGTTATGTTCGTTTTGGGTGAAAAAATATTTGAGGGTTTTTTACTGGGTTCAAAGTTAATACAAAATTCGATTTCACGCTCTAGGTAGGTCAGGAAGTTCTTCGGGGAATACGTCAGGAAATTTATTAACAATAGAAATATCATTCAAATCTGACGTATTTTTGTTTAAATCCGTGATATGGGCTAAAAAAACTTGACATCCGTTTTTAATAAACAAATGACTTTATGGCTTGATATGACAGTGATTGACTTTAGTGGTTTGGTTGCTTGAATTCGCATAATAGGTTGATTAGGAATATGAAAGCTAACAACTTTACAAAAACAATCAATTTTAGCATGATGAGTAGTTAACCAGTCGATTCCTAAAATCACATCAAATGAAAGTATTTTCAAAGAGATGAGATCAACAGGTAATATGAGGTTTCCGATTTGAATCAAACAAGATTTATAAACGGTGGATGTAATGAAGGCTTCTCCTAATGGATTTTCAACCGATAAGTTAAAGTCTAATTTCTCTAAAGTCAAGTTTAAACGTTGAGCACAGTTAGGTGAAATAAAAGAGTGGGTAGAACCGGTATCAAATAAGGTATAGACTTCGCAAGAGTTTATGATTAGCTTACCCGTGATAAATTCATCCGAGTTCCTCGCTTTTTGGGAAGTCACGAAAAACGCTCTCCCTTGAACCATCGATTTTGACTTGTCTGGGACAGCCTTTGGTGCCACCGTCCCAGCTGGACTTAACTTTGCTGTATGACAAAATCGAGTTAAATGACCTTCCTTTCTGCAATTGAAACACACTTTACGTTGCTGCGTATAGTTTGGACTGATGTGTCTCTCCTCTCCACATCTGTAGCATACGACCGGTAGTCGTTCTCCTTCCTTAAAAACGGGTGCTGGTGCTTCTGTCGACGTCTTTACATTTTCATTGTTGAATCTTCTCTTCTTAACGTTGTTCCCACTTAATTCACCTCTCCTATCATCTTGGCCATGATTACCACCGAAATGGTTATCATTTCTGGCATGATAATTTCCTCCACGATGGTTATCATTGTTCCGATGGCCGTTGCCACCGGTACAATTATTATCATGTTGTTGGTCGTTGCCTTTTGGTTGAGCTGGCTCATAATCGCGTTCTAATAACTGAGTCTTATTCACAACATCTGGATACAAACAAAATTTGTGAGAAATGCGGTATTGACAAATTTCGGGTTTCAAATCTCTCAGAAACATTCGCGTCATACGCTCCTCATTATCTACCAAATGGGATGCAAATCGGGATAACTCCACAAACATTGCCTCGTATTGCGATACGGTCATATTATTTTATTTTAGCTTGATGAATTCCACCTCCTTCATGTGACGAATACTCTCAGGAAAGTACTTGTCGTTGAACAATTCTTGGAACTTCTCCCAAGATATCTTCAGTGCGGAAAGATGAGTACGTTTTACAGATTCTCATCAGTAATTTGCCCCTCCCGCAACATAAAGGTGGCGAAGGGAACCTTTTTCTCCTCTGAGCATCCAAGGATATCAAATATCTTGGTGATCTGCTTAATCCACGTCTCTGCCTTAAGTGGCTCTGGCTTTTCTAAAAACTCCGGCGGTCCCAGCTCCTTGAATTGCTTAGCAGTGACCAGCCATGAGTTGTGACGCCCCCAAAATTAGGTATACATCAACCATCTTGGGTCGTCAGATACATTGTATAGAATACAAATACAACTTACTAATACAACTGTCGTGTACAATACGACAAAACATAAACTGTGAGTTTGAATACAAATATTATCTTCTTGAGAGTATTAATACTCAAAAGGAGTCCTCATTATATTTATTAACACACTATTACATAGAATAGTGAGGACTACTAACTAATACTATCATTCGGACCATCACTCTGTTCCCCGACTTGCCCTAGCTACGTTCTCATTTTCTGAAGAGAACAGTGAAAGAAAGGGTGAGCTCAACTAGCCTAGTAAGAAATATTATGACTAAGATAATGCAGAATAAATTATCATTAGCCTTCAACAATGTTAAACTGATAAAATATAATAGACATCAAGTTTAACTGCAGCGGAACAAGCAATCCATTAAAAGAGTCAAGTAAAAAATAAACTCTACTATCTTTTATGATTTAAAATATTTTTCAACATTGTCATCGCTGGGACTCAGCTTAATAAAATAATCCACATCATCGAATCACCCCTGCACTACGGCCAAGGATATTCGTGTATTCATTAATGGTCATGATCATGCCAACAACTGTCCATCAATGCACTACGGGCCAATGAGGACTTTTATCACATCATTTGTAACATTACGGTCATGATTATACCGAATAATCCCTGGTCATAATCATACCAAGTCCATCTATGCACTACAGGCCACAGATGATTTTTAACATTTTATAAACATGAGGATGATGACAATGATATAAGAATTCAATAAAACAAGTTCAAAAATTAATTTATCCAAGAATTAACAACGTCCAAATTGTCAACATGATACTGCTTTGTGGAGTAAAATTCAATAATGCTTAGAAGAATATTTTCATGAAAAGATACTGGATGAACCGCAATTATCAAGGATATTCCACTAATTTCATGGAGTATAGAAGTTAAAACATAACCAACTGAGTATAATAAAGAATGGAATAACAAAAGAAATCACTCGGCATTCGATAGACCGCACAGACAGGTTATTCTAACAGAATAATAAATAATGGAACCAGGTCCGGCGTAAATGCACAGACAGGATATTCCGACAGAATAATAAATAATGGAACCAGGTCCGGCGTAAACGCACAGACAGGATGTTCCGACAGAATAATAACAAGACAGAACCAGGTCCGGTGTAAAACACATAGACATGATGTTCCAACAGAATAATAATAAAAACGGAACCAGGTCCGGTGTAAAACACACAGACAGGATGTTCCAACAGAATAATAATAAAAACGGAACTAGGTCCGGTGTAAAACACATAGACATGATGTTCCAACAGAATAATAATAAAAACGGAACCAGGTCCGGTGTAAAACACACAGACAGGATGTTCCAACAGAATAATAATAAAAACGGAACTAGGTCCGGTGTAAAACACACAGACATGATGTTCCAACAGAATAATAAAAGAATGTCACCAAGTATAGGGTAGACCGCGTATACAGGTTATTCCAACAGAATAATAAGAAATGGAATAATAACAGTTCTCTTCATGAATAAGAAAGAATAACACCCCTTACCGTTTTAAAGAAGAGCTGAAATAAGGAAGTAGTTAAGTAGTAGAATACTCTTCTCTCTCTCTCTCTATAGTTTCTCTCTATAGTTTCTCTCTCTAGAGTTCAGTGAATTCGTAAGAAATAATGAAGGAATGAGCTGCTATTTATAGAAAAATAGAATGCATAGTAACTAATCCATAAACGGTCCAGATTGATTACTTTAATCTGACGGTCCATATTTAAAGAAAAATCTTTTAAATAAAATATAATATATTCTATTTATAGAATAACTTTAATAAAGTATATTGTTTTATATAAAAAGATGTTTCTGTTTTATTACGTTAATAATACGAATAAAACAAAACGTCATTATCGCTAAATAATTCATATTATTAACTGACAATAATTGAATCAAACTGAGTGACTTCTCACATAAGCATTAATAATCAATACCGTGTGCTACTATGCAACCACACGTATTACTGTACTTTTACTACCGAGTAATTTAACAGTATCAATGGTAAAACTTCCGCCGTTATTTTTAATAGAATATTTTTGTCGTTTTCTCAATCCGACAATAATTCTGTTGTGGGGTCCACAAATGATTGTGCCGTTGTACGAATATTCTCTGTTAAAACGAATATTCCCCGACCAATCGAATATTATATAACAACTTGCGTACTTTACAAAATTTATAAATATTACCCACAACTATAACATTATATCAAATTAACTCCATAATATTCAAAAATGATATTTATAGAAAATTCATCTTTATTTATAAAAGTTGGGGTCTTACATGAGTTGCCATTGATTCCACCTACATTTTGAACATGAGTCTCTCTCTTTTGGTGTTGCATGAATTCTAGAAAGCTCCTAAACATACCATCATTCGTCATTTGATCGGTGTTGTTGTTTACAAGAGGATTATTGCCTTCCTAATGCACATCATCCTAGTTATTGATTGGCGGTGTCTCAACGGTCTTATGTGCTCCATTGCTTATCTCAAAAAATTCAGATGCCATTCTCAAACACTGCCACATTACAAGGGTTAATTGACATGCCATATATTATCTTTATATCCCGATCGACTACTTAAATAACAAATAAGCTTAGGTAGGACACACTAGTGAAGGATTTACTCGTCTTTTCCTTCCTAGTTCTAGCCTCAGATATCTGCCAGGGATCATATCCCTAAGGTTTGATACCAACTGTGACATCCCTAAAATAGGTCTATACAACCCATTCCGAGTCGCCAAATACGTGGTACATAATTCAAATACAAACTTAATTTATAAAATTATTAATTGTCGTGCAGAATATGACAAAACATAAGCTGAGAGTTTTAACACGAATATTATCTTGTAGGTAATATCCAAACTCAAATAGAGTCCTCATTACAATTATTATCACACTATTTTATAGAATAGTAAGGACTACTATAGCCACCATCTTAGACCATCACTCCATTCCCCGACTAGTCCTAGTTATATTCTCATTTCTTGAAGAGAACAATGAAAGAAAAGGGTGAGCTCAACTAGCCTAGTAAAGAATATTATGACTAAGATAATGTAGAATATATTATCCTTAGTCTTCAACAGTATAAAAACTGATAGAATACAATAGACAACAAATGTAATTGTAGCGGAACAAACAATACATTAGAAGAGTCAAGTAGAGTATGATGTCTACTATCTTCTATGATTTAAAAGTTCATCATCAATATTTTATCTTTGTAACACAACTCAATAAATAATCCACATCATCGAATTATCCATGTACTATGGGCCAAAGATATTCGTTAATATCACATCCACGAATTATCCATGCACTACGGGCCAAAGATATTCGTTAGTATCACCAGTTGTCATAATTATGCCAAACAATTGTTCATTAATGCACTACGGACCAATGAAGACTTTCATCACATCATTTGTTTGTAACATTACAGGTCATGATTATACCGATATATAATTTTTGGTCATAATCATACCAATCAACAGTCCATCTATGCACTACGGGCCAAAGATGACTTTCATTACAATATAAGTATGAGGATGATGACAATGATAAAAGAAATCAATCAAGTGAGATCAAGAATAAATATTAAAGATTTTTAATTTAATTTATCAAGAGTTTAAGAATATCCAAATTGTCAACATGATAACTAATTTGTGGAGTAAAATTTAAGAATGATATTCATGTATTAAAAATAATTTGGACAGAAAAAAAATCAATTTTTATCGTGAATAGTACCCCATAAATAGTACTTCGTGAATAGTACCCCGTGAATAGTACCGTATGAATAGTACCGTATGTATGAATAGTGTCCATGAATAGTACTACGACATGAAAAGATAAAAATTTAATAAGAAAGTTCAGAAAAATATTTTCGTGAAACGATACTAGATGAAACGCAAATTTTAATGACATTCTACTAATTTCAAAGAGTATAGAAGCAATACTTATCAAAATAAGTGCAGATTTAGGAATATGAAATGAAATAATATTACTTACATACTACAGAGTATGAAAAAAATATATTATTTTTTACGAATATTAAATAAAAATAATATCACTTACCTTAAAATGAGAGTAAATATGACTAGTATGTTGGAGATATTCTTGAAGAAAATTTACACTATTTGCTACACTCAAAGTATCCTTATGCTCAAAAGAAATACCCTCAATATTATAGATGAAGAATTATCTGATTCTGGTGTGATTTTTATTTCTTAACTAAGGATCCTATTTATAGGAGAACGACATGATATTATTTAAGAAAATAATCACGGATGAATAGTAACAAAATCACGGGCGCAATTGTTCGACGAAAATTTAATTTTACTATTTATTACTGTGCAATAAAATATTCTAATAAAATAAAAACTTTATATAAAATATAATATATTCTATTTATAATATAATAAAATGAATAACTTTATATATAATATAAAAAGTATTCTTTTTATATAAGTTTTTTGTTTTATTACTATTATAATAATAAAAAAACTGAGATAACTTTCTACCAACGATTTTGAAAAAGGAGTAAGTGAAGGTCCATGTAATAAGCCAAACTTACAACAAATACTTCATGAAAATCCCCTCTATTTATCACAAATCACTTGACTTCAATAAACATATTTTTAATCTTTTAATAATTATTCATTATTAATATTATAACTTACAATATTAACAACAAGATCATTTACAGGAAAGAGGGGGCTTTTTGATAAGATCTTCTTCTTATTGGCGCGTAATTAGATAACCTAACCCTTTTCCTCGATAGAACTTTCTAGACATTGTCAATAATATAAATAATAATATGAATAACTATGTCGTCTCAATTATTGATTTAATAATGTAAAATATTGTGCAGATGATACAGTGACAATAATTGAATCAATAATATAAGATACTATGCATCAACTATTGTGTCAATTATTAAATGAAACTGAGTGACTTCTTAATAAGTATCAATAATCAACGATACTTTACAATATCGTGTGCTACTGTGCAACCACGCTTATTACTGTACTTTTATCACTGGATATTTCAACAGTTAACGGTAAAAGTTTTGCCGTTATTTTTATAACAAGGTTATTTCTGTCACTTTTTATATCCGACAGTAATTCCGTTGTGGGGTCCACCAATGATTGTGCCGTCGTGCGGATATTCCCTAATAAAACGAATATTCCCCGACTAAATGAATATTTTATGACAACTTGCTTACTTTGTAAAATTTATAAATATTACTCACAATTATAACATTATATCAAATCCACACCTTATTATTTAAAATAACATTTAGATAAAATTAAATCTTTATTCATAAAAGTTGGGGTCTTACAATATGGGTCTAAACCATATTATCTATATTTAAAATGGATAATATGGTTTTAGTTCCTAATGGATCCATAACCCATATTGTGAAAACCATAACCAACTAAATCCATATTTTGTCAGGTCTACTAATAAGTGGAGTTCTCCTGTCAATATCATGTATTGATAAGTTTCGCAATTGTAATTCGACATAAATTTATTGCGATACATAAAAGGAATCTAAACCCAAGATATTTTAGCAAAAGACAAAATATTTTATTATTGAAATAACCTAACCCAAAATATTTGGATCAAGGAATTTGTACAAACCGTAATAACTAAGAAATATAATCACATGTTCACATAAAAAATACAACTGAAAAGAAAAGAAAAAAAAACAAAACTGCATGTTAAGGGATATACAAACAAGCGATAAAGGGGTTTGATAAAAAAGATTTTAGGAGCATCCCGCGTAATTAACAAATAAACCGGTTTTATACGTGGAGATCATATGTTTAATGATTATCTTGTGTATATGTATATATGAAAACAATTACTTATAAAATTAACATTAGAACTTTAATTATTTTTTTAATTAAAGTTGTGTGAACCTCATGCCTATGTAGGATATGTATTATGAACACAATTATTTATAAATTAACATTAAAACGCTAATTTGGTTTTTCAGTTAAGGATATTTACATAGACAAAGAGACGCTGCTCGTATGGCCCTCATGTATATGTAGGATATGTGTCGTCTTGTTAGTGTATATATTGTATTAACTCACAGTACAACTTCTGCTGAAAAAAAAAACTCAAAAATTCATTTATAAACCAAAAATAGAAAAATATCAAATTTATGATGACCCGTTTTATATATTCCAATGACTAAGGAATATATCCTATGAACCGGTGGCGGAACCAGAACACTTTTATAGGGGGGTCAAAATACATCAATAAAAAAATATTTATTAACGCTTGAATTGCTTCTTTTAAATTCATTTTGCACAATTATAATTGCCTAGCCTAATTACATAATACTACACACCCCAAGGCTAAGCCTCTGAAAATTCAGTGGGGACAATTACCCCCTCTGCCGTCAAGGTGGATCCACCCCTGCTTTCAAGCATTCTCACCTTTGCTTACAATGCAAAACAAACTACTAAACAAGGCTAAGGCTTGCATTCTATTACTGCTTTATCAACCTATGCTTCTTAAATCAGAAAGAATCATATCACCCCATAATTTGTACAACATCATTCCTGGAAAAAATTATAATTGCCACACTTTTATCAGTACTTTGACAGATAGTAATTCCTAATTTGCTTCTAGTCCTTCCAAATCATTATTCAGTTATTTTATCCTCTCCCCCTTGAAATTTGCTTACTAACTGTATATTCGTCAACATGACAAATTTGAACAAATTGTAAATTACTATCAAATGTGTACACAAACAGATAACAATATACAAATTAAAGATAAGTGATTACCTTAAGGGGAAGGTCGAAGAAGAAAAGGCCAAGTTGACCATCAATCTGGGTGACGGTATCTAAGGGAATGGAACATCTGACCAAATCTTCAATCAACAGAATTGTATCTGACAGAACTTCAACTCCATCAAGCTCAAGTGTAGCATTAACATAAGACGATCCTCTAGCCCTAATATGGCCCTGATCGGACGTAACAAAACCTAGCTGCTTTCCTCTGTACCCGATCGAGGCAGCTAGCGAGCTGTAAGAGAGAGAGTAAAGAGCAGGGTTTCGAACTTTAACGATGAGCTCTAGCATGATGTCAAGTGATACATGCGGGACAGCTTCAATGTGAAAGCGGCTGAGCCGAATGCGGACGACGCTTGGGTCGGGATCGGAGGGCCAGAAAATGTAGACGGCAGTGGCGAGGAAGAGGAATGTGGATGCGGAGATGAGAATCCGACGACATTTGCAGCGGTCGATGGCGGGGATGTATGGCCTTGTCGCCGGAGATTCCAGGGGGGTCATATGCCCCCCCTGACCCCCCTGGTTCCGCCTCTGCTATGAACTAGTGGTACTTACTGGTTATATTAGTCAGAAATCAATAAATCCTAACATGAGTTAATGACAGTTGAATTTGTTGGGAAAAGTACACCAAAAATAATCTACATCCCAAGAATTACTTTTCCGTCTTTGTGCAATTAAATATGAAATCAATAAAACTAATTATGAGAACAAAAATAACAAATAACCATCCACAAGCAAGACGCCAAATTTACGTGAAAAATTCTCTAAAATTAAGAGGTAAAAACCACTGGTCAAACTCTGAATATCCACTATATCACTAATAATGGGCTTACAATAATCCTCTCAAGTTTTATGCCCTAAAACTTGAGGTTACACAATAAATTGAGATAGTACAAATTTACCTTTAATTAGGTTGAGAAACTTAATTAACTTCACCACCCAAAAATACCCCAAGCAATAAAGTCTTCAAGCTTTCAATTGAACGGAGATGGCGGCGGATACCCACGAACAACAAACTGTAATTCTGTCAATTTATTCTTTTGGTGTCTTCTTACTACCAAGCTTATCTCATATATAAAATAAGACTCCCTCATAGCCTTATTTATAGTACTCTTCCTAATCCATTCTTAGTATGGATTAAAAATAATTTATCCTCCTAATCAAATTAGGGATCACATCTCCTTGTCTTGGTCACCAACTAATCTAACAAGTAAATCATTTTTAATTTCAACTTGGATTCCTTTCATGGAATCTCCAATTCCAATATTGCTTCTATTAACCCAATTTCTAATTGGATTAATATCAAGTAAACCCATTTACTTGCTCACAAAGAAAATCAATTCTTTTCTATCTTAGATTATATCTCATGGGTGAGGACCCACACCCAACAATCTCCCCCTCCGAACCCATGAGAGGAGGGTTCACCAACCACAACTCCTTACTCGGAGTCAATTCCAACGAAGTTTTGGCTCAATTCAAGCTTCTTAGAATTTTCAAATATCTTCATGTTCGGCTTTGTCTCATCGGCATGGTTCTTCTCAATGAGAGGATCTAACTCAAACTTTACAGATTTTTGATTGCCAAATTCATTCACAACCGCTTTGTACATTGGCTGCGAGCTATCACTTTCCTTCTTCACTTTTGGTACCCATTTAAAGTAAAGAGCTTTTCTCTCGTGGTTCTCATGCAAGGCTTTTCTCCCATCTCGCACGGCTTTGTACCACATCTTTTCTACCTAACTCCCCCATCTTCAACACCTCTCACATGCGCCCGCATCGTATAAAGAGTATCAATCTTCTTATCTCTAGTCACCACTAGAGACCCTTTGGTGAGCTTCCACTGACCTTCACCAAAGTAACTTTTATAACTATTGTCATCAAGCTTACCAGCAGAGATCAAATTAAAACGAATATCCGAAACATGTCTGACTTCTCTCAGCATCAACCTGCAACCACTGTTAGTTTCCAAACAAATATCTCCAATGCCTATAATCTTGGATGCACTTCCGTTTCCCATTCGCACATGGCCAAAATCACCACTACTATAGGATGTGAAGATTTCACCACACGAAGTAGCATGGAACGAAGCTCCTGAATCAATAATCCAATCATTAACTTGGCACTTAGGTTTATCATCACAAGCAATAGCTACATCAACGTCGAATAGATACACAATCGAATCTTTATCCTCATCTTTTTCCTTAGACTGCTTATTCTTTAAAAATCTGCACTCTCGTCTTATGTGACCCGGCTTCTGGCAGTGAAAATAAATTAATTCTTTTCTATCTCTTGACCTTCCCATGGATTTGTCATCTTCAGGAGAGTTTCCCCCTTTGTTTTTGCCCCTACTCTATGCGACAAAAACTTGTGACTCAGCACTAATCACCATAGTATCTCTTCGCCTCTGTTCCTCATTAAACAAACTATCCTTAACTGTATCCATAGTCAGCTTGCCATTAGGAGCGGAGTTACTCAATGATACAACCAGCGTCTCCCAGCTATCAGGCAAAGAGCTCAACAACAACAAAGCCTACATCTCATCATCAATGACCATCTTCATCATACTCAACTGATTTTTCAAACTCTAAAAATCACTCAAGTGTTCTGCAACAGAGTTTCCATCCTTGAATTTAGAATTCACAAGCTTCCTAATCAAAAAAGCTTTATTTTGCGCCGTCTTCCTTTCATACATGGACTCCAATTTCTGCTAGAGAGCACAGGCTTTAGTTTCTGTGGCAACATGATGAAACACTCTTTGATCAATCCACGATCTGATCAGACCAATAGTCTTTCTGTTCATCTTGTTCCACTGCGCGTCACTCTTGTTTGTGGGCTTAACTCCATCGTTCTCAAGTGGCTCGTACAAATCCTTGCAGTAAAGTAAATCCTCCATTCTTGGCTTCCAAATTGCATAATTTGTAGCCTTGAGATTAATCATGCAACCTGCTGTCCAATCCTCCATTTAATTCGCACAAGAAAACCATAAAAATAACCAAGCTCTGATACCACTGTTGGGAAAAGTACGCCAAAAATAATCTATATCCCAGGAATTACTTTTCCGTCTTTGTGCAATTAAATATGAAATCAATAAAACTAATTATGAGAACAAAAATAACAAATAACCATCCACAAGCAAGACGCCAAATTTATGTGGAAAACTCTCTAAAATTAAGAGGTAAAAATCACGGGTCAAACTCTGAATATCCACTATATCACTAATAATGGGCTTACAATAATCCTCTCAAGTTTTATGCCCTAAAACTTGAGGTTACACAATAAATTGAGATAGTACAAATTTACCTTTAATTAGGTTGAGAAACTTAATTAACTTCACCACCCAAAAATACCCCAAGCAATAAAGTCTTCAAGCTTTCAATTGAACGGAGATGGCGGCGGATACCCACGAACAACAAACTGTAATTCTGTCAATTTATTCTTTTGGTGTCTTCTTACTACCAAGCTTATCTCATATATAAAATAAGACTCCCTCATAGCCTTATTTATAGTACTCTTCCTAATCCATTCTTAGTATGGATTAAAAATAATTTATCCTCCTAATCAAATTAGGGATCACATCTCCTTGTCTTGGTCACCAACTAATCTAACAAGTAAATCATTTTTAATTTCAACTTGGATTCCTTTCATGGAATCTCCAATTCCAATATTGCTTCTATTAACCCAATTTCTAATTGGATTAATATCAAGTAAACCCATTTACTTGCTCACAAAGAAAATCAATTCTTTTCTATCTTAGATTATATCTCATGGGTGAGGACCCACACCCAACAATCTCCCCCTCCGAACCCATGAGAGGAGGGTTCACCAACCACAACTCCTTACTCGGAGTCAATTCCAACGAAGTTTTGGCTCAATTCAAGCTTCTTAGAATTTTCAAATATCTTCATGTTCGGCTTTGTCTCATCGGCATGGTTCTTCTCAATGAGAGGATCTAACTCAAACTTTACAGATTTTTGATTGCCAAATTCATTCACAACCGCTTTGTACATTGGCTGCGAGCTATCACTTTCCTTCTTCACTTTTGGTACCCATTTAAAGTAAAGAGCTTTTCTCTCGTGGTTCTCATGCAAGGCTTTTCTCCCATCTCGCACGGCTTTGTACCACATCTTTTCTACCTAACTCCCCCATCTTCAACACCTCTCACATGCGCCCGCATCGTATAAAGAGTATCAATCTTCTTATCTCTAGTCACCACTAGAGACCCTTTGGTGAGCTTCCACTGACCTTCACCAAAGTAACTTTTATAACTATTGTCATCAAGCTTACCAGCAGAGATCAAATTAAAACGAATATCCGAAACATGTCTGACTTCTCTCAGCATCAACCTGCAACCACTGTTAGTTTCCAAACAAATATCTCCAATGCCTATAATCTTGGATGCACTTCCGTTTCCCATTCGCACATGGCCAAAATCACCACTACTATAGGATGTGAAGATTTCACCACACGAAGTAGCATGGAACGAAGCTCCTGAATCAATAATCCAATCATTAACTTGGCACTTAGGTTTATCATCACAAGCAATAGCTACATCAACGTCGAATAGATACGCAATCGAATCTTTATCCTCATCTTTTTCCTTAGACTGCTTATTCTTTAAAAATCTGCACTCTCGTCTTATGTGACCCGGCTTCTGGCAGTGAAAATAAATTAATTCTTTTCTATCTCTTGACCTTCCCATGGATTTGTCATCTTCAGGAGAGTTTCCCCCTTTGTTTTTGCCCCTACTCTATGCGACAAAAACTTGTGACTCAGCACTAATCACCATAGTATCTCTTCGCCTCTGTTCCTCATTAAACAAACTATCCTTAACTGTATCCATAGTCAGCTTGCCATTAGGAGCGGAGTTACTCAATGATACAACCAGCGTCTCCCAGCTATCAGGCAAAGAGCTCAACAACAACAAAGCCTACATCTCATCATCAATGACCATCTTCATCATACTCAACTGATTTTTCAAACTCTAAAAATCACTCAAGTGTTCTGCAACAGAGTTTCCATCCTTGAATTTAGAATTCACAAGCTTCCTAATCAAAAAAGCTTTATTTTGCGCCGTCTTCCTTTCATACATGGACTCCAATTTCTGCTAGAGAGCACAGGCTTTAGTTTCTGTGGCAACATGATGAAACACTCTTTGATCAATCCACGATCTGATCAGACCAATAGTCTTTCTGTTCATCTTGTTCCACTGCGCGTCACTCTTGTTTGTGGGCTTAACTCCATCGTTCTCAAGTGGCTCGTACAAATCCTTGCAGTAAAGTAAATCCTCCATTCTTGGCTTCCAAATTGCATAATTTGTAGCCTTGAGATTAATCATGCAACCTGCTGTCCAATCCTCCATTTAATTCGCACAAGAAAACCATAAAAATAACCAAGCTCTGATACCACTGTTGGGAAAAGTACGCCAAAAATAATCTATATCCCAGGAATTACTTTTCCGTCTTTGTGCAATTAAATATGAAATCAATAAAACTAATTATGAGAACAAAAATAACAAATAACCATCCACAAGCAAGACGCCAAATTTATGTGGAAAACTCTCTAAAATTAAGAGGTAAAAATCACGGGTCAAACTCTGAATATCCACTATATCACTAATAATGGGCTTACAATAATCCTCTCAAGTTTTATGCCCTAAAACTTGACGTTACACAATAAATTGAGATAGTACAAATTTACCTTTAATTAGGTTGAGAAACTTAATTAACTTCACCACCCAAAAATACCCCAAGCAATAAAGTCTTCAAGCTTTCAATTGAACGGAGATGGCGGCGGATACCCACGAACAACAAACTGTAATTCTGTCAATTTATTCTTTTGGTGTCTTCTTACTACCAAGCTTATCTCATATATAAAATAAGACTCCCTCATAGCCTTATTTATAGTACTCTTCCTAATCCATTCTTAGTATGGATTAAAAATAATTTATCCTCCTAATCAAATTAGGGATCACATCTCCTTGTCTTGGTCACCAACTAATCTAACAAGTAAATCATTTTTAATTTCAACTTGGATTCCTTTCATGGAATCTCCAATTCCAATATTGCTTCTATTAACCCAATTTCTAATTGGATTAATATCAAGTAAACCCATTTACTTGCTCACAAAGAAAATCAATTCTTTTCTATCTTAGATTATATCTCATGGGTGAGGACCCACACCCAACAATCTCCCCCTCCGAACCCATGAGTGGAGGGTTCACCAACCACAACTCCTTACTCGGAGTCAATTCCAACGAAGTTTTGGCTCAATTCAAGCTTCTTAGAATTTTCAAATATCTTCATGTTCGGCTTTGTCTCATCGGCATGGTTCTTCTCAATGAGAGGATCTAACTCAAACTTTACAGATTTTTGATTGCCAAATTCATTCACAACCGCTTTGTACATTGGCTGCGAGCTATCACTTTCCTTCTTCACTTTTGGTACCCATTTAAAGTAAAGAGCTTTTCTCTCGTGGTTCTCATGCAAGGCTTTTCTCCCATCTCGCACGGCTTTGTACCACATCTTTTCTACCTAACTCCCCCATCTTCAACACCTCTCACATGCGCCCGCATCGTATAAAGAGTATCAATCTTCTTATCTCTAGTCACCACTAGAGACCCTTTGGTGAGCTTCCACTGACCTTCACCAAAGTAACTTTTATAACTATTGTCATCAAGCTTACCAGCAGAGATCAAATTAAAACGAATATCCGAAACATGTCTGACTTCTCTCAGCATCAACCTGCAACCACTGTTAGTTTCCAAACAAATATCTCCAATGCCTATAATCTTGGATGCACTTCCGTTTCCCATTCGCACATGGCCAAAATCACCACTACTATAGGATGTGAAGATTTCACCACACGAAGTAGCATGGAACGAAGCTCCTGAATCAATAATCCAATCATTAACTTGGCACTTAGGTTTATCATCACAAGCAATAGCTACATCAACGTCGAATAGATACACAATCGAATCTTTATCCTCATCTTTTTCCTTAGACTGCTTATTCTTTAAAAATCTGCACTCTCGTCTTATGTGACCCGGCTTCTGGCAGTGAAAATAAATTAATTCTTTTCTATCTCTTGACCTTCCCATGGATTTGTCATCTTCAGGAGAGTTTCCCCCTTTGTTTTTGCCCCTACTCTATGCGACAAAAACTTGTGACTCAGCACTAATCACCATAGTATCTCTTCGCCTCTGTTCCTCATTAAACAAACTATCCTTAACTGTATCCATAGTCAGCTTGCCATTAGGAGCGGAGTTACTCAATGATACAACCAGCGTCTCCCAGCTATCAGGCAAAGAGCTCAACAACAACAAAGCCTACATCTCATCATCAATGACCATCTTCATCATACTCAACTGATTTTTCAAACTCTAAAAATCACTCAAGTGTTCTGCAACAGAGTTTCCATCCTTGAATTTAGAATTCACAAGCTTCCTAATCAAAAAAGCTTTATTTTGCGCCGTCTTCCTTTCATACATGGACTCCAATTTCTGCTAGAGAGCACAGGCTTTAGTTTCTGTGGCAACATGATGAAACACTCTTTGATCAATCCACGATCTGATCAGACCAATAGTCTTTCTGTTCATCTTGTTCCACTGCGCGTCACTCTTGTTTGTGGGCTTAACTCCATCGTTCTCAAGTGGCTCGTACAAATCCTTGCAGTAAAGTAAATCCTCCATTCTTGGCTTCCAAATTGCATAATTTGTAGCCTTGAGATTAATCATGCAACCTGCTGTCCAATCCTCCATTTAATTCGCACAAGAAAACCATAAAAATAACCAAGCTCTGATACCACTGTTGGGAAAAGTACGCCAAAAATAATCTATATCCCAGGAATTACTTTTCCGTCTTTGTGCAATTAAATATGAAATCAATAAAACTAATTATGAGAACAAAAATAACAAATAACCATCCACAAGCAAGACGCCAAATTTATGTGGAAAACTCTCTAAAATTAAGAGGTAAAAATCACGGGTCAAACTCTGAATATCCACTATATCACTAATAATGGGCTTACAATAATCCTCTTAAGTTTTATGCCCTAAAACTTGACGTTACACAATAAATTGAGATAGTACAAATTTACCTTTAATTAGGTTGAGAAACTTAATTAACTTCACCACCCAAAAATACCCCAAGCAATAAAGTCTTCAAGCTTTCAATTGAAAGGAGATGGCGGCGGATAACCACGAATAACAAATTGTAATTCTGTCAATTTATTCTTTTGGTATCTTCTTACTACCAAGCTTATCTCATATATAAAATAAGACTCCCTCATAGCCTTATTTATAGTACTCTTCCTAATCCATTCTTATTATGGATTAAAAATAATTTATTCTCCTAATCAAATTAGGAATCACATCTCCTTGCCTTGGTCACCAACCAATCTAACAAGTAAATCCTTTTTAATTTTAACTTGGATTCCTTTCATGGAATCTCCAATTCCAATATTGCTTCCATTAACCCAATTTTTAATTGGATTAATATCAAGTAAACCCATTTACTTGCTCACAAAGAAAATCAATTCTTTTCTATCTTGGATTATATCTCATGGGTGAGGACCCACACTCAACAGAATTATGCTTAATTGAGCACATATTAGATCTTTTAATCGTATATTATTCACAATAAATTAATTTTGACGATTGATATTGTCAGAACAAATTACATTTAGCGACACTTTTATAATTATTCTAGCGACACTAAATATATTTTAAGTGACACTTATTGACCTGACAAAATTATTTTCGCTTTGTTTGTGACGCCCCCAAAATAGGTTCACACAACCCATTCTGAATCGTCAAATACATGGTACAGAATTCAAATACAAATTTTATATATACAACTGTCGTGCAAAATACGACAACACACAAGCTGATAGTTTTAATACAAATATAATCTTATAGGCAATATCCAAATTCAAATAAAGTCCTCATTATAATTATTGCCACATTATTTTATAAAATAGGGAGGACTACTATAATAACCATCTTGGACCATTACTCCACCCCGACTAGTCCCAGCTACATTCTCGCCTCCTGAGAAGAACAATGAAACCAAGAGGAAAAGTGTGAGCTCAACTAGCCCAATAAAGAATATTATGACTAAGATAATGTAAAATAAGTTATCCTTAGTCCTCAACAGAAAAAATCTGATAGAATACAATAGACAGCAAATTTTAGATCAACAACTGCAGTGAAAATAACAATCCATTAGAAGAGTCAAGTAGAGCATGATGTCTACTATCTTCTATAATTTAAAAGTTCATCATCAATATTTTATTCTTGTAACACTAATCAATAATTATTTCTAATCAATGAATTATCTATGCACTACGGGCCAAAGATAATCGTTTGTATCACCATTGGTCATGATCATACCAAACACCTGTCCATCTATGCACTACGGGTAAAAGAAGACTTTTACCACAAACCTTTGTCTGTAACATTACAGGTCATGATTATACCAATACACAATTTTTGGTCATAATTATATCAATCAACAGTCCATCTGTAAGACCCCAACTTTTATGAATAAAGATGAATTTTTTATAAATATCATTTTTGAATATTAAGGATTAAATTTGATATAATGTTATAGTTATGAGTAATATTTATAAATTTTGTAAAATAAACAAGTGGTTATAAAATATTCATGTTGTCGGAGAATATTAGTTTGGTCGTGGAATATTCTTTTTGTCGAAAAATATTCGTACGACAGCGCAGCCATTTGTGGGCCCCATAACAAAATAATTGTCGGATGAAGAAAACGATAAATTTGAGTTTTTATAAATAATGACATAATCGTTACCGTTAGCACTATTGGAATACCTAGTGGTTAAAATACAGTAATACGCATTGTTGCACAATAGCACACGGTATTGCACAGTATTGTTGAATTATTGATTCTTACGTAAGAAGGCACTACTCAATAATTATTACAGTAATTACTATTCAATATTTTATTTTATTGGTTCAATAATTACTGCGTTGATATTTTATATTATTATTGTTTCAATAATTGTCACTGCACAGTATTTTTCATTATCAGATCAATAATTCATATTATTTGAATAATATTATTAGATAGCATTATTGACAATGTCTAAAAAGTTCTGTCAAGGAGAGGTTTTGTCACCTAATTGCGCGCTATTAAGGAGAAATTCTTATTAAAAAGCTCCCTCTTTTCTGGGAACAGTCTGGTTGTCATTATTGTGATTCTGTAATATTATTTGTGAATAATTAATTATTGATTTATATGATAAGAAAATATTTATTTTATGTGGACATAAATGATGGATAGAAAAATATTTATTTTATGTGGTTATAAATGAATGATTTAATTTTGAGGTGTTTTATCAGTATTTTGTCGGAATGGATGTATTAAAAAATCAAAACAGTGTTCTTAAAGCTCTATTGCGTGAGTTATAATTTTAATCCGACCGTTAGATCGTTGTGATTTTTGGATATGTTATATATATATAAGTTGAGTATATGTCCACAAATTTTGAACCGTTAAAAATTAACGTATGATTTTTTATGAATTTTATGAGGTATTGAAAATCATCCGTTTGTGGATTTCGGATATTTTCGGTTTGGAATTTGGAAAAAATTAAAGCTACAAAGTTGTAGAGAATTTGATTTCGTATGGAATGGATATAAAATTCGTATTTTTTTGATAAAAGGGCTATTTTTTTTTATGAATTATTGAAGTTTCAGAAATTAAAATGTTTTTATTAAAATTGGGTGAGACCCACTTTTGTATTTTTGAAAACATGTGAGCTGCTATTTTTTTGTTCAAAGAAGGCATGCTAAGCTTGGTCTTGACATGCGTAGAAAATAATGATAATAATATTTTATTATTTAGTCTCCTATGGCGTTCTAGCATTTTTTTATAAATAGGCGCTTAAGTTAGAATTGAAAATCACACCAGAATCAGAGAATTCTTCTTCTATAATATTGAGCGTATTTCTTTAGAGTTTTAGAAAGCTTTGAGCGTAGAAAATAGTAAAAATTTTCTTCAAGAATATCCCCGCTATACAAGTTGGAATACTCTTCTTTTCAAGGTAAGGGATGTTATTTTTGTTCAATATTCGCTTGAAATAATATTTTTTTTCCATATTCTGTAGTATGTAAGTAATATTATTTTATTTCAAATTTCAAATTCTATACTCGTTTTGTTAAAATTTTGGCTTCTATACTCCATGAAATTAGTAGAATATCCTTGATATTTGTGCTTCATCCAGTATCTTTTCATGAAAATATTATTTTGAGCATTCTTGATAAGTTTTTAACTTTTTCATGCCGGAGTACTATTCACGAGATTACTATTCTTGAAGTACTATTCATGGGGTACTATTCACTCGAGTACTATTCACCCGGGGTACTATTCATGATAAAAATTGATTTGTTTTCGGTCCAAATTATTTTTCGTACAATATTATTCTTGAATTTTACTCCACAAAGCATTATCATGCTGACAATTTGGACGTTATTGATTTCTGGATAAATTAAATTATAAATCTTTAAAAATTTATCCTTGAACTTGTTTTATTAAATTCTTATATCATTGTCCTCATCCTTATGTTTATATTCTGTTGAAAGTCATCTGTGGCCTGTAGTGCATAGATGGACTTGGTTTGATTATAACCAGGGATTATTCAGTATAATCATGACCGTAATGTTACAAATGATGTGTTAAAAGTCCTCATTAGCCCGTAGTGCATTGGTGGACAGTTGTTGGCATGATTATGACCATTGATGAATACACGAATATCCTTAGTCCGTAGTGCATGGATAATTTATGGTCGTGATATTAATGAATATCCTTGGCCGTAGTGCAGGAATGATGTGGATTATTTATTAAACTGAGTCTCAACGATAAAAGTGATGAAGAACCTTTTAAATCATAGAAGATAGTAGATTTTATTCTCTACTTGACTCTTCTAATGGATTGCTTGTTCCGCTGCAGTTAAACTTGATGTTTGTTATATTTTAACAGTTTAACACTGTTAAAGGCTAACGATAAATTATTCTGCATTATCTTAGTCATAATATTTCTTACTGGGCTAGTTGAGCTCACCCTTTTGCTTTCATTGTCCTCTTCAGGAAATGAGAACGTAGCTGGGACTAGTCGGGAAACGGAGTGACGGTCCAGATGATAGCATTAGTAGTCATCACTATTCTATGAAATAGTGTGATAATAATTGTATTGAGGACACCATTTGAGTTGAATACTGTCTAGAGGACAATATTCGTTTTAAAACTCTCAGTTTATGTTTTGTCGTATTTTACACGACAGTTGTGTTATTAAGTTGTATTTGAATTTTGTATCATGTATTTGGCGTCTCAAGATGGGTGATGTATACCTATTTTGGGGGCGTCACAGTTGGTATCAAAGCTTAGGGATATGATCCCTGGCTGAGATGTGAGACAAGAACTAGGAGGGGAGAGACGGGGAATTCCTTCGCTAGTATGACCTACCTAAGTTTAATTGGTATTTAATTGGTTGGTCGGAGTATAATGATAATATATGGCATGTCAATTAACTCTTGTTTTGTGGAAGTATTTGAAAATGACATCCGAGAATGTTGAGAATAGAAATGAAGCATAGGAGACCGTTGAGTCTCCACAGATCAATAATCAGGATAATGTGCATCAGGAAGGTGACAATCCTCATGTAAATAACAACACTGACCAAATGATAAACGATGAAATGTTCAGAGGCTTTATGCAATTCATGCAACATCAGGCGAGAGCGGCTCCTGTCCAAAATGCAGGTGAAAACACTAGCAACTCTCGGACGGTCACCGCTAAACAGTTCAAGGAGCTGGGACCACCGGAGTTTTTTTGAGAGCCAAAATATCTTAGGGCGGAGACGTGGATAAAGCAGATCAACATGATATTTGATATCTTGGGATGCTCTGAGGAGCAAAAGGTTCCCTTCGTCACCTTCATGTTGCGAGCAGAGACATATTACTGGTGGGAATCTGTAAAGCGTACTCAACCTACCGCACTGAAGATGTCTTAGGAGAAGTTCCAAGAACTGTTCAACAACAAGTAATTTCCCGAAAGTATTCGTCACATGAAAGAGGTAGAGTTCATTAAACTGGAGCAAAACAATATTACCGTGTCATAGTACGAAGCCAAGTTTGCTGAGTTGTCCCGGTTTGCGTCCCACTTAGTTGATAATGAGGAGAGAATGACGCGGATGTTTCTAAGAGGTTTGAAACCCGAGATTCGTCAATACCTTATCTCTTACAAACTTTGCTTGTATTTAGATGTTGTGAATAGGGCTCAGTTATTGAAACGTGATAATGAGTCAACCCAACCAAGAGAGAGCAACAGCTAAAATGATAATATCAGTGGTAGCAGTCATCGAAGCGGTGACAACAAATATGGAGGGAATCAACATGCCAGAAATGGTAACCACTTCAGTGGTAATCATGGCCAAGACAATAAGAGTGGACATTTTAAGAAGAGGAGATTCAACAATGATGGAAAGACGTCATCACCAGCACCCGTTGTTAAGGAAGGAGAACGACCACCTATTTGATATGACCTCCCAGAAAGCAAGGAACCCGAACGAGGTCATCACGGGTAAGCTTATCATAAACTCTAGTGAAGTCTATACCTTATTTGATACATGTTCTACCCATTCTTTTATTTCTCCTACTTGCGCTCAACGTTTAAATTTGTCTCCGGAGAAATTAGACTTTGACTTATCTGTTAAAACTCCGTTGGGAGAAACCTTCATTACATCCACTGTTTATAAGTCTTGTTTGGTTCAAATCGGTACCCTCACATACCTGTCGATCTTATTTCATTGAAAATACTTGCATTTGACGTAATTCTAGGGATTGATTGGTTAACTACTCATCATGCAAAAATTGATTATTTTCATAAGGTTGTTAGCTTTCATATTCCTAACCAACCTATTATGCGAATTCAAGCAACCAAACCATTAAAATCAATCACTGTCATCTCAAGCCATAAAGCTATTCGTTTATTGAAAAACGGATGTCAAGCTTTCTTAGCTCATGTCACGGATTTAAACAAAAATACGTTAGTTTTGAATGATATTTCTATTGTTAATAAATTTCCTGACGTATTCCCTGAAGAACTTCCTAGCCTACCCCCAGAGCGAGAAATTGAATTTTGTATCGACCTTGAACTTGATACAAAATCCATTTCCAAAGCCCCATATCGAATGGCTTCTATTGAACTTCAAGCGTTAAAGACCCAATTGCAGGAATTGTTAGACATCAGTTTCATTCGTCTTAGTACATCTCCTTGGGGTGCTCCTGTTCTATTCCTGAAAAAGAAAGATGAGAGTATGCGACTTTGTATTGATTATCGGGAGTTGAACCATGTCACTATCAAAAATAGATACCCGTTGCCTCGCATTGATGACCAGTTGCAAGGCGTTAAATTCTTTTCAAAGATCTATCTTCGTTCCAGATATCATCAGTTAAAGGTTAGAATCGATGACATTCCAAAGACGACTTTCAGAACTCGGTACGGGCATTATGAATTCCTAGCTATGTCTTTTGAATTGACTAATGCTCTTGCTGCCTTCATGGATATGATGAACCGAGTATTCAGGGAATATTTGGATCACTTTGTGGTCGTCTTTATTGATGACATCCTCATATATTCCAAAAGCCGTGAAGATCATGAGCAACACTTGAGGTTGATACTCCAAAAGCTTCGTGAAAATAAGCTTTATGCCAAGTTAAAGAAATACGAGTTCTGGCTTGAGGAAGTATCATTCCTTGGGCACGTAGTATCAAGTCATGGAATATCTGTTGACCCGGCAAAGATTAAAGCTATTCAAAGCTGGGAGCAACCTAAATCAGTGACCGAAGTACGTAGTTTTCTGGGCTTAGCTGGTTATTATCGGAGATTCGTAGAAGGGTTTTCTCGAATCGCTACTCCATTAACTCAGCTAACTCGAAAAGATACAAAATTCGGTTGGAGCGTGGAATGTGAGAAGAGTTTTCAAGAACTCAAGAGGAAACTCATTTCAGCACCTGTTCTGATAATACCATCTGGCTCGGAGGGATTTGTCATCTACAGTGATGCTTCGGGCAAAGGGTTAGGATGTGTTCGCATGCAACATGGGAAAGTCATAGCCTATGCCTCTCGGCAACTCAAAGAATATGAGAGGAATTATCCTACTCATGATCTAGAGTTGGCAGCAGTTGTCTTCGCACTTAAAATTTGGAGGCATTACTTGTATGGGGAGAAAGTGGAGATCTCTATAGATCATAAAAGCCTCAAAAATTTCTTCACTCAAAAGGAACTCAACATGCGACAATGACATTGGCTTGAACTATTGAAAGATTATGATCATACCATTCAATACCATCCTGGTAATGCGAACGTAGTAGATGACGCATTGAGCAGAAGATCATATGTGGGTACGAGTGCGATATTGTCAACGTAAAGGCCCATTTTATATGACTTGCAAAGGATAGAGATAGAGTTAAAGACTCCAGTGACCCATGTGATGATAGCGAATATACGAGTAGAACCGACTTTTATCGATAAAGTTAAAGTTGCTCAAGCTACAGACCTGGAGCTGATGCGTATGAGGAAGAAAGTGCAAGAATGTGCTATCCCAGAAGCAAGAATCGATGAAGAAGGAATACTTCGAGTCAACTCCAGACTTTGTATTCCTAACGATTCTGACTTGAAGTATAAAATCATGATGGAGGCGCACAACACACCATTTGCAATCCATTCTGGAAGTACCAAAATGTATCATGATCTTCGACATACATTTTGGTGGAGCAATATGAAGAGGGAGATAGCGGAGTTTATCTCAAGGTGTTTAACTTGTCAACGAGTCAAGGCGGAGCATCAAGTACCAAAAGGTCCATTGCAACCACTTAAAATTTTAGAATAGAAGTGGGAGTACATTACCATGGATTTCGTTACTGGTCTTCCTAAGGTTTCTCAAGGCATAGATGTAATTTGGGTCATTGTTGATAGATTGACCAAGTCTGCTCACTTCTTACCTATACGAGAAACTTATACACTTGAATGTCTTGCTCGTATGTACATAAACGAGATTGTAAGATTGCATGGTATGCCAGTATCCATAGTTTCTGATCGAGACCAAAGATTCACTTCAAGATTTTGGGTTAGTTTGCAAAAAGCTATGGGCACGAATTTATGATTTAGTTTGGCTTATCATCCTCAAACGGACGGGCAGTCAGAGAGGACTATTTAAACTCTTGAAGATCTATTAAGACTCTGTGTCCTTGACTTCAAGGGAAGTTGAGACAAGTTCTTACCATTGGTGGAGTTTTCCTACAACAACAGTTATCAAGCAAGTATTGGCATGGCTCTATTTGAGGCGTTGTATGGAAGAAAGTGTCGTTCTCCAGTATGCTGGAATGAGATGAGTGAAGCAACGTTATTGGGACCAGAGTTGGTACGTATGACTACAGAAAAGATTTAAATGATCCGACAACGTATAAAAAACCTCACAAGATCGACAAAAGAGTTATGCTGATCTTCATCGAAAGGACGTGAAATTCGATATTGGAGATCATGTGTTGTTACGTGTTGCTCCATGGAAAGGAGTTACGAGATTTGGAAAGAGAGGAAAGCTAAATCCTCGATTCATTGGTCCATTTTTAATCCTCGAACGAGTAGGAACTGTGGCATATAGACTCGCCTTACCGCCAAGTATGTCTCGTGTTCATAACGTTTTTCACATATCTATGTTACGTAAATATGTGAAAGACCCGAACCACATTATTGAGTTAGAACTGGACAAAATAGCGGAAGATTTAACGTATGAAGAGGTTCCTGTTAAAATCTTGGATAAGAAGGAGCATATTTTATGCTCCAAGGTTATACCTCAAGTCAAAGTTTTGTGGAGAAACCACGATGTTGAGGAAATGACCTGGGAGTTTGAATCTAAAATAAAATCAATGTATCCTTATCTCTTCGACATACCAGGTACGTACCCTAATTTCAAGGGCAAAATTTTATAAGAAAGGGAGGTTGTAAGACCCCAACTTTTATGAATAAAGATGATTTTTTTTATAAATATCATTTTTGAATATTAAGGAGTAAATTTGATATAATGTTATTGTTATGAGTAATATTTATAAATTTTGTAAAATAAACAAGTGGTTATAAAATATTCATGTAGTCGAGAAATATGCGTTTGGTCGTGGAATATTCTTTTTGTCGGGGAATATTCGTACGACGGCGCAACCATTTGTGGGCCCCATAACGGAATAAATGTCGGATGAATAAAATGACAAATTTGAGTTTTTATAATTAATGGCGTAATCGTTAACGTTAGCACTGTTGAAATATCTGGTGGTTAAAATATAGTAGTACGCATTGTTGCACAGTAGCACACGGTATTGCACAGTATTGTTGAATTATTGATTCTTACGTAAAAAGACATTACTCAATAATTATTACAGTAATTACTGTTTAAAATTTTATTTTATTGGTTCAATAATTGCTGCGTTGATATTTTATATTATTGTTGTTTCAATAATTGTCACTGCACAGTATTTCCCATTATCAGATCAATAATTCATATTATTTGAATAATATTATTAGATAACATTATTGGCAATGTCTAGAAAGTTCTATCAAGGAGAGGTTTGGTCACCTAATTATGTGCCATTAAGGAGAAATCCTTATTGGAAAGCCCCCTCTTTTCTGGGAACGGCCTGGTTGTCATTATTGTGATTCTGTAATATTATTTGTGAATAATTAATTATTGATTTATATAATAAGGAAATATTTATTTTATGTGGACATAAATGATGGATAGAAAAATATTTATTTTATGTGGTTATAATTGAAGGATTTAATTTTGAGGTATTTTATCAGTATTTTGTCAGAATGGAGATATTAAAAAATCAAAACAGTATTCTTAAAGCTTTATTGCGTGAGTTATAATTTTAATTCGACCGTTGGATCGTTGTGATTTTTGGATATGTTATACATATATAATTTGAGTATATGTCCACAAATTTTGAACCGTTAAAAATTAACGTATGATTTGTTATGAATTTTATGAGGTATTGAAAATCATCAGTTTGTGGATTTCGGATATTTTTGGTTTGGAATTTGAAAAAGTTTAAAGCTACAAAATTGTAGAGAATTCGATTTCGTATGGAATGGACATAAAATTCGTATTTTTTTGATAAAAGGGCTATTTTTTATGAATTATTGAAGTTTCAGAAATTAAAATATTTTTATTAAAATTGGGTGAGACCCACTTTTGTTTTTTTGAAAACATGTGGGCTGCTATTTTTTTGTTCAAAGAAGGTATGCTAAGCTTGGTCTTGTCATGCGTAGAAAATAATAATAATAATAATATTTTATTATTTAGTCTCCTATGGCGTTCTAACATTTTCCTATAAATAGGCGCTTAAGTTAGATTTGAAAATCACACCAGAATCAGAGAATTCTTCTTCTGTAATATTGAGCGTATTTCTTTAGAGATTTAGAAAGCTTTGAGCGTAGAAAATAGTGAAAGTTTTCTTCAAGAATATCCATGCTATACAAGTTGGAATACTCTTCTTTTTAAGGTAAGGGATGTTATTTTTGTTCAATATTCGCTTGAAATAATATTTTCTTCCATACTTTGTAGTATGTAAGTAATATTATTTCGTTTCAGATTTCGAATTTTATACTCGTTTTGTTAAAATTTTGGCTTCTATACTGATAAGCGAATTTTATATACGCGAATCATTGTTCAAATCAAGTTTAAATTCGTATTTATTTATATATTTTGTGTTCGATTTTACTTGTTTTTGTTATTTTATGTGTAGGGTGGTCATGGATGCATTAAGGATGAAAAGGTGGTCTTTTTGGAGCAAAAGTGAAAAAAATTGGAACTTAAGAAATTTTGAAGTCAGAAGGTATGCCCGCCGGGGCGGGCCCTTTTTGCCCAGTACCCCCCGCCGGGGCGGGGGTCCCGTTTCTGCTGCTGTCCTATTAGGTTTCAACTTCTGTTTTGGCTCGGATTGGTGGGCTAGCTAGTGCGTTTTGGAGTCTATTAAAGGGAGAATACGTCCAGAAGTCAGGAGAGCTTGTTACCACTTAGAAAAACAACAATTCTCTAGCACAAAGGCAAGATTTTCAGCACGGATTGAAGGATTTGGAGAGCGAAAATTGGAGGAGTGATTTTCAGAGATTGTCACAACGATTGCAGATTGAGGCTACGTGGAAGGGGTTTCATAATTCTTCTTCTCTTTCATCAATTTGTAATTGGGATGATGTTTTCAACAAATTATTCAGTGTTTAATTCGTTCGTAATGAACTAATTTACTTGTTAGACTTGTGATGGATCCTTAAGCCTAGCGATGATTTTATAACTTTGATTTTCAATTTAATAAGATATTTTCAGTTTATCTATGTTAATTTGTGCGTGAATTTATGAATTGCCAGATCAACAATTTTATGTGGACTTGAAAGGAATCGAGAGAGGATATTCAAATCTAGACCTAGTTAATATAGCATGTGTCATAAATTATGTCGATAGCATATTTGTGATTATTGTGAAGGTAGAGATACGCTTAACATCGCATGTAATTGTTAAGAGAACTTAAACTTCAACCTATTTAATAACAGTTCACATAGAGATATAGTGAGTTGGTTAATTTAGGTGTTTGACGGATTTCTATCTTAATTGTGGATTGATGTTAATATGGTATTAGTGCATCGAGAGGTGGCTCTTACTACGTTCGTGTTCTTGGTTAATAAACTGAAATATTGAGTTGAATTGGAATAAAAGTTAGAAAATCAGAGTGAAGCTTAGGGTGAAATCATAAGTCTAATTCTCCATTAATTGTTTGAAAATTCCGAATTTCGTTATTGGTGATTATTTCTTTTGTGATAATTTAATTATTTATTAATTTAGTTTCTTTTAATTAGTTTTTTTTAAAAAAACCATTGAATTGATTAGTTTAATAAAATTAGGATTAATACAAAATTGATAATTGTGAAGTTAAGATTCTTGATATTTTGTCCTCGTGGGAACGATACTCTACTCATCACTTTATTACTTGTTGACCACGTATACTTGCGTATTTTGTGCGTATTGATTTTACCCAACAAGTTTTTGGCGCCATTGCCGGGGAACAATTTAGCAGAGATTTTAATAGTTGTTTTTACAATATCAGTTTAATTAGTCCAGTTTTACTTAAACGTTTTTATTTTTGTTTTCTCTATTTTAGGTTTTCGACATCGGTTTATGCAAACACGGTCTAAACATCCAGACTTGCTACCTTTTGAGGACGACATTGACAGACGATTTCAAAAGTTGAGTAAGTGAATTGAGGAAACGAGGCCCGAATTTGAAAATTCTGATAAGGAAGGAACAATGGCTGCCGAAGACCAGAAAGCGTTGAGGGACTTTTCCACACCTAGGGTGACTGATCTGCAGTCAAGCATTACTAGGCCTGCAATTGCTGCGAACACTTTTGAAATAAAGCCTGGGACTATTCAGATGATGCAGAATTCATGTCAGTTTGGGGGAATGGCACACGACGATCCAAATGAGCACTTGCTCAGTTTTCTGGAAATGTGCGATATGTTCAAGTACAACGGGGTATCGGATGAGGCAGTAAGACTTCGCTTGTTCCCATTTACCTTACGGGACAAGGTGAAAAGTTGGTTACACTCTTGCCCGCCGGGTTCGATCACTACGTGGGAGGATTTGGCTCAAAAATTTCTTGCCAAATTTTTTCCACCGGCAAAGACCGCAAAATTGAGGAGTGACATCACATTGTTTGCGCAACAGAGTGGAGAGTCACTATATGAGTCATGGGAGAGATACAAAGACTTGCTCAGGAAGTGCCCACATCATGGATTGCCCAAGTGGTTACAAATGAACACCTTCTATAACGGGCTACATGGCAATATCAGAGGGAGCATTGATGCGGCATTGGGGGGAGCATTCTTGGCTAAAAGTTATGAGGATGCATACAATTTGATAGAAACAATGTCGGCAAATAACTACCAGTGGCCCACATCAAGAATGACAGAGGTAAAAACAGCCGGGATCTTGGAACTAGACGGAGTAACATCTTTACACGCAACTATTTCTGCACTATCCATAAAGTTTGATAAGCTGAATGAGACGGTGCAAATGTTAGCAGGGGCTAAAGTTCAACAGGTTATGGCAGTATGTGAATTATGTGCGGGGGATCATCTGACAGAGCAGTGCGCGATAAATCCAGCATCCGTTCAGTACATAGGCAACTACAACAGAAATCCACAAAATACATACCAAAATACCTACAACCAGGGGAATAGGAACCACCCAAACCTCTCGTGGAGCAATAATCAGCAAACTCAAGCTCCACGACCATCATATCCCCCTGGATTTCATAGTCCCCCACAATAAATGCAACAGCAGGACAGGAAATCTAATGATGAGGAATCCTGGTCAAGGTACAAGAATAGCATTGATCTGACGTTGAAGAATCATACTATTGCTCTCAAGAATATAGAGAATCAGATAGGGCAACTTGCGTTGGCAATGAATAGTAGACCACAACGAACTTTACCTAGTGACACCGAAAGAAATCCGAAAGGTAATCATGAGCAATGTCAGGCAGTTATGTTGAGAAGCGGAAAACACCTCGGTGGGATTAGTGCAGAAAATTCAGCAACACCGGAAGAAAAAGCCGACGACAGTAACGCAGTAGAGGGGAACAAATCAGAGGAACCAAAGCTAAACAGTGAGCCGATTGTTCATCCTCCACCGCCGTTTCAGCAGAGAGTCCAAAAACAGAAGTCCGATAAGCAGTTTGCAAAATTTTTAGAGGTGTTCAAGAAACTCCAGATTAATATTCCATTTGCAGAGACCCTGGAGCAAATGCCGAGTAACGCGAAGTTTATGAAGGGAATTCTGTCAAGGAAGAAGAAATGGGAAGGCTTCGAAACAGTGGCACTTACAGAGGAATGCAGTGCAGTGTTACAGAAAAAGCTCCCACCTAAACTTAAAGATCCGGGAAGCTTCACTATTCCGTGCACGATCGGGAAAATGTCATTTAGTAAGTGCCTATGTGACTTGGGAGCAAGCATAAATCTGATGCCATTATCAGTATATTCAGAATTGGGTCTGCCTGCACCAAAGCCTACAAATATTTCATTACAACTGGCAGATAGGTCGGTCACATATCCGAGAGGCATTATTGAGGACATTTTGGTAAAAGTGGATCAGTTCATATTCCCAGCGGACTTTATCGTACTGGATTTCGAGGAAGATAAGAACATCCCGATCATCCTAGGGAGACCTTTCTTGGCCATGGGACGAACACTCATAGACGTGCAGAAAGGAGAACTTACAATGAGGGTCCAAGATCAAGAAGTAAAATTCAATGTGTTCAAGGCCATGAAATATCCTACAGACGAGGAAGAGTGTAATCGGATAGATTTAATTGAGCAGATTGCCACCGAAGAAATGAGCAAGAGTTTAAGCAACGATCCGTTAGAAACAACGTTACTGGGGAATGAGGAAATAGACGACCTGAAATTTGTGGAATTATTACAGATGCTAGACTCGTTACCATGAGTTAGCCGATTCAGACCACCGGTTGAACCACTGCATACCGCGGATACAGTTGTAGAAAAATTGAAACCATCATTGGATGAGCCACCAGCCTTAGAACTTAAACCACTCCCTAAACACCTCAGGTATGCGTATTTAGGCGATTTAAATTCTTTACCTGTAATTATTTCTGCTGCACTTAACGAATTGCAGGAAGAAAAGTTGCTGAGGGTGCTTCGGGATCACAAATCAGCAATTGGATGGACAATTACGGATATAAAAGGCATTAGCCCATCATTTTGCATGCACAAAATTCTAATGGAAGATAATGCGAGCCCATCCATGGAGCATCAACGTCGACTCAACCCAATCATGAAGGAAGTGGTCAAGAAGGAAATTTTGAAATTATTGGATGCCGGAGTCATATACCCAATTTCCGACAGTAAATGGGTAAGTCCGATTCATTGTGTGCCGAAGAAAGGGGGAATGACGGTAATTCAGAATGAGGAAAATGAGTTAATTCCAACAAGGACAGTAACGGGTTGGAGGGTGTGCATTGATTATAGGAGATTGAATAAGGCAACCCGGAAGGACCATTTCCCGCTACCTTTTATCGATCAAATGTTAGACAGGTTAGCGGGGCATGAGTTTTACTGCTTATTGGATGGATATTTGGGATACAATCAGATTGCTATCGCCCCTGAAGACCAAGAAAAGACAACATTCACTTGCCCCTACGGCACCTTTGCATTCAGGCGGATGTCATTCGGACTGTGTAATGCACCGACAACTTTTCAGCGGTGTATGATGGCTATTTTTTCGGACATGGTGGAGAAAAACGTTGAAGTATTAATGGACGATTTCTCGGTCTATGGAAGTACTTTTGACACTTGCTTAGAAAACCTGGTCATGGTATTGCAGCGCTGTAAGGATACCAACCTCATACTAAATTGGGAAAAATGCCACTTCATGGTTGAGGAGGGCATAATATTGGGACATAAGGTGTCGGCTCAAGGATTAGAGGTGGACAAGGCAAAGTTGGACACGATCGAGAAACTACCGCCACCGAGCTCAGTTAAGGGTATTCGCAGTTTTCTGGGGCATGCTGGGTTCTACCGAAGATTCATTAAGGACTTCTCTAAAATTGCAAAACCTCTATGCAGTCTTTTAGAGAAGGATGTGACTTTTAGTTTTTCAGAGGAGTGCAAGTCCGCGTTTGAATTGTTGAAGAAGAAGTTAACTACAGCCCCCGTGATAGTCGCACCAGACTGGAAAATGCCATTCGAACTCATGTGTGATGCAAGCGACTATGCTGTTGGAGCAGTTTTGGGCCAACGACGAGATAAGGTGTTTCACGTAATATATTATGCAAGCAAAACACTAACAGAAACTCAAATGAACTACACTACTACGGAAAAGGAGTTGCTTGCAGTAGTTTACGCGTTCGACAAATTCCAGGCATATTTGATCGGAACAAAGGTAATAGTCTACACAGACCACTCAGCGATTCGGTACTTAATAGCGAAAAATGATGCTAAGCCACGTCTTATCCGATGGATTCTCTTACTTCAAGAGTTTGATTTAGAAATTAAAGATATAAAGGGGACAGAGAATCAAGTCGCCGATCATCTATCCCGACTGGAAAATCCGGAGACAACAGATAAAGATAAATGCGTGATTCATGAAACATTCCCGGATGAGCAGTTACTTGGGTTGAATGCAGAATTTTCGTGGTATGCAGACTTCGCGAACTATGTGGTAAGCAAATTTCTTCCACCAGATCTCACACGACAGCAGAAAAGGAAGTTTCTTCATGATGTCAAGTGGTACATATGGGATGAGCCGTATCTTTTTAAACAATGCGCCGATAAGATGATTCGACGATGTATTCCATACAGTGAAGTCCACACAATACTAACAAAATGCCATTCATCGGCGTACGGTGGACATTACGGAAGTGAGCGCACTGTGGCGAAAGTTCTTCAGTCTGAGTTTTATTGGCCTACGTTGTTCAAAGACGCCCACCAATTTGTGAAAACATGTGATAGATGTCAACGGGTGGGTAACATATCCAAACGGAATGAGATGCCCCTACAAACAATTCTGGAAGTGGAAATCTTCGATGTATGGGGCATCGATTTCATGGGACCATTCCCGTCGTCTTTGAGGAATCAGTACATTTTGCTCGCGGTGGACTACGTATCGAAATGGGTTGAAGCTGCCGCATTACCATCTAATGATGCCAAGGTGGTCCTCAAGTTTTTACAGAAAAATATTTTCACACGGTTTGGCACGCCAAGAGCAATTATTAGTGATGAAGGCAGTCATTTCTGCAACAAATCGTTTACAGCTCTTTTGGCTAAGTATGGGGTCAATCATAAAGTAGCGACTACTTATCACCCTCAGACTAATGGGCAAGCCGAGGTATCGAACAGAGAAGTCAAAAAGATATTGGAGAAAGTCGTCAACCCAAGCCGGAAATATTGGTCGCTTCGATTGGATGATGCATTATGGGCATACCGCACTGCATATAAAACGCCAATCGGGATGTCGCCATATCAACTCTTGTACGGCAAGGCATGTCACTTGCCAGTGGAGCTACAACACAAAGCTTATTGGGCAATACAAAAATTGAATTTCGACCAAGCCGCTGTAGGAGAAAAGAGGCTACTTCAACTTAATGAGCTCGACGAATTCCGCCTCCATGCTTATGAGAATGCCAAACTATACAAAGAAAAAGTTAAAAAATGGCACGACTACAAAATTATCCAACGAACATTCGAGCCGGGTCAAGCAGTCCGCTTGTTCAATTCACGGCTATGGTTGTTCCCCGGAAAGCTTAAGTCAAGATGGTCGGGACCATTTACTATCAAACGGGTATTTCCTCATGGCACGGTTGAATTATACAGTCGCAATCCATTAGAAACGTTCAAAGTCAATGGCCAACGTATAAAGCATTACTGGGGTGGCGAGTCAAATTTGGACGCCGTCACTATCATCCTAGCCGATACACAGTAAAACAGGGAGTAGTCAGGCTGAACGACTTAAAATCAAGCGCTAAGTGGGAGGCAACCCAATATTTTTTTATTTTTCATATTTCACATTTAAGTTGATAGGATATAGTTTATGAAAGAAGTAGTTAGGAATTTTCATTTATTAAGTTTGCTTAAAATCTCTGAAAAATACTAAAAATCAATCCAAACTCCAAGTCATCATTAATCTAACGTTTTGCTTGTTGTTGGTTTCAGGAAAGGTCAAACACGACTTAGAGCAACAAGGACTACACAACGGAGGAAGTTTGGAAATTTTTCATGTCCAAAAATTTTTGACCAAAGAGTTTAACAGTGGGCTAGCCCGCCGGGGCGGGCATTTCTAGGCTTAACACCCCCACCGGGGCGGGGGTCCGGATTCCTGGGCAGACACGCCTGATAAAAAGGCACGAACCAGCCCTCTCTCCCTCACTCCACGCCGGCTATCATCCTTCTTTCCTCTCCCCAACATCACCCACGATCCTACCCTATTCCTACCACCATCACCATTACCTAATTAACTTACCCATCTTCTCCTCCACACCATCCACACTACTTCAATTCCATCCACCACCTTCTCCACCTTCCATCACTCTATATAAACCCTAACTTCTATCTGCACTATACAAATTCCTTGGCACACAAATTCTTCTAGCTATTGGGCTCCACACACTTACAGGTGACTACTCTAGCATTATTATCACATTCTCATCTTCTCTTCACTGCAATTCCATACAACCACCAAAGTTGAGAGGAGAACGGGCTGTGCACGCTAGGTGTTTGCTAAATTTACTGAACCAAAGTGCAAGAGAAGAAAGTGTGTGCTAGCACGTTCACGCATCCGGTAATCCATGGCTTCACAACCAACATCCAAACGACAACGGGGGGCAAGTTCTAGCACTGTGCAACCGCCAACCCGAACATATGACCGCCACAAATTCCGAAGTGCCACCGCCGCCGACCGGTACGACTATATGGTTACAAAAGCTCTTACACCGGAACGGGGGTTGGCTCCTGAGGGCAATAATGGGGAAATGATGCAACAAATCTACCAACAGGGATGGATAAGGTTTACAGCGGAGCTCGAGCCCGCTATTGTGAATGTTGTTAAAGAATTTTATGCAAACGCCGAGGACAAGGCACCATTCACTGCCTTCGTGAGGGGTCGCATGGTCCCGTTCAGTGCAGATGCCATCAACGCCTTTTATCAGCTGCGGGTGCCACGCCAGTGTCAATATGCTTACATGCGGGATTTTGACCCCGACTATGAGGAGGTGATTCAAAACATGACTAAGCCGGGGACTACTTGAATAAAGGGACGGAAGGGGGCACCGTGTTTCACAGCAAAGACCTAAGTCGATATGGTAAAATCTGGTATGTCTTCCTCTGTGCTAAACTGCTACCGTCCACGCACACCTCGGACGTGACCAAGGAAAAGGCACTCCTCCTGTATGCCATTGTCCAAGATTTCCTCATAGACATCGGGGCAATTATTAGTTTTTCTATACGAAGATGCCTACGTGGAAATTTTTCTGGCGGCTTACCACATCCATCTCTTATATGTGGGTTGTGTCATCAAGCCGGGGTACGTTGGTCCGATGATGAGCCCACTTTGATGCCGCTGCAGATCCTAGATACTAGAATGATAGCCCGGTATTCTGTTTGGCATGGAGGAGAGTCCCATCCACGGGGTTTGGGTTTTATTTTTCCATCGGCGTCGGAACCCAAGGATGATGCCGAAGATACTTCGGGGGATGAGGATGAAGCAATGGGTGATCAGGGAACTGAGCAGACTCCACCGACTGAGACATTTTCTAGTGCTCAGTTCCTTGCTTTTCAGAATCAACTGACTTTGACCAATAGGGTGACACGCCGGGAGATGCGGCGATTGGCGATGCGCCAAGACCACATGTTTGATGCCATGAATGCATCTTTCGCCTCATTGAATACAACACTCCAGAGTTTCAACCCGGCGGGTCAATTTCCATATGAACAACCCGGTCCATTACCTCGATTTCCTCCTAGTGATTCAGGTGAGGAAGAGCATCAACCACCGCCCCAGACTTAAACAGTTTCAGGGAAGTCCTCGTGCCTTATATTTTTATCCAATGAGGGCATTGTCTTATTTAAGTTTGGGGGAGTTATATTTGTTTAGTTGCATGCATGCTGTTTTATAATTTTATTTTGCATATTAGTTAGAAGTTTGCATTGTTTTCATAAGTTTTTATGTTAAAAAAAAAAATAGGTTGCATATGTCCAATGGTGTTGCATTCTACAGGTTATTCTGGCCAATGATGAGATTGTGAACAAGTTAACTAATATAGTATGGATTATTAGAACTGTGATATAATTACTCTTATGAATCGATTCTTGGATTTGTTTGAAACTGTTATAAAAAAGGTAGCACTAATAACATCTTTGTTGACCGGTTAGTTCAAATTGATACATAAAGGGTTTCTAAAGGGTAGTGCTACCGTGAACCAGAAAATGACAAGGATAGGCAGTGAAGGCTTAAATTAGGTAAGAACCTGAGTTTGGGGGAATATATGTGGGATATATGAGCTATGTTAGTTTTAAAAAAAAAGAAAAAATGACAAGGAAAAAAAACGAAAAAAAGGGGGAATGAAATATGTTGAGTCTTGTGATGGGCTGAGGTGAAATGCACTCCCCATAAACACAAGCGTGAGATGGAGCATAAAATGCACTCACCAACCATCTATGAAAAAAAAGAGAAAAAAAAAAGAAATATAAGTATCCTGCATGTACCCTTGAATTTGGTTAAGTTTAATTTTAGTTGAATCGTGCCTATCTTTGAGATTTTTTTTAGTTTGCGCTGTATAATTCCTTCTAAGAAATTGTTTATGTATTGAATTTGGGTCCGTATCAGTTATCTTAGGTGTTGATCACACACGCATGCTATACCAGTGATAGTTGTTCAAGAATTGAGAATTATTACGTAATTGTGGATTGGGTTTGAAAATTTGTACTGTAGAGTTGCTTGTTTTCTCTGAGGCCGGTAGAATAAATTTGTCTATGCAATATTGTTGGATTTGTTTAGGCGTTTAGATTGTTATTGCATTTCATTGCATTGCATGTAGCTTGTTTGTGCTCGTGGACTAGCACGGTTTAAGTTTGGGGGATTTTGATAAGCGGATTTTATATACGCGAATCATTGTTCAAATCAAGTTAAAATTCGTATTTATTTATATATTTTGTGTTCGATTGTACTTGTTTTTGTTATTTTATGTGTAGGGTGGTCATGGATGCATTAAGGATGAAAAGGTGGTCCTTTTGGAGCAAAAGTGAAAAAAATTGGAACTTAAGAAATTTTGAAGTCAGAAGGTATACCCGCCGGGGCGAGCCCTTTTTGCCCAGTACCCCCCGCCGGGGCGGGGGTCCCGTTTCTGCTGCTGTCCTATTAGGTTTCAACTTCTGTTTTGGCTCGGATTGGTGGGCTAGCTGGTGCGTTTTGGAGTCTATTAAAGGGAGAATACGTCCAGAAGTCAGGAGAGCTTGTTACCACTTAGAAAAACAACAATTCTCTAGCACAAAGGCAAGATTTTCAGCATGGATTGAAGGATTTGGAGAGCGAAAATTGGAGGAGTGATTTTCAGAGATTGTCACAACGATTGCAGATTGAGGCTACGTGGAAGGGGTTTCATAATTCTTATTCTCTTTCATCAATTTGTAATTGGGATGATGTTTTCAACAAATTATTCAGTGTTTAATTCGTTCGTAATGAACTAATTTACTTGTTAGACTTGTGATGGATCCTTAAGCCTAGCGATGATTTTATAACTTTGATTTCCAATTTAATAAGATATTTTCAGTTTATCTATGTTAATTTGTGCGTGAATTTATGAATTGCCTGATCAACAATTTTATGTGGACTTGAAAGGAATCGAGAGAGGATATTCAAATCTAGACCTAGTTAATATAGCATGTGTCATAAATTATGTCGATAGCATATTTGTGATTATTGTGAAGGTAGAGATACGCTTAACATCGCATGTAATTGTTAAGAGAACTTAAACTTCAACCTATTTAATAACAGTTCACATAGAGATATAGTGAGTTGGTTAATTTAGGTGTTTGACGGATTTCTATCTTAATTGTGGATTGATGTTAATATGGTATTAGTGCATCGAGAGGTGGCTCTTACTACGTTCGTGTTCTTGGTTAATAAACTGAAATATTGAGTTGAATTGGAATAAAAGTTAGAAAATCAGAGTGAAGCTTAGGGTGAAATCATAAGTCTAATTCTCCATTAATTGTTTGAAAATTCCGAATTTCGTTATTGGTGATTATTTCTTTTGTGATAATTTAATTATTTATTAATTTAGTTTCTTTTAATTAGTTTTTTTTTTAAAAAAAAACCATTGAATTGATTAGTTTAATAAAATTAGGATTAATACAAAATTGATAATTATGAAGTTAAGATTCTTGATATTTTGTCCTCGTGGGAACGATACTCTACTCATCACTTTATTACTTGTTGACCACGTATACTTACGTGTTTTGTGCGTATTGATTTTACCCAACATATACTCCATGAAATTAGTAGAATATCCTTAATATTTGCACTTCATCCTTTATTTTTTCATGGAAATATTATTCTGAGCATTCTTGATAAGTTTTTAACTTTTTCATGTCGGAGTACTATTCACAGAGTTGCTATTACCGAAGTACTATTCACATGTTACTATTCACTCAAGTACTATTCTCTCGGGGTACTATTCATGATAAAAATTGATTTATTTTTGGTCCAAATTGTTTTTGGTCCAAATTGTTTTTGGTACAATATTATTTTTAAATTTTACTCCACAAAGTAGTATCATGTTGACAATTTGGACGTTATTGATTTCTGAATAAATTAAATTATAAATCTTTAAAAATGTATCCTTGAACTTGTTTTATTGAATTCTTATATCATTGTCATCATCCTCATGTTTATATTCTGTTGAAAGTCATCCGTGGCCTGTAGTGCATAGATGGAATTGGTATGATTATGACCAAGGATTATTCGGTATAATCATGACCGTAATGTTACAAATGATGTGGTAAAAGTCCTCATTAGCCCGTAGTGCATTGGTGGACAGTTGTTGGTGTGACGTCCCCAAAATATATGGTACAGAAACAACTACATCTTTACTATTACAACATAAGAACTATGCGTTTAAATATAAATATTGTCATCTAGACAATATCCACACTCAAATAAGTCCTCATTACAATTATTGATACATTATTTCACAAAAATGGTGAGGACTACTAAAATAACTTCTAGAACCATCATTCCATACCCCGACTAGTACTCGCTACATTCTCGCCTCCTGAGAAAAATGAAACAAAAAAGAAAAGGGTGAGCTCAACTAGCCCAGTAAAGAACATTATGACTAAGATAATACAGAACAAATTATCGTTAGTCTTCAACAGGGAAAAATCTAATAGAATACAATAGACAACAAGTTTTAAATCAATATTCGCAGCGGAAAATAATATTTCATAGAAGAGTTACGTAGAGAATGAAATCTACTATTATCTATGAATTTAAAAGTCTATCATCAATATTTTATCCCTGTAACATCAATCAATATTCATCTTTGCACTACAAGTCAAAGATATTCATCAGTTAGTCATGTTCATCTCAACACCTGTTCATCTTTGCACTACGGGCCAAAGATATTCATCAGAAAATTATTCATCTTTGCACTACAGGCCAAAGATAATCAGTTATATCATCATTTAGGACTGAGGATGATGAAAAATACTTTAAAGGAAACGAATCCAGTGAAATAAAATAACAAATATTCAGGATTCGTATTTCAATTTATCCATGTCCAAAAATACCTTATAAATAATCATAGTGAAGTAAAATTGAAGAATGATCAAAATATGGATACAATCAAAGTTAGTATCTAGAATAGATATTTTGGGCGAAAAGAAAAATTTTTTATTTTTCGGTGAATAGTAACTCGTGAATAGTAACTCATGAATAGTAACCCCGACATGAAAAGTTCTAAATTTGATAAAAATTTCTAACCAATATTTCGACATAATGATATTGAAGAAATAATATCATTTTCAAATAAAATAGCATCCCTTACCTCGTAAAGACAATACTTCTAGTTGAACACCGGATATAGACTATGACTTGAACTTGCACCGTATAACAACACTCAAAGTATTAAAATACTCACAAGAATATGCTCAATATATTGAGAGAGAAAGAGAAAGAAAGCCGTAGTTTCTGGTGTGATTTTTAATTCTAATCTAAGCACCCTATTTATAGTAAAATGCTTAGAACACCAAAGCAGAAAATTTAATATAATATTAATATATATAATCAAATTTCTTACGCCCACCATCAATAACTCAATTCAGCTGATTTCAACAACCAATGGGGCTCACCAAACATATCAAAAATGTTTTTCTAACTATAAATATTTTAAACTTCCAAAAATCAATTATTCTGGAATTTTGGAACTTCGATAATTCATAATAAATAGCCCTTTTATCAGAAAATTCAAATCTTGCGAGTTTTTATAGGAAATTCAATTCTCTACAACTTTACAGAAGAAAGTTTTTCCAAATTCTAAACAAAAATTGACCGAAATCCACAAACGGGTGATTTTACAGGCTATAATCATATTTCAGTCAAGAAATGGGTCCACCAACACACAAAACATGTGTTAATCATTTAATGCAACAAAAATACTCTTTCTCCTCATATACTTATATATCCCACATTAATTGTAAAAATATCACCATTAATATATTATTAAAATAATATATTTAAATGAATTATTTTATCAGAAAAAGATAAAATATTAATTTTCAACAATTGTCACATTTAAAATTTTTTTCCATCCATATCCACATAAAATTAATATTTTTCTCATTATATAAATTAATAATTAATTATTCACAAATAATATTACAGAATCATAGTACTGACAACCAGGCCATTTCCAGGAAAGAGGAGGCTTTCCAATAAGGATTTCTCCTTACTGGCGCGCAATTAGGTGACCAAACCTCTCTTTAGACAAAACTTTCTAGACATTGCCAATAATGTTATCTAATAATATTATTAAGATAATATGAATTATTGCTCCGATAATGGAAAGTACTGCATAGTGACAATTATTGAAACAACAGTAATATAAAATATCAACGTAGCAATTATTGAATCAATAAAATAAAATATTGAACAGTAATTACTGTAACAATTATTGAGTAGTGTCTTCTTACGTAAGAATCAATAATTGGTGCAATACCGTGTGCTACTATGCAACAACGCGTATTACTGTATTTTAACCACCGGGTATTCCAACAGTATTAACGGTAACAACTACGCCGTTATTTATAAACAACTCATACTTGTCGTTTTTTTATCCAATCGCTTTCCGTTATGGGGCCCACAAAATACTGCGTCGTCGTACGAATATTCCCCGACCGGAAGAATATTCCACGACCAAACGAATATTCTCCGACAACAATGAATATTTTATAATCACCTGCTTATTTGAAATATTTGCGCATTTTACCCATAACTAACCTCATTAATCAATTTAACCCTTACTATTTTAAAATAATAAATAAAGGAAATTCAATTTTATTTATAATAAGTTGGGGTCTTACAACCTCTCCTCCTTATGAAATTTCGTCCTCGAAATTGACATACGTACCCGGTGTTTCGAAAAGATGAGGATACCTCGCTTTCATTTCCGTTTCCAACTCCCAGGTCATTTCCTCAATAGCATGGTTTCTCCACAAAACTTTAACTTGTGGTATGACCTTCGTGCGTAGGACATGCTTCTTCCTATCTAAGATCTTGACAGGTACCTCTTCGTACATTAAGTCTTCAGCTATCTCGTCCGGCTCTAACTCAATAATGTGGTTTGGGTCTTTCACATATTTTCGTAACTTCAATACGTGAAAAACGTTATGAACACGCGTCATACTTGACTGTAAAGCGAGTTTATAGGCCACAGTTCCTACTCGATCGAGGATTTCAAATGGACCAATAAATCGAAGGTTTGAGCTTTCCTCACATCGCCAATTCTCCCTTTTGGAATAACAGCTTCTTGCACCTCCTTCTTCATATGATCAGCTCCGGTGTGTAGCTTGAGCGATTTTAACTTTATCGATAAAAGTCGATTCTACTCGTATATCATCACATGAGTACCTAGAGTCTTCAACTCTATCTCTATCATTTGTAAGTCATACAAAATGGGTCTTTGACAATATCGCACTTGTACTCGTATACGATGTTTTACTCAACACGTTAGCTACCACGTTCGCTTTTTAAGGATGGTATGGTCAGAACATGTGCCGAAATGAGTCTCCTCTTGAGTTCTTCGAAGCTCTTCCCACATTCCTTGCTCCATTCGAATTTTTTATCTCTATGAGTCAACTGAGTTAATGGAGTAGCAATTCGAGAAAATCTTTTCACAAAATCTTTGATAATAACTAATTAAGCATAGAAAGCTACGTATTTCGATTACTGACTTAGGTTGCTCTCAACTGTGACTCATATCCCAATCTTGGATAGCACGTCACAATGACACCTATCAGTTTACTACCACACGAATATGGTGTCCCCTACGGAGAGTCTGGCTTCGGTGCATTCCACAAAGAAAGTCACCAGATAAAGGCTCGGGTACAAACTTCTACAGTTAGATTTTTAACTCTTGAAGTTCAATAGGAGCCATTCGATATGAGATTTTAGAAGTGAGTTTTATACCAGATTCAAAGATGATACAAAATTCAATATCACGCTCTAGAAGTAAGCTAAAAAATTCTTCAGGAAATACGTCAAAAATTTTACTAACAACAAAAATATCATTCAAATCTGACGTATTTTTGTTCAAGTCCATGACATGGCTAAGAAAGCTTGACATCCGTTTTTCAATAAACGAATGACTTTACGGCTTGATATGAAAGAGTTTGACTTCAATGGTTTGGTTGCTTGAATTCGAATAACAGGTTGCTTAGGAATATGAAAACTAACAACCTTACGAAAACAATCAATTTTTAGCATGATGAGTAGTTAACCAATCAATTCCTAAAATCACATCAAAAGCAAGTATCTTTAAAGAGATAAGGTCAATAGGTAATGTGATGGTGCCAACTTGGATCAAACAAGATTTATAAACAGTGGATGTAACGAAAGTTTCTCTTAACGGAGTTTCCACAGATAGGTCAAAGTTTAACTTCTCCGGAATCAAGTTTAAACGTTGAGCACAAGTAGGACAGATAAAAGAATGGGTAGAATCGGTATCTAATAAGGTATAAACTTCGTAAGAATTTATAATTAACTAATCCGTGCTAACTTCGTTCGGGTTCCTCACATTCTGACCAGTCACGAAAAACGCTCTTCTAGGAACCGTTGACTTTGACTTTTCAGGGACAACTTTTTGAGTCACCACCCCCGTTGGACTTGGTTTCGCTACAATACAATCTCGAGCGATATGTCCTTCCTTTTCACAGTTATAACATACCTTAAACTGTTGTGGGCAATTTGGGCTGATATGTCCTTCTTTTCCGCACTTATAGCATATGATCGGTGGTCGCTCTCCTCCCTTGGAACCAGTTGCTGCTGGTGCTGACGTCTTCGTATTGTCATTGTTGAATCTCCTCTTTTTAAAATCTCCTCCCGACTCGCTTCTTCTATTTTTATGGCCACGATTACCACCAGAGTAGTTGCCGTTCTTATCCGTATTTTTCTTTCTCCGCTGGTTATCATTGTTCTGATGACTGCTGTCACCGGTATGATTTTGGTTGTGGTCCCTCGATTGACCGTACTCGTTATCTCGCTCTAATAATTGAGCCCTGTTGACAACATCTGAATAGAGAGAAAATTTATGAGAAATGAGATATTGACGTATGCCAGGTTTCAAACCTCTCAGAAACATCCGAGTCATACGTTCCTCATTCTCCACCAAATGAGGTGCAAACCTGGACAACTCTGCAAATTTCGCCTCGTACTGGGACACCGTCATGTTATTCTGCTCCAGTCTAATAAACTCTACCTCCTTCATATGGCGAATAATTTCAGGAAAGTATTTTTCGTTGAGAAGTTTTTGAAACGTTTCCCAAGACATGCTGAGTGCGGTAGGCTGGGTCCGTTTCACAGACTCTCACCAGTAGTCTGCCTCGCCACGGAACATAAAGGTGGCGAATGGAACCTTCTGTTCCTCCGTGCATCCCAAGACATCGAATATCTTGGTAATTTGCTTGACCCACGTTTCTGCCATGATCGGATCCGGCTTTTCCTTAAATTCTGGTGGTCCCAACTCTTTGAACTGCTTGGCTGTGACAAACCGTGAATTGCTATCATTTCCTCCTGTATTTTGAACACGAGTCTCCCTCGTCTGGTTTTGCATGAATTACAAAAAGCTTCTAAACATCCCATCGTTCATCATCTGCTCATTGGTGTTGTTCACAGGAGGAACATTGCCAGCCTGTTGCACGTTCTCCTCGTTGGTGAGTACATGCGTCTCCACGGTTTCATTTACTCCACTGTTAACATTCTCAGTCGACATTCTCAAATGCTGCCATAAAACAAGGGTTAATTTACAAATTAACAAATCACATAATATCCCTATATTATGACCGAGCAACAGATAAGCTTAGGTAGGACACACTAGCGAAGGATTTACTTGTCTCTCCCCTCCTAGTTCTATTCCCCGATCTCCGCCAGAGATCATATCCCAAAGCTCTGTTACCAACTGTGACGCCCCCAAAATACATGGTACCGAAACAACTACATCTTTACTATTACAACATAAGAACTGTGAGTTTAAATACAAATATTGTCATCTAAACAATATCCACACTCAAATAAGTCCTCATTACAATTATTGATACATTATTTCACAAAAATGGTGAGGACTACTAAAATAACTTCTAGAACCATCATTCCATACCCCGACTAGTACTCGCTACATTCTCGCCTCCTGAGAAAAATGGAACAAAAAGGAAAAGGGTGAGCTCAACTAGACCAGTAAAAAATATTATGACTAAGATAATACAAAATAAATTATCGTTAGTCTTCAACAGGGAAAAATCTAATAGAATACAATAGACAACAAGTTTTAAATCAATATTCGCAGCGGAAAATAATAAGTCATAGAAGAGTTACGTAGAGAATGAAATCTACTATTATCTATGAATTTAAAAGTCTATCATCAATATTTTATCCCTGTAACATCAATCAATATTCATCTTTGCACTACAAGCCAAAGATATTCATCAGTTGGTCATGTTCATCTCAACACCTGTTCATCTTTGCACTACGGGCCAAAGATATTCATCAGAAAATTATTCATCTTTGCACTACAGGCCAAAGATATTCAGTTATATCATCATTTAGGACTGAGGATGATGAAAAATACTTTAAAGGAAACGAATTCAGTGAAATAAAATAACAAATATTCAGGATTCGTATTTCGATTTATCCATGTCCAAAAATACCTTATAAATAATCATAGTGAAGTAAAATTTAAGAATGATCAAAATATGGATACAATTAAAGCTAGTATCCAGAATAGATATTTTGGACGAAAAGAAGAAAATTTCATTTTTTGGTAAATAGTAACTCGTGAATAGTAACTCATGAATAGTAACCCCGACATGAAAAGTTTCAAATTTGATAAAAAATTTCCAACTAATATTTCGGCATAATGATATTGAAGAAATAATATCATTTTCAAATAAAATAATATCCCTTATCTCGTAAAGACAGTACTTCTAGTTGAACACCGGATATAGGGTATGACTTGAACTTGCACCGTATAGTAACACTCAAAGTATTAAAATACTCACAAGAATATGCTCAATATTTTGAGAGAGAAAGAAAGAGAAATCTGTAGTTTCTGGTGTGATTTTCAATTCTAATCTAAGCACCCTATTTATAGTAACATGCTTAGAACACCAAAGCAGAAAATTTAATATAATATTAATATATATAATCAAATTTCCTACGCCCACCATCAATAACTCAATTCAGCTGACTTCAACAACCAATGGGGCTCACCAAACATATCAAAAACGTTTTTCTAACTATAAATATTTTAAACTTCCAAAAATCAATTATTCTAGAATTTTGAAACTTCGATAATTCATAATAAATAGCCCTTTTATCAGAAAATTCAAATCTTGCGAGCTTTTATAGGAAATTCAATTCTATACAACTTTGCAGAAGAAAGTTTTTTCAAATTTCAAACAAAAATTAACTGAAATCCACAAATGGGTGATTTTACAGGCTATAATCATATTTCAGTCAAGAAATGGGTCCACCGACACACAAAACATGTGTTAATCATTTAATGCAACAAAATACTTTTTCTCCTCATATACTCATATATTCCACATTAATTGTAAAAATATCGCCATTAATATATTATTAAAATAATATATTTAAATGAATTATTTTATCAGAAAAAGGTAAAATATTAATTTTCAACAATTGTCACATTTAAAAATTTTCTCCATCTATATCCACATAAAATCAATATTTTTCTCATTATATAAATTAATAATTAATTATTCACAAATAATATTACAGAATCACAGTACTGGCAACTAGGCCATTCCCAGGAAAGAGGGGACTTTTTAATAAGGATTTCTCCTTACTGACGCGCAATTAGGTGACCAAACCTCTCCTTAGACAGAACTTTCCAGACATTGTCAATAATGTTATCTAATAATATTATTAAGATAATATGAATTATTGCTTCGATAATAGAAAATACTGCATAGTGACAATTATTGAAACAACAGTAATATAAAATATCAATGTAGCAATTACTGAATCAATAAAATAAAATATTGAACATTAATTACTGTAACAATAATTGAGTAGTGCCTTCTTACGTAAGAATCAATAATTGGTGCAATACCGTGTGCTACTGTGCAACAACGCGTATTACTGTGTTTTAACCACCGGGTATTCCAACAGTATTAACGGTAACAATTACGCCGTTATTTATAAACAACTCATACTTGTCGTTTTCTTTATCCAATCGCTTTCCGTTATGGGGCCCACAAAAGATTGCGTCGTTGTACGAATATTCCCCGACAGGAAGAATATTCCACGACCAAACGAATATTTCCCGACAACAATGAATATTTTATAACCACCTGCTTATTTGAAATATTTGCGCATTTTACCCATAACTAACCTCATTAATCAATTTAACCTTTACTATTTCAAAATAATAAATAAAGGAAATTCAATTTTATTTATAATAAGTTAGGGTCTTACAGTTGGCATGATCATGACCATTGATGAATACACAAATATCCTTGGCCCGTTGTGCATGGATAATTTGTGGTCATGATACTAATGAATATCATTGGCCGTAGTGCAAGGATGATGTGGATTATTTATTAAGCTGAGTCTCAACGATAAAAGTGATGAAAAACCTTTTAAATCATAGAAGATAGTAGATTTTATTCTCTACTTGACTCTTCTAATGGATTGCTTAATCCGCTGCAATTAAACTTGATGTTTGTTATATTTTATCAGTTTAACACTGTTGAAGGCTAACGATAAATTATTTTGCATTATCTTAGTCATAATATTTCTTACTGGGCTAGTTAAGCTCACCCTTTTGCTTTCATTGTCCTCTTCAGAAAATGAGAACGTAGCTGGGACTAGTCGGGGAACGGAGTGACTGTCCAGATGATATCATTAGTAGTCCTCACTATTCTATGAAATAGTGTGATAATAATTGTATTAAGGACACCATTTGAGTTGAATACTGTCTAGAAGACAATATTCGTTTTAAAACTCTCAGTTTATGTTTTGTCGTATTTTACACGACAGTTGTGTTATTAAGTTGTATTTGAATTTTGTACCATGTATTTGGCGACTCAAGATGGGTGATGTATATCTATTTTGGGGGCGTCACACCATCTATGCATTACGGGCCAAAGATGACATTGACCACAACATAAGCATGAGAATGATGACAATGACATAAAGAATCAATTAAGTGAGATCAATGATAAATATTAGAGATTTATAATTCAATTTATCCAGAGTTCAAGAATGTCCAAATTGTCGACATGATCAATAATTGTGGAGTAAACTTTAAGAATGATATTCATGTATCAAAAATAATTTGGACTAAAAAGAAATCAATTGTGTCATGAATAGTACCCCGAATGAATTATACTCAAATGAAAAGTACCCCAAATGAATAGTACTTCGAATGAATAGTACCCTGACATAAATAATATCTCGTCATGAAAATATTACAATTTTAATAAGAAAGTTCAGACCTATAGTGAAATGATAATAGATGAAGCACAAACTATTAAAAATATTCCACTAATAAGGTTATGAAAACAAACAATAAATTCGTACCATAAATGGAGAAATATGAAAGAAGACGATATCCCTTGATGAGTACAAAAGAAATGATATCTCATACAAGTATAAAAGAATATACGAAACTGTAAATGGATTTTCACCCGTCATGCGATAATCCGCGTAGACAGATCATTTCCACAATCTAATAAAGAATGAATACGAAAGATTATTCACCATGCATGTGGTAATCCGTGTAGATAGATTACTCCCGCAGATTAATAAAGAATGAATACGAAGGGTTATTCACCATGCATGCGGTAATCTGCGTAGACATGTTACTTCTGCAGATTAATAAGGAATAGAATGACAACCCTTACGAGTATGAAGTAAATAACATTCTTTACGAATACGAAAGAAATAATACCCCCTACCTTAGTAAGATATTGGATACTGCAATAGTGAAGTAACAGAATATTCTTCTTCTTTCTCTCTATAGTTTCTCTCACTGTAACTTGTGAGTATAACTTTGCTCTTCAAATTGGTAGGAAATAATGAATGGATGAAGTAGTATTTATAGGCTAGGAAAAGGTGGTAAATTACAAGGTTAATTATACTTTAGTACCTTTATCTTTGCCTCTATTTTTAATTTAGTCCCTCAAGTATTATCAATCTTGCATAACCTCCCCTAATAGTACTTGCATGTGAATCAATAGTTTCTTGCATGTGAACCAATAGTTCCTTGCATGTGAACTAATAGCAATTAATTGCTTATTTATCCGATTAATTACCCGTTTGGTCACTTTAACAACTAGAAATCAACTATTATCGAAATAAATATCGATTTCCACTAAAACTAATATTCCCAATGCAATGGAAATATTTTTATCAACAATTATTTCTTATTAATATTATAACTCACAATATTGACAACCAGATCCTTCCTAGGAAAAGATGGGGCTTTTCGATAAAGATTTCTCTTTTATTGGCGCGTAATTAAATAACCTAACCCCTTTCTTCTACAGAACTTTTTAGACATTGTCAATAATGCAAATAATAAAATGAATAACTGTGTCGTCTCAATTATTGATTTAATAATATAAAATATTGTGCAGATGATACTGTGACAATAATAGAATCAATAATATGAGATATTTTGCAGCAACTACTGTGACAATTATTGAATAAAACTGAGTGACTTCTAACGTAAGCATCTATAATCAAAAATACTATGCAATACCGTGTGCTACTGTGCAACAACGCGTCTTACTGTACTTTTATCACCGGATATTTCAACAGTTTAACGGTAAAAGTCTTGACGTTATTTTATGAAAATGTTACTTCTATCGCTTTCTATATCCGACAGTTAATCCGTTATATGGTCCACCAATGATTTTGCCGTCGTATGAATATTTTCCGACAAAAAGAATATTCTCCGACAAAAAGAATATTCTCCGACCACTTACTGACTTTGCAAAATTTGCACATATCACCTATAACTATAATATTATATCAAATCACACCTTATTATTCAAAATAATATTTAAAAAAAATTAAATCTTTATTCATAAAAGTTGGGGTCTTATAATATTAATATCAATGGACTAATCATTTTGCTAAATCGATGAGACAATATATATAGTAGTGGTTCACAATATTTTTAAGATTAGCAAAGATTAGGGATTTCACAAGCCTATATACTTTTTTTCTTTCACATTTTAACAAATTAGCAAAAATAAGGTATTATAATACTAATGCTTCTGATAGTGACAAAATAGCATATCTTAATTATTGATTAGAAACGCTCATGCAAAGCTTGGAAAATATTACATTTTATATTCTTCCATTACGTTCTTAGGCCTAAATATGAATTAATACTCTGAATTTTTAATATTTTTTCACTTTGGAGATTATGTTCTAAATTTTTTCAATTTATTAAAATTTTAATTTTTTTTCCACTTTGGGGATTAACTGTCTTCTCATTTTTTTCAATTAGTGGGTTAAGCTTTTAATTTTTTTCCACTTTGGGGATTGTCTTTCTCAATTTTTTCCATTAGAGGATTAAACTTTTAAATTTTTTTGATTACATCTAAATTGATAGTGCCACATTAAAAAATTAATGACATGACAGCGACACGTGACTAAAAAGTACTTATGTGTAATATTGAGTCTCATTTTAATATTTATTCACTTAATTTTTTGTACCAAAAAAGGATAAATATAAGACCATTATCAATTTTACTTTAAAAAAATTGTCATTAAATTTACTTCAAAAAATTAAATTTTAAAAATTAATAATTTACCAAAAGGGTAAAATTATCATTAAATGGAAAAAAATTAGAAGATAATTCTTAAAGTGGAAAAAAAATTAAAAGTTAATTTCGTAATTGAAAAATTGAGAAGGCAGTCCCTAAAATGAAAATAATTAAAAGTTTAATCTTTTAATTAAAAAAAATTGAGAAGACAATTCTCAAAATAAAAAAAATTAAAAATTCAGGATACATATTTAGGTGATGTTCTTATGCTTAATTAAAGATGCCCACAGATTTAGTGTGCTCATTATAAAAGGGCCAATTTTCTTTTAATTATAGTATATTACATTTTTTAAGTTTTGAACTCTATAGCTCTTGAGTGACTAAAGAAGCCATACAAGAAAGAAGAAAATATCGCGTCACTAGAACTAACATTGATATTATATGCAATATAAGCATTATAACGGGTCCTTACTAATTAGATATATGCTCCCATTTTTAAATATCTAGCCTTGTGATATAAAAAAGTGTGGGCAAGGAAATTGTACATTTTTAATGTTAGAGTTTTGTGTTGGCTGAGGATGAGAGAAATTCACAAAGAGTACGGTATTGATTAATGAATTGAAAGGGAGAGAAGAACAGATAGACAATTAACCTAATAATACGTGGCAGAACTCCTAAGATCTAAGAGCCTTCTAGCGTATCCAGGATCTAGAGAGCCTTAATGTGTGCTTAGGAATGAGAGAGAATCCGTAAGTCTCAGGTTTTTCAAAAGTCTTTTCCTCAATGGAATGGAAGTGATATTTATATAGTTTTCTAAAAAGTAGTCACGTGACCTCGAGGGAAATTCCAGAAATACACTTAGTCACCAGAGTAATGCCCATATAATCCCGTCCTTTTAGCCACAAATTCAATCACTCAATCAATTTCCAAAATAAATTTTCTCCATAAGCCTTCTGCTTAGCTTGGGACTCATGGAGGCCCCTCCTAGGTCTCATGCTTCAAAGGTCTTGGTTCTCAAACCATGTTTTCCTGCTCTTATTTCTTTATTTGAGAATCTCGTTGTTAGGGTGCTGAACCCTAGGGGGCCAAACCTTAGGGTGGCTGCTCCCTAGGGGGCCGAACCTAGGGTGGTCTAACCCTAAGGGTCAAACCTTAGGTTTGTGTCTCCTTTGGTTCTCTTTGCTCGTCTCAGATTTTTTTTCTTTCGATTTTCATCATTTTATTCTGATTCTTGGTCCTATGAAAAGCTCTTCTTATTATGGAGATTCTACAGTCAATCATTTCTTGGAATTTCACAAGATCGTAGTTTCTTTCTGTGGTTTGGACTCATTGTTCCGTTATTACATCGATCAAAACTTGTCTGGCATGCAAATCGAGAAAATGAAGTAGTGCGTACCCTAGCTCTTATAAGGATTCTGTCCCCAGAATCTCGATATAAGTTAGTCAAACAACTGAGGGTAATTCTTCTTTATCTTTTCTTCGAGTTCCCACGATGCTTCCTCGGCATCGTGGTTTCTCCATACTACCTTACCCGAAGGTATTACTTTATTCCTTAGAACTTGCTCTTTTCTTACAATGATTTGGATAGGCATTTCTTCACCAAAGGTATTACTTTATTCCTTAGAACTTGCTCTTTTCTATCAATGATTTGGATAAGCATTTCTTCATACGTTAAGTCCTTCTCAACATGAATAGACTCATACTCTATTTCATGCTTATAATCTGACTTATAAGGACGTAACACAGATACATGGAATACATTGTGTATACGTTCTAACTCTAGAGGTAATGCTATCACATAAGCTACCTCTCCTACCCTTTTCAATATCTCAAAAGGTCCTATAAACCTTGGACTTAATTTTTCCTTCTTCCCAAAGCGTATCTTTCCTTTCCAGAGAGATACCTTTAGAAACACATACGAGCCGACTTTAAACTCTCTTTTCATTTGATGCGGATATGCATACTTTTTCTGTCCGTCTTGAGCTGCTACTATTCGTATTCGTATCAACTTACCTATATCTACTGTTTGCTGTACCATTTCAGGTCCTAGCATTCGGCGTTCTCCCACCTCATCCCAACACACTGGTGTTCTGCACTTCCTCCCATATGACGCTTCGTAAAGCGGCATGCCTATGCTTGCATGATAACTGTTGTTATAAGCGAACTCTACTAACGGTAGATGATTATCCCAACTACCTTTGAAATCCATGACACAAGATCTTAGCATATCTTCTAACGTCTGAATTGTTCTATCACTTTGCCCATCTGTCTGTGGATGATAAGTTGTACTTAACTTCAACTGTGTTCCCATCTGCTCTTGCAAACTTATTAAGAAATTCGATGTGAATCGTGGATCACGATCTGACACTATTGAAATTGGTACCCCACGTCTTGAAACAGTTTCCTTAATATAGAGTTTAGCTAACCGATCTAAGTTAAACTTGAATCTTATTGGTAAAAAGTGAGCTGACTTCGTTAAATGATCCACTATTACCCAGATATCGTTGTATCCTTTCTGTGTAGTCGGAAGTCCTACCACAAAGTCCATTGTGATATGCTCCCACTTTTCAGAATTTCCAATGACTGTAATAAGCCACTTGGTCGTTGATGTTCGATCTTAACTTTTTGACATGTTAAGCACCTACTTATATACTCGGCTATCTCCCTCTTCATGTTCGGCCACCAAAAATTCTGTCGAAGGTCTTGATACATCTTGGTACTACTAGGATGAATCGAGTACCTTGAACTATGAGCCTTCTATAATATCTCCTCCTTCAATTCTGTTTCACATGAAACCCAAATTCTTCCTTCAAATCTTAATAACCCCTCGTTATCCAGATCATATTTTATCTCTTCTCCATCTGCTAGTCTTTTCTTCATCTGATCACATTCATCTTTTTTAAGTTGTTCTTCCTTGACTCTCTCTATAATGGTAGGTCAAGTCTCCATTGTAAATAATTTTTGATTTGGTTCACTTGGTAACCTCACCTCTAACTCTATTCTAGCCATCTCTGTTATTAACTCAGTTTGAGCCATTAACATAGATAACCTTTCCCGACCCTTTCTACTTAAGGCGTCGGCCACCACATTCGCCTTTCCTGGATGACACAAGATATCGCAATCGTAATCCTTTATCAATTCCAGCCATCTTCTCTGTCTCATATTTAAGTGCCTCCAAATCTTTAAGGTGAATTCCAAATCATGAGTAGGATAAACTTTCTCATAATCCTTTAACTGTCGTGATGCATAAGCAATGACTTTGCCATACTGCATGAGCACACAACCTAGTCTTCTATGCGAAGCATCACTATAAGCTACAAAATTCCCTGCATCATCGGGTAAAGATAATACAGGTGCTTCACTTAACTTTTTCTTCAGTTCTTGAAAACTATTTTCACACTTCACTGTCTTTCCCGTCAAATTAGTCAACGTAGTAGCTATCTTAGAAAAATCCTGGATAAATCTTCGATAGTATCCCGTTAGCCCTAGGAAACTCTGTACCTCTGTCAGTGTTTTCGGTCGTTCCTAATTAATCACTACTTCTACCTTTGCTGGATCCACTGAAATTCCGTCTTTGTCGATAACGTGCCCCAAAAATTGCACTCTTTCAAGCCAATATTCGCACTTAGTGAATTTCGCATATAACTTCTCCTTCCTTAGTGTCTTCAACACTAATCTTAAATGTTCAGCGTGATCTTCTGGCGTCTTAGAATAGACTAGAATATCATCGATAAACACTACAACTAACTTGTCCAAATAGTATTTGAACACTCTGTTCATCATATCCATGAATGCAGCTGGTGCATTCGTCAACCCAAACGACGTTACCAAAAACTCATAATGGCGGTAACGAGTCCTGAATGCCTTCTTAGGTACATCCTCTTTCCTGACTTCTAACTGATGGTACCCCGTTCACGAATCTATCTTAGAAAAATACTTTGCCCCTTTTAACTGATCAAAAAGATCATCGATCCTGGGCAATAAGTATTTATTCTTTATCGTTAGTTTGTTCAACTCTAGGTAGTCAATACAAAGTCTTAACGATCCATCCTTCTTCTTTACAAATAATACTGGTGCTCTCCATTGCAAAACACTCGGCTGAATGTATTTCCTATCCAACAGTTCTTGTAGTTGGACCATCAACTCCTTCATTTCCATTAGCGCCATACGATACGGTGCCCTTGAAACTGGTGCCACTCTTGGCACAATATATATTACGAATTCGATCTCCCTATCCGGTGGAAGACCTGATAATTCACTTGAAAACACATCCACGAATTCTTTTACTATAGGTATTTGTTCCATTATTGGTCCCACTCTTTGGGTATCAATAACATGACACAAATAACCTACACATCCCTTCTTTAGTAATTTCCTAGTTTGTGTCATGGTAAGATAACACGAACGTCCCGGCGACTTACTACCGTAAAACATTACCTTAGGCTGCTTCAAAGTTCGAAGGTTTACACATTTCTTTTGACAATCTATAATTACACCATGGTTAAACAACCAATCCATTCCAAGAATTACATCAAATTCTCCTAACTTTATTGGTATTAAATCTATCGACAATTTATAACCTCTTATTTCTACACAACAACGCCTATGAACATGTTCAACATGAATTATTTCTTCATTTGCTACCTTAATATTCAAAGGTATAGGCAATCTTTCATGGAGTAATCCTAACCGTCTAGCAAATTCACATTCTATAAAAGAACAAGCAGCACACGAATGAAACAACACATAAGCATTTATATCGTTGATTAGGATAATACCTGCAACTACATCTCCCGATGCAACTACATCCTGGACCATCATATTAAAGGTGCGGGTCATCGGTCAACTCGACTGAGCTGGACCACTAATAGCTAACTTACCACTATTAGCGCCCTTATTACTATCCATCCCCTTTTTCGGGCAGTTCTTCGCTATGTGATCAGTTGATCCACATACGAAGCATCCATTGTTCTTTTTTAGACTTGGATAGTTAGGCGATGTGCCCTTCCTGTCCACAGTTGTAGCACACTGCTTTACCCTTGAGACAGACTCCTAAATGAGTCTTCCCACAATTCTTACATGCCTCCATCCTTTTCTTAGAATCTCTTTGTTTCACTCTGGTATTCCTAGAGTTAAAAACCTTCCTCTTCTGTCCGTTTCCACTCCTGCTAGCTCCCTCAGTTTTCACTCCCCCATTTACATTATTCTTATTCTTCTTCTCTTTGTGGTATTGGCTTAAAGCCTCACTACCACCCTCTACAATTATTACTTAAGGAATTACTTTGAAACACTGATATCCAGCTATAAAGCCAGGGTTTCAAGCCCTGCTCGAATCTCTACGCCTTCCTCAACTCTGTATCCACTTGGTATAGAGCAAATCTTGCCAGTTCATTGAACTTGACAGCATATCGGGGAACAATCATATCCCCTTGTTTCAGTTCCAAGAACTTCATCTCCATCCTACCCTGCATACTCGTGGGGAAATAATTCTCGAAAAATATCTCCTTGAACCGTGTCCACGTTACATCCTCCACTCTAGCCCTAGCTTGGTTCACCTCCCACTATAAATTGGCCCCTCCCTTCATCATATAGGTGAAAAAAGAAGTCTTCTGCCCCTCTTCGACATTTGCAATAACAAATGCCTTCTCAATCTCTTTCACCTAAGTTTGGGCTTCTATAAGGTCCATGGTTCCTTTAAAATCCGGTGGACCTACACTTTTGAAATCCTTAAACGTAGTAGCACGTACTACCGCAGGATTAACAGGTATATTTGCACCATTTCTATTAAAGGCAGCTGTTAATAAATTAACAAATTCCTATATCGGGTTAATCGGTCCCCTTTCTAGTTGATTCACATTAGCTTCCAGATTTCGTTGTTTTCTTTTTGTCGGCATATTTCTGTTAAAATGAATAACAGTTCATTATTACTTTCTTCTTATTAATTAGTCATTATTCACGATTAATAATAACTCAAACTCATTACAAAACATGTTCAATAAAGTGCTTATATTGATATGCTTTCTTCTTTGTAGTATAATACTACATCGTTCACCATTACATAGCCTTAGCTAATTACATTACTTTCCCGCAATTACTTTCCAAAAATTGGGATTTACAAAAGACTACCCTTTGATTATACAAAAGAGGGTTTTACGTCACTACATAGATACACAATATTTACATTTCTATACATATTCTAGTTACTAACTAGATTACATTTTCCTAATGGCATTTGCATAATATGCATAGGCAAGATTGACCACAACATCTCAAATGATCGTATGCCGAGTCAGCCCTGCCTCCATAGGATACTCAGCAACTTGTCGCTAATAATCCTCATGTGAACTCCTAAGAATATATGACATCTTTCTAATCTTCCGCCTCTTGGCCTTTAGCTCCTCCGTAAGATCGAAGGCCTCATGTTTCAACTCTAGGACCTTGTCCTTAGCCAAAACTTTCTCATCGTGTTCAACCTCCCAAAATGTCTCCATGTCCCTCTTGTTCTCCAAGATGTCATGGACCTCCTCTTTCAGTTCCTTCACCTCCTTACCTAACTGGATATTCCTATCCAACACAGTCATGAACAACGCCTTCATTGACTCCCCTGGTGTCATCTCGTCTGTAGGTATTACCGTATTAAACGATACTACCTCAACCTCCTCCTCAGACATTCCATTGAACAAGGATGTAAACCTGACGTTCTCAAAATCCTTTAATTCATCCACCACCACTATTGGCACTTCGGCTATGGGTGTCGGTAAAATCCCTATCTTGTTCACTGACTCCTCGATAACCACATGTATATCTCTATACATCACATTAACTCTTGACATCTACAATAAAACATAATATCTTGACTAGTACACAACATCATAATATTATATACACATATCACATTTAATTCATTTTAGGGTTAACTTCATCTTTTAATTCTTCTTGTAATGAATTTCCTCAATTCACCACTTAAAAACTCAACGTGAGTTTAATTACTTCTAACTTCTTCAACTCTTCTTAAGGTTATGACCTAAGGTTCTTTCCCTCCTTAAGTTTTATAACCTACAACTTTGATGCTACTGTTCACACATACATTCAGTTGATATACATTAATAGAGTGAATATGTCTACTATTTATTACATAATAATAATTCACTTCCCAAGTTCTTTGTAACCATTACATATGTTCTTTGTCATAGTATCAAATTAATACAAAAATAATATTATTCTATTACAAGGATAACTACTTGTCCGCCTTGGTCTTCCCTTTGTCCTTATCAGATCCTTCGATCCGTTAATTTTTAGCTGGAATCATATGCTTCAAGCAAGGGTGATCATAACAAGCTCAGCAAGTATAACAATTATACTAGAACAACATGCACGAATCATATGAGTATATCTTCTATAACTGAACCGATAGTTATGAAGTACTATGAATAAATCAAAATAGCACTTCTCTTTTCTTTAAAATGTTTAACGATGAACATCATCAATTAAACCTTGAGTTTGGTCAAAGACCATGAGCATTTCATTATTTCTTTCTTTGAAAAGGACAACCCGACATTAAGTCTGTAAGTCTGACATTTCTTACGAGCACGTCTAGGTGATAAGCCTATAGTACTCTTTGTTGTACAACACTACTACATTAAACGTATCTATGTTTAAGTTTAGGCAAACTCATGTGCCAGTCGATTCACAATAAAATATTTGTTTATTCATACTCAGTCTTTCTTTGATTCCATACCAAAACAGTACAAGATAGCAGTATCAATAATATTTTGATAGATTATAAGGAAATCCATAAAATACTCTAAGTTCGGTCCAGCCGAAGTAAATGGCTTCAACTTATTTGTTACATCAAATCATGCTTATAATACATGAATCATAAAGCTTGTCCAAAATAAGTATAGATAAGAGTTTAGAAAACTTGCCTTCAACGTCGTCTATTGTTAATTCACTTTCCTTTTGAGTCTTTATAGATTCTACATGACATAATCACATAGCATACCATGTTAGGTCACATACAATCAATAAGTATTGTCATTAACCTATCTTCTCCTTCTTTTAAGTCTAACTATCTATTTGTTTAACTTACTAACATTCGTTAGGTTAGTTAACGTTCATTTCGGTTTTATAACATTTTATTGATATAAGTGACCTTATTTGTTCAATGTTTAAGTAATTACCTCTCAAGCAATCTCAAACATTCATTCAACGTGAATACGGTTTACCAGCCGTATTACTAAACTTACTTTGTGTTTACGTTTTTGTAATCTTTTGTTAACTTTTAATTGTTGAACTTAAGATTTTTAATCATCATTTAAGATGTTACTTTAGGTTTAATTAAGGTCATAATTAACCTTCAATCAATTTACCTTTCTTTTATGTTCATAACTATTCTTTTTTGCCTTTGGTCTAGGACTGGCGCTGCGGCGCCGTGTCCTTTATTAATTGCTATGCTGTAGCGCATATTTCCAGTGGCTGGGATCCGGTGCTGGCGCTGCAACGCCCCAAATCCTTCACTGGGCGGCGCTGCGACGCCTCCCTTAATCCTTTGAATTTTTTTTATTTCTCAAGCAATTCATTTCCCGAGCTCATAACTTACTTGTTAAAGCTCGGAATTGGTTCATTCAGAAGCCCATTTCTTGTTTACTCTTTCTACTACGATTTCCTCCAGATAGAACACTTTTTTGAATCTGTTAATGAGGTTTCCACTTGATTAATTTTTCATTATTCGTTCGTTTAACGTTCTTGAGCGTTCATCGCTTGTTCATCCGTAATTTGTTCATACGATGTTCGAATTCTGCAGTTATTGAGTCTAAGACTCAAAAATTTCATGGTCTTCAATATATTCATGAAGCCCTAGCTTTCCAGGTTCGTTATTAACATTTCACTTCCATTCCAAAATCCTAGTTAACTATGATTTTAACAGTTATCGTCTTTTCTTAGAAATTTTTCCATAACTTCGTTATACGAGATTTTTACTCCTTTCAAAATGGATTCATTCCATTATTCAACCATCTATCAACCTAAACAAGCATATAACATCTAATCCTATATACGATGGTTTTAAACTTGTCCATCAACAACATGTATTAAGTTTTCATGTTTTCTTTATTATTTCTTACTTATTTGGTTATGATTCCACTTGTTACATGCTTATTAATGTTTAAAGCCCACTAATAGCCATCCTTATTACTCCTTATGAGACATGCTCCACCAATTTCACTTCTCTACAAATCAAACTAGAAAGAAAAGAAAGATAACTAGTTTAAACATTTTTACCTTTTTCATTCTTCGCGTTCTTGAGTTTTAGCTAACTCTTTCTTCTCTTTAATCACTTGTAAAAGATCTCTTTTACCTCTCAATATATTTCTCTAGATGTTGGTGAAATCAAACAACCAACAAATGAAACCAACTCTCTCTTATTTATAGAAATACAAAGTTGGGGCAAAATGGTCATTTGTTCCCACCTATTTACTATTCCCACCTCCACAAAACAAGCTTCCAAAGGAGGTTATCCCACCTCCTTTTTGGCCGACCATGACTCACCATAGAGGGCCCACATGGGTTGCCCCATGGGTTTTACCCGTCCGGTGATCCAACGGTTCGATCCACGGGTTCAGTTCTTGGTTTGGGCTTAGGTTTAATTCAATTCGGGCCTAACCTTGGGCTTGAATTAATGTATCTTTGGGCCTTGATTAAGTTTGTCATTGGGCCTCAATCATCTCTCATTTGGGCTTGCCAAAGTTTACATTCAATGTTTTCAAGTCCATTACTAATGGTTTGTGCTTTTAACGCATAATCCTCGTATTCTTCTCGTATACTAGTTCGTATAACATTCATCTTTTTTGTTGTATTATCTTTCGTATATACTTGTAAAATATCTTGTATTATACTCATATTCTTTCCCCGTATAATATCTTTTCTATTATACTTGATCATTATTTATTCAAATCTTCACTTTCCCTAACATTCTCGAATTGAGTACGTAGGCAAAAATGGATGAATAGTATTTTTCGGAGAATTTCTTGGAAAATTTTTATTTTCGTCTTGGAAATTCACACACTTTATTTCTAGCACTTAGCCATAATACTACGATCATACATCCCTTCTAGGTTATAGAACGACCTTCATCTCGCTTACTCATTATAAATAACATATAATATAATTTTATTCAATATATATTCAAATAAAATTAATTTACATTATAATCCGATTTTCTCAGTTGTTATACTTTAACACTTATAAAACACATAAACCTTATGTCTCCAATATCCTTCTACAATCTCACACACATAATCCATCCACCAACAAACACTTCTCTAACAAACTATAAAGTTTTAAAAGAAAAGGATGAAATAGATGAATTAGTGTTCTTAAATTTCTTAGTTCCTCTTCTTCTTCTTCTTGAGTTTAATTATCCAAGATCCTTGCTTTCCTTTCTTTCCTCTAAGTTCCGGCCCCTCTCTCTCTTTTCTCTCTATGTTTTTTCTTTCTCTTGCTCTCCTTAGATTTCTCCCAACACTTAACTTAATTTTGGCTAACAAATGAAATGTTTAGGACTTGATTTGCTTATATAAAACATAGTTTCCCTTCAATACAAGTTGGTAACCCTAATAAGTCAAACAAGGTCTTCCCCCTCATATTTATTAACTTAATAATCATCCCCCTTGAGTTAGCCTAATCAAACCACAATTAAATTAACACAAGGAACTTATTGACCACTTTTTCATTAAAACCACTTGGTCCCCCACCTCCTCAAAAATCTGGCCATAAGGCCCCAAATTGCCCTTTATCTTGCATTATTGATAAGCTGAGTCATCACTAAATTATCCCATGTTGGATAATCATAAAATTTGCTAACTTTGGCTCAAAGTCTTACGGTTTAACCATAAGGCTTGAGCCATAGCTCAACCTTAAGGCAAGCCACCCTTAAACCTTTAGCTTCCCCCTTGGCAAAACCCTAGCCAAGCCTTCCAAACCTTAGGCTCAAACTTTGAATTAACCCTAGCCACATTCCAAAATTCCTAGCCAAGCCTTAGAAACCCTAGGCTTAGGGGGGGTGTTTGATAAAAACTGAATAAATCTGAATCTGAATCTGAATGAGCTAAATCTGAATCTGAATGAAAAAAACTGTTTGATAATTGACATGTCTGAAACATCTGAATGACAAAACTTTATTATTTTACCCCCTCTAAAAAAATTTAAAATTGTTGTAAATTTATTTAATATTACTTAATATAAAAGTTAATTTTTTTTAATATTTTTAAATTTTTTTACTTCATTCAGCTGCTCATTCAGCTCAAAAAATCTGACTTAGCCATTGAGCTCGTCTATCTAATCGATTCAGCCATTCAGACCAAAATAAACGCACTGACCGATTCAGCCATTCAGATTTAGCTCCATTCAGCTCTAAACAAACACCCCCTTAGTTAGTCTAACTAATTCTAGTTAGACTTTTCCTTATCTAGTTAGGTTTTCTAACTTTTTCAATTACTATTCATAATCCAATTGGTTAGCCGAAAATTCGACTTTTGATTTTTAAAAATCTGATTTCTTCACCGATCCCCCTTTTTCCGAATAAATGATATGCCGTAATTCAAAATTTTGAAAAAAATGAGTTTACATTTTTAGTGTGAATATTGTTTTTACGTCTTTTTTTTCGGGAAAAAATTATTTTCCACATTTATCCTTTAAGCACTCAAATAAGTGCACATAAATCGTAGCGCCATCAAATAATGATCATAAGTCACATAAAACATAAATTATTAATAAAAACTAATTTTATTAATTAATTTTCATATAATCTCATTTACAAATATTGTTCGATCGTTCTGATCATTGCATTCTCCTCCCTTATAAAGATTACGTCCCCTTAATTAATCGAAAACATAAAACATACATCATACAAAAAGCTGGGGGTATTCTTTCTTTATCTTGTCTTTGAGTTCCCAAGTTGCTTCTTTGGCATCGTGGTTCCTCTATATAATCTTCACCTAGGGTATAACCTTACTTCTTAAGACATGTTCTTTTCTATCAATTATTTGAATTGACATTTCTTCATACGTTAAGTCTTTTTCAACCATTATAGGTTCATATTCAATTACGTGCTTATAGTCAGGTTTATACATTCGTAAAACTAACACATGAAACACATTATGTACATGTTCTAACTCACGAGGTAAGGTAACCTCATATGACACCTCCCCTACTCTTTTTGGCACTTCAAATGGTCCGATGTAACGCCTCCAAATCCGGTCTATCTTAAAACCTGGATTCGGTGCATCAATAGTGCTTCTTATTCTTTACATACATCATTATATAATTACATATAACAACATATTGCTTAACTTCTCAGATTCTATTACCTTAAAATCTTCATACATACAAATAACGGTAATTACATTATTCTTTACTTCTCTACATGTGTAACTTTCATCCTCCACAATAGATGCATAACAATTTATTAAACTACTTTATAGTTTAATTAACTATTCTACATTACAAGTCTTAGCTTGATCTTCATGCTCATTCATATAATGAATGACACTTCATCAGGATACTTGTCAGCTTGATCTTCACAGGATCCTTTAGTTCATTCTACCGTCTTTCACTGAAAATGTTTCACATTAAACAGTTTAATCATAAAATAATTCATCTCACAGAAACTCTTAAGTGTTGAAAATTTGGCACATACCTTATACATCATAAACACCTTGCACAAACATAACACATTTTCACATAGGTATAATTTACTCATTTACATCATTTTAGCAAGCTTAAAGAAACTAGCATTCATTTAAATATGAATGCAGTTAGGAAACTTTCCTTAAGCGCTGCATACAATTACAGTTTACATTGTACGGATCTTCGAAATTCCTATATATCACATAAGGAATAACATATACCAATTAGTCATATATTTGACTTACGCATTGGTTTAAACTTAACTTTACTTCTTATGGTTCGCGTTCTATAACATAAGTCCACGAAACTAACTTTCTTGACCGTCTTTTGGCGTTACGACATATGGAAATGTCATAATGCTTATGATCATCTTTTATGGTAGATTTATATTACCCTTTTCCTTCTTTATAGCTTAACTTATCCGAAGTATTACAACTGTAATGTTCGTTACGTCAATTATCATTCCTTATGGCTTTCTGAAAAACAAATGGCATACCTCATGATTATTCTTTATCGTCTAAGTCATACAATATTTGGTATGCCAAGAGCGGTCATTCAATGCTAATGTTATGTGTTCATAGTGTTCAAGCATTTTACATTACCAAATTTCGTATCTTAAAATGTCCGGTTTAGTTTACTCGGGACATTCTTCAAGTTATTATTAGTAACTCGGCTTCTCAACGTTTACACATTATTCATTATTCAAGTTATTGTAACAC